>OZ030010.1:50483834-51106334 GCA_964023405.1 Apodemus agrarius
AAAACTATCTAAATCCCATATTTCAACACAAAGGACTGAGTGTGTATATATGTGTGTGTATATGTATATGTATATGTATATGTATATGTATATGTATATGTATATGTATATTTACATTTGAAGTTTCACAAATATCTATTTTCTTTCTACTATCTTTGGGACTACAACTAGTGAAAGGAGGCTTTTTTTATAATACTAGTACAATGTTAACTACCCTTTATGCCATCATAATATAATATCTAGAGCAAAATTATTGATAGATGTGGTAGAGAATTTCAGACTTAGCTGATATTTTCATTGATAAGATGGTTCCATGGCTCCATTGCTTTGGACTGGTATACTGTTTTAATTTAGTTTGATTCAGTTAATCTATATCACCAAATCATTTGTTATGTAACAAAGAATCTCAAAACTCTTTCCCTGTAGAAAAGAAATGGCAAAGTCTATAAAATAATTGTTTAATTGAAAGAAAATTCAAATTCAGATTAGGTCTAGGAAACCAAAGAGTATTTATCTCAAATTAATAATTACTATGCATCAATAAGGAATAATGTATGTTTCATTTTGCTTAAAGTATATTATAACATGTTTTGATATATATGTGTACATAGACCAAAACGATTAATGTTTAAACATTTTTAAGTCAAAATCACATATATTTTGTCAAATTTCTTTCATAAATTATTACCAGTGATTATTTCTTATAGAAAATACACTTGAGTTTTAATAAATAAATACATTTCTTCTAATCAAACATGAAATCTAAGTAAAATGTTCATACAAGGTAATTTTGAGGATATAAAACCCTCATTGAAGTTGTTTGGTCAATAGAAATATTTTTGAACATATTCATAGATTTTTCTTTACACATTTTATGAGTACAGAGACATATTTAGTGTTTATTCTTATACCTTTATAGGAGACTATTGGTCTAAACAACCGATTATTACAAAAATGTTTTTAAATTAAAACTACAAAAGAATATATATTTCAAACTAAGTTAATCATCTTATAAATAGATTATACCAACATGCAGACATAGCCAAAACCAGAAAATTTGGTAGGGATTTATTTTCATAGCTGAATCAAATCATATTCCATCAATTGTCTCACAATTGTACCATTGCATTGATAAATTAAAGTGTCAGTATTTGGAGAAATATAAATTTGAGTATCATTTATACTAACTTTCTCATTCATTCCAAAGACTTTCAAGTTTATATAATTTTCTGATAATCAATTACTAAAATGTCACGGGTTTGTCAGAAGCTAATAAAGCCATATCCAAAAGTCGAAGTACTTTAGTAGTTATTCTATACTGGTAAAAGACAAAAATATTTTCCAAGTATATTTTAAATTTGAAGACATTTAATTATAGTGTATAATCATATACTCAAATATTAACTTTCTCTAATTTGTAGTATATGTTTTACAGTGAAATGGAAACAATGGAGGAGTTAGAGAAAGGACTGAAGGAGCTGAAGGAGTTTGCAACCTGATTGGAACAACAATGAACCAGATCGCCCAGGGACTAAACCACCAACCAAAGAGTACACATGGAGGGACCCATGGCTCCAGCTGCATATATAGCAGAGGATGGCCTTGTCAACGGCATCAATGGGCGAGGAGAGCTCCTTAGTCCGATGAAGGCTCGGTACCCCAGTATAGGGGAATACCAGGACAGGAAGGTGGGAGTGGTTGGATATGGGAACACCCACATAGAAGCAGTGAGAGCAGGGATGGGGTTGGGGTTCCCAGAGGAGAAGGGAGAAACTGGGAAATAGGATATCATTAGAAATGTAAATAAAGAAAATATCCAATTTAAAAAAAGAAAACATGGAAAGATATTCAGAAACAATGAGTAATTGATTTCT
The DNA here is from genome assembly GCA_964023405.1 of Apodemus agrarius. NCBI lineage: Eukaryota > Metazoa > Chordata > Mammalia > Rodentia > Muridae > Apodemus > Apodemus agrarius. Next base: position 50,485,709 of record OZ030010.1, read on the forward strand.
TTAAAAAAAACTGGGCTCAAACTATGATCACTATGATATAAACCACAATATATCAGCAATAATCAATATTTCATATATAAAATGTAAAGTCAGTACTCTTACTCCATTTTTTCTTCATTGACTATGCATGACTAGAATGTGTTTTCAGACCACTACATTATGACACTCTATGATCCCTCTTGAATTTCATGGGTAACATTTTTCATGATAAATATTAAGTAACACATTTAAAGAAATGATTTTAGCAACTATAAAATTGCATTGGTTATACAGAAGATTTTGTTTAATACTTTTAAGGAGTTAGATCCTATCAGATACCAGATTCTTTCCAGGGGTTTCACATATATATGCATGACTAGAGTTAAGCTATTGCAGAGTTGAAAAGTTCAAATAGAATGTATCTCCTGGGAAGCTTTTAGAAAATACTCACATTGGCACACACAAGCCTGACGAACTGCATCAGAACCTCTGAACTTATGAACCCATGGTAGAAGAAACCTAACATTAAAATAAAATTGTTTGCCTGGCTTTCACACGCATGCCATTGCATGCTTGTACCAATTCCTGTGCTCAGATGCACATGATTCCTCACACACAGACACACAAAAAAATTTTAGAAAATTTGAAATCTTTGTGTTGGAAACATTATTCTGGACAATCCTTATTTGTCAGTTGTGAATATAAGAGCTATTTTGGTAAGTAGGAAAATCAATATGAGTATAGGAGATACACTAATAATAGCAAAATTTAGAGCAAAGTACTTTGAAGAAAGAGGACCTTGAGGCATGGGACACAAATAGCCTTAACTGCCAGAAATGGCAAGGAAATTCTTCTCTCCTAACGATTTTGAGAGGGACACAACTCTACTAATTTGCTGAATTTGCACATATGAATCAATTTTGACTTCTGTGATCCAGAAATATAAGTTGATAAAATTGTATTATTCAAAGTTACTAAGTTTTGATCATTTGTTTTGACATACATTGGGGAAAACGCTTCTAGGAATATCCATACGTATTCATTGGGGCAGGAAAAAAAGAATTAGAGCCAGGAAAGGTTGGGGCATAAAAGAGTCAAACCAGAAGGCAAATCTGATGCTATGATTACATAGCAGATATAAAAAAATGGAAACTTGAGAGAGAGACAGAATCAGAGAGAGACAGAGACAGAGAGACAGAGAGAGACAGAGAGACAGAGACAGAGAAACAGAGGGACAGAGACTAAGATAACACTGAGAGTGAGTAAATTAATATACATAGTCTTTAAGCAGGCTACCATCAAATTTCAAATAAACAATAACAGACAACATTTTTATGATCTACAACACTTGTCATTTTCAAAAACAAACATAAGATATGAGACTGAAGGAAAGGGAAATGTCTCAGTAGGTAACATTTTGCCACAAATATGTATACCTGACTTTTATATCTACTATGCACATAAAAAGCATGTCATGCTTACCTATGACTGTAATTCTAGAACTGGGAAGTAGAGACAAAGGGATCCAGAGGACATTGCCTAGCCAGCAATTGGCTCTAGGTTTAGAAAGTGTCCCTGTCTCAAGAAATAAGGTGGAAAGCAATAATAAAGAAGGCACTGGATATTGATATTTGGCCTGAACATGAACACATACAAATGCACACATTTGAGTATACCACACATACAAATACTGACTAAATAAATTTAACACTGTGTCAGCAATAAATCCTAGTAAACAGCTTTTTAACTGAGCTCTGGAGACTGAAATGTCACTACTGAGATAGATTATGGAAATGCTATTAAAAGTCAAGGAACTCTCCAAAGGCTTTACAAGATATTTTAAAGGAGAAAAAGCACAATGAAAATTAGAAAATCTCTTTAAGGATGTTCTTGATCACTTTTTCCAGTAGTGAATGTGAGCTGCTGGGAAACTCACAGGATAAAAGGACAATCTTAGACAGAGCTGGCAAGGGTACAAGCGCTGAGTGTATGGTTGATCTGGCTGTAAGTCAAATATATACCATTGCCATAGGAGCAGGAGTTAATGGAACTGGTATAGCACCAAGCTGTTGGGTCATGATTATGACTTACCATTGGACTATGACCTTGGACACACTTTTCCATCATTTAGACTTATTTATTTTTCTGTAATAAGATACAGCTGAGCAGAGTATTCTCTAAGGGCCTTTTAACCCTCCGATCCTTTCGCATTGGAAAGAATTTTCATCTCGTCTCTCTCCATTAGTGAACTCCCTTAAGCATTCTCTCTAAATTAATAAAATTTCCCTTGACAAACTCTTCCCCAACACACACCAAATAGAAGTAGAAAGCATAGCTTAACCATGTAGATGGGAAGAACTAATTCAGGATGAGAGTGCTACACAGAAGGAGTTACATTATATAAACCAGAATGCATCAAGAAGATAGCTCCTCACATTGCAGAAAATCCCAGCATAGTTTGCAATTATAGTTTAAATAGTTAATATTATAAGCTATGTAAGCTATATAATGTGTCACTATATATGTATATATATGTGTGTGTGTGTGTTTACACATATATGTGTTTACACACACACACACACACATATGTGTAAACACATATGAAGAAAACTTACTGGCAGAACCAAAACAGGCATTAACTCACATTTCTCCATAATTTACAGATTGGTAATGTTTAGTCTATGTGATCATAAGTAAATGTGAGAAGAAACATCAGTTAAACTTTTAGAAAACCATATGCAAGTTGCTGTGTGAAATCTTTCTTGGGGGAATGTTTCATTTAGTATTATGTGGACTTGTTTGAGGTAAATTTTTCCATGCAGAATTCAGTACATCCCAAATGATCACTACATCATTGGAAAACATGCTAAGTGTGGGACAGGCAATTGTGGAACACAAACAGTGATGGTGGAGGTATATAGCTGGACATTAATACTAACACAAACTCAGACTCAATTTTTGAAAGATTTTGGTTAAGCAATCTTTTTACATCTGTCATAAATTAAACCTGGTGACCTATTTTCTATGGATATTTTATTTACTAAAAGCAATAACCAATAAATGTGAAAGATATGATTTCTTTATCAACAAATGTCATACAAATTTGTCCCTTCTACTGTGGCACCTGTCATCTTTAGCTATGACATAAACAGTTATCTTATGCCAAGTTTTAAGAAAGGCAGAGTTTTGATAAGGCTTAAAGATAAAAGTAATACTGTGATAGTAGGTATATTTGAAATATTGTTTGTACAGGAAAGAATATGTGGAAGGAAGTGCCATGTTCCTGCCTTGATGATACTGGACTGAACCTCTGAACCTGTAAGCTAGCCTCAATTAAATGTTGTCTTTTATAAGAAAAAAAATATACCATCACAATGTCCCAAATTGCAATATAGTAATTTATCACATATATTCAGATTTCTATGTACATTTACAATGCAAGCAAAAAAATTTATCTTTGGGGATCCTAAAGGACTTTGCAATTTAAAAGTCTGATATTAGACTTACATGTTGTGCTATAGCCCAAATAATAGACTCTTAATTGTGAATATGACCAAATCCCTAAAATCTTTTAATGTTATGCCAAATGGAGCTCAACTATTTAAGTATTCAGGAAGAGAAGTGGTACATGGTGATGTATACTTGTAATCCCAGCATCTCAGAGGAAGCAACAATTCAATCACAAGATCAAAGTCATCCTGGGATGCACAGCACATTCCAGGACACCATGTGATATGAACCAGGATCTGTTTCTAGTATAGCTAATAGATAGATAGATAGATAGATAGATAGATAGATAGAATGATAGATTGATAGATCAGAGCTTGTAGAACTCTTCATGTATATGAACATATAGCTTGTATGTATTAAAATTAAATGAAAATTATTTTAAATGGGTTAAAATTTCTCTAGTAACCCTGGTCTTACTCATTTTCATAATATGATAGCCATTTTCTTTTGTGGTTCTTCTGATACCCATTTTATACTCTCAGTCCCATCCTGAGCACTGTGTTGAACAATATTTCCTGCTCTCAATTCTGCATCTCCGTGAATACTATATTATTATAAGAGAAATCAAACTAAACTTTCTAGAGTTTCTTCTCATGTGTACCAGGACAACTTATGGCTAATTAGAATACACAACTTTGTTGGTATTTGATGGAAAGTATAGATGGGCCATTAATCTCAGAGGGTATTTTTGACTAATGCAGACAGTGAAGATGAAGTTTACAGCAGCATACCAGTGAAGTTCCTACAGTAAATTGCCCTCTTTGGTGCACATACTGTCAGTAACAGCACCTTTCTCACCTCTTACTCTGGTATTATGAAATTGTACACTATGTATCTGAGCTCTCTGTTTGGATTCCCATCTTTGTTCTCTTCCCTTCTCTCCTCCCCACTTTCTCCTATCCCTCTTTGTCTCTTTTAAAGTGAAGATTGTTCTGAGGACTTTGACATATGGGAAAAGTACTAAGTATTCTTATTGTTGAGTTATATTATTAGGTTTTATAAAGCAATTATTGATTTATCACTTATGTTAATTTGTAAAACATACATATATGATCTCTCTAATAAATAGATATAGATTAGATATAGAATTATAGAAACAGATATTGATATAGATATTGATTATGTATGCATATTTTAAATAAATTAATCTAATTGGCATTATGATCAGCATATAAAATTTATTGACTAGATGGCTAACCTGTAATTTACTGACACAAATAACTGTAATATGCTACCATGCCTCTTATGTGCCTACATATTTAATGTAAATAGTAGGGGAAAAGTAAATGTAAGTATGACACAAAAATTTTAAATACATGCACTGACCCTTTAAATAATACATGAATCATATATATTGTTATTGTCTGAAAATTTCTAAGATAAAGAATAACCACAAAATCAATAGAAACTCAGAAGCCAGTAGTAGTGTGTAAGATATTAGTCACACTGTAAATCAGTAGAAATATACCTCCACTTACACAGAAAATTAAACTTGAAAACTATGACCACATAAAAATTCCAGTAAGAGGGCACAGAAGTTAAGGGCACTTGCCATGCAAGACTGGAAACCCATGTTCAGTAACCAGAACCTACTTAAATGTTAAAATATCTAAATACTTGAAATTGATGTCTGAGTTCCACATATACACCAGAGCATGAAGATTCACACTCACACTCATCATATATATATATATATATATATATATGTGTGTGTGTGTGTGTGTGTGTGTGTGTGTGTGTAAAAAATTATAAAAATATATTTTAAAAGTCATTCATGAGACCCTTGAAGTAAACCCATTTTACAGAGAATTTATGAGAATCAAACTATGAGTAATAAATGCTAAAACACATGAGACAATAAGCCTCAAACAGAACTCCTAAGAAATTGTCAGCGTCTGATGTTAAAACATATGATATGTCTGTAATCTTATAGTTACATATAAACATAATTAAAATAATATAAATTTAAATTTTTAATCTAAGTAACTTATTGGTGATATTATTTTACAGAAAACTGCCTATTTTTATTGGAAGGTTTGCAGTACAGTATGTTTATATTTTATATAATCTACTGTGTTACATTTTGGTTTGACACAAATAAATAAACATAAGAATTGAATCTTCTCAGCTCTAAAATTGGTTCACCAAGCTAATATCTATCATTACTATCTTACAATAGCAGCTTTTAAAGTCCAATGTCCAAAAAACACATCTTTCTAATGTAGCAATCTTTCTTTCCTTAATTTTTCTAAATCCTGAGTTATACTTTCCAATAGACTCTAAGTAGGTATAAAGTTTCCTTTTAAAACTTCCTCTCATAAAATCCAGAATTAGTATTGCTGATATGAGTAAGCTACATCTCTGGCATCAGGTATTATCTTCCTACCATTTGATTATAATTTAGGTGTCAGCAGTTGAAATGATGATCCTAAGTGAAAAGCTTCCCTGAGCTTTTAGACAGTCATGATAATTACTTATGTTACTAAAATGCTTCATCATACGCACACCCAAAATCCTGACACCATTCACAATCCAATGAACTTAAATTCTCCACCAAAAGAGAAAAGTGCTTGTTAGCAAATGACATGTCCATCATTCAACAGCATGTCAGTTGAACATCTAGGAAGGATTTAGTGATACTATCTGGAGAAACGTAAATATTTTGCTACATGCAAAATCACTAGTAGTGTGCATCTAGAATAAAAATCACAACAGTTTGACAAGATATTCAAAACAGCTACCAAAATGTATCTAAAATTTCCCAGGTATGTGTTCTATTGTTTAAGACAACCATCTCTTGTCTGTTAGTAACTGCTTTCATTTCTTTATTTGGTGTCTGCTTGGAATAAGACTAAATCCTTTGATTTAAGGATGTCTCTAAACACTCTGTGCTATGTTTATTTGGCTACATGTCCCCTGTTGGTGGTATTCCATGAAATGTTTGCAACCTGTTGTTTTGTCTGAACAGTAGCTTCTTAACACTCTCTACCTATCCATCATCTTGAAAGGTCTGCCTGAATTTTGGATGACCTGTACAAATAAACTGACTTTGGAAGTTCAGAGTTGCTAGCTCATAGGTTAGAACACATGACATCCAGTACATAAGGTCATAGATAAGACAGATTAGGGAGGGAGATTGTGTCAAGGATAAAAACAAAAGAGTTGGATTTTTTCCCTGTCTTTCCTTCATAAATTTTACTTGTCTTACATTTCTAGAAACACACTGACTATATATAAAGAAGGCAAACACTTTATCATCAATGTAATATTTAATATCATACTCCAGCCCAAGTATTGGCTCTTATATTCTCTTGGTCTTTTTCAAATTCAATATCCATAGTTTCTCGGTTGCTTTCTGTAAAACATTTTCTGGGGACAAAGTAACTAAAACATATCTGTGTATTGTATGAGGAGTAACCATGTGGGTTGCAGAATGAAGGTGCACTTAACAGAATGGAAATCACTGCTAAGCCAGTACAGAAGGCTAAAACCAAAATTGAGGCTATTTCCTTGGGGTTTACAATATGACATCCATAAGAAATATCCTTAGTACAAAACAAACCAAGTGTAATATAGAACAATGTCATTTTTCTTTTATTTAAATTAAATGTTTTTATACAATACATTCTGATTATAGTTACTCCTCTCAAATCTTTCCCAATTTCCTTGCCATGCAAATCTACACCCTTTCTGTCTTTCATGAGAAAAATATTTCCTAAAACATAATAAAATAAAAAATAAAAACAAACTGGAATATGAGAAAAACAAGCAAGTAAGAAATGAGGGGGAAAAAGACAGAAAATACATATGTACAGAGAAAGAGACACACATGTTCGCATGTACAGAAATCCCATACAAACATCAGAAATCGAAACACATATAAAACTATTTGTAAGATTACAAAAAAAAAGAATGAAAAGGAGCTGCAAAAGTAACTTCGAGTTCATTTTGTCCATTTGCATTGGTTTTATACTGCTGGGCAAGGGCTTGCCCTTGAGTGGTTTGTATACCCAAAGAAAACTTACTTTTCTTTTGTGAATGATTGTCATTTGGAGATAGCTTCTGGGCAAGGGATAAAAGTTTGTGCCCCCTTTCGGCTTTAGGCTCTCATCTGGCTTAGCTCCAAGTGGGCCCTATGTATGCCACAGTATGTGTAAGTTCAAATGCCCATTGGTCCTGCTGTGTTTAAACGGTCTTGTTCACATGGTACACTTTATTTTTAAAATCTTTTCTGCCTCCTCTTCTGCAGGGTTCCTAGAGCCACCCCCAGAGACCCAAAACTGAATAATGTACAAATGTCATTCATTTTAAAAGGCTTTTGAGAAAATAATTTCATGATTATCAAAATCCTGTAGCATTAGATAACAAAACTTAGGGTCCCGTGAGAGAAAAATGAAGTTTTAATCATCCTAAATTTGTATCGACTTTGCTGCAAATTAACTCTGTAGCTTAATACTTTTGCTCATAGACATGACATAGTTGAATATATGAATTATATATTAGTGACTTGAACCAGACTGTTTACATATAATATTGTATTCAGTCTATTCTATATAAAAAGAGAGTAATGTTTTGGACCAAAATGTATTTCAGTGAATATTGGTATTCAGACTATCTAGCTTCTTAATCAGATCCATTCTGAGAAAAAAGATTAAAATAAAATCTTGGGTTTAAAAATCATAGAACTATTAAAAAACCCAAACACACCCACACAAATAACACTCAAAATACATTTTCCAAATATCATCATGGAAAACAGAAAATTTCATCTGGCCAATATCCAACTGAAAGAAACCTAATACCTGGTTTCAACTTCTATATATAAAGAAGTAAGAAGTAATCACTCTGACTTTACATCAAGGAAAAAAACCCTGGAAAATAGTAAAATGCAATGACTTTTCTTGGAGTCATTAGACATCTGATTGAAACAGAAAAAAATCACCAGCATTCTGAATTCTAGACAGACAGGAATACTTACAGAGTCACAGAAATCAAGGAGCCATACACTAGTAAGAACACCTCAGATAAAACTTTGATGAATTGCTGGAGAATCAAAGTGGACTGACATCCAAATAAAATAGAGCTCCATGCTTGCATGAGCTCACACATTTTTGTGGGTTTTACTTCCTGGAAATCCACAAGATTCTCACAGTAAAGATGCTCCAAACATCCTCCATGGCTGTGATAGGAGAAGTGCATGCATTACTGAACATGCTAAAACCTTTTTCATAACAAAGGTCTACAGTCTAGAAGAAATGTATTAGGAACCCTTATTTCTGCTGAAGAAAAGCCTTTATTATCAACATCAGCCTCTTTTAACAATCATTAAGGAAAGGGAGAAAAAGACATAGACAAGTGAACGTGTTTATAAAAAAGAGATTATAAGTCATATAGTGTGTAAGGGACAAATGAAAGAAAGCTGTTGTACTATATCACTGTTGCCATGCTTTCCACTATGGTGATAATAGAACAACACCTGATTATGATAATGGACTAACCCTCTGAAACTATGAACAATCTCTAAATTAAATGCTTTCTTTTATAAGTGTTGCTTTGGTTACGTTATCTCTTAACAGCACTAGAACATTGGCTAAAAGAAATGTGTATGGTATTAGATCCCTCAGAAGAGGATTGTTTTGGAAAGTGTAAAGTCAAAAGAGCAACCAAAACTTAACTACTTCCATTGTGTCCAATGGTACAATGGACATTTCTGGTGGAGAAATAGGCATCAGTAAGTCACTCAGTTTTGGACCATTCAAATGACACATTGCCACCCTGTAACATATGCCTCCTGGAGAAAGAGTGACATGACTGTTATGAAGTGAACAACTGCTCTTGAATCATTTTTGAGGCCTTCTCTATTGGTGCAGATATATTCCTTATATTTTACATCTGATCTGAACACATAGACTGTAGGGACAAAAACTATTATTGTTTAGTTAACGTTAAATATTACCAAACTGATGTATAAATACTAATGTTTAAAACCATAAACAAATATCAAGTTAATGCTGAACCAGAGAAACTTATTTTGTAGTGAAAGAATTGAATATGGTGACTTGTTTTTATTCAAATACTTTGAACAAATGATGACCTAGTACTCTGCACTAAAGGATATTTACATGATCCCCTCTGAAACTCCAGGAACAATACAGAAGCTAAAGAGAAAAGAATGTAAGATCCAGATAAATGGAATCAAAGGCTATAAAATATAGACTTCCATGACATCGCTGTCTTGATTAATTACTCTATTTCCATAGCAAAAACACTATGACTTTGATAATTATAAAAGAATATTTAATTTAAAGTTCTTCATTCTAGAGGGTGAGACCATGACTGTAATGTTAGGGAACAAAGCAGTATCCAGACAATCATAATGCTAGACCAGTAGCTGAGAACTTACTGAACCACAATCCTAGACAGACAGAGAGAGAGAGAGAGAGAGAGAGAGAGAGAGAGAGAGAGAGAGAGAGAAGTGGAAACCTTATCAAAAACCTCCAAGTTCACCACCAGTGACATATCTACTTTAACAAAATCATATCCCTTAACTCTTGCCAAACGTTTCCACCAACTGAGAACAAAACATTCAAATACATGAGCCTACTAGGAATAGTCTTATTCAAACTATAACATTCCCTTCCAGGGACCCCAAATACTCAATATTATGCAAAAAATATTTAGTACAGGTCCAAAAGTCCTTATAGTTGTTCAATCTCAACACAGTTCAGAAATTCAAAGTCTGTTCTGAGACTGGAGCAATCTCTTAACTCTACTCCCTGTGAAATTAAAAAGCAAGTTTCATATCTCTAGAATAAAATGCCACATAATATACATTGCCATCTCAAATAAATAAATAAATAAATGAATAAATAAATAAATAAATAAGCAAGCAAGCAAGCAAGCAAGCAAGAAAATGGGGCAATACTGATTGAGAAAATATCAGAGCAGAGCAAGACAGAAACCCAGCAGGACAAACTCCAATTCTGTAGCTACATATCTTATTTCAAAGCACTTAAACCCATCCAGACTTCATAAATGCAACACAACTGCAGTCTCGGGCTTGTTCCACTCCTGTCTACAGCCTTCTCTGACAGGTATGCCAAGTCTCTGGCATCTCCAATATTTTGAAGTCTCCAGTGTAATCCAGGGTTTATCTCCACAACATACAATGGCATCTCCGGGCCTCTATGCAGGGACTCTTTTGCCACATGTCTGGCCTCAATAACTTTCCTTATCCTTGGAAGAAGTTTTCACAGCTTTAACTTTTTATCCTTCAGGATTCTAAAGCCAAAACTATGTGGTAGGTGCTACCAAGTTCTGCAGCCTGCTTGAATGAACCTGGCATCTCCTTTAATTACATTTGCATAAGCTTCCCTTGTAATTTTTTTTTTTTTTTGGCAAAGGGAATCCCAAAGAATTTTCCCTTTCATAAATAGCAGGATTATCTAGGTGGACTCTCCTTGAGGGAGCTACTTCCTTTATTCAATTTCAGTTCAGGCTTCCCTTTATCTCTTCCAGCATATTGTCTCCAGCACTAAAATTCTTGATGCTTTTATCCTCCTCAAATGGTATGGTTTGCATTTCAGTTTTCTCTACTTGCTTTTTACATTATAAATCTGCATAAAAGTGATCACTAATAACCAAAGAACAAAATCAATACTAGGCTGCATTGAAATATTCTTTGCCAGTGAAATTAGTCCAAAACACATCAATTTAGGCTTAGGCATATTTTTTTAGTAAGGACAAAGACAAGGACCAGCCACATGCTTTGCCATATTATCATAAGAATTGTCTCTGACACATTTGATAATATTGTTCCTCTCTGAAACCTTGAACTGGGCCTTTCAAGCTCCTACTAGGATGGCCCATTAAGCCCCATTTACAGTATTCAACCACTTTCCTAATCCAAATTTCCTTTTTTTATTACTAGATATTTTCTTTGCTTACATTACAAAGTCCACATTTCTCCAATAAGTACCATGGTCTGTCTCAGCAATACTCCTTTCCTTCCACCAATGTCTATGGTTCTTTTCCTAGTGCAGTGGAAAACACTATGACCAATGCGATATATAAAACAGACAATATAATTTGTTGCTCCTGGTTCCAGAGGGTTAGGTCATTACTATACTGGTAGGAACCATGTCAGCAAGCAGAGAGCCATGATGATTTATCAGGAGCTGAAAGCTTATATCTGATGCATAACCAAGAGCAGAATAACAATAATTGGGAATAATGTGCAATTATATTTCTAGAAGTTTCTTCTGTTTTCTTGTTGCATAATTTTGGTATGCACTGTTCCTCTTGATTCAATGGGTTTTTCCTACATCATCTAATGGATTACTTGTTAGAGTTAAGTCTCAGCTCAAATGATGGCTTCAAATGGAGACATCTATAAACACTATCAGAAGTAACTAGTTTAGTGGATCTCTAAGATGCTGTTTCATTTTACTTCATCAAAATTAAATATTATAAATTTATAAGCCCACTAGTTATCTCCTTTATAAGAAAAGCAAAATATTTTTATCACTAGTGCCTAGACGATTAGGTGGTATACAGTCAACAACTCAAAACATTATATGCTGAACAGATGATAAATTTAAAAATATCAGGCTCATTAATTGAAGAAAATAATAGTTATATATCAGTTAATGAACCCCCAAAGTATTCTGGTTAAATTAAATATACTTATAAACATCACTATTAAAATAAATAACTATAAGGTCCTATGAACCATTTGTAAAAAAGTTAATAGAAAATGGATATAATTTATATGTCTCAAAACATTTCCTTCAAGCAGGATACCTCTCCAAAATTATTATCTCTATAATAGCTTCTCAAGATAATTGAGGATAAAAGAAAAGTACACTGAGTTCAAAGTGCTGAACAAAACCAGTAATATATAGGAATATACATGTAATCCCTTCCACAAATAGTAACTGCAAAAAGTTTCAGTTTGAAATTGCAAACTGAAATACAAAGTTAAAATATGTTATTTAACACACAACTAATATTTCCTTTGGGTTCTGAAATATTTAGTTTTGTATTAAACGTGACTTTCTTAATATCTATGTATTTAAATATAATATTTAAATATATAACTATAAAATCATGTAAACCCTAAAGAAGTTTCTGAGTTAACTTGATAACATTGGGAACTTACATTTATATTAAACAGGGGGAAATGGCATGTTCCATGTTCCTTGTTCTTATATTAGTATAAAATATTAATTTTATATATTTTCAATTACTAGTGATATATGCATTTAAGTGTAAGCAAATCTTGAGTTTAAAATTTAGTTATTTGTCATTGGAATCTATAAGTGGCACGATATAATCACATAGTATCATAAACTACTTGGGTCAATTTAAAAATTTACAAACAGCATTGAGAGAAATAATTTTCCTTAAATGAAGACATAGATTTAACGCTATTTTTCTAATCTTGATCTTTATCACAAAGATTCTTCACAATGCAGAACAGATATATTCTAAATCATACATAACTTTCTGATATTTTCTGCCTCAATCCACTGTGATGTGAACTGGTAATACTTGACTAAATTGTACAATTGCAAAATATATTCTTAAACACAGAAGGGAGCAAGGGAAAAACAAGGGTCACTATTCCCAAGTATTAAGTATCCTTTTTGTAAACTCGCCTTTAACTTGTTTCTTGCTGCCTGCTTCTTGGGATTTTTCACTTTCCTTCTACTTGATAAAGAACTCACCACACTTCCAAGTCCTTAATCTCATAATAGATTTTATAGAGTAACCAAACACTAGAGACATTTTACAAAAATTTTCTAGTAACATCCAAATCATGCCAATATTATTTTTTTCTGATTGCTTAAAGATCATAAGACAATATTCAAATTTAGAATGAGTAAGAAAATGACAAATACATTTTTTTCAGTAATTATACTGTCTGACTTCATCAACTTGGGATAATATGAGGTCTGCATAATAAAATTCTAAGTTTCAAAGTTTCATTTTTTAAGACATGCAGAAACAGATTTGGGAGGTATAAAAAGACATAAAACTAAGACCAAAGAATTTAATCAAAATTAAAATAGCTGCATAAATGAAATTCATTATGTACAAGCTTCTACTCTAGGCATCATTTTAGTGTAGCATATTATTGTCTAATTCAGAATATGTCAACAGTACTATTATAAGTGATAACAAGAAATGAAATGTAATAAATAAATACTACTCTGTTTGTTCCAGCTGTAACTCAGAACAAAAGAACATTAAACTCAAAACAGATTTTAATTCCATCCCAGTAAAGTGTAAGGGAAAATAATGGCATCAATAATTTACAAGCTTTATATTATATAAAGAATCATTGAAGGTTTGGGTATCATAGTCCATAGTGTTGGGTTTGGAAAGGGTCTTGTTGCAAACATGAACTTATTTTTTAATAGTTTATAATATAAATTTATTTATAACGTAGAAAGCATTGCTTTAAAAATGTTAGTTGATGGTGAGTAGGATGAACCAAATTAAACAAAAGCCATCAAAACAGTAATAGCAAACAACTTGGAGGTGCAAAGCAAAGTTGGATCACTCAATGAATGCCTCACAATGAGACTCTTTCCAATTAGCTTCTGTAGATTGTCTCATCACAGACAATTAGAGCTACTTGCACAAAAATTTGTCTTATTCAGAACATGTTTTGAGAGGGTTTACATGATCCCAGTGGAACTACCAAACTTCCTTTGTTTTCCTAATTGAAAACTGAGAAGGTAATAACCTCCTCTCAATCCATAGAAAGCCAGAAACCCTAGGATACAACGCAGTTTCCAAAGAAATTTAATATAAAAGCATGTATCATTAAAAATTGAACAAAACAAACCAAGCATGTCTCCCAAAGAAAGCGAAAACATGCCTTTGAAATAAACAGTAAGTCGCCACTGTTCACTGCAGAGTGGTATGTCAGTTACAGCGCAGCAGAATAAATGTGCAAGCTGCCAAATTGAACTAATTCATGTTCTGAATTAAAATAAAACACCCTCAATGCTGTGGGACATTTCAATTCAACAGTGTTCCTAAGGTTTGCTGTGATCTGTCTTGGGAAAACTACAGACATCGAACAACGGTTTTGCTCATGACTCACTCCTCCCAAGCACCATTCCATTAGAATTCCTACACTGACTCTGGGGTTCCATAATAAAGTGACCTGCACAGTTGTATATGTGCCAAAACCTCTGAAGGATAAGAAGGAGGAAAACCCTGAAAACTCTTACAAATAATGAAGTGAGTTGATAAAGTACACTTTAGTTAAGCAGAAGAATTGGCATCTCAAGATTTATTTTCTAGAATAGCCTCAATGCTTCTGTATTTAGCTATTATGATCCCAGCAGGGAATTAGATTCAATAATGAGGAGTGCTCATATTATTTCTATAGCTAAAGATGAATTTTACTTTCTCCTTTCCAGAGCAATACAATGTCTTATAAGGTTGTTCACTGGCTTGTGTAACAATTGATCTTAGAAGGCCATGTGTAAGGCACTGGATGTGAGCTTATAAAGGGAATGATGCTAAACTATACAGAGATCATTCTTCAAGGAACTCCCTGTACTCCAGAAGAGTTAATTCAAGCATGTAAATCACCACAGGAAAATTCAGAATATTATGATGATACTTTTCAATCCAAAAGCAAAGTACACATGGGTATAAGGCATGGATTATGCAATAACTCCTTTAAGTGCAATGATTTTGAGACATTTCAATAAGGATATTTTACACTCAATGAGATTAAACTATTTAGTATCATAATACAAATTTAAAACCATTAAAAAAGTATAGCACTCAAACATCCAAACTCCTTTAAAGCTTTATACCTACCATAGAGCTTCCCATTGAGAAAAGTGTGTTTATGAGTAGATAATTAACTCGTGTATATTTTATATACATATGTGCATATTTGTACATAGAGATATGTAATTATTATACTTAGTGTTATATTTAAATGAAATCTTGAGCTTTGAAAACTGTCTCTCTGTTTTAGCTTGTAGTACTTCAAGCAAATTTCCGGAAAAAGATACACTGATGCAATACTGCATTCTAACCACAAAGTCAGAATATATTTGCAAGATCTCTGAAGAGAAAGTGACCTTAGGGATATGCTCTGTTGAAGAGTTCTTTTACAAAACATAAATTTAGTTCTAAAGTTGTCACTTTTATTCAGTCAGAACAGAAATATAGAAGATACACTATTTTGAAGACCTATATATGCATTTGATAAGAAAGAATACAGACCAGAAATATGCTAATTGTTAATACTTAACAGATTTTTTTGAATTAATAAGAACAAGTAGCGTTAACCTCACTTTGATCTTTCTACTAAACAATAATTAATCGTTTTCAGTTATTAGTAATGATCAGTTCCATATCTGTCCGCTTTTAGTCTTACTTCCATTGCCTCAGTTCAAGACTTTCTTGCCTGGACTACTTTGGAGCCCTTTCCATTCTATCTGGTCAGGATACTCCTGTTAAGGGTCTGCTTGAATTTCTTCATTGTTTCTAAATTCATTGTTAAGATAATGATAACATTTTTCTTATCTTGTCATACAAAGTCATTTATGGTCTGACTCTCATTGATTTTAATATGTTTTCTTCCGAGATTCTCATTCCTCTCTTCACCCATGTTTTGCCTGAATATCTCTGTACTTCAGCAATATTAAATATAGTGATAAAACCTATAGTTCCTATATCCATAAAGAATGATAGATACAGTAATGACCATGGTATGTATGTATGTATATATATATATATATACATATATATATATATATATATCCATCCATGCTGTGATTACTATGCCCTGTGAATTCCATGCATTGAAAAGTATTCTGTAAACATGACTCATTGGTTAACTGCTTGTACTGTTCTAGAAGAGAACTGAAGTTCAATTCCGTATACTCATGTCCACTAGCTCACAAACACCTGTAACTCCATCTCCCAAAGGATAGGATACTTTTGTTCTCTGTAGACACCTGTGCTCATATGCACATATCCACACACAGACACTCAAACACCCACATAATTAAAAATAAAAAAATTATAGATATTAACAAGTCAAAGACTTCTTGGATGAGAATTGTCATAATTAACCTGGTGGATCCTTTATAATCACAGGACAAGATGAGGATACAGAAACAAGGGTCAGAGGGAGGTTAGAAGACTGGATTTCACAAAACATGCAATGTAACTAATTTTCAGTAGCTGAAAATGACAGAGGAATAGATCTTTCCCCAAGAACATTATGAAAGAATATGACGATGTTCACATTTGGATTTTTAAGAATTTTAATCTCAACTAGAAGAGAGGAACTGCATGTTGCTTTAAACCATTCCCTTTGTTAGAATTTGCAAAGAAATAGGAAATTACACCTGTGAATTTAGTATTTCTTATTCTTTGCAAGATCAGCTATGGCAGAGATGATGTAGTGCTCATCTTTCTAATCCCTAGATTGTTTAGTCGAATTGCTTTTTTACAGTTGTTTTCTACAAAGATGTTTGCTGAATGTAAAAAGAAAGCAGGAGTGACTCATGTGTAGGAAGCAATGCCTGTAGCATCACCGGTTCAAAGTTAGGGTAGACAGAAAGGTTCATATAATTTGAAAAGTGTGTCTTTAGAAAAATACATTTTCCATATGCTTCTAAGAAATACAATCAACACAGTTATGGGGAAATTATATAACCAATTTTCAGAATATGATGCATAATTTTGGTAGAGTGAAAATGAAGTTATTAAACAAGAAAACAAAACACATATATAGAAATAAACAAGTCATTTAATAGCAAAGTCGTCAGTAAATGCTCACATAGACTTGTGTACAAAACCAAGTGATTATTTTTCTTTATATCTGAAAAAATTTTCCATATATGAAACCTTAAATGGGGTAAAAAAAAAATAAAGCCGGGCGGTGGTGGCGCACACCTGTAATCCAGCACTCTGGGAGGCAGAGGCAGGCAGATTTCTGAGTTTGAGGCCAGCCTCGTCTACAGAGTGAGTTCCAGGACAGCCAGGGCTATACAGAGAAACACTGTCTCAAAGAAACAACAACAAAAAAAAGATAAAATAAAACACATTCTACACACTATATATGTGTTGAATATTTGTAAACAGAAGGTTTTTAAAGTTTAGATATATAAATATATATTACAACCACTTCCTCCCATGCCCACTCTTGATGAGGTAGTCCAACGTAGACTCAAGATCATAATGAAGGCAACAAAGCAACAATGGCCTCCATCTCAAAGCAATCCTCCTGACTCAGCCTTTAAGGTGCTGACATTACAAGTGTGTGCCACGACTTCTGACTGTGGAGGACAAAAAGGCCTTGTGTACAAAGAACTGGAGAAGCCAGGAAATTTAAACACACTGCTTAAGTCTTCAATGGAATAAGCTGTGCGGCTGCTCTTCCTGAAATATCAGTAATGATATAGTTTAACATCCTGGTGATATTTTGCTGTCTGACGAGACAGGTTTTGTCTGTATCTCCAGAATTTACTTAGCCGAGAGCCTTTCCCCCTTAAAAACTTAAGCATTTCGTTTAGGTCAGGAAATCATCCTTATGAGTGGTGTCACTTTTGCTTTACAACAACCCAGGTGACTTCTTTGTTGTCACAGGTCCAGGACAATCCTGACTCTCACAGGCATTATGTTTCATGCCAGTCAAGCTTTCTAGTCCCTATATCCTGGGCAATATCTCTGAGCTAACATTACCCATTCTTGTGAAATAAGCCAGTTGTACATTATAAAGAATCTCAATGTAAACATCTCTTAAATTGTGTAAGTGGAACTGAGTTAATTGTTATCTGAATAGATTTCATCCGAAATTGTTCTGTGCATAAGTACTGCTAAAGAAAAATTATGTGGCCCATACCATAGAAGTCCTGGTGTAGCACCACTTAAAATAAAATTGGGCTCAGCTGAGATTCATTTTTACCTCATTCTGATCTTTTTGTTTCCTGCCTGCTGTAAAGCCTGTAGGGGAATCACCATACTTGACAAGAAGTTTTAATTTAAAATATTTTTACCCAAGAATTTTTCTTTGGCTTTCCTCTTTGAGATAACATTTTTTCACAAGGTAATGTTACCTAGTGAATAGTTCCTTACATTTGACTTTGCTGTTCTCAAGTGGTCTCATGGTTTACTAAAGACACAGTCTAGTATATAGCAGGAAAGTGTAAGCCAGGAATTTCAGTACTGTTCATAAAGATTCTTCAGTTTTTGAAATCTACCAATGGTTCTTATTTTTATTAATAAGGAAATAAGGATCACATATTCATTAAATTTTCATACTTGCACCATTAAAACTAAAAGTTGTTTGTAGTTCAGAATCAGAAGAAATGGAAAATTCTAAGGCAACTCAGGGTCCCCAGGAAGAAATTTACTTTTAAAAATGTCACGAAATAAATATATTGTACTGGCTGGTTTTGTGTGTCAACTTGACCCAGGCTGGAGTTATCACAGAAAGGAGCTTCAGTTGGGGAAATGCCTTCATGAGATCCAGCTGTGGGGCATTTTCTCAATTAGTGATCAAGGAGAAGGGCCCCTTGTGGGTGGTGCCATTCCTGGGCTGGTAGTCTTGGGTTCTATAAGAAAGCAAGCTGAGCAAGCCAGGGGAAGCCCGCCAGTAAGGAACATCCCTCCATGGCCTCTGCATCAGCTCCTGCTTTCTGACCTGCTTGAGTTCCAGTCCTGACTTCCTTTGGTGATGAACAGCAGTGTGGAAGTGTAAGCTGAATAAACCCTTTCCTCCCCAACTTGCTTCTTGGTCATGATGTTTGTGCAGGAATAGAAACCCTGACTAAGACATATATGAAGGAAAAAATTTTAATGGAAGTGATATTTTAAAAAGACTTTTAATACTGTATAGCACAAATATACTTGGCATAATTTTACATCTGACTGAAGTGGGATAAAAATTAGTATGCTGAGCCGGGCGGTGGTGGCGCATGCCTTTAATCCCAGCACTTGGGAGGCAGAGGCAGGTGGATTTCTGAGTTCGAGGCCAGCCTGGTCTACAGAGCTAGTTCCAGGACAGCCAGGGCTACACAGAGAAACCCTGTCTCGAAAAACAAAAAAAAAAAATTAGTATGCCTTTAGATGTAATATAGATTAATTTCAAAAATAAGACCAATGATATAACCCTTAATATTATAAAAGTATAGAACTTTGATGGCTCCCTTAAAACTCCCTGTAAAATGTGTATTATACTACAATATAAAACACATAGCTAACAAAAAGTAATGAAATTAGACAAAAACATTTGTAATACGTTAAAATCAGATGAATTTCTGAGCAATAATTCATGGAAAAAGTTTTCCTACATGTATTTGCTTTTTGCATTTTTGTGATTATTGCCGCATTTTTCAATGCCAAAAAGCCACAAGGTGGCATTGAATAGTCCATTTACTTTACAGGATATGTTTAGTAGAAAAACTGAAATAATCCTAGTAGCCTTTTTCTCTAATATGAAATACATTCCATGAGAAAATAAGGAGTCCATTAGCATATGTAAACATTTTCTTGACATATATAAATCTTATTTTCCATTACTATTATACACATATTTACAACACACAGGGAGCATGAAGTAATTGCAATGCACATTTGAGAGAAAAGTAAATCAATGTAACAAACCTCAATAGAAAATATTGTAGTTTAGTTAGGAAAATATAGAAAATAACCAGTGTGAAAAATATTTAGAGACGAGACTCAGTGAACCTTCCTAAAAATATCTTTGTATACAGCCATAAAGATATTAAAACTTAGTAATGTTAGTTATTATCTTTGTTTTCAGGCAACACTTCCAATGTCATAGTTATCATAAAAGATCATAGGTCGACCTGAGGAAATTGGTCTTAAATAACTTTTTAAAAATAATTTAAACATAATTTATTATTTTGAAATGGCACAGTCATTTTTATGTAGATATACATGAAAACCCACAGGGAAATTTTTTGACATAGTTCTCACTGTGTAATATGCATGGGCCTGGAACTCACTATTTAGTCCAGCTTGTCCTTGACCTCACAGTGACTCACCTGTCCTTGCCTCCTGAGTGCTGAGATTAAAGGCCCGTGTGTCAAACATGCCTGTAAAATACACCAATCTGGTGATGCAACAATGTGCTTTGTAATGAAAACCACCATTCATGGTTTCCTTTTACTGAACCTTTTGTTTTAAACTCATACTCTCTGGTTCCTGGTGGTAAGACAAGCTGCAAACTGGAAGGGCAAAACAACCAGTAATAACACAAGTACTAGTGTTTGTACCAAACTGTGTCTACCTCAATGTTTGTTGTTGTTATTGTTTGTTCTATTTTTTTTATCATTTTGGAAACATATAGAATATGTTGCAGAACAAAAGATACATTTGTGTAGTACTGAGTCCATGCTAAAAGTGCTTGTTAAATTAACAAAACAATTAATCACCATTTGTCCAGATGGTGTTATGGAATGAAATAGGTCCTTTATAAGAAACACAGGATTTATTGCATGCAGGGGAATCCTCTATGGGAACTATGGTGGGTGGGAACTGGGAAAGGGGAAAGCCTTTGGAATGTAAACATAGAATATAGAAAATAAAATTAAAAAAAAAAAGAAAAAAAAAACTCTTCAAGTACTAAAAATTTCCTATCAACTATTTTGCAAACATTTTTTTTTACTTGGTTTTCTGATCTTTATCTTTCTCACTTGAGAAAAGGGGCTGTAATTGTTTTTGTATATGCTTGGCCCAGGGAATGGCAGGATTTGGAGGTGTGGCCTTGTAGGAGTAGGTGTGGCTTTGTTGGAGTAGATGTGTCACTGTGGGAGTGGACTTTATTTTTTTTTAAATAAAATTTTTATTGGATAAAAAAAAAAAAGAAACACAGGATTTGATAGATTCACAGATTTGTTCCAACGCTATAAATTTCATAATATTCACAAATAAACCTAAATAATTTCTGGAAAAATAAGTGAAGACTGTTGTTTTAGTGGACATTATAGATGAAAACTAGAATTCCAATATCAGTTTTCTGTACAAATAACTTGTCAACAGGTTATAGACAACATGAGAACTAAGTATAGAAGTTTCTAATATCATTCTGTTTCTGTGAACTAAAGGGATTTAATTCAGATTAGTATTACCCTGTTTCAGGTTTATTATATATCACACATACTTCAATCTTGGGTAAAAGACACTTTGACAGAGTTTTACATTTGTTTTACCTAAATATGAAAAAGCATTCTATGTTCTAAATCATAACAAGCATTTAATGCTAAGTAGCATTTTATATACTAATTTTTATAGCAGACATGTTTACAAATGTACATGAATTTGAGAAGCTTGAAAGCCATAGGAGGAGCTGAAAAGAGAATCAAGAGGGGAAAGTGATGTAAATGTAGGATCCCTATATGAAATACTAAAAAATATAATAATAATAATAAGAAGAAGAAGAAGAAAAGAAGAAGAAGAAGAAATATGAGAAATACACTACCTCAACTGCTCTCTTATTCCCTTTACTCTCTGCCTCTAGCTTCCCCTATATTTTTATTTAGTGATTTATTTTCACTATCTCATTTAACTCCAAAATTTAAATGGCTTTGTAACTTTGAAGATATCTCCTCTCTTAGTTTTTGGGAATTTTCCTTATTCCTCTTCCATCTTTCTTTTCATTAGTTTCTATGACATGTTGCTCTTTGTCTTACAGCCTCTTCAAGGTCAGTTGATCTTCTTCATTTCCTTTTTGTCTTCTCTTGGCTGCATTCATTTTCTAGATGGTTTTATTCCATCATGCTGCACGCAATATGAGGATAAACAAATCTACACCTATTGCCTTGACTTTTATAGTCTCATGGAAAGTGTTCTCTTCTAAACGATATGACAACTTATAACTTAGAATATGCTCTTGATCTGGCAGTCCATTTGCTAATGTGATAATGTATTTCAAGATAATAATTATGAATTATCAAAATTAGATACTAAAACCACTTGTGTGAGAAAATCAGAAGGCCATGTAATGATGTAATGAAACCCACAAACTGGGCTTCAACTGAAGCCTCCAGAATCTAGGAAATTCAATGAAGGATTCTACCATGGAGTCTTCTAACCTTTAAAGGTATGACTGGTGACTTCAAGTTGTGAGTCAATTGATTTCTATTGTTTTAAGTAACCCTCTTTGTGGTAATTTGTCATAGCAACAATAGGAACTTTGGATCAATAATTCATCAGCTCAATAATGATGCGGCACATACTGCTGTAACTAAACTTATTCCATCTCTTTGTCTAATTAAAAAGTCCTTCTTCCTTTTGCTGGTGGCAACACCATCAAGATATAGTCTCAAATTAGTTCATAATTCATGACCAATATCTACCTGATATTATTAATTCTCCTTCAGAATCATATTTCTTCATTCCCTTTGATTCCTTTTCAGGTTCTCAATGAATCTCACTATGATGTTCATCGAGTTCTTCATGAGTCACTCATAAATTCTATCAGCCTTGTTATCAGGGAGGATTAGGTGTCAAAAACTATATTGTACTCTGTTGTGGCTTCCTTTCTTTGTAAAGGCAGGTTTCCTGTTGACTTTATACAGATGCATGCAGCCTCATTAGATAGACAACAAGTAGCTTTACCATATTCGTGTAAAGAAAAAGGAGCACAGTAATTAGATTTTCATTCTATTCACTAAATTTGTTACAAAATGGATTTAAAATAATTAAACAGAAAGGTAAAACTTTTCCCTATAAGATAAAATAAAAAATCCCTTGTGGAACATGATATACCTTCACATTTTGTCCAATTGTATTTTTTATCTTCTTATTGTTCCCTTTAAATAAGTTGTCATTTCCAGTTTATCTGCTTCAGAGAAGTCTAGTATGATTGAGAGAATTACAATCCTCCCATTACGGAATGATTTCCTTTACTTCATTCTTTCTAACATCCTACATCTAACCAATCATCAAGCTCAATAGATTGGTAGTTCAAGAATTTCTATCTTCTGTCTTCCATTTTCTATATTCTCATGGCTGTTACTTTGAGTCCAAAAGTCATTTTAGTGTCTATTTTTCATTTCCCCTCCTTGAAAGTGATGGATAACTTTTTCAAGCTAATATGAGGAAAAATGTCTCTTTTTAAAAGCAGTTTGTGGAGTGAGTTTATAACTTAAATATACCATAATTTTAAGCACCATTAGTGTCTTCTTGCTGTTTTCCTCCTTTGTAAACCCCTTATCTTCCTCTTACTCTGACATTCCTTTCCTTCTCATTCCATATGACTCCCTTTCCTCCACAGGGACCTCAGGGATCTTATGACCCATTCAGCAAAAGTATACAATCTATTTCCCCTATTTCTCTCTGCTTTATGCATGGCTATTCTTTCTCTAGTATGCATTCTAATTCAGTAATGTGTTGTTCAATATGTGCTTGAAATATTAAATTATACATTGTGGTAAACAAATTAATGTCTGTGAAAATATGCTTCATTTCTTTCCCTTAAAACCTGAGGCTACAATATTATAGTACCTAAAGAAGGAGACTTTGTCACATTTGATTACACTAAGGACTTAATTAATTACTATGGGGATCACCCTGGATTGTCTCAGAATACCCATAATAATCCATAGTGCTTATAACATAGGGAATCAGGCGAGAAAGTCAGAAGAGCTGTGTCAGTGGAGAAACATTTAAAGTTATGTACAAATATAAAAGAATAAAGACCAAGGAAAAGAAAAAAAGGAATTGCTTCTATAATCTCTCAAATTTCAACTAATTTGAACAGATATTTTCAATAACTATTACTGAAATCTTAAGCATCATAATTGTGTTATTCTATTATTAAAGAAGCACTAATAGTGTCCTGATTCGTGGTGCTATCTTAAACCTTCACCATGGCATTAAATATATAGTACAATACATTTTTCTTTACTACTATGCCCATGTACTGCCATTCTGCTGTGTTTATTAACTTGAAAGAGTATATCCCTTAATTCTGAGTCAACTGGAAAATGTTGTACATTTTGACTTTTATGTTATCCATGCAAACTGACCATGAACAGGCATAATTCCCCACAATTGGCATTAATCTATAATAATTACATAAACTCTCATTTACAGAGAAAAGTAAGTTGCCAGTAAAATTCAAAGGTATATCAGACATGATTATTACAAAAAGAAAATGAATGGGCTTCTAGTTAGGTACCAGGTTCTGTATTTGTTAGACTTATAACTGATAAAGGGAAATACCTCATACTTTTTGACATATTTGACAAACTGAGAATAAACATGTGGTGACATAGTAAAAGGCAGGTGCTAAGGGGACTGGATTGCCTCTTAATCATGTAGAATTGAGTCCATTGACTTACAGAAATGTCCAAGGGAGCTGATATACAGAAATCATAATGGAATGAGTTAGAAGCACTCCAAATGGGCTTTTCTTTTTTATCCAGTAAAATTACACTTCTTTAGCAGTGTGATGTCTATTAATTAAAGAATTAAAGATCCATAAATAAACACAGGATTTAGAACTCAAACTCTTTGTCTATTTATCTACTGTTAACTTTGAGAAATTATCTGGGCCCAAACTCTGTAGTTTTAATAAACCTCTTGAGGCATATCCTCTGCTTGCTGTCAGAAAGAATTTCTTCTAAATCATTTCACACAAACAGGTGTCCCTTGGCAGGTCCTAGAATGAAGAGAAGATCAAATCCCTGCAGCAATCCTCTTACTATGTAACAGCTTACTGCTCGAGGGAATTTTTATGTATCATTAATCTCCTCTAGAATAATATGAACTTTTCTTTTATGTAACATAGCCACATCTTCCTCTCTATATACTCTAATAACTGAAGATTTTTCTATGCTTAACTTTTCATGTGTCTGTCATCAAAAGCTATTCTCTTTACAAGACGGAAACTTCTGAGCAATATTATCAAAACCAAAATCTCAGCAAAATGACACCAGTATCACTCTAAACCAGTATTAAGTCTAGTAAATCTCTGTTATAGAAATATCCAAAGAGGCACTTCTCTTTCTTTGTAACAGATTGCAGACTATATTCCAAAATTTCAAAAACACTTATGGTTTGTAAATTTCTTTGTCTTCATATAAATACCTAACATGAACTAGGTGTTGCTTATCCTGAGTTGCTATATTTCCCTTTAATACTCTACTAGTATTAAACAATATATAGTAATAATCTCTTTTTAAGAAAAAAAACTAGCTCTCTCTTTCCCTGTTTCTGTCTCTATTTCTGTCTCTCTCTCTTTCCCCTTCTCTCTCTCTCTCTCTCTCTCTCTCTCTCTCTCTCTCTCTCTCTCTCTCAGTAGGCTTGCTGTGTAGCCCCATTGGCGGAGCACTCACTATGCAGACCAAGGTAGTACTGTGATTAAAAGTGTCTAGAATCTAACTTACATGCAGTTTTTGTTTCATTTTCATTGACTGCTAAAAACTGCTTGCCATTTATGAGCTCCATTTGTCACTTTCTAGCTGATTCCCTTAATCATTCACTTACTAAGATATTTCCATAACTTTAGGGGTTCAAAACATAAATAAATAAAAATGACACACAGTTAAGTGGGCAGGAAAGGAGAGGTGGATCTGGGAGAAGTTGGGAAACAGGTGAATCAGATAAAAGTACATCATGTAAAATTCTCAAAGAAGTAATAAAACTAATAACAAAATACAACTTACTGGTTCATGGTTGAGTCCATGAACCCTGTTTGATTTATTGTTTTTGTTTTATATATTAGCAAAAACATATTTGGGGGCTTTACATTTCTAAACAAAAGGACTTATAGTATTTTTATAGTTAGAAAATACGAGGTAGGTATGGGGGTTGGGATATATTTCACTGAGAGACCACTTGTCAAGCACAACCAAGACTGGTTAAATTGGTTAGACAAAGACATAGTAGCAGTATCAAAGTGAGTAGTTTTGATGGGCAAACTACACTAAAATAACAGAAATAGAGAGATGGAGAGAGGGAAGAAGATGGGACTTGAAACTGAGGGCAAAGGATTCCAGGAAAGAATAGGAGAGGAGAGGATGAGAGTGGAATAGAGAAGTGGGACTTAGAGTAAAAGAGAGGAGAAGAGATGGTGAATGGAATTGAAAAATATAAGGTGAGACAAACAGGACGGTTAAGCTACACTGAATAATTTGGTTGAGACATAAGAAACCTTAAATCAAGCATGCACTTTGTATGATTTTGTACAAATATTCAACCTTTGATAGACACTCAGATATTTACTAAATTTGTTGTGATACCACGCATTTACATTCTCGATTGTCAATGTATGTACAACCTTAGACTATTATGTAAAGTAACAGATCCAAACCCCATTTATCATAGCATATACATACCAGCAATTATTAGTTAAAATGAAAGCTGAATTTTTATTTTGAATATTTCAATCCAGAAAGCTATAAAAACACAAGTGCCTTATTAGATTTAATTTGTTCCCTAAATAATTTTAATGGGGGTATAAGTTGAGGTGATAAAAGTACTGCATCTCCATTTGTATAAGAGCTCCGAAAGCTTTCCAATTAGATTTTCTAATGAGAAATGAATACTTCCTTCTAAATTTTTATGGAATTACCATGTATGTTAGTCCAAAGTAAACACTACACACAATTAACATGCCATAAAACTGAATATTACACTGTGTGCTTTAGTCATGACTTGTATATTTTAAATATAGTGCACGTATAATTATTAAATTACTACATTTACACATGGTCATGGTGAATTAAATATAATATCCAGTAACATACACTTAAAAAACAGTACATTTTGAATAAGTTTATCAAACTTGTAAAAGATATATAAAATAAAAACAAAAATGATAAGTAACAACAAGACTCTCCCTTGATACACAAGGTCAAGCTTCAAAAATTGATTCAGATTCTTGGGCCTCAGTACTTGTGGTTTTGTTAGTTGGGATAGGTGTGAAGATTAAGCCCTTCATTTTTTAAGATGAACATGCCAAGGGAACTCCTGTTCTTGATCTATGGAAATTAGTAATGAATCTATTTAGTAATGACATGCCTGTTTCTCTCAAGAAACTGTGGTAACAAACAGTGAAAATGTCTGAAAGCAAGGAAAGTATATGAAAAAATATTGACTCTCAAGTTTTATACTTATTACCCAAAACCCACCTAAACAGATTTACATTCACCTAAGTCTTAACATACTCATTCTCAATTTAAATTGTGGAACATCCTCATAGAAGCAGGGGGAGGGAGAATGGGTTAAGGGATTTCTGGGAGGAAGGAAACCAGGAAAGGGAATAACATTTGAAATGTAAATAAAGAATATATTCAATAAAAAGTAAATTGTAGAAAAGAATTAGCAAGGCAAATGTTTCATTTACCCTATTTATTGTTTTCTATAATTATATAAAGACAAATTTGATTTAAGAAGTAAGAAGTAGGTATGTGACAACTTTATTCATAAACTGAAGAGTGAAAATATAAGAATCCCAGTGTAACTTGGGACATCATCGAAGTAATAGTCTGCTAACTTAGATTTATATTATTAAAATAAAGTTTACATTTGAAATAATGTAAGTTTATTCTACGTCTAAAAGCAAGAGATATGAATTGCCTTGTTGTCCCACATTTCTCGATCTACTCCTAGTTTCTCAAACATAGGAAGTCCCACTTTTATTAAAAACAAAGAAATTCTTGCTGCTAAAGAAGAACTAATATAGTAGAGACCTGTCACCAGTATTTTATGATGAGAAAAGGTCACATTTGCATTTCAATAAATCATACATCTGACATATGCAGAAATAACTTTAAAGAGCAGTTGTATGTAACGAGATATAATAACCAGAAAAATGAAGCTTTTAAGATTTAATCAACAATCATAATCTCACCTTACGGTTCACTTGCATTTAAAAATACCTACAAAATAATAGCTGAGAAAAGGTGCAAAACTACAAACAATATTTTTCTACAATTCTTACAATCACACCACACTACAATGACATCTAAAGGTAACATCACCAAAATGTTGCAGGGTACCCAATAGGCTCAGTAAAGCAATCATGCACTGAACCTACACACATATATTTTCCCAGTTTCTAAGCTTTTATCTGCAAAGGTGTCCTTGAAAACAAAACTATTGGCCAGTTCCTCCAAAGGTGGTAGTTTTCACTAGCCCATCAATATGAGGCAGATGCTACACTATTCCAAATCATGATGTCACAACACAGTAACCTTTTGAGACCTCAATCTTTGATTTGTCTCTCGAGAGTGCACAGGGAGCACACTGTATTTGGGGCAGCTAAACTCAATTCCTGTATTCTTCCTTTATGCCTAAAATTGGACCTTAAAAAATGTCTATAATCCCATGCCACATGGAAAAATGGCAATGATAAAGTATATCAATAGCTTACTAGACAGAAATTCACATCAATATGTATTTACTTGAGCATTATATTATTGCCTACCTCCACTTTTTAATAGACAACTAGAAACTAAGCATATACAATTTCATGTAAATAGATTTTCAACACTAATTGAGTCACTCCTGCCTTGCGTTACCATTCTACTCTTTTCCTTGCAAAAAATTAGGGGAAACGCCATATCCTTTTCTTAAATGACACCATTTTTACTGTAAATCCTTCTAAGTGAGTCAGCAAAACAGCCCTTAACAGAATTCTTTATAGACATAGTAGTTAAGGAAATAATAGTATTAAGAAGTAAGCTAAAATAATACATAATAATGTTCCATTAAAAGCAATACTCTACTAGAGAACATTAAAAATCATACTGTTTAATGGAATCCGAATGAAATTTTGTTATAGAACTTACATTTCTAATACACTCACACTTTTGTAATTGCCTAATAATACCCTCCACTCTTTTATATACCTATGATATCAACATAACATAGATTCCTCACACTTCTCAGACTCTTACAAATAACACATGTACATCTCACAGTCTGCATATAATGAGAAAAAAGAGGGACTTCTTACCAGAACCTCTTTTGGTGACAACCTTCAGACTTTGAGTGAAAGTAGCATATAAGAGAATCAAATGTGGAATCGGAGCTTTCATCTTCCAGTTCTTACAGGCTGTTCCTTAAGGGAAAAGATAAAAGGAAAACAATAATTTATAATATTTATTGAAACATTATTAGAATTTTGTGTACATCTGTTTCTAGACAGAGTCAGTCCATATATCCTTGGCTGAAATTGAATCCCCTATAGAATAGGGCGACATTGTATTCATGATACCCCATGCCTCAGCTTCAGCCTCCTAAAAGGGTGCAAATATGAACCAAAAAACCTGTCTCTTGTGCACATTTTACTGTGGATATTCAAAGTAATGAATTACTTTGTTCCTCCTTCTAAGTGGGAGTAAAGCATTCTTACTTGGGCCTTCCTTCTTATTAAACTTCTTATGAATTATTCAAGAGGAAAGAGTATCACAAACAGGAACTACATTACATTTTCAATAAAATATCCACTTTAGGTTAAATCAAAGTCAGTAATGCTTATAATGTTTCCATAGTCTTCTCAAAATGATTTTGAATCTTAAGTTCCACTGAAGTTTAGAGTTTCTCTAAATGTAGAGACCTATCTGTGTTTAGATAAGGAAAACAATCTCTCCATTTTGAGAACAATTTATTTTAATACATGTTACTGAAATTAACATTTTAAAATATCGATGCTGCAACACAAGGTGATTTTTTTTTTATTTCTCGAGACAGGGTTTCTCTGTGTGGCCCTGGCTGTCCTGGAACTCACTCTGTAGATCAGGCTGGCCTCTAACTCAGAAATCTGCCTGCCTCTGCCTCCCAAGTGCTGGGATTAAAGGTGTGCGCCATCACTGCCCGGCCACAAGGTGATTTTTGAAGTGTTTTTCTTTACATACAAAATTTTATCAATTGTATGTCTCTCAAGATCTGAGATTTTTCAACTCTTAAAATAGAACCTGAAAATCATACTTCAGAAAAAGTTTAATGAATGTGGCTATATTGATTGATAAAAGGCACACTGTCAAAGAAAATTACAAAAATATATGTCATCATCTACTATGAATGTCTTTCCAGGATATCAAGAAGTATATTGACATACCATTTGGATATCCAAAAAGCAAGATATTTCATTTTATATGAACTACATTTTCTTCTCTAAAATATCACTTTTAAAATTTTATTTATTGAAAATGGAAAGATTCCATGTAGTTAAGATATATAATATGATGTTTTGATAAGCATTTACTTTATGGAATGATTACCACAATAAACTTAGTTAAAACATTTATCTCATGACTTAGTTGCCTTTTATGCCTGATGGATCAAAATTTGTAAAATGTACTGTCAGCAAATTTGAATTATATAGCAAAGTATTATTAAATAGAATCTCCTTGGTGTATATCAGACCCCCAGAATTAATTTCTTTTCTGGGGAAATATTGTGCTCTTGGAACAATATCTACTCATTTCCCTAAGAAGTCCTTGGCAAACACTACTCTGGTTTACTTTTGTATTATAAGATGAAAATAGAAGAGTTGAGTACTATGGGACTGAATTTAAGAAGTAGCAAGTCAGAACACAGTTCAGATATACTGTAGTCCTGTGACAGAACAAGTTTCTCTGCAAGATATTTGATGACTGCTCATAGCCAGCTGACTATCACTATGAGTTTATTACACGTGAGAAAGATGAACTGCAGTTTGACAGCCACTTTTTTGCTCTCCCACAACCTCAGATATATCTGAATACTTTTAAGTGATAAATTCATTCACATTAATAAAAGTCTATTAAAATATATTCTACCTTATAAGTCAAAATCCATTCACTTGATGCATCAATCCTCATTACAGTCTCAAAATCAGAAAATTACATAAAAATAGCATGCAGA
Organism: Apodemus agrarius; assembly: GCA_964023405.1. NCBI lineage: Eukaryota > Metazoa > Chordata > Mammalia > Rodentia > Muridae > Apodemus > Apodemus agrarius. The sequence goes on from OZ030010.1 coordinate 50,517,074, forward strand.
ATAAGCTATTTTAACTTTAGTACACATTTAAATGCTAATGTTTTTTTTTTAAAAAAAAAGGACCTAGAGTTATCACAAAGATATAAATGAAGCTCATCCAAAGATCCAATTCATCAGGAACATCTAAATAAATGCCACATTGCATTGCAAGTTTGACTCATGCATTCCTAGACTCCAAATCCTATTTCTCAGTCACTGCACTAACTAGAACTGTAGAAATATTTAAAGCTGGTATCTACAGCCTTCAGGTTAGCAGCAAGAACCAGTTCCTTTCTCAGTGGGAGTTTAATCAGTGCTGCCCAAGAAACTCCAGGATCCATCCATAAGCTGCAAGCCCTTCCAGCTTAACTATCATGTTTCTTGACTCTTGTTCAAAATACTATTTCCTTACCCGTTTCATTTCTATAAGACACACAGCAAGTTTGCAATTCTATTTCTGAAATTCAAGTTGGTTTAGAAAGCTTCAATTTTGTAACATCAAGATTCTTAATTGACTCTCTTGAAACTGAGTATTAGAAAAAATATACTTATACGTGTTTCATGGTCTTAATGCTGTGGTCAATCTATAATAATCTTTAAAATTCCTTTTAGAAATTTTACTGTATCTTTAACTGAAAGATAGGTGAAATATGTCCAACCATGGATATCTATGACTTACTGTGCTGTCAGCAAAAGTAAGATTGTTACCTAGAAATAGCATTGAAGGTATAACTAATAGTTCCCTTTACCAGCAGGCAATAAGTCCCAAGACCATCACATTTGATCCTTAAAATCACAGATAGCACAAAGACACATGAATACTATGTTTTCCTATTGTCCATTCACACATTTAATTTCAACTCATAAATTTGATGAGGTAAGTTTAATAAAAGTCATAAAATATGCCATTATGTACATTCCAGGTGAGGAAGAACATGACAGCATGAGATTTCATCGACCACCCAGAATAGCATGCAATATAGAATTGTGAATTGTTGATGTATGAAAAGTTAAAGTTTATAGTTTTAAAGCACGAATGAAAAATAGGGTATTTTAACTATAAACACTTAAATCATAAAATGCCATTACTATATGAACATTTACTGAAATTCTTATTTTCTTATTGTTACACTGAAGTTCATATTTTGAGTCTTCTAGTTTTCTTCCTGTTTCTGTGATAAAAAATACATAAATAAAACAACTAGTAGTAATGAGAGAATGAAAGTGATGAACTTCATGCATATTTCCAAGTCACAATCTCTCATTGAGTGAAAAAATTGTAGGAACTAATTAAAGTGTGTGTGTGTGTGTGTGTGTGTGTGTGTATGTGTGTGTGTTCTTATTATCTCCTGCCCAAAGAATATTTCAGGAAACAGTGGGTTGTGACTTTTACATCAGTTAATACTAAAGAAAATCTTTCAAATACCTGTCCATGGACAAACTTTATATAGGCAATTCCTTAGTTATGGCTTTTTTTTAGATGATTTTAGGATATGTCAAATTAATAACCAAGGCTAACTGGGATACTCTATCTACACTTTGTCAGTGTGACACACAAACATGAGACTATTAAGTAATAATGTTTTTGGCCCCATGATGTCATGTAAATACACTATAAAACATACTCCACTTACACTCTTTAAAACTGTCAGTGCTTGTGATAGTGAGAAACTGGAAACAACCCAGATTTCCCATGACAGAAGAATGGATACAGAAAATGTGGTTTATTTATACAATGGAATACTACTCAGCTGTTAAGAAAGAGGACATCCTGAGATTTGCAGGCAAATGGACAGAACTAGAAAATATCCTGTGAGGTAACACAGACCCAAAAGGACATGCATGGTATGTACTCACTAATAAGTGCATAGTAGTACAAAAAAAAAGTACAGATGGAGTACCCAAGATACAGTCCACAGAAATCAAAAAGGTCAACAAGTGAGGATGTATCAGTCCTAAATGGGAGGGAGAATAAAGCAAAAGCAGATACAAGTGGGGAGGGAGGGGATGACCTGGGAGGGAAACAGGACTTGGGGAGGGGTGGAAAGGAGAGGGGAACCTGCTCTGGTATTGGGTGAGGGAAATGGAATGAAGCCCTGAGAGCCAGCAGAAAGAATGGAAGCAGACAATCTCAGGAGATAGGAGATTGTGGGGGGGGGGGTTGGGGGAACACTCCAGAATGCACCAGAGACCAGGGAGGCAAGAGACTCTCAGAACTCAAAGGAAGGAACCTTAGATGAATTGCCCAACAGTGGGGAGAGAGAACTTTTAGAGCCCAACTCTAGCAGTAAGACAGGGCATCAACTGAGGGATGGATGGGGTTGCTATCCCACAGCCACAACTCTGACCAATAATTGTTCCTATCTGAAAGAGTTACCGGAATGGAGATGGAGAGGAGCCTGAGGAAAAGAAGGTCCAGTGACAGGCCCAAAGTAGGATCTAGCTCAATGGGAGGTCCCAAGGCCTGACACTATTACTGAGGCTATGGAGTGCTCACAGGAAAAGAACCTAGCATGACAGCACTATGGAAGACCCAATAAGCAGCTGCAAGAGTCATATGCAGATATTTGCACCCAACCAATGGACAGAAGCAGCTGACCATTAGGGAAGGCTTTATGAAGCTGAGGGTGACCCTGTAGGAGGACCAGCAGTCTCATTTATTCTGGACCCCTGGGATTTCTCAGACACTGGACCACCAAAGAGGCAGAATGCATACAAATGAGGATTGCTGTGTCTGTGTTTATCAGATATAAGGCACCCAACCGGCAAGAGACTGGAGGCCCCAGGGAGTTTAGAGGTCACATGAGGTGGGGGTAGGGATATCCACGTGGAGACAGGGGAAGGGGAGTAGTTATGGGATGTGGAACAGTCAGAGGGTAGATGAGGTTGGCAGGGTGGGGAATAAAATAGGAAGTGTATAAAAATAAATAATAAAAAGGGGCAACCTTTCCATCTTCTGAGATCTTCAATTTCTTTCTTCAGAGACTTGAAATTGAGGAGCCTACTACACCACTACTAGGCATATACCCAGAAGATGCTCCAACATGTAATAAGGACATACGCTTCACTATGTTCATATTAACCTTATTTATGGTAGCCAGAAGCTGGAAAGAATGCAGATGTCCTTCAACAGAGGAATGGATACAGAAACTGTGGTACATTTACACAATTCAGCTATTAAAAACAATGAATTCATGAAATTCTTAGGCAAATGGATGGAGCTAGAAAATATCAACCTGACTGAGATAACCCAATTACAAAAGAACACACATGGTATGTATCCACTGATAAGTGGATATTAGCCCAGAAGCTTGGAATAACCAAGATACAATTCACAGACCACATGAAGCTCAAAAAGAAGGAAGACCAAAGTTTGGATACTTCAGTCTCAGAGGGAGGATCAAGATTCCCATGGGAGGAGTTACAGATACAAAGTGTGGACCAGAGTCTGAAGGAAAGGCCATTTGGAGACTGCTCTACCTGGATATCCATCCCATACAAGTCACTAAACCCAGACACTACTATGGATATCAACAAGAGCTTGCTGACAAGAGCCTGATATAGCTATTTCATGAGAAGCTCTGCCAGAGCCTGACAAACACAGAGTTGGATGCTCTCAGCCAACCATTGGACTGAGCACAGGGGCAACAAATGAAGGAGCTAGACAAAGGACAGAAGGAGCTGAAGGGGTTTGCAGCCCCATAGGAGGAACAACAATATCAACCAACCAGTCCCAGGTACTAAATCGCCAACCATGGAGTACACATGGAGTGACCCATGGCTCCAGCCACCTATGTAGAAGAGGATGGCCTTGTAAGACATCAGTGAGAGAAGAGTCCCTTGGTCTTGAGAAAGCTTAATGTTTCACCGTAGGGGAATGCCAGGACAGGGAAGCTGGAGTTGGAAGGTTGGTGAGCAGGGGGAGGCTATAGGGGGTTTTCAGATGGGAAAAGAGGAAAGGTGATAACATAAAATGTAAATACAGTATCTAATAAAAAATTGTTGCATGCAGGGGAATCCTCTGGGTATATGCCCAGGAGTGGTATGACAGGGTCCTCTGGAAGTGTAATGCCCAATTTTCTGAGGAACTGCCAGACTGATTTCCAGGGTGGTTGTACCATCTTGCAATCCCACCAACAGGGGAGGAGTGTTCCTCTTTCTCCACATCCTCGCCAACACCTGCTGTGTCTTGAGTTTTTAATCCTAGCCATCCTGACAGGTGTGAGATGTAATCTCAGGGTTATTTTGATTTGCATTTCCCTGATGACTAGTGATGTTGAACACCTCTTAAGGTGCTTCTCAGTCATCCGAATTTCTTCAGGTGAAAATTCTTTGGTTAGCACTGTACCCCATTTTTAATAGGGTTATTTGGTTCTCTGGAGTCTAACTTCTTGAGTTCTTTGTATATATTGGATATTAGCCCTCTGTCAGATGTGGGGTTGGTGAAGATCTTTTCCCAATTAGTTGGTTGTTGTTTTGTCCTTCTGACAGTATCTTTTGCTTTACAAAAACTTTGTAATTTTATGAGAGGGTTCCCCTGCATGCAACAAAGCCACATGCTCCACTATGTTCATAGCAGCCTTATTTATAATAGTCAGAAACTGGAAAGAACCCAGATGTCCCTCAATGGAGGAATGGATACAGAAAATGTGGTATATTTATACAATGGAATGCTACTCAATAATTAAAAACAATGAGTTCATGAAATTTGTAGGCAAATGTTCAGAACTGGAAAATATCATCCTAAGTGAGGTAAACCAATCACAAAAGAATACACATGAAATGCAATCACTGATAAGTGGAAATTAATTAGCCCAGAAGCTCTAAATACTCAAGACTCAATTAGCAAATCATATGATTCTCAAGAAGAAGGAAGGAGAGGGCCCTGTTCCTGAAAAGACTTGATCCAGTATTGTAGGAGATTACCTGAAAAAAGAAATGGGGGTTGATTGGGGAATGGGCAGAGGGAAGAGGACTTATGGGATATATGGAGAAGGGTGAACTGGGAAAGGGGAAAATATTTGGAATGTAAACAAAGAATATAGAAAATAAAAAAAAATGTTTTAGTTAGCAATAAAGGAAATCAATACCAAGAAGGAGGAAGAAAATTGAAAAGATAATGAATTTCATATTCTGTTTTTGCTGTTTTTCATCTTCTTATATCTGCAAGTCTAGGATTTATTTTATGTGACATTAGAGATGAACATTCTTTTTAAATCAAGAAGACTTGCATTTATAATAGAGATATGTTAGATGTTTATAGTAATTTGGGGAACTGGGGTAGATTTACCTATTAGCTATTATGGATTGCTGTCATTTTGATTGGTGAGTCATAGCATTGTTCAAATAAAAGTAGTTGATCCTTACTGAGAAAAAAAAAGGGTGGGGGAACCTAGTATGACTGCACTTGGGAAGACTGCAGCTGAAAAAGTCAGATGCAGATATTTGCACCCAACCAATGAACAGAAGCTGCTGACCCCTGTTGTTGAATTAAGGAAGGCTAAAAGAAGCTGAGGAGGAGGAAAACCCTGCAGTCTCAATTAATCTGGACTCCTGAGATCTCTCAAACACTGGCCCACCAACCAGGCAGCATACGCCAGCTGATGTGAGGCCTCCCAACACACATACAGTAGAGAAATGCCATGTCTGTTTTCATTCAGAGATGATGTACCTAACCCGCAAGAGACTGGAGGCCTCCTCGAGTTTAGAGGTCAGGTGGGGTAGGGGGTATGTGGGATAGAAATGTTCTTGTGGAGACAGGGCTTTGGGGAGGAGGTATAGGATGTGGAGCAGTCAGAGGGTGGACAGGGCTTGGGAGAGAATAAAATATGGAGTGTAAAAATAAATTAATTAATAAATTTTAAAAATGCCAATGCTTTAAAAGGTCAATGACTTTAAAAGCTCAATGTCTCCCAACAGTGGCATCATATAAAACTCAAAATAAACTTATATATTCATTCTTATTCCAAACCAAATTTGGACATAAAGCAATGACACTTAAGCACCCCAAAAAACCCAAAAAACAAACAAACCAACAAACAAAAACAGTTGAGAAATGTAACTCAATGTCTGTCCTTAGGGATTCATTCATGATCTTAAGGATTTCCAAGGGTTTGAGCAACCAGACTCTTCAGCACTTCCATCCACATCACACACCACATGTTTCATAGGCTCTGGTTGACTTCACTCCATACCTGTTGCTGTTAACGTTAGTAGCTCAAGTTCCTGGCATCTCCAAAAATCTGGTATATTTACTATATCTGAGGAAGGCTTTACCTATAGGAATGGCATATCTTCAGGGACTTCAAAACTGCCATAATGTACCAAGCTTCACCTTCTTTTCATGACTCTCTTTAATCCTGCAATTTTCATGCCTTCAAAACCAATTACATGTGAGTGATTTTGATGTTTCCAAATTTGGCTTCCAACTTAAAATGTGTACTTAGCTTCCTTGGACCAAAGCTTTTCTATGTCTAATCTGAGAAAACCCTTTCTTATTCACAAAAATTTCACCACAGTGTTGCTGGTAACTTATTAATCTGAGCTCATTGTCAGTTCCTGCATGACAAACTCACATGAATTCTTAGTGAATGTATCAAGTAAATAGCTCTAGTCCAGTTTGTAATTAAGTCCTTACTCCCTCCTAAAATCTCACAAGCCAAGCCTACATAGGCTACATTATATTCCAAGATCTCCCAACAGCTCATTAACATCTGCACAGTCAACAGGTTTCCCACTGCAAAGCTAAAAATTCTTCTACAATTCTGTAATAAATAGTCCAAAAGCATTAAAAGCTTCGTGGACAGGTTTATCAAGGCAACATCTACATTCCTGATACAATTTTATGCTCTAGTTTTATTTCTGTTGGTGTGATAAAAAAAATACCTTAGCCACCTAGGGTAGAGAAAACAATGGAGTTTTTTTGTTGTTGTTGTTTTGAGGTATTTTTTTGGTTTATATTTCAACATTGCAATCAGTCACTGAAGAAAGTTGAGTCTGAACTCAAGGTAGGAACCATGGAGAAATGCTTACTGGTTCACTCTCTCTCACTGCAAGTTTCATACTTAGGCAGTTTTATAAAATACATCTCAGGTGTGTCTGTCTGAGCCTAGGGTTATCCATCCTTTATCAACTAATAATAGAAACAATCCTTTACAGACATGCTGCCAAGAAAACCTGGCCTATCCAAATCCTCAACAGAGGTTTCTCCTCTTAGATAACCCTTGATATGCTACACTTAGAATTCAGGTTAATTAGGACAATGAGAGTGTTACTAAGGGTTTCCATTCTTGCACAGAATATCATGACCAAGAATCAAGTTGGGGAGGAAAGGGTTTATTCAGCTTAAAAGTCCACATTAGTGTTCATCACTGGAGGAAGTCAGGACTGGAACTCAAGCAGGTCAGGCAGCAGGAGCTGATGCAGAGGCCATGGAGGGATGTTTCTTCCTGGTTTTCTCCCCCTGGCTTGTTCAGCTTGCTTTCTTTTTTTTTTTAATTAATTTTTTTTTATTTTCTATATTTTATGTTTACATTCCAAAGGCTTTCCCCTTTCCCAGTTCCCACCCACCATAGTTCCCATAGTTACTAACCCAGGGATGGCACCACCCACAATGCGCACTCCCACTTTTGATCACTAATTGAGAAAATGCTTTAGATCTGCATCTCCTGGCGGCATTTTCTCAAGGGCATTTCCTTTCTCTCTGATAACTCCAGATTGTATCAATTGACACACAAAACCAGCCAGTACAATAATTGAACCAATTTTAAAATCCTTCAGATTCCGGATGAGTATATCTTAGTCACCTCTTTTCTGTTAAGCATATCGTTCATCTCTTGGGTTCCTGTACAGGAAAATTCAATCACATGCAAAATGAGTACATCATAATAGATAAGAATACCAAGTCAGCTTTGGGTTTTATAACATACCTTCTCTGTCTACATTTGAAAACTACCTGTTTGAAAAGCAAATATACCACAGTGTTATAACACATATTAAAAATGGATGAGAAACAACTTAATGAATGAAAAATGTTGTTGCTTTTGCACATCATTGGGAGTAGCAGCATAGAAAAGCTATTATCCATTCACACCCTCTTCCATTCAAATTTTCTGTATACATCAGATAGTTTTTGTTAAGGCCTAGGTAAAACATCAAGGCCTAGATGGAATGTTAAGGCCTTGGTAATTGTTACCTTTCTAGCCTTCCATTTCCTGTTTTTACTACTATTATAAAGAAATTTTCTCATATGTTGTTTCTCATGTTACTAGGGAACTTTCTCAGGCCCAAGTAAATTCCATAGTCTGTTATGTTCTATGCCCTTAGAAACCAATCATCATAAAAGTCTACTGCTTTGTAGAATTTCCTATAATAAGATTGGACCCATTCTAACCACCCAGCAGCACTTCCTGCACCTGTGTGAAAGTATTGATGGTATTTACTTTTATAAGCTGTTCCTGGGATAGATCACAACATGAAAGATATCTACTGCACCAATATAAAAAAAAAACTATTTGAAATAAGACATCCATTTTGAGTAGGGTCAAGTAAAGTTTAAATTCCCAACTTTAAGTTCCCAACTCTCCTAAGAGCTGACATCATACGTAGCAGAAAGAGACATATACATTGGTAACTGATATCCTGGTTGGCAGGTTAAGATATGAATGTAAGACAAGTTTTATACTGCTAGACAAGACATGAATGTTTGAAAAGGCAAGTTCCCTGCCACAATTTAATACTCCAACCAATAGGAGCAGGATAATTGTACAATGAAGCTATGCTCCCAAGAAAGTCCGATATCCCTGAATCATGATAAACACAGTTAGCATAAACTACATAGAAGATACTCTTCCAAGGACAATAGAAGGCTGTCCAATAAAGAAGGCAATAAGGGACACAAATTCTTACCTACTTAACTTCTGTTATTATATGGTGTGTATGATGTGCTGAGGGAAGAGAGGAGGGAAATCTATTAATTTCACTTCAAATTTGGTGTGGTAAAGCAATACAAAAATGCTTTAAAGTATAAAAACTTTATGCAGGATGTAAAGATGATACAAACTGGGGGTATTTAAGTGAATTAAATTTGGTAATAAGTTGTAGTAGAAACCATGAGAAACTTGTATAAGGTGGAGTCAGTGAAAGTTGATAATAATTATCAACTTGAGAGGATCTATAGTAACCTAGGAGATAAGCCCCTGTCCATGGCTAAAAGACTATTCTAAGTTAGGATAAATGAGATCTGTAAATAATAGAAAATGCTAATGGCCCCATTATATGAGCTTATTGCCTAAACTAAATATAATGGGGGAAAGGAGAGATGTAGCATTCATTGCTCTCTGGTTCTTGACAAGTACAATGTAGCCAGCTGGTTCCACCTCCTGTTGCCATGTTTCTCTGTCTTCAGACACCCTCAAATTATGAGCCAAAATTCATCCTTCTTTCCTAAGGTTGTTTTTGTAAGTTAACTTAGTTCCTGTGATGATAAACTTAATTAATTAAAGTGGCAATTTTCACTGATGAATTATGCTTTGGACTATAATGAGATGAGTCAAGTGTGAATAGCAAGCTATGCTAGGGAAGAATTTGGGTTTCTTTTCTACATTTTTCAAGATATTGTCTTAGAAAATAATCTGAATTATTTTAATTATTTTCTAAAACATAAGTTTAGGTTAAAAGAAAGAATTTGTTCAAGTAGGGACCAAAAAAGAGGGATAGAATCAGTCTTAAGAGAGTTAGTGTTAATAAAGAGTAAATATAATATGGTAATATGGTGACACAAATGCGGTATATTTTGATTTCTTGTATCCATATTTTGGCGAAATTCTGGGAAATATTTTGCACAATAGCAGTCCTAAGGAATCTCCTGATAATTTTTTATGTACCTAATTAAACATTTTATCCAAAGGTTTGTAGGATGAGGGAAGATATCAACACTGTAATCACAGCTACTCTTAAGTATGTAAACTAGGACAAAAACAGTAAAGAATAAGAACAGAAAGAATTTTATACTTTCAATAAAGGAGCTTACCAATATTTATGATACAGGCAGGCAAAAGTAAGTCATGGGAGAGTGAAGATGAATCTAGAAGGGTGTGAGATAATCAGGGCAGTAAATCAATTAATGACAATATTAGGAGAACACGTGTAATTTGAGAACTGAAAAAGCATTAGGCGCTTTAGAGTAAAAAGTGTCCTTGTCATAATGCCTATTCATTTTATTTGACTCATTAGGGCATGATTAGAAAATGTCAGGTAAAATTGAGTTTTAGTTGTCTGTGCACTAGAAGGAGAAATATAAACTGTATATCTAAAAGTAGAGAAGTTGAAGTTTATCTGTTAATTTACTATGGAGAAGACCAAGACATGCATGAAAAGTGAGGCAGCGTCTGAACAAAGCCAGAGGAAGTCAGTGAAATTCGAAAGCAATTGGAAAGATGTTCATGTCAGAGACAAAGAATAATACTTTTTACATACAGAAAAATACAAGAGATTAATATAATGCTATTTTTCCAATAAAATGGAGAGAAGCTGCATTTTTTTGTTTTTATCCTTATTGAGAAAAGAAATTTAAGAATGAGGAAGAACTGGATTAAGATCTAATTTTAGCTTTACATTAGGATAAGCAAACTATCTCATAGTTGAGATTTTCTCTTCTAGAGGGCACTGGTATAAGTACTGCCAATGAGTATTTCACTCTTTCCCTATTTTATCATCATACTGAGGTGCAAGCACCTACTTCAGTGTATAGTAAGTATTAAATAAAATGATTGTCTTTAAAATGACTGTTTAATAGTGGCACTTAACTGTAGACAATTTTCAATGCTACCTCTTCCTGTGTTTCTTCTTAGTGTAATAATTAGCTATGCTAAAAGAGATCCACTATATTTGATTTAATCCTTAACATTTTGACATTACTATACTCAAGATTAAAGTAATGACTTTTTCAGTCTTATAAGAAAATTAAGTATCCATTTGTGCATGACAGAGATAAAGTATTTTCCAAGGACTCAATTTACATAAAACAGTGCATGTTAAAGTTGTGAGCTTGACTTCCTATGGAGAGGAAAAATAGACACTCTTCCAGACTCTCCAACTTCAAGATACTGAAAGGCATAATATTTAAAATTACTCACGCAAAAATGCCATTTCTAGCAAGAAACATTGCCAAGTATTTTGAGAAATATTAAACACACATGCATATTTATATACAAATAAAATGATAACACATATTTACTCCATTCCTAAATAAGGAGCTTTTAACAAGGAGGAGGTATCAATATTTTTTAAGATTGTAGTCACTGGTAAGACAACCATGCTCCAGCAGAAGGCCCGAGATCCAAGAATATATAGGTGGCACAAATTGGATTTGTTGGATGGGGAAATGGGATACAGTGTAGTGAGTGTGGGGGAATTGCATATGAGAGAAGTTGGAGAAGAGATTGAATATGATAAAATGATATTTATGAAATTCTCAAAGAACTAAATTTGTTATGAAGCAAAAGGATAAGTGAGATAGTTCAGTTGGTAAAGGCAGTTGCCAGAAAGCCTGGTGTCCTTAGTGGTATCCCTGGGAGGAGACAACCAAATTCTCACATGAGGTTCCATGAACTGTAACGCATGCACTGTGTCACAAACATGCATACATGGGCATATGAAAAAATAACTAAAATGTTTTAAAAACATTTTTAAAGCCATAGGAAAGTACAATTCTGCAATAGCTACATGAATCTAGGAAAGGATTCAATGTACCAGATGAGAGAAGATGCTAAACCATCCTTTCAGCCCCTATATTTTTAATTTTTAACAGCATTACACTTGTATGTAATGCACCGTGATCATATTCTCACATTCACTTTTCATTACTCTCTGTCATCTGCTTCACAAACCCACACATTCCTTTTTCTTTCTCAAGTAGGGACCCTCCTACACTCTGTCCATCACTTCCTTTATTTCTTTCAGGCTTATTGTAGCCTTTTCTTATTGTTTCTTTTTAGGAGGTGCTAGAGATAGAACCTATAGAGGTGTGCGATAGGTAAGAACTCTGCCAGCTGACACACATCTGCAGCCCCTGCTTCTCAACAGTCAAAGATTACATAAATTGGTGTGTGTGCGTGTGTGTGTGTGTGTGTGTGTGTGTGTGTGTTTCCCACTTTAAAATTCTCTTGTAAAACATTTCTGGGAGTCAAATTTTCTCAAATTTTATAAGAATAAGAAGATGATTTATTTCTTCTTAATTGGACCTATCAAAACTCTTACTTTAAATGGAAATCATCTTGATTAATCATATTGTATAGGTATAATGTTTTTGTACACTGTGCAAAGTTTACCCTTTTGGTATGCAAATGTTAATTTCTCTGCCCTCATATCTTGCTTGAATCCAGACACAGTATTTTAATACTTATACCAAGAATCTCCTGTCTCAAGTTTGTGTAAAAATTTCTTACCATTCACTCTCTGACTTGTAGATAACTGCTGACACTACAATGGCAGGTCATAATAAATGGGGCAGGAGGTCTGCCAACCAGAGGAAGGAGAGAGGGAGATTCAGATTAGTGAAGCAAATGAAGGATTTGAACCTGTACTGGTAGGTTTTGTGTGTCAACTTGACACAGGCTGGAGTCATGACAGAGAAAGGAGATTCAGTTGAGAAAATGCCTCCATAAGATACAGCTGTAAGGCATTTTCTCAAATAGTGATCAAGGGGGGGAGGGCCCCTTTTGGGTGGTACCATGCCTGAGCTGGTAGGCTTCGATAAGAAAGCAAGCTGAGTAAAAACTGCATGGTATTGGTTCAGTGACAGGGAGGCGGATCAATGGAATAGAATTGATGACCCAGAATTGAACCCACACATCTATGGCCAATTGATCTTCGACAAAGGAGCTGAAAACATCCAGTGGAAAAAAGATAGCCTTTTCAACAAATGGTGCTGGCTCAACTGGAGGTCAACATGCAGAAGAATGAGAATTGATCCACTCTTATCTCCTTGTTTAACTAAGCTCAACTCCAAGTGGATCAAGCACCTCCACATAAAACCAGACACACTAAAACTAATAGAAAAGAAACTGGAGAAGACCCTTGAGGACATTGGCTCAGGGGGAAAATTCCTGAATAGAACACCAATTGCTTATTCTCTAAGAGCAAGAATAGACAAATGGGACCTCATAAAATTACAAAGTTTTTGTAAGGCAAAAGACACTGTCAAAAGTATAAATCGGCAACCAACAAATTGGGAAAAGATCTTCACCAACCCCACATCCGACAGAGGGCTGATATCCAATGTATACAAAGAACTCAAGAAGTTAGACCCCAGAAAACCAAATAACCCTATCCAAAAATGGGGTACAGAGCTAAACAAAGACTTTTCACCTGAAGAAATTCGGATGGCTGAGAAACACCTTAAAAAATGTTCAACATCATTAGTCATTAGGGAAATGCAAATCAAAACAACCCTGAGATTTCACCTCACACCAGTCAGAATGGCTAAGATTAAAAACTCAGAAGACATCAGGTGTTGGTGAGGATGTGGAGAAAGAGGAACACTCCTCCACTGCTGGTGGGACTGCAGGCTGGTACAACCACTCTGGAAATCAGTATGGCGGTTCCTCAGAAAACTGGACATGATACTTCCGGAGTACCCAGCCATACCACTCCTGGGAATATACCCAGAAGATTCCCCAGCATGCAATAAGGATGCATGCTCCACTATGTTCATAGCAGCCTTATATATAATAGCCAGAAGCTGGAAAGAACCCAGATGTCCCTCAACAGAGGAATGGATACAAAAAATGTGGTATATATACACAATGGAGTACTATTCGGCCATTAGAAACAATGAATTCATGACATTTTTAGAGAAATGGATGGAGCTGGAGAACATCATACTAAGTGAGGTGACCCAGTCTCAAAAGAATACCCATGGTATGCAGTCACTGATAAGTGGATATTAGCCTAGAATCTTGGAACACCAAAGACATAAATCACATTCCAAATGATGTCTGACAAGAAGAAAGGAGTGGACACTGGTGCTACAATGGACCAAAGCATCAGTGTAGGGGAATACAAGAACAGGGAAGTGAGAAGGGGTAGATGAGGGAGCAGGAGGAGGGAAAAGGGCATGTGGGACCTTTGGGGGTGAGGAACCAGAAAAAGGGAAATGAATTGTAAATATAGAATATATCCAATAATAAAAGAAAGAAAGAAAGAAAGAAAGAAAGAAAGAAAGAAAGAAAGAAAGAAAGAAAGAAAGCTGAGGAAGCCAAGGGAAGCAAGCAAGTAAGTAACATCCCTCCATGGCCTCTGTATCAGCTTCTGCTTCCTGACCTACTTGAGTTTCTGTCTTGACTTCCTTTGGTGATCAACAACAATGTGGAAGTGTAAGCTGAATGAATCCTTTTCTCCCCAACTTGTTTCTTGGTCATAATGTTTGTGCAGGAGTGGAAACCCTGACTAAGACCAGACCCATGAGGAAATAGTCCAGAGAGAGAGAGGGAAAGAGAGATTTTGGAAACATACCTAACACCCCAAGAGCCAGATCAATAATAATAAGCAATTATAATGGGATAGGACTGGGAGGTAGCTAGATTAGCATAGAAAGCAAAAGTAGATCATTTAACTACTCAGCTACTGAGGCACAGTTTTAAATAAATATTAGTTTTTCTGTGTGATTATTTTATTGTGTGATAAAATAAAGAAATACAGACACACACCACGATGACTCCACCTGCACCAAGGAGCTCGGCAACACCACAGCAATCTGTGCCAGGGGAAAGCAGGTCACCCAGGGTTGCTGAGACAGGCTTGCATGCACACAGGAGAGGCAATCACCAGCCAGTGACAGCAGGACCAACTAACACCAGAGATAACCAGATGGCAAAAGTCAGACATAGGAATGTTGCTAACAGAAATCAAGGTAATAATGGCACCATCCAAACCCAATTCTCCCAAAACAGCAAGTCCTGGATACCACAACACACCAAAAAAGCAAGATTTGAATTTAAAATCAAAGGTTATGATGCTGATGGAGGGCTTCAAGAAGGACATATATAATTCCATTAAAGAAATACAGGAGAACACCGTCATTTATAAAGGAAACCTTACTAAAGCTTAAAGCACACATTGCACCCCACAAAATAATTGTGGGTGATATCAACACCCCATTCTCCTCAATGGACAGATCAGGGAAGCACAAACTAAACAGAGACACAGTGAAACAAATGGAAGTTTTGGACCAAATGGTTTTAATAGATAGCTACAGAACATTTCATCCTAAATCTAAAGAATATACCTTCTTCTCAGCACCTCATGGTACCTTGTCCAAAATTGACCATATAATTAGTCACAGAACAGACCTCAACAGATATAAGAAGATCTAATTCCATGCCTCTGATCAGATCATTATGGAGTAAGATTGGTCTTCAATAGCAACAAAAAGAAGAGAAAGCCCACATACATAGAGAAGCTGAACATCACGTTATTCAATGATACCTTGGACAAGGAAGAAATAAGGAAAGAAATCAAAACCATTTTAGAATATAATGAAAATGAAGGCAAAACATACCCAAATTTACGGGACACAATGAAAG
The DNA here is from genome assembly GCA_964023405.1 of Apodemus agrarius. Classification (NCBI taxonomy): domain Eukaryota; kingdom Metazoa; phylum Chordata; class Mammalia; order Rodentia; family Muridae; genus Apodemus; species Apodemus agrarius. The sequence continues at coordinate 50,532,637 of OZ030010.1, forward strand.
CAGTGCTAAGAGGAAAACTCATAACTCAGAGTGCCTCCAAATAGAAGCTGGAGAGAGAGTAAAATAGCAGCTTAACAGCACACCTGAAAGTTTTAGAACAGAAAGAAGCTAATACACCCAAGAAGAGTAGAAGGCAGGAAATCATCAAAGTCAGGGCTGAAATCAACCAAGTTGAAACAAAAAGAACTATACAAAGAATCAACAAAACCAGGAGCTAGTTCTTTGAGAAAATCAACAAGATAGATAACCTTTAGCCAGACTAACCAGAGGGCACAGAGACAGTATCCAAATTAAGAAAATCAGAAATGAAAAGGGGGATATAACAACAGAAACTGAGGAAATCCAAAACATCATCAGATCCTACTACAAAAAAACCTATACTCAACACAACTGGAAAATCTGGATGAAATGCACAATTTCCTAGACAGATACCAACTACCAAAGTTTAATCAGTATCACATAGACCATCTAAATGGTACCATAACCCCTAAAGAAATAGAAGTGGTCATTGACAGTTTCCCAGCCAAAACAAGCATAAGACCAGATGGTTTTAGTGCAGAATTCTATCAGACCTTCAAAGAAGACCTAACACCAATATTATTCAAACTATTCCACAAAATAGAAACAGAAGGAACACGATCCAACTCATTCTATTAAGCCACAATTATGCTGATACCAAAACTACACAAAGATGCAGCAAAAAAAAGAGAACTTCAGACTAATTTCCCTTATAAATATCGATGCAAAAATACCCAATAAAACTCTTGCCAACTGAATCCAAGAACACATCAAAATGATCATTTGCCATGATCAAGTAGGCTTCATCCCAGGGATGCAGGGATGGTTCAATATATAGAAATCCATCAATGTAATCTACTATATAGACAAATTCAAAGAAAAAAACCACACCATTATTTCATTAAATGCTGAAAAAGCTTTTGACAAAATTCAGAATCCTTTCATGTTAAAGGTCTTGAAAAGAACAGGAATTCAAGACCCATAACTAACATAGTAAAAGAAATATACAGCAAACCAGTAGCCAACATCAACCTAAATGGATAGAAACATGAAGAAATCCCACTAAACTCAGGGAGTAAACAAGGCTGCCCTATCTCTCCATATTTATTCAATATAGTACTTGAAGTTCTAGCCAGAGCAAGTAGACAACCAGCGGAGGTCAAAGGTATACAAATTGGAAAGGAAGAAGTCAAATTATCACTATTTATAGATGATAAGATAGTATATTAAGTGACCCAAAAATCTCCACCAGAGAATTCCTACAGCTGATAAACAACTTCAACAAATTGGCTGGATATAAATTAACTCTTGCAAATCAATAGATTTCCTGTACTCACAGGATAAACAGGCTGAGAAAGAAAATAGGAAAATGACACCATTTACAATAGGCACAAACAATAGAAAGTATCTTGGTTTGACTCTAACAAAACAAGTGAAAGATCTATATTACAGGAACTTCAAGTCTTTGAAGAAAGAAATCGAAGAATCAATATCCCTGACCTCAAGTAGTACCACAGAGCAATTGTGTTAAAAACTGCATGTTATTGGTACAACGACAGGCAAGTAGATCAATGGAATAGAATTGAAGACCCAGAAATGAACCCACAGAGATATGGTCACTTGATCTTTGATAAAGGAGCTACAACCATCCAGTGGAAAAAAGATAGCCTTTTCTACAAATGGTGCTGGTTCAACTGGAGGTCAAAATGCACAAGAATGCGAATTGACCCACTTTTATATCCTTGTACTAAGATCAACTCCAAGTGGATCAAGGACCTCCACATAAAATCAGACACACTGAAACTAATAGAAAAGAAACTGGGGAAGACCCTGGAGGACATGGGCACAGGGAGAAAGTTCCTGAACAGAACACCAATAGCTTATGCTCTAAGATCAAGAATTGACAAATGGGACCTTATAAAATTACAAAGTTTCTGTAAGGCAAAAGACACTGTCTGAAGGACAAAACGGCAACCAACAAATTGGGAAAAGATCATCTGACAGAGGACTAATATCTAATATATACAAAGAACTCAAGAAGTTAGACCCCAAAGAACCAAATAACCCTATTTAAAAAAGGGGTACAGAGCTAAATAAAGAATTTTCACCAGAAGAAATTCGGATGGCAGAGAAATACCTTCAGAAATGTTCAACATCATTAGTCATCAGGGAAATAAAAATCAAAACAACCCTGAGATTCCACCTCACACCAGTCAGAATGGCTATGATTAAAAATTCAAGAGACAACAGGTGCTGGCGAGGATGTGGAGAAAGAGGAACACTCCTCCATTGTTGGTGGGATTGCAAGATGGTACAAATGCTCTGGAAATTAGTCTGGCAGTTCCTCAGAATATTGGGCATATTCTTCCAGAGGACCCTATCATACCACTCCTGGGCACATGCCCAAAGAAATCCCCTGCATGCAATAAAGACACATGATCCACTATGTTCATAGCAGCCTTATTTATAATAGCCAGAAGCTGGAAAGAACCAAGATGTCCCTCAATGGAAGAATGGATATAGAAAATGTGGTATATTTATACAATGGAATACTACTCAGCAATTAGAAAGAATTAATTCATGCAATTTGTAGGCAAATGGTTGGATCTGGAAAATATCATCCTAAGTGAGTCAACCCAATCACAAAAGAATACACATGAATTGCAATCACTGATAAGTGGATATTAATGAGCCCAGAAGCTCTGAATACTCAAGGCACAATTAGCAAATCAAAAGATTCCCAAGAAAAAGAAAAGAGAGGACCCTGGTCTGGAAAAGACTAGATTAACTTTTATAGGAGAGTACCAGAACAGAGAAATGGGGAGGGGGGTGATTGGGGAATGGGCGAGGGGGGGGAAGAGGACTTATGGGACATATGGTGAGGGGGGAACTGGGAAAGGGAAAAGCCTTTGGAATGTAAACAAAGAATATAGAAAATAAAAACAATTTATAAAAAAAAGAAAATATATATATAAAAAAAAACAAACAAACAAAAAAAAAAAAGAAATCGAAGAAGACCTCAGAAGATGGAAAAATCTTCCATGCTCTTGAATTGGCCGGATTAATATAGTAAAAATGGCCATCTTGCCAAAAGCAATCTACAGATTCAATGCAATCCCCATCAAAATCCCAATTCAATTCTTCATAGAGTTAGAGCAATTCTCAAATTCATCTGGGATAACAAAAAACCCAGGATAGCTAAAACTATTCTCCGCAGTAAAAGAACTTCTAGGAGAATCAGTATCCTGGACCTCAAGCAGTACTACAGAGCAATAGTGATAAAAACTGCATGGTATTGGTACAGTGACAGGCAGGCAGGTTGATTAATGGAATAGAATTAAAAACCCAGAAATGAACCTACACACCTATTGTCACTTGATCTTTGACAAAGGAGCTGAAACTATCATGTGGAAAAAGATAGATAGCCTTTTCAACAAATGGTGCTGTTTCTACTGGAGGTCAGCATGCAGAAGAATGCAAATTGATCCATTCTTATCTCCTTGTGATAATCTCTAGTCCAAGTCGATCAAAGACATCCACATAAAACCAGACACACTGAAACTAAAAGAAAAGAAACTACAGAAGAGCCTTGAGCACATGGGCACAGGGGAAATTTTCCTGACCAGAACACCAATAGCTTATGCTCTAACATCTAAATGTGGCCTCATAAAATTACAAAGTTTCTGTAAGGCAATGGACACTGTCAAAGGACAAAAAGGCAAACAACAAATTTGGAGAATGTCTTTATCAACCCTATATCTAACAGAGGGCTAATATCCACGATATACAAATAACTCAATAAGGTAGACTCCAGAGGACCAAATAACCCTATTAAAAATTGGGGTACAGAGCTAAACAAAGAATTTTCACCTGAGGAATATCTAATGGCTGTGAAGCACCTAAAGAAATGTTCAACATTCTTAGTCATCATGGAAATGCAAATCAAAACAACTCTGAGATTTCACCTTACACCAGTCAGAATGGCTAAGATCAAAAACTCAGGAGACAACAGGTCTGGGCGAGGATGTCAAGAAAAAGGAACACTCCCCCACTGCTGCTGTGGTTGCAATCTGTTTACTTCCACTCTGGAAATCAGTGTGACAGTTCCTCAGAAAAATGGGCATGATACTACCAGATGACCCCCTTATACCACTCCTAGACACATACCCAGAGGACTACCCAGGATGTAATAAGGATACATGTTCCACTATGTTCATAGCAGCCCTATTTACAATAGCCAGAAGCTGGAAAGAACTCAGATGTCCCTCAACGGTTGAATGGATACAGAAAATGTGATATATTTACACTATGGAAGACTACTCAGCTGTTAAAAACAATGAATTCATGAAATTCTTAGGCAAGTAAGTGGAACTGAGAATGTCATTCTGAATGAGGTGACCCAATCACAAAAGAACACACATGGTATGCACTCACTGATAAGCAGATATTAGCCCAGAAGCTAGGAATACCCAAGAAACAATTTGCATATCAAATGATACGCAAGAAGATGGAAGGAGAGGCCCCTAGTCCTTGAGAGGCTCAGTGCAGCAGTGTAGGGGAATACCAGGATAGGGAATCTGGAAGGGGTTGATTGGGGAACAAGGTGAGGGAAGAGAGCTTATGAGACTTTCGGGTAGGGTGTGATCCAGAAAAGGGGAAATCATTTGAAATGTAAAAAAGAATATAAAAAATAAAAAAAGAAATACAGTTGCCAGTTTAATTCACTTTTATAATTCATTTATAATATAGTACAAATTATTTCCTTTCCATAGTATTTCCAGCTAAGTTCCACTTTAATGGGTCACTAATAAAACAATAAAGTAGCAGTAGAAACATAATTAAATTCTGAACAGTCAAACACAGACACCTCTACCTTACTGGAGGTTTTTTGGTGTGTTGTTTGTTTTTTAATATTGAGTATGTTGTTATAAGGAAACAAAAAAAGTACTCACTTGTTAATGGAAGGAATTGTATGTACACTGTAGAAGAGATGTCACAGTATGTGCATCCAAATCAATCTACTTTTTATTCATTTTCTAAGATTTTTTTATTAGATACTTTATTAGGTACTTTATTTATTTATCCCCTTTCCCAATTTCCTCTCTGCAAACCTCCCATTCTATCCTCTCTCCCCCTGCTTCTATGAGGGTGCTCCACCATGCACCCAGCCACTCCCCCTCCCTTATTGCCCTGTCTTTTCCCTATACTCAGGCATGGAGCCTTCATAGGACCAAGGACCTCTCCTCCCTCCGATGCCAGATAAGGCAATCCTCTGCTACATATGTAGTTCAAGCCATGGATCCCTCCATGTGTACTTTTTGGTTGGTGGTTTGGTCCCTGGGAGCTCTGGTGGGTTCTGGTTGGGTGATATTGCATTTATTTTATGGGGTTGCAAACCCCTTCAGCTACTTCAGTCCTTTTGTTATCTCCTCTATTGTAGTCTCCTTGCTCAGTCCAATAGTTGGCTGTGAACATCCAAATCTGTATTTGTCAGGTGATGGCAGAGCCTCTCAGGAGACAGCTATATCAGGCTCCTGTCAGCAAGCACTTCCTGATATTAATATTGTCTATGTTTGGTATCTGTATATGGGATGGATCCCCAGGTGGGGCAGAGTCTGGATGGTCTTTCCTTCAGTCTCTGCTCCATACTTTGTCCTTGTATTGTCCATTAGACAGGAGCAATTCTGGATTAAAATTTGGAGATGAGTGAGTGGCCCCCTCCCCCAACCAGGGGCCTTGCCTAACATCTGGATATGATCTTTAAAGTTTCTCTCTTCCCTTTGTTAGGCATTTCAACTGATCTCATTCCTGTTGGATCCTGGAAACCTCTTGCTTTACTGGCATCTGGGACTTTCTGGTGGCTATACCCAGTTCCCCATCTCTCCTTGCTATACACCTCTGTTCAAGTTCCTTACCCTTTTTATATCATCCCTGTCTCTTCCCATACCTGATCTTGCCCTGTTTCTCCCCCTCCTCTATTCTTCCCAAGTCCCTCCCACCCTCTCCCTCCTGTGAGACTTTTGTTCCCCATTCTAAGGACTGAAGCATCCACAATTTGGTCTTCCTTCTTCTTGAGCTTCATATGGTCTATGAGTTGTATCATGGTTATTCTGAGCTTTTAGCCTAATATCCACTTATTAGGGAGGACACACAATATGTGACTGGGTTGCCTCACTCAGGATGAAATTTTTCAGTTCCATCCATTTGCCTACTACTTAGCTATTTAAAACAATGACTTCATGGATTTTGAAGGCATATCATTCTATTTTAAGGATCATTTTGAGTCTCAAGAATAAGCATTAGAGATTATTGGATATCATATTAATAGAAAATTGAAATTTCCTCTTATACATATTTATATATCTTTATATACCATATCTGATACATCTGTATTTCTTAATGAGCTAGTTTTCAATTCTGTAAGGAAAATCTGTAGCAATGCAAATAACTCTTGCTCACAGAAATGGGAAGTTATGTCTGATGGAATGTAGTAGATTATTGCCTTGTGTATAAAACTAGTGAAGTCAATCCTCATCAATATTCCTTTATTACAGATAAACTTCTAAGTTTCTAGCAACTTCTCTGGATCAGTTGTAGTATTATTTCTAGTCTCTACAAGACTTAGTAATGGAAAATAGTTGACATCTTCATTTATGCCTTGCAAGATCCATGACTTAATTTTTTAATTATACTTTATTACTACATTCTTTTTTCAGTATCATAAAATTAAAATAAGAAACTGTTGAGAATATAAAAATTTCTAAGTGGAAAACTACTTACTTTACAGGCATTAGGATCCGAGTTTTGATCCTCAATGTCTACACAAAAACAGAGCCAGGTGTCTAGACAATCAGCAAGCCCCACATTCAGTGAGAGACTCTAAATCATAGATGAATAAAATAAAACTGTAAACTATTGATGACCCCATACAGTGCACACACACACACACACACACACACACACAAACATATATGCCTCTGCACCCAAAAGCACATACACAAACTCAAACACACAAAAGAGATCCATAAGAGAAATTTCATAGACATAAAAATTGCATGTCAACACCAAAAACTACCATAAAAATTAAATATTTTCCTGTGACACTAGACCTTTCTCCCAATGATGGAATGGAACAGTAACTGTGATGCACGTTCAAAGGACAAGGCTATACCAATAGAGTTTGGAATATATAAGATCGTCTTCAGCAAAACTGAAAAGTCATTTAATATATTGTACTACATCTGGGAAAACCCTTGGCACTAGCTGTTACTTGTCTACAGAAACACATCTGAATAGATATGCAAGTAAACCCAATTCAGTTTGATTATTGATAGGAAAACCAACAAAGCTGTAATGTTAATCACTGTAGTACTTTAATTCATTTATCTGCAAAATGGGCAGGTAATGATGTTCTCAGTCAAATGACTTCTGTAAAAAGCAAATATTATATACACTCATCATTAAATATATGTGCCTTGATTGAGTCTACATTATCTTTATTGTAATTAACCACAAAACACTTACAGAACTAATTGACAGCTATAGTTTTATCCAAATTAACTATGCATAATAATTCAAAGGTCAAGTTGCTGGGAACTATTGGAGAAATTGAAATAATTCATAAAGTGCCAAAAAATTCTAAGAAGTTCAATACAACTAATACTTATTTGACAGAAGAAAATGCAGTCAGTGAATGAAACTGACTAGCTAAGATGATAAGTGCACTGTGCACAAGAAAAGGGAACGTAAATAAAAACAGCACTCAATTTTTATCTGCCACTTTTCTAACTCATTTTTTCTCTTGCATTTGGTGTTTAGCATTCCCTCCACTATAATTCAGCTGCAAATATTCAAGTCCAAAACTTGTTGGGCTTTGAAATCAGCAGATTAGCGAGATTTATTCCAAATCTAGGGAAGAAAAGCCAATGAATTCCAACATCACTCTTATAGGCAGCAAACATGACCCTAGCCATTTGACTTTCCCCTCCTTTTTGAGTTCTTCCTGTCAATATGTTTAACAGATAGTTAAATAAACCTGATAACCCTTATCATCTTTCTGTGTGTTAGAATTTCAAAACATTGAGGAAACACTGCAAAACTGATGGATAGAAGGAGTTGATGGTTATTCAAGCTCTATGATTATTTTTGAATGGGCACAAATACTTGTTTCTTTTCTCTATCTGCACACATACTGGTTTTTTATATCAGAATACTAGGCAGAGGTACAAAAGCAATGTTTCTTAGTTCTCAATCCACATTAGGTTTATGCAGAGGGCTTTTAAAGAAACGAATATTCTTAGTCGTACCAAAGGCACTTATCTATGTATTACTATTCAAAATAAAATCCTCAGTAAGCATTGTTCTCAATGGTTTCTATAGAGGATTTTTCATCTGTAGTAACATTAACTGTTTATAATTCTTTGAGCTTAAGGACAGCCTTTCTAATTATGGAATGCATAGATGTATCTGCTGCCTCTACCCTTAAATCATAGTTGGCAGTGTTTTTATACAGGTGCCACAAGCAAACATACCCTGAAATGATGGCATGTCTTATCTCTCAAGACCACAGTTCTAATCACTATAGAGAATAATAAGATTTGTTAAATAGAAAAATCTGTCCTGAGATCATGGAAAAAAGCAAAACCAGAATTACTGAGTGAGAGTGTAAGGACTGAAGCTGCCATGTAATGCAATTAACGCATTTGTCTTATTGTCAATGTGTCAATAGAATTATCTTATGATTAAAATTGATAAATCTCTATTTCTTTCAAAGTAATTGTCAAAATTAAGAATGGATGTAGTTTTACTAGACATCATAATAGCCTTCATATACATCAATGTTCTCACTCCCACAATAACTAAACATTTTATCTTATGGGGCAAAAATCACTGCATAGATATGACTCAGTTAAGGACAATGAGAAGTGCAGGTACAATATAACCCCAATGGTCCTTATAGAAGGCTGACTAGAGTACTAAAGTCAAGACAAAGACTATATGGTGATGAAAATTAATAAAGATATTGGCTAAGGATTGCCAACAACAACTTCTAGGAACTGAAAAAATCTGCAAGAGTTATTTCTCTGAAGGTCCAAAAGAACAAGCTCTGTCAATATCTTAATTTTAGCCCCTCAAATTCTCACTTTCCAAGCTGTAAATGGTAAGCTGTAAATGGGTAAGTTTTTATAATAGTGAACGGAAACTAGTACATATTTGTTGTCAAAAGATATTTGCAGTTAAAACTTCACTGATTACTTGTGAAGTGCTAGACAGATGTGCATGTGTTTTATATAAAAACGTATTTAATTTTTACTTTTAAATTAGGTTCTTTCTACTTTTACCTGTATAAAGTATCACATTCAAAATGATGTAACTGGAAAACTACGTTCCGTCTTGTAATAACAAAATATCAGTCAATTACCTATAAAATAGTTGCTTCTGAGTTTTTTATATAAATGACATAAATGACATAAATGTTCCTTAGTTACTAATAGACGGGCAGATAGCATGTGCTTTCAAAGTTTGTACATGAAATAAAATTCTTTCCATGTGATATTTATGAAGTTATCAGCTAGGTACTGACTACAGTCACTCAGCTCAAAGACTTTCACTATCTGAGGCTTCTGCTTCTTTATTGCACTAGCTGCACTATCTCATCAAAGAGAATACAAATTACTTTATATCTATTTGATCTGGTTGCTTAACTTCCTAACTTATAAAATACAGCTTTTCTTGCTTGAGATTTTTCTTAGTATTGACTTCTATGATTGACTGTTCTTACAATCATATCTGGAAATACTGTTTATCAATTAGTATTGCTTCTGCTTTTAAAGATAGCAGTTAAGTCAGCATTTGGTCACAACTACATTCCAAAATATATGTTCATGTTTTGTGCATCTTGGTGCTACTTAATTCTGTGATGAAAAGAAAAATTAATTGACCAAAATATGTATTGGCAACATTTGGGAACAGGGACCCTCAAATGAAGAATTAATTGTCTCTATCAGATTGGCCTTAAGTCATATGTGTCTATAGGGCATTTTCTTGAATAGGTGACAGGATAGGGGTGGCCCCAGTCCTTGGGAAAGTGATCAAGGGCTGTATAAGAAAAATGGCTGAACATGAGCTCGAGAGCAAGATAGTAAGCAGCATCCCTCTGTAGCTGCAGGTTCAGGTTGTTTTTACTTCCTGCCTCGGCTTATCTTGATGGACTGAAATTCATAAAATGAAATAAACTATTTCCTTCTCAAGTTGTTTTTGCTCATGGTGATTATCACAGTGAGAAAATGAAGAAATTTGTACAGGATCATACAGCAAATAATATAGGCATACTTTTTTAAATTGTAAGCTATTGTTCTTATAATAAAATACAGAATCACAAACACATTTCAGTTGATGACACATACTGAAAAATTTAGAATATGATAGAGGGAGTATTGTTTCTGGTTAATCCAAGAGTTGCCTTAGCTTGAGACTCATATAATGTGAATGTATGTAAAAATTCTATAAAGAAAATGTACAAAGGTCATGAGAGCAAAATAATCTGAGTTGTAGATATGTATTTACGATCATCAACAGGTATGATTTATCAAAAATCTAAAAACTAAGTGCTGCTACTGAAAGGAATGTGAGACCAATTCAGATTTAAACTCTGAACCCCAAAATAATAAGACTGTTGTAGTTTCAAAATGAAGTGTTCCTCATGAGGTCATGTATTTGTATCCATGGACTCCAGCTAGTTGTGCTATTAGAGAAGGTTGCAGAACATTTGGATAAACCCTTCCTTCCCTGAGTAGTTTTTGCTGCATATTTTGTTACAACAAGGAGAGTACTTACTAATTAAGAGGTCAACCAGAGGTTAGGGATCAATAAAGCAAAGTAGGAAGTAAGAATCACAAAAAATTAAACAAAGAAATGGGTTTGACATAGAAGTGATCAGCTAGGACAAAGTACGCAAATGATCAAGTAAAATGAGAAGGAAGAAGTGATCACTGATCATTAGTGTCTTGGCAAATGGTTGGATCTGAAAAATATCATCCTAAGTGAGTTAACCCAATCACAAAAGAATATGCAACCACTGATAAGTAGATATTAATGAGCCCAAAAGCTCTGAATACTCAAGGCACAATTAGCAAATCAAAAGATTCCCAAGAAGAAGGAAGGATGGACCCTGGTCCTGAAAAGACTGGATCCAGATTTGTAGGAGAGTATCAGAACAGAGAAATGGGGGGGGTGATTGGGGAATGGGTGGAGGGAAGAGGACTTATGGGACATATGGTGAGGGGGGAACTGGGAAAGGGGAAAACCTTTGGAATGTAAACAAAGAATATAGAAAATAAAGAAAAAAAGTAAAAAAACATAAACATTTAAAAATGAATGAATATATGATTATGTTTGGCTGTGAATACAGGAAAAATGAGACTGCAAATACACTAAGTGCAAACAATCTTTTTTGTGAATGTGTGAAATCTATTTTTAAATAGATTCTTCTCTTATATATTACATCCCAATAACAGTTTCCTCTCCCTCTGACTCCTCCTATGCTGCCCCATTTACCATCTCCCACAGATATACCCTCTTTCCATTTCCTTTTCAGAAATGAGTAGGTCTCCAAGACATAACAGCCAGACAGGACAATACAAGTGGCAACATGACAAGACAATGATTCCCCTATCAATGCAAAACAAGGCAACCCAATAGGACAAGAAGAATGTCAAGAGCAGGCCAAAGTATCAGAGATACATTTACTCCCTGTAGCAGAATTTTAATCCAGCAACATGGCTCTCAGGTATTTGTTATCCAACTGGAATGCAGACATGCTCTGATTCACAGCATGGCCTAATTGGAATACAAGCATGCCCTTAGTAAATACAATTAATCCCTAACAATACAGGTAAAGTTAGTCTGTAGAAGGAAACAACTACGTTTGAAAGTTATGTAATTGAGGGACAGGCAAAGCGATGAAACAGAGAAAAATTTGACAGAGTCAGAAATAGGATATACCCAACTCTCATGGAAACAACACATAAAAGAGAGGCTACTTAAAAGCAGTGCAGGAAGAAAATAAAGGATGTGTGGTGGTATGGTATGTGTGCAGTTTTACCAGGAAACTTTTACAGAGACAGGTTACAAGCAAGCTGAACACATAGAATGTGAAGGAGCCAAAGTTTAGAAGATATTGTCATAGTTACTATGAGGCCAAGCAGAGCAATTCAGTGAGAAGCCAAGAGAAGCTAAATTTAATCAGTCATCTTGGAAGATTAAATTGTATGAAAACTAGAAGCTTCTAAGCCTAGGATAGTTAAAACAGAGAAAATAAAAGATGCTTCAGGCTCAACTTGTGTACATCTCCCATCTCATCACTTTATCTGAGGAAATAAAGCAACATTTTACATCTCCCACTGAAAGGAGTCCCACAAAACTAACAAGATAACATCCATAACATATATGCAGAAGACCAGTTACAGACACATGTAGTCTGTATCCTTGTGTTTCAGTCTCGGAGACTACATGTGAGACTTCCTTAGTTGATTCAGTGGGCCATGATTTCCTGGTGTCCTCTATTACACAATATTCTGTGATATCCATAAGGCTGTCAAAAGGTGAGACAGTTCCCTAACCATGTGATAAAAGGTTATATTTATATATTCATGAAAACACTCTGAGACAGATGGAAAATATAAATGTTGGAATTGGTTTTGGATCACAGTTCATCTACTATAAATGGAAGATAAGTTAAATGTTAAATTTAATGATAAGCATTTGATCATGTTTTATTTCTTTCAGTGAGTTTTAAAGTATCAAGTTGAAGGAATGTAACTCAGTGACGTGTCACATCTGAGGATGAAAGATGTGGAGAGTTGGAATTTTAAAGGTACAAAAGAAAAGACAAAAGATTATGTAAGAATGCAATAAAGTATAGGTCCCAAAAAATTACATTCTGAGATAACAAATCATGCTCACTAATTTTATATAGGGGCTTTTTGTTTCATTCTGGCATTTTTTATTGTACTTTTATTTTTTATTTGTCTTGACATTGAAAGTATGTTGTTCTCTTTTGATACTATGTGTTTTAACCAGGAGAACATATCCAGCAATACAGAGTCAGGGTATAAAAGATTCCTTGGTTTCAGGCAGATCTTCTATTTCTTCCCTATAAATGTAATGCAAACCTTTGGATTAACACTACTATTTAAAATCATTTTTCAATTTGTACTTGGGAAATAAGTACAATTTTAAACTCCAGTAGGCACTATTACTTCAATCATATCAGCAGAAAACCCAATTTTAAAAATCCTAATGTTTCTAAGGAAATTAGATCAAAAATAGTTTCCTATGATTAACATCATGCAGAGAACCACGTCTTCAGATATTTATTAGAAAAATTGAGTACCTGAAATGGATATAACATGGTAAAGTGTCCCATATTTTCATCCAGATAGCAAAGGTTAACTGTAGATTTTAAGGGTTTTTATTTTCTTTTTCTCTATTATGTCCTTCTTAGAGACATTTTTTTATTATCTTCCATTTATCAATACATAAATGTTTTCAGATATCGTTTAGAGTATAAATTCCTTTCAAAATATAGTTGTACTACCAATAAAAACATTGTCTTTTCATCTAGTTCTATTTTATTTTTCAATAATTCTTTATGAAAGCTAAATTACATGATTAGTAATTTTCTTTTATCTATTACATTTTCAAAATTATAAATTAGTTACAATATTTCTTGCATCCTTTTCCTCCATCCAAACCCTAACATACACCTCTCCCTTCTCTTCTTCAAATTTATGGCCTCTATTTTTCACTAATTGTGATATATATATATATATATATATATATATACACACATACATATACATATATATACATACATACATATATATACATGTGTATATATATGTATATATATATACACTGAAATATATATATATATATATTGTATATGTCTGTACAATGTTACATTTTTTATACATTACACATCCAAATGTGAATTTTCAGGACGTTGGCATTGGACAGCCTATTGATGTGGTTTTCCATGGGAAAGACATCTCTTGTAGTCCTAGTTTTACGCATATGCTTAAAGCTTCCCATCCAGTTTGCCATGCTCATTGGTGTTATCCTTGTTCAGCTCATGTTTGTTCAGCAATTTTTCAATCATTTATATGCATAATAGTATTAACAAATATCCAGTACTGTAAGTGGTTACTTTACGATAGATTATGTATAACAACTTTGAAAATATTATTGCTGGAAAATAAATCTTAATTTCAGAACATCATGTCTGAGAATGGATGTTTAATGTAGTTCTTGGAAGGCAGTATCCAAGATCATGCTTTTATTCAGGATCTGACTTGGTTCTTAAAAGTTTCTCCATTAAAGATGATATAGGTTTGTGGATAATTCCAAATTCTCTTCACTATGTTTTATGTGCTTTGATCCATTGCATTATTAGTTGTTTTATTTTTTCACTCATGCCCCATACAAAAATTAATTAGTGATGATTGACACTCCCTCTGAAGTATGTTTATATATAAGCTACAATCATGCCTGAGTTTGTTGTCTTCTACCTGCCCACATTGATTTTGTAAAGACATCACTTTTTAGAAATATGCTAGGTTGGAAATTATCCTGCCAAAAGCAGAGGATCCTAATTAAATAATTTTCAGATAACCAGTCATAACAAAAAGCTAAATTGTGAGAGCTTGGGAATATGGTTATTTGTAGGTTGGGTATGACAGGGGTATAAACTTCCAGTGGCCTTTGTAAAAGGCACAGTTGTAATAATGAAAAGCCTGGTGTTCTCTGTGTTTGAAGTTCAGAGCTGCAATCCCAGATATGTTACTTCAGGGAAATAAGCTCATACCCTGCAACTGATAGTCTCCAGAAGTGTGGTAAATGTAATAATAACATTGCCTATCTCAAAACACTATGTAATATAAAATATTACATTTATTTATTCTGTATTCTATATGTAGTATACTAAAAGAAGGCATCTATGGCAACAACATTTTGCATATTCATTGCTTGTATGAATATCAGAATTGACACTTTATAAAAACCAATCAATAAAACATTCTCTCAATGGTCTTTCCTTCAGTCTCTGATCCACACTTTGTTTCTGTATCTCCTCCTGTGTATATTATCCCTCTTCTAAGAAGGACCAGAGTATCCATACTTTGGTCGTCCTTCTTCTTGAGCTTTGTTTGGTCTATGGAAGGGGAAGCCAGGGATGGGGATAACAGTTGAAGTGTAAATAAGGTAAATATCTAATAAAAAAGGAAAAATAAAGTTTCTGAATAATACATCCCTTTTTGAAAGAATAAAATTAATATTTTCATGCACGTCAATGTAGTATAAAACTTAGAATGGTTTTCTATTTAGTAGGATTAGAGTAAAAAATGTGTATATGTTTTACTAAAAGAATGATACATTCTCACTTGGCCTTTGATTGTAAATGGAGAAAGTGACAAAATAATTTACAAATCAGTAATTTTCAAAAATATATAGACACACAGATTTCCTTAATGTAAGACTCAAATGTATCACAACAGAATTATTAGCATTCCAGAATCAATAGTATTGTTTTATCTCAGCCTGTAACCTATAATCTTAAAGGTGAAGAGAGAGAGAGAGAGAGAGAGAGAGAGAGAGAGAGAGAGAGAAGATCCCCTGCTCTACATGGAAATAACAAGAGGCTATGCCTCAAAAAATAAGATTGAAGTAGTTTTAAAGGAAATTTACATTAATATTTGGCCTCCATATGTATTCTTATAGGCATATATACCCAGAGACATACTCCTCAACACATTCAAACATACATCTCCACATATGAATGCATACCACATACACAGACAAAACAAAAATTATTGTATGTATATTGAGGAAAGGACATTGGTTACCAGTATCTAGGAAAGAATTGTAAAAGAATTTTATATGGGTAACCCATATAAAATTAAAATTAGATAGGATTAGTATAATTTATTGCTGCAGAGCACAGTAGACTGAATTTAAAGTATTCATCAAATATTTCAAAATAGACATGGAGTTTTAAATACTACCAATAAAAGTAATAATGATAGAGCTAAGGAGGCCCAGGTAGGCCAGCACTGCCGAGGCTCTACAGGACTTCTCCATGCCCTCCGGCCTTGCACCAAGGCAGCAGGCGGCAGCCAGCTCGCTGTCCCTTGGAGCAGTGGTAGCAGAGGGCCTCCATACTGCAACCAGGACACAGCTGGAGAGGCCCAGGTAGACAGATTCCAGCCGGGGCTGCCATCACGCGGGGAATCCACCAGGCTCTCGCCACCAGGCAAGCCCAGTTCCAAGGCTCTGTGGGACTTCTCCACGCCCTCTGGCCTTGCACCAAGGCAGCGGGTGGCAGCCAGCTCTCGGTCCCTTGGAGCAGCGGTAGCGGTAAGCCTCCATATTGCAACCAGGACACAGCTAAAGAGACCCAGGTAGACAGACTCCAGCCTGGGCTACCATCACGCAGGTGGATCCACCAGGCTCTCTCTACCAGGCAGGCCCAGTGCCAAGGCTCTGTGGGACTTCCCCTTGCCCTCGGGCCTTGCACCAAGGCAGCAGGTTGCAGCCAGCATGTGATCCCGTAGAGCAGCAGTCATGCATAATCACCAGTAGAGAAACAACAGGTGAGCCCAACCTCATGGGAGATTCAAACACCAGCCAGTGACAACAAGACCAACTAACACCAGAAATAACCAGATGGCAAAAGGAAAATGAAGGAACATTACTAACAGAAATCACGGCAACATGACAGCATATGAACCCAGTTCGCCAACAACAGGAAGCCCTGGATACCCCAAAACAACAGAAAAGCAAGACTTGGATATAAAGTCACTGGTCAGGATGCTGACACATAGAAAAAATCTCGTAAAGAAATAGAGGAGAAAATGGATCAAAAGTTAGAAGACTTTACAAGGCAAATACAAAAATCACTTCAAGAAATTCAGGAGAAGATGGATCAAAAAGAAGAAGACAATAAGGAGGAAAGACAAAAATCACTTAAAGAAATACAAAAGAACATGGGCCAACAAGTAGAAGCTATGAAAGAGGAAACACAAACATCTCTTAAAGAAATACATGAAAACACAATCAAGCAAGCAAAAGATCTGAGCATATCCATCCAGATACTAAAAACAGAAGTAGAAACAACTAAGAAATCACAGAGGGAGACAACATTGGAATAGAAAACCTTGGGAAGAAATCAGGAGCCATAGATGCAAATATCAACAATAGAATACAAGAGATAAAAGACAGAATCTCAGAAGCCAAAGATACCATAGGAACCATTGATTCAACAGTCAAAGAAAACACTAAATGCAAAAAGCTTGTAACCCAAAACATCCAGGAAATCCAGGACACAATGAGAAGTCCAAACCTAAGGATTATAGGTATAGACGAGAGTGAAGATTTACAACTTAAAGGGCCAGCAAATATCTTCTACAAAATTATGGAAGAAAACTTCTCCAACCTAAAGAGAGAGATGCCCATGAATATACAAGAAGCATATGGAACCCCAAACAGACTGGACCAAAACAGAAATACATCCCGTCACATAATAATCAAAACTCCAAATGTACTAAACAAAGAAAGAATATTAAAGGCAGCAAGAGAAAAAGGTCAAGTAACATATAAAGGAAGACATATCAGAATAACACCAGACTTCTCACCTGAGACCATGAAAGCTAGAAGATCCTGGGCAGATATCATGCAAACTCTAAGAGAACACAAACTTCAGCCAAAACTACTTTATCCAGCAAAACTCTCAATCGCCATAGATGGAGACATCAAGGTATTCCATGACAAAACCAAATTTGCACGATATCTTTCCAAAAATCCAGCCCTACAAAGGATAATAGGGGGAAAACACCAAGACAAGGACGGAAACTACACCCAGGAAGAAGCAAGATAGAAACCTCCTCTCATCAAACCCAAAAGAAGATAACCTCTTGAATATAAAATAAATAAATAAATAAATAAATAAATAAATAAATAAATATAATTTCAAAAATGTCGGGAGGTGATAATTACTATTCCTTAATATCTCTTAACATCAATGGACTCAATTCCCCAATAAAAAGATATAGATTAACAGACTGGATATGGAAACAGGACCCTACATTTTGCTGCATACAGGAAACACATCTCAGTGTTAAAGACAAACACTGCCTTAGAGTAAAAGGCTGGAAGACAATTTTACAAACAAATGGTCTCAGGAAACAAGCTGGAGTAGCCATTCTAATATCAGATAAAATTGACTTCCAACCTAAAGTCATCAAAAGAGACACAGAAGGTCACTTCTTGTTGTTCAAAGGGAAAATCCACCAAGAAGAGCTCTCAATACTGAACATCTATGCTCCAAATGCAAGGGCACCCTCATTTGTAAAAGAAACCTTACTAAAGCTTAAAGCACACATTGCACCTAACACAATGATTGTAGGTGACTTCAACACTCCACTCTCCTCAATAGACCGATCAGGAAAGCAGAAACTACACAGGGACACAATGAAACTAATTGAAACTTTGGACCAATTCGATTTAACAGATATATATAGAGAACATTTCAGCCTAAAGCTAAAGAATATACCTTTTTCTCAGCACCACATGGTACCTTCTCCAAAATTGATCATATAATTGGTCACAAGACAGATATCAACAAATACAAGAAGATCGAGGTAATCCCATGCCTCCTATCAGATCACTATGGAGTAAGAGTGGTCTTCAATAGCAACAAAGACAACAGAAAGCCCACATACACATGGAAACTGAACAATACTCTACTCAATGACACCTTGGTCAAGGAAGAAATAAAAAAAGAAATCAAAGACTTTTTAGAATTCAATGAAAATGAAGGTACAACCTACCCAAATCTATGGGACACAATGAAAGCAGTGCTAAGAGGAAAACTCATAGCTCTAAGTGCATCCAAAAAGAAACTGGAGAGAGCATACACTAGCAGCTTAACAGCACACCTTAAAGCCATGGAAGAAAAAGAAGTTAATTCACCCAGGAGGAGTAGAAGACATCAAAATCCCAAATCAATTCTTCATATATCTAGAAAGAGCAATTCTCAAATTCATCTGGAGCAACAAAAAACACAGGATAGCTAAAACTATTCTCAACAATAAAGGGACTTCTGGGGGAATCAATATCCCTGACCTCAAGCAGTACTACAGAACAATTGTGTTAAAAACTGCATGGTATTGGTACACCAATAGGCAGGTAGATCAATGGAATAGGATTGAAGACCCAGAAATGAACCCACAGACTTATGGTCACTTGATCTTTGATAAAGGAGCCACAAACATCCATTGGAAAAAAGATAGCCTTTTCAACAAATGGTGCTGGTTCAACTAGAGGTCAACATGCAGAAGAATGTGAATTGACCCACTTTTATATCCTTGCACTAAGATCAACTCCAAGTGGATCAAGGACCTCCACATAAAACCAGACACACTGAAACTATTAGAAAAGAAACTTGGGAAGACCCTGGAGGACATGGGCACAGGGAGAAAGTTCCTGAACAGAAAACCAATAGCTTATGCACTAAGATCAAGAATTGACAAATGGGACCTCATAAAATCACAAAGTTTTTGCGAGGCAAAGGACACTGTCAGAAGGACAAAATGGCAACCAACAAAGTGGGAAAAGATCTTCACCAACCCCACATCTGACAGAGGGCTAATATCCAATATATACAAAGAACTCAAGAAGTTAGACCCCAAAGAACCAAATAACCCTATCAAAAAATGGGGTACAGAGCTAAACAAAGAATTTTCACCAGAAGAAATTCAGATGGCCAAGAAACACCTTAAGAGATGTTCAACATCATTAGTTATCAGGGAAATGCAAATCAAAACAACCCTGAGATTCCACCTCACACCAGTCAGAATGGCTAAGATTAAAAACTCAAGAGACAACAAGTGCTGGCGACTATGTGGAAAAAGAGGAACATTCCTCCACTGTTGGTGGGATTGCAAAATGGTAAAACCGCTCTGGAAATCAGTTTGGCAGTTCTTCAGAAAATTGGACAAGCCACTTCCAGAGGACCCTGGCATACCACTCCTGGGCATATACCCAGAGGATTCCCCTGCATACAATAAAGACACATGCTCCACTATGTTCATAGCAGCCTTATTTATAATAGCCAGAAATTGGAAGGAGCCCAAATATCCCTCAAAGTAGGAATTGATACAGAAAATTTGGTATATTTATACAATGGAATACTACTCAGCAATTAAAAATAATGAATTCATGCAATTTGTAGGTAAATGGTTAGATCTGGAAAATATCATCCTGAGTGAATTAACCCAATCACAAAAGAATACACATGAAATGCAATCACTGATAAGTGGATATTAATGAGTTCAGAAGCCCTAAATACTCAAGGCACAATTAGCAAGGCATATGATGCCCAAGAAGAAGAAAGGAGAGGACCCTGGGCCTGTAAAGATTGGATCCAGTTTTGTAGACCCAGAACAGAGAAACCGTGGGGGGAGGGGGAATGACTGGGGAAAAGTTAGAGGGGGAGAGGAATTATGGGACATATGGTGGGGAGGGGACTGGGAAAGGGGAAAGCCTTTGGAATATAAACATAGAATATAGAAAATAAAAATTAAAAAAAGTAATAATGATAAATATGTCAGCTAATACATATTAACCCATATTCGATCATTACACAATATATGTAAAGATACAACATTTTCCACTCTGATACTGAAATCAATTATAAATTAAAACTGTAAAATAGTTCTGTCTACGCAAGTGTTGCTAATTAGAGTTTTCATTTAGAATATCTTTATTGATAAACTGTAAGGCAATAATCATTCTGCTTAAAGAATATGGCCACTGCCTCCTTACGCATATCCATATATGGAAAAATTATTTTTTTGAATTATAATTTTATACACATTAGAATGCTATGATTTTGAATGGAAAGAACAAACTACTCTGGTTACATTCAGCAATAAGATGTTGTAGAGAGGAATAACACATTTTTTGAAAAAGGTACATTTGAAACTGTTATTTCAGTTGAATCAGTTAACACAGAGAGGGCAGTCAATGAAGATGGAGGTCTTTATATTATGCAGACCTCTTTTAAAGCTCTATACTTACTTTTGTGGCAGTACTTGTGTGTTGTTTTCTGCTTACAGATTAAGAGCCAAAATTGTCTAAGCTTTAGAAGCAATAAAAAAATACATCCTCCCCAGCTCACCATATGCACATAAGTGACTCACTATCATACTTTTTCTCAAGTTGACTAAACATTTTCACTCTTCCAGAGATCTGAAAACATTGAGATTACAAGGAGATAAAGTTTTCTCCAACATTGTGTGAAGACAGTATTTCTATATGGATAATATTTCCCCCTCCCCCTGCTTCTTTGAGGGTGCTACCCCACCCACCCAGCCACTCCCACCTCCCTGCCTTGACATTCCCCTACACAGGAGCATGGAGCCTTCACAGGACCAAGGGCCTCTCCTCTCACTGATAACTGACAAGGCCATCCTCTGCTACATATTTGGCTGGAACCATAAGACCCTCTCTGTGTACTCTTTGGTTTGTGGTTTACACCCTCGGAGCTCTGGGGTATCTGTTTGGTTGATATTATTGTTCTTCCTATGGGGTTACGAATCCTTTCAGCTACTTCATTCCTTTCTTTAACTCCTCCATTGGGGACCTTATGTTCAGTCCAATGATTGGCTGCCTCTGTATTTCCCAGACTCTGAAAGAGCCTCTTAGGAGGAAGCTGTATCAGGATCCTGTCAGCAACCACTTCTTCGCATCTGCAATAGTGTTTGGGTTAGTAAGAAACTTTCTTACTAGCATATTCCTATACTAAACACTAAAACCCGGCAAGTGAATCATCAAATTACATCTTTTATTTGTTTATTTATCAACTTTAAACCGGAGAGGATATATGGTATCACACAATGCTTTGTGGAATGACTAGTTGAACAGTCTAGGTGTATCACATTAATTACAGAGATGGGTACATAGTTTCAGGTAGAATCTATGTTATACTAAGTGAGCCAAATAATCAGTAAAAAAATATTTTCTCTTAGCTTTCTCAAAAATGGATAAGCACATCTGTCCCTTATATGTATACATGTGACTGCTATATTCATTGTGAATATGGGCTACTGATTTGGATCATCTTATAAGTACACATTACAAGACAAATGCTGCTTATTCTAACTATGAGATTATCTTATTTTGTATTTTAACTTTTTATAGGGCCACCAATTTGATTTTAGGAATCCCACTCACATGTAAATATGTAGCTTTTATAACAAAACAAATAGTTGTTATACATAAATTGCCATGTAGATAAAAGGAATCTGATTCAATATGATAAAATTCTTATCATGAATTAGTAAAATAGCAATACTAACACAAGACTTTCAAAGAATAATGTGGTCAAAATAATGACCACTGTTCTCTATATCTTTTCTTACAAACTGTTTGAATTTAATATTGGAGAGAATAATACTTCCATCCCATGATTTTTGTAATTCTTCATACTGTTTATGACTAGGAAGTGCTTACAGGAGCACATGGTACCAATTTTCAGTGTTATTATAGTGTTTGAAAAGAGCCAGTTGTAAAATAACTAGTATCCAGGCAGCAGATGCATTTGTGGATCAACATATTGACTTTTATATAATACAAAGTAAAGATCAAAGTACCTAAAATCAATGAAGTCAAGATGATGAAAACCAGAATTTTGTAAAACTAGACCTCTAGTAGGAATTCCAAATAAATTGTGTTTCATTTTAACAACATGCAACTATAGGCGATAAATTTAATCCATGTAAAATGTTTAGTGCAATGAGCACTAGAAAAATTAGAGTTTATTATGTCTTTATAAATATGATAGGTGAAAACACTAAAAAGGATTTACTACAAGCCTTTAAGTTATTCTTTGTAAAACAAACACAAACACACATACACATATATTTGTATCCTGCAGATTGATAGTATACATTTAATTAAAAATTTCACTGAGTCTTAATCTGAAGACTTCTGGAATATTAAAGTTATCATAATTAGTGATTTTTATTAATATTTCTGTCCTAAAGTTTTGTTTCTCAATGTTAACAATTTTTTGACATTATTGCATTAAATCCATATTTGTAATTAAAATTAAATTCATGGATGCCCAGGAAATATATACTTAGTAAAATTTAGTAGAGTAGGCCTGGAGAGATGGCTCAGCAGTTAAGAGCACTGACTGCTCTTCTAAAGGTCCTGAGTTCAAATTCCAGCAACTATATGGTGGCTCACAACCATCAGTAAAGAGATCTGACGCCCTCTTCTGGTGCGTCTGAAGACAGCTACAGTACATAGATATAAAAATAAATAAATCTTTAGGCTGAAGAAAGTAGAGTCAACCAGAGTGAGAAGGGCTGACCAGAACAAGCAGAGGTCCTGAATTCAGATTCCCAGCAACCACATGATGGCTCACAACCATGAGTATAGCTATAGTGTACTCATATATATAAATAAATAAATACATACATACATACATGCATTACATACATACATAGATACATACATAAATCTTTAAAAAGGACAATTTCTGTCTTAAAAAATTAACAAAATAATAAATTAACATACATATTTGTATACACATTTTGTACTTATTTCATATATATATGTATATGTATTCTTTGAGTATTTTCAATTCCTTTCATTATTCCATACCCTAACGCCATATGCAATTACACGATTATTCAATTATTTATACATTTTTCTATGCAGACTATATATGACAATTTAGAGTACATAATAAAACATTTGTTATAAAGGTCTTATAAGTGTTGTATCCTTAATTAAACAGTATCAATGACTTTGGCATAAAATCTAGAATATGTAACTTTAACTATATGAATAGTGTGTGTGTGTGTGTGTGTGTGTGTGTGTGTGTATGTGTGCGCGCATGTGCGCGCACGCTAATGCAGACAGTAGAGGAGGGCTTTAAGCATCCTTCATGACTACTTTCTAGCCTATAGTTTTTCCTTAGACAGGATTTCTCCAGGTAGCCCTGGATGTCATGTAACTTGCTACATAAACCAGGATGTCCTCAGAAACATAGGTATCCTTTTGCCTCTGCCTCCCAAGTGCTAGGATTAAAGGCATAGACCACTATGCCTGTCCCTACAGCCTATATTCTTCTGACAGGGTTCTTCACTGAACAAGAAGGTTGCCAAACTGGCTGTCTAGAAGATTCCAAAGCTCCACCTGTCTCTAAGCCCCAATGTTGTAGTTCTTGATATGCATCATCGTTTTACATATTATATGTGTTCCAAGAATTGGAATTTAGATTCTCATACTATCACATCAAACATTGTTAACCACTGAACAGCTCCTCTAAGCTGACTATCAATTTTTAGTTGGTTTGGTGAGAATTTTTCCAGAAACAGTGAGTATTTAAAACAAGCAGACATACAAGTCCAGATTCTTGAACTTGTCTTATTTCCAAGTTCCAGTTTAGAACATTCCCTGCTTTTCCAGAGGTCCTGGGTTCAATTCCCAGCAACTACATCTCACCTCAAAACTGTCTGTAACTCCAGTTCCAGGTGACTTGGTGCTCTCATGCAGATATACACACAGGAAAAACATGAATTAATGTTCAACATCATTACCCATCAAGGAAATGAAAATGAAAATTACTTTGAGATTCCTTCATTCATCTGTCAGTATAGCTAAGAACAATATAAGAATTGGCAGATCATGCTAGCTAGGATAAACATTAATGGGAATACTCATCCATTGTTGGTAGGAGTACAAACTTGTCCAGCTGCTATGGAAACCAATATAGAACTTCCTCAGAAAATGCAGCCAATCTACCTCAAGTCCCAGCTCTACCATTCTTGGGTATATAACCAAAAGAAGCTTTATCCTACAAAAAAAATTGACACTTGATCAACTGTGTTCATAACAGCTCTATTCATAACAGCCAGTAACTGGAAACAACCTAGATTTCTCTTGACTGAAGAGTGGATAAAGAAAATGTGGTTCATTTACACAATGGAAAATTACTCAGGTAATAATAATAACAATAACAGGTAATTTTCAGGGAAATGAATGAAAATAAAGTAAGATAACCCAGACTCAGAAAGACAGATATGATATGTACTCACTGATAAGTGGATACTAGCTGTTAAGTAAATGTTTATCAAGCTACAATCTAAACAAGGCTAAGGAAAGAATGTTTTAGGGGGCATGTATGGATCTCCCTGGGAAGGGAAAATAGAATAAATGATGTGGGTGAATTGAAGGAAGTTAGGGAAAACAGCAGGAGCAACCATCTGAATAAGGGTGGGATGGAGCAAGAGAGTACTGTGAGAAATGACTAGAATTGGGGGCATTTGGGATCAATGTGGAAATCTAACACAGTAGAAACTGGAATATTAAGGGTGATCGTTGTAAGGATTCTTATTAATGGAGGGTATGGAGTATGAATGGGCCATTTTCTATAACCAGGAAAGGCTTCCAGTTCTGGGATAGTGATACAAACATAGCTACAATCCCTACAATCTATATAATATGACCTGCCTACAAGGTATGCTGTGACAATGCTTGTTCAGAGTTGTGGCTGTGGCCAACCAATGACTGATGTAACTTGAGGCCCAAACCACATGACTAACACTGCCTGGATAGACAGGATCCTGAAGCTGGATGGCCCGGAGACCTAGGGTAGAACCAAATATGACTAATCAAAATAATAATAATAATAATAATAATAATAATAATAATAACAACAACAACAATAACTTAGTCAATGACATGAATCCTAGTGATATTCTGCTATATTCATAAATTGGTGCCTAGGACAATCATTTCAGAGAGGCTTCCTCTAACACATGATGAGAGCAGATGCAGAGATCCAAAGCCAAACATTAGGCAGAGCTTATAGAACCCCATGAAAGAAGAGAAGGAAGAATTTGAAGAGGAAGAGAGGGTTGAGGACACCAGAAGAACATTGCCCACAGAATCGACTAAGCAGAGCTCATAAGGACTCATAAATACTGAGCCAGAAATCATGAGGCCTGTAGTGGTTTAAGCTAGGTTCTCTGCATTTATGTTGTATCTGTTTAACTTGGGACCTTTATGGAACTACTAACAGTGAGACTTGGGTGGGCACTGTTCCTCCTCTTGGGTCACCTTACTCAGCCTTGATATGAGAGTTAGTGCCTAGTCTTACTTACAGTGTTTGGCTGATATCCCAATGATGCCTGTGCTTTTCTGAAGGGAAACAGAGCAGTGGTTTTGGGGGAGAGAGAAGGTTTTGCAGGGTAGATATTGTGAGGAGTTGGGGAGACAACACTGCAGTCAGGATACATTGTATGCAAAAATGAATAAAATTAAAATAATATATAAATCAACAAAAGGAAAATGCCATGCTCAATAGCTATACTGAGACAAGTTGGCAGTATAATTAGATATTTGAAATTGTAAATATCTTGTGAAATAGTATTTTTAAAAGTTTGTGCATCATGAGGTGAATTAATTATCGAGTACTTTGTGAAACTCCTCAGATGCTCACATTTCAAACCAAGTAGCATGTGATTAATTGTTAAGCCCTAAAGTGGGCCCCTTGAAGCTGAGTGCTGCTGAAATGTTATAGATAGCCCTGGCCCAACTCGGGCCAGGTTGTTCTGGAGTAAAGCAAAGTCTAAATGCAGCATTCCTCCAAAGTCTTACAAGGTGGGTTTCTATCTGTTAGGAAAGCCATTAATTACATCTCTTTCCTACCCACAATGGTCAACTATGTTCAGCAAAGTGCATCAAGTTCTCAATTCACCCAAAGAGTCACAATCAGCTCAGAAAATCTGAACCTGTTGACTATCATGGAAAATCTCTTTGCTTTCCCACTGAGCGGGGATCTCTGAGGCAGCTCAAAAAATTTTATCCCCATATGACCCATGCTGGTGCATATGGATCCCAGAGCTTGACTTCATTGACTTCAGAATTCCATTCTCAATAGTTTCTCCACATTATTTTTGAGACAGGGTGTCTTGCTAAAAGAGGGTCTCACAGAATTGTTCAGACTGGGGATCTGCCTTTCTATCTTACTGTCAGTGTAATTACAGGCAGGTATTTATGTGGATTCTACAGATGTGAGCTTGGGTCCTCTTATTTATATGACAGGCACTTTACTCATCAATCATATTGCCAGAACCACAATTATTTCTCTTTAAAAATAATTTCCTTTTTGTGATATTATAATATAATTACATCATTTCCCTCTTCCATTTTCTCCCTGCAAACACTTCCATATACTCCTTTGCACTCTTTTTTACTTTAATTCTTGAATTATTTTGTCCTTAATTGTTGCTACATACATATATTCATATTCCTCAGCACATAAACACAACCTGCTTAATCAGTATAACTTTTCATGTATATTTGTTTACAGAGCTAAGCATTTGGTGTCAGACAACCAACTGTGTCTCCTAACTTGCTTTTAACTCAAATATATCAAATAAAAAGCATGACTGTCACACGTGTGATTTTTATCTTAACTTGAAAGAGCTTATGACATAGTCTGAAATATATCTATTATGACTGAGGAGTTGACATCTTTATGCATCAACAAGTTAATTTATTATAAAACATATTTTTCTTTTTGCATGAAGCCACATATCTTTCAGAAAACAATTTTAACATGTATTATAACTTTTAATCTATAACTCAGGTGACACAGTAGTTTCTCAAAACAATACAAAATAAATATCCTAAACTATGTGTTACCTTCCCTGCAGAGGACTATAAAGGAGGGACAAAATTGCAACGAACAGATTGGGAAAAGATCTTTAACAATTCTACATCTGATAGAGGACTAATATTCAATATATACAAAGAACTCAAGGGAAATGCAAATCAAAACAAGCCTGAGATTCTACCCCACACCAGTCAGAATGGCTAAGGTCGAAAACCCAGTTGACAGCAGATGTTGGTGAGGATGTGGAGAAAAAGGAACACTCTTCCACTGCTGGTGGAATTACAAGCAGGTACAACCACTCTGGAAATCAGTTTGGTGGTTCCTCAGAAAATTGGACATACCTGAGGACCCAGTTATACCACTCCTGGGCATATACCCAGAAGATGCTCCATCCTGTAATAAGGACACATGTTCCACTATGTTCATAGCAGCTTTATTTATAATCACTAGAAGCTGGAAATAACCCATATATCTGCCAAAAGATGAATGGATAGAGAAAATGTGGTACATTTACACAATGGAGTACTACTTAGGTATCAAAATAATGAATTCATGGAATTCTTATGCAAATGGATGGAAAGAGAAAATATCATCCTGAGTGAGGTAACCCAATCACAAAAGACATACATGGTATACATTCACTGATAAGTGGATATTAGCCAAGAAGTTTGGAATACCAGAGATATAATTCACAGACCACATGAGGCTTAAGAATAAGGGAGACCAAAGTGTGGACACTTTGGTCCTTCTTAGAAGGGAGAATAAAATTCTTACGGGAGGAGATACAGAGACAAAGTGTGGAGTAGACACAGAAGGAAAGGCCATGCAGAGACTGCCCTACCTGGGGATCCATCCCATATACAGTTACCAAACCCAGACACTATTAGGGATGCAAAGAAGTACTTGCTGACAGGAGCCTGATATAACTGTCTCCTGAAAGGCTCTGCTAGTGCCTGACAAATACAGAGGTAGATGCTCTCAGCCAACCTCTGGACTGAGTACAGGGTCCCCAATGGAGGAGCTAGATAAAGGCCCTAAGGAAGTAAAGGGGTCTGCAGCCCCGTAGGAGGAACAAAAATATGAATCAAGCAGTACTACAAGAGTTCCCAGGCGCTAAATCACCAACCAAAGAGTACACATGGAGGGACACATGGCTCCAGCCACATATGTAGCAGAAGAAGGTCTTGTTGGACATCAACGGGAGGGGAGGCCTTTGGCCCTGTGAAGGCTCATGGTAGGGGAATGCCAGGACAGGGAAGCGGGAGTAGGTGGGTTAGTGAATAGGGGAGCGGGGATGGGATAGGAAGTTTTCAGAGGGGAAATGAGGAAAGGGGATACCATTTGAAATGTAAATAAAGAAAATATCCAATAAAAAATAAAATTAAAAAAAAAGGACTCATGGAACGATGGGTATGCCTTCTGTAAGGCTTTGTCCTGAGGATTACATGTCCTGAGGACTTCATTCTGTTATAGAGTTCTTCTCTGATTTCAGCTCTCACTTCCCTCTTAATCTAAGGATTGTCCGAAAGGTTCAAGGGGGCTTCCAGTCCCTCACTGGGCAGTATCTCTGGCACTCACAATAATAATGCTTGGTCTTATTCAAGCGTTGCTGCTGGTGCAGATTATGATTCAATCACCACCCTAGAAAAGAACTTTAGAGACATCTCAGCAGTGACCAACAACCTTAGAAAAAATAAAAAAAAAATAGTTTATGAAGCTAGGCGAAGATGTTTTGACTACTAATTCTACGTAGAAGTACTTAGTGAACAATATGAAGTTCAGGGTACACTTTTATTCTTTATGCTAGGATCCATATGGTCAGGGAACAAGAACAATGGTAGCCCTGGCTAACATGACTCTCATCGTGGCTGGACTGGTGGTGATTGATTCCTTATACCCATTTTTTGCCCTCAGCTTCCTGATATGAGTTAATAGAATTGCTGATGGGTATATATGCATCCTGAGGATTAAAAGTAGATATTACTGATTTCTAAATAAAAGTTAAGAAGAAGTTTTGGAGGAAAGCGACCCCATAGGAAGGCCAGTAGTTTCAAACATCCTAGACCCTCAAGATCCCTCGAACATTGAGTCACCAACCAGGCAGCATAAACTAGCTGGTACGGGGCCCTTCACACACACACACACACACACACACACACACACACACACACACACACAACCCTCAAGAGACATGAGGCCCCAATAGTGAGGAGGCCTGTAATGAAGTAGGATGGGGATGGTGGGGAAGATGAGGACATCCTCTTGGAGACTCAGGGGGTGGGGAGGAGGAGGAATGGAATGAGGAACTCTCGGAGGGCAGAACAGGAGGAGAATAACAACTGAACTCTAAAAATAATTAAAGATATTTTTTAAAAGTTTAGATTTGTGATTCTTTTAAGATTCTTATAAGATTACTTTTAAAAATAAATAATGAAATAATTAATTATTTCTTTCTAACTGCAAATTTCTGCCTGCCAAAAAGAATTGGCTAAGAAAACTCTTACTGGCTTACACTTTGTTAATCTGGAACAAGTTGATTAGTTACAAATGCATGTGAGTTCTTGAGAATAATTTATTTTCTTTACATGTAATATGTGATGTTATTTATTGTAATGGTATTGGCAGAAATATTATTTTTTCATAGTCATTCACTAGAAGAAAAGTAAAACGTAATCTTATGCTGCTTGAAAGATTTTGCTGGGATATATAAGCTATGGAAGAAAAATAAAGAGGGAGGTTGGAACATTGTTCTGTCCACCCCCCAAGTATATGTGTATGTATGTTTGTTGGTCCATTGTTCCTTCCATCCATCAACTATGTGTATAAATGTGTATATGTAAAGTTTGTATAAGAGTATGTTGGAACATTGTTCCTTCCATCCTTCAACAATCTCTCTCTCTCTCTCTCTCTCTCTCTCTCTCTCTCTCTCTCTCTCTGTATTTATACACACATGTATGTCTCTCTCTGTGTGTGTGTGTATTTATACACACATATATGTGGAGGTTGTCTGGGTGTATGTTTGGAGCTTCCTCCATCCATCAATTGTGTATATGTATTCATTTGAATATATGGTGTCTATGTGTGAAATGCTTGGAACTTGCTTGGTGAAGCTTTTTTTTTTTTTTTGATTTTTTTTTTATTGTATATATTCTATATTTACAATTCATTTCCCTTTTTCTGGTTCCCCACCCCCAGGTGAAGCTTTGATTTAACCATTCAGTATGTGAATATGTGTATGTCTGTAGGTCTGTATGCATATATGTATGCATGTATGTATGCATGTGTCTATGTATGTATTTGTGTGTATGAAGTTATTGGAGTCTGCCTCTTGTTTTATTCATTCAGTGTATATATATATATATATGCAAGACTTTTTCTCTCCTCCTTTTCTTTCTCACAAGCCCCAGGGAGCTAAATGATTCCAGAATTTTTCATTGGCCACAGGGAGTTCCAGCCTCAGTAAATTAAGCTTTGTTCTCTCAGAGAAACGCCTGCTGAGTAATTTCTTCAATCACTGGCTGCTATAGGCAACAGACCCCATCAATATCTTGACCAACCCCCATTAGTGGCTTTAAACACTGATCCCCATCAACTGTTTGCTTTCGTTTACCCACCCCACTGATGCCAAAGATGGTTATTGGCACCTCCCCTCCCATATATAGACATACTTTATCTAATTTGTTTGGAACCTTCAAAGTCATTCAAGCTCTGATCTAAAATATTCCTTCCCATTATTATTAATAACCAAATCTTAAAGCTTAGTAATTATCTTCTTTCTTGCTTGCTATAGTAAGAAGTTACTTTCTGACTGGATTTAGTCATAATATAGAATCAAATCTATCAAGAAAACATGTGATCCTCTTGACAGGATTTCATTATGTCTCTAAATGAAATAAAGCTGGAATGGACTTTACTGTGTAAAGATGTTGAGAAAATTAAATAGCTAAAAATGAATACATGAAATATTTTTTAAATTTAATTTTTTTTACTTATTCAATTTACATCCCATCCACTGTCCCCACCTTGTCACCCCCTTCCACAAGCCTTCCCCCTTTGCCCTCCTCTTTTCCCCTGAGCACTTGTGGCACCCCTGGCTATCCCTCCACCCTGGCACTTCAAGTCTCTGTGAAGCTAGGCATTTCCTCTCCCACTGAAGCCAGACAATGCAGCCTAGCAAGGGTTACATCCCTATGACTAGAGTTACAGATGGTTGTGATTGGCTATCTGGGTGTGGGGAATCAAACCAGGGTCTCTGGAAAAATAGTGTTATAAATCACTGAGCCATCTCTTTAGCTATATATGGAATAGTTCTGAGAAGTACCTGTTAAAGATTGACACATTAAGTGCTAGTGACATTTAATATTTTCTTTTAAGTCATAGCAAGTTTTCCTAAAGTTGTTTCGTACTACGAGTTTCTCTTAGTAGCAACAGATTGGCTCAGAAACAAAAACTCCATGTTCCTTGTTTTTTGCTAATTAGTTCATCTACTTTGCTTGAGGAACTTATTTCTTTTATACAAATGTCATCTTTTAGGATGACATTAATGGAAAAAACTGTATGACTATGTATTTGGGAATATCCTCATCTATTTTCATACTCTCACACCATAAAGGCAATATAATCCAGTATTTATAAAAAAGAACACACCAGAAGCCCTATACAGAATTTTTCAGAAAGACCAATTAACTTTACCTTCAAAAGTCAATGACAAATGGCTGTTTTAATTTGCACTAATTTATGCACTATTTTATAAGTGATACGTTCATGATTGATACATCAGTAATTTTGATATAGTTACATATCCAAGTTTTACTAATTTGGGGAAACTTATACTGCAATAAGAGTTTACTTTAAAAATTAAGGGATGGGATTGGGGTTTGCAGCGGGGAAACTGGGAAAGGGGATAACATTTGAAACATAAATAAATAAAATATTCAATTAAAAATTAAGTTAGAGACTTTTTAGTACACTAGAAATACTTTGATGAACATGATCTAAGTTTAGGTATATTAATATGGATTATTTATTAAAAAATATAACTTTCTAGATTTTTAAGCCACTCTAGTAAAACACACTAAGTGGCTGGTATATTTTTCAGAATCTGATATCTGTAAAAATAAATTATCTTGTTGTTATCAAGTTTCTAGGCCTCCAAGTGAGAAAAGATTAGCAATTTATTTTCCATTTATTTATAGAAGTCAAGATGTGATTTACTGGCAGTCTTGATTCTATATTTAATAAAAACGGAAATGTTACTGAGGAACTTGATATTTTTCATTAAATTAACTAGTTTCTTTATGTCCTAGATATTTTTCTCATTAATTTTAGAGAACTTTAACCTATAGTCGACAATATGATATAATACTCATTCTAGTATACTTTCCTAGAAAATTGGGAGTTGGTGAGGAAAGTTAAAACTGGCCAAACAGGCATATTAAAAATACAACTAAAAAGACATTTAAATCACAAACATATATATTTGTGTGTGTGTGTGTGTGTGTGTGTGTGTGTGTGTGTGTGTCTATGTGTGTATGTATTATGTTATCTTGTGGTGTTTTACTATTTACAGGAGAATGGCCCTCCATAGGCTCATGTATTTAAATGTTTGTTCTCCACTTGGCATTAGGAGGTATAGCCCTAATGGAGATGTGTCACATGGTGTGGGCTTTATGGTTTCAAGATTCTACACAATTCCTAGTTCTATGTGTGTGTGTCTCTCTGTATGTCTCTGTCTGTCTCCCTCTTCCTATCCATCTTCCTCTCTCTCCCTCCCTCCCTCTACCCCCTTCTCCGCCATGAGCTTGTGATGTGATGTAAGTTCTCAGCTGCTATTTTAGCACCATGACTATCTACTTGTTGTCATGTTCCTCATTATAATTGTCATGGACTCAAACCCTCTGCATGTTCCTCATTAGAATGATCAATTCTTCTGGAACCATCAGCTCCCAAATTAAATCCCTTATTTTACTATGTGATTTCCTAATGGTGTTCTGTCACAGAAATAGAAAAGTAACTTAGAGCTGAGTGGATAGCATACTATAACATAGTTTCCCGGACTTTTTGTTCATGTGTATTTTTGGGATGATTCTCTGTATGTCGTAAAATTTATACACCCCTTTAATTTCTTTCCATATTTCAGTTGTCTCATTTAAAAATGTCATTAAATACATTCAATATTTACTGTTTCTTGGAATTATAATTTCAACAATGACTATTTTCTCTTTTATGTTGATAAGATTTTAATTTATACCCTTTTTATGATATCTTCCATGATTCAGAAAGTTATCTTCCATTTATAGGTAAGCAACTGTAGGAACAAGGTCATTTGATTGATTCCCAGAACAACAGCAACAAAATTAGCAATTTTCAAGTAAATGTTTTTCTCTAAATTTTTCTATATTTTTTAAAAAGAATTTATTATTATATGTAAGTACATTGTACCTGTTTTCAGATACTCCGGAAGAGGGCGTCAGATCTCATTACAGATGGTTGTGAGCCACCATGTGGTTGCTGGGATTTGAACTCAGGACCTTCAGAAGAGCAGTCAGTGCTCTTAACCGCTGAGCCATGTCTCCAGCCCCCCTTTTTTATTTTTGCTATATTTTTAATTTTAAACATATTTTGATTTCTGTGTATGTGCACTTAAATCCTATGTGCATGCCTGCTGCTCATGGAGATCAAAAGATTGTCTGGAACTAAAGTTCCAGATGGTTGTGATCTGACATGTCTATGTTTAGCACTGAACTCAGTTTCTCAGCAAGAGTAGTGATTGAGCTTATCTAGTAAATCATTTTTCCAATCCCTGATTTTTACTTTTTAATTTTTAAAAGTTATGTGATGCATGAAGATGTTTTGCATGAATGTATACCTGTGCAATAAGTGCAAAGACAAGAAGAAAGTGTTAGATGCCCTGGGACTAGAGAAATAAACAGTTGTGAGCTGCTGTGGGTGTTAGAAATGAAACAGGTTCTCAAAGAGTGCAGCCAATAGTATAATTTACTGAGCTATCTCTCTAACCTCTTGTTATCTTTTAATTCTGTGAACTTAAATGGAAATGTACTTGGAATTCATTATGAGCATAGGTGCTAATTATAATAATTGCTACTTATTGACACAGTATTTTGGACACTGTGGTAAGGAAATTAAAAACACTTCCCTTTTCTAAAGGAAGGATCAGAATAGAAAAAGGAAATATGCTTGGGTCATGTCTATATTGTAACTGTTATTAGTCCATATTAAAAAAGGAGAAAAAGGAGCTAAGAGATTTAATTTACAGTTTTTTTTCTTTTTTAATTTTTATTTTCTATATTCTATGTTTACATTCCAAAGGCTTTCCCCTTTCCCAGTTCCCCCCCACCATACGTCCCATAATTCCTCTCCCCCCAACCATTCCCCAATCATCCCTCCCACGATTTAATTTACAGTTATATCAAGCACAAAAGCCAGGATTTAATATTAATTACTAGTGACTCATAATTCTTAGATATGACCCCAAAAATTGTTTCTAGCAACACAGTTACTTTTTTTAAATTATGAATTGTCTTATCTTTTGGAATGTATTAATACATTTGGGCAAGTAGAAGAGACATGTTTATTTGCTTTTACTTATCTTTATACCCACAAATAGTGTAGTTCTCTTCCATCATAAAAGAAGCTTCTTTTTACAGCATAAATAGAACATCACAGAAATCCACAAATGCTCAAAATCCATAAAACAATTAAACTTGGGGATCCCAACCCCAATGATTCCATCTACACCACAACTTCTAGATCTAAGGATCAGGGACTATTGTGGATAAAGGATGGAAATATTGTAAAAACCAGAGAACCAACACATCTTCTGTGAGATAGTATCTTCTTTATTTGACAAGGAAACTGCACTTATAAAATGCAAATGTTATAGTTTCTTAAAGAGAATCTAAAAATTGACACCACCAATTGACATGCCAACATGGAGGAGGAAATTTCCAAAGGTCACACCTCTTGATGAAGAGCTATAAGCAGTTAATGTCTTTTGGAGAAGGAGAATAATTCTCCATAGGTGAACCTCAGAGAGGTTATCCAACCCAAGCAGTCAGCCTTATAAAACCTCCCTAATTAGTCAGTCAATTAAAATACAATTATAAAAAGATGTGTTTGAACAGAGGTTCTACACCTTATAGATGTGTAGAGCACTATTGCTTCAGTCTCAAGCACGGATTACCTACCTATCAGCTATTGGGCAAGGAAGTCCTTATGTACCACAACTATCTAGGCTATTGGCATTGTGCTTCATTGCCCACCATAACAAGTTGTTAAGACCCTACTGCTGAAGACACCACACACTTTGCATTCAAAATGCTAATCAGAAAACTCCTTGATTTCTAGCTTCCATTGGGCTAGAAAGTGTTATGCAGTCTGCTGGTATAAAGAGGGCATCAATGGTCTTATCCAGGACTGAGTCATGAATGTTATAACATATCTTCAAGGAAAGATGTGCCCGTTGATGATGGCAAGATTGTTTATGTAGGTAGCCAACTGATTTCTTAATTGGAATTGAAGCCCGTTTCCTCGAAAGGTATTAAAACCTGTTACTGTTAACTTGGCCAAAATGTGTGGCTCAAGAAGTCATAGGTCCTAGGGAAGAATCATGATGATTTTTTTTTCTAAACAGTCATGTTTTCAAACTGCTTTCTCAACATTTATGTTTTTATCCACAAACTTTCACTGTTCCCAAATTTGATCAATACAGAGAATCACAATAGCCCAAAAGTGATGACAATAAGCAACTGTGGTAGGACAACTATGTAGTAGCACCTCAAAGATTATAGGGACATTGATAAGAGGGGGGTGAAAAGAATATAAAAGCTGGAGAATGTGGACCATTAAATTCTGCTTTCTGGATGTGCTATGACTATTGCACTCATAAATCCACATTAAGCTGTTGATATCTTCATAACATTAAAAAGGTTTAAACTCCAGCATTGAGAAGGGAAGAGCTCCCAAAGCCCTACCTCCAAGTAATGAACTACTGGGGAATTGATGGCTGCTTCGGAAAAGAGACTCATCTCTGTTTGAGGTTATAGGTACTAGAAGGTTACCCATGCCCTACTGGAAGAACCTCACAATCATATTCATATTGGGAGCAATAATTGGGCTTTGTTGCCTAAAAATAAATTAATACAATTTAAAAATGGATGTGAGGTTGGGAGAGATGTGATCAAGGTATCCTGAGGTACTTAGCAGGGGAATGGAAAGTGGATATGATCTCATGTACATTATATAAATTTATAAAATTGTAAAAATCAAAAATAATTTTTTCAAAAGTCAACATGAATTAGAGCTAGATAATTCCCCAAAGAGTTCATATATTGGTTTCCAATGATTACTCATTTCTGATGCAAATAACTGGTTAAACTAATATCCCATAGATATAGTGTTTTAGCTTAGGTTCCCAGTAAATAATGATTATACTTATATAAACCCACATGAAATAGGAATAAAAGAACAAAAGTTTAAAACACGAACACAAAACATGTTTCCCTTTGATTAGTTTTGACATCTCTCAAGGCTTATCAGATCAGGTTTTTTTTTGTTTTTGTTTTTGTTTTTTTGTTTTGTTTTGTTTTGTTTTTTTCAGTAGAACCAGAACAGTCTACCTGCCAGAAATAAAGAGACTATGGGGTGTTCGTTCCTAGATGCAACATCTGTGTCTTACCTTCTCCCAGGGTTTAGGGATCATCACAGAAGAGAGGACAGAATGAACATGGAGGAAGACTACTCTGAAACTGTGTTTTTCAGATACAGCAAACCAGTTGCACAGATGAACTCACAGAGTTTGTGACTGGATACACAGGAACTAAACAAGATCAAACAACATGAAATCCCAGCATGGAAATGGGAGGTGGCTACAGATATTCATTCCAAGAGAAGGAACTTTTGGCAATTGATAAGTCCTAGGAAAAGAAGAATTTCTTTTAAGGGTGTGGTCCCTTGATAGATTGAATACGCACCAGTGGTTAGCCAACATCCCAGAAGGTACAGGAAGTTTAAATTGAAATTGAAAGATTTAATAACCAACTACCAAAAAATAGCAGACAAGGGAAGTAGTGAGTTTGCAGAGGTGTAAATGGATTGTAGAGACATTAAGTAAGGAATGGAGAATAAATATAATGAAAATACATTGACAAAATTCTCAAATCTTAAAATATAAAGATATAAATAAAATAAAGCTTTATTTGCTCAATAAAGTCAGGAGCTCATCTTCATGATATAAATAAATAAATTTCCTCTAAAAATCTCAGAAAATACTGTGACAAATTTGAGTCCCTGAAATGTCCTTTAAAGTCTTTATGGGAAATTATTTTTAAAAGGAACAGAAATCAGAGAAATAATAAATTCTTCTATAAGTTTCTCCTCATGTAATGCAGGATCATGTTCAGTGACCATATACAGTGAAACATTTTAAAGTAAAAATATAAAGATTCAGAAGACTCATGAGTTAAAAGCATTTGCTGATCTTGATTAGGGCTTGCGTTAAATTCCTTCATCTTCATGGAAGCTAAAAATTATGTATAACTCCTGATCTAGGGGATGCAAACCTTTTTATGATCTCCAGGAGCACCAAATATGTATATGGTACTGTCAGGAGACATAATGGGATAAACTATATACTAGCAGGTGATCATCCTGAAATGACCTGCTTCAGATTCTGTGACAGGTGCACCCTTATTAAGGAAGGCTGTAAGGGATTCATTTTAGGAATGATTCCTGCTATTTCCTGTTATTATTAAAGATATATAATAATCACTAGGTAATAGCACACCCCTTTGGAGCAGATTTCTGCAGATCCACTAAGATATATTGTCTTACTGTCAAAAGGATAAATCGGCAACCAACAAATTGGGAAAAAATCTTCACCAACCCCACATCCTACAGAGGGCTAATCTCCAATGTATACAAAGAACTCAAGAGGTTAGACCCCAGAAAACCAAATAACCCTATCCAAAAATGGGGTACAGAGCTAAACAGAGACTTTTCACCTGAAGAAATTCGGATGGCTGAGAAACACCTTAAAAAATGTTCAACATCACTAGTCATTAGGGAAATGCAAATTAAAACAACCCTGAGATTTCACCTCACACCAGTCAGAATGGCTAAGATTAAAAACTCAGAAGACATCAGGTGTTGGCGAGGATGTGGGGAAAGAGGAACACTCCTCCACTGCTGGTGGGAATGCAAGCTGGTACAACCACTCTGGAAATCAGTATGGCGGTTCCTCAGAAAACTGGGTGTGATACTTCCGGAGGACCCAGCCATACCACTCCTGGGAATATGCCCAGAAGATTCACCAGCATGCAATAAGGATACATGCTCCACTATGTTCATAGCAGCCTTATATATAATAGCCAGAAGCTGGAAAGAACCCAGATGTCCCTCAACAGAGGAATGGATACAAAAAATGTGGTATATATACACAATGGAGTACTATTCGGCCATTAGAAACAATGAATTCATGAAATTCTTAGAGAAATGGATGGAGCTGGAGAACGTCATACTAAGTGAGGTGACCCAGTCCCAAAAGAATACCCATGGTATACAGTCACTGATAAGTGGATATTAGCCTAGAAGCTTGGAACACCAAAGACACAAATCACATATCAAGTGATGTCTCACAAGAAGAAAGGAGTGGACACTGGTGCTAGAATGGACCAAAACATCATTGTGGGAGAGTACAAGAACAGTAAAGTGGGAGGGGGTGGATACGGGAGCAGGGGGAGGGAAAAGGACATGTGGGACCTTTGGGGGTGGGGAACCAGAAAAAGGGAAATGAATTGTAAATATAGAATATATACAATAAAAAAAAAGAAAAAAAAGATATATTGTCTTGTAGTGATGCGGTATAGACAAATAGATGACTTAAATTTTAATAATGATCCTAACAGAATCCCTAAAGTTATATCTGTGATTATTAAGCTCTTTTATAGTGGGACTGCTATTACGTCCTTTTTGATAGTCTAAACTGCAATGAGAAGTCTGCCAGTCTCCCATGTGTCACCAGTTAATTGCTCTTAGATAGTAACCAGACTTTCTCCTGCACAGAGCACATTCCAAGAGGTTGTAAAAAAAAGTAACCGAAGGTCATATAAAGGGAACTAATGATTTATTATAGGTGCTAGGTAAGAAGATAAAATGTTGACTTGGTTAATCTATACACAATGTCACTAATAACTTAGTTATGGTTTTTAAACCTTCAGCCAACCTGTGGAGCTGAGACAGGTAATGGATGTATAGCTAGCTAATTACTCCTAATGTATATGTCTGTAAACATTCTCTGTTGTAAACTATTTCAATTTATGGTTTTATTTTTTGTGTGAACTTGTCATGAACTTTGTAACATGTGATCATATATTCTGAAAGAAACATGTATAAGTACTGAGGACTAAGAGATGAAAAGGAGTTAGAGCAGAATATTTGGTTTTCCCCACTTAGGCTACAATTTTTCCCCTTCCCCACTTAGACTAGAATTTTTCCCCTTCCCCATTTAGAACAGAACTTTCCCCCCCCCTTTCTCACTTAGACTAGGATTTTTTGTGTTTGCCCACTTAGAAGAATTTTTCCTTTTCCCTGCTTAGGATCTTTCTGCTTTCCCCCTTAGATAGCTTTTATAGGAAACTTACAATTTAGTAATAAATGCTATAGTAGCTTTTCTAAGTGTCCCTTTTTATTCCTGTGTCTTCCAACTAGCAGGCTGAAAGTTAGATCCCAGAAGTTCCTGCTGAGATAGAACAAAGGCTACATTGCTTAATCTTCCCCTGTTAGGCTACAGGTGTTAAATCACCTAAGCTAGCAGTCTTTTATGTTCAGAAAGAATGAGAAAGGTTTTAGGAATTTTTAAAAGTTGTCATCAGTATTTTAGTACAGTTAGAGAGCAGAAAGCCCTCAGACCCTCAGACCTTAAAGCCACCATCAGTGTCCTACTCTGTGACTCCATTACCTTCTCCAGGCCAGGAGGCTTCCGGCATGGTACACAGATAAACACATCAAAATATATGTCATTAAAATGTAAAACTTGTTCTTATGTAAAAGGCCTCATATGGTTTCTGATTTTGGTTTGGTGATGTCAAGATTTATCACTCTTTCAGAAGGACACAGCAATATATCTCTGCACTTAAAAGCCCCACAAATCTTTAATTTAATGGCTTGATGATCATTCCATTATGTACTATGAAAAATATTCACCCAGATCTCTTGCACTTACTATGTAAAATTATTCATCAAAGGGATTTTTCCTGGAGTCTAAAAAGTTATTCCAATAATGCTAGATTATATATCATAGTTGGATCAGGCCCTGGTTCCCATCTATGCACTACCACCAATGTAATTAACAGAAGAACATGGTTGACCAAGAAAACAAGCAAAGCAAATGCTTCTTTTCCTTTGTTTATTTCCTGAGTAATGAGTTGGGTTCCTAGTAATATCCAATGATGAATAATGAGGTTCTTTTTTTTTGTAGTATGTTTATGAACTTGTGAGTTTCTAAATATTTGATGTGCCCCAATTCATTGTAGTTGTTATGCTTATTAAAGTGCAAATTGTGCCAACTTATGTTCTGTCCCCATTTTTAATTGAAGACTCACAGCATTGGATCTAGTGTTCTTTCCCTGCAGGAGATAATGAGATGCTGATGAATCCCAGCGATGCTCTAAAAAATACAAAACAAAAACAAAAATATCCACTGCATTGACTAAGTAGTTTGTATATTGTTTTTATAAAAAGTAAAAAAAAAAAGAATTTCAATCCGTCTTCTTTATTTTATAGAATGAGGTCATAGCAAAAGAAGACTTTGTGGAGTTTAAGATGAAAGGATAGATATTAAAGGATGTTTTTGATGAGTTCCCACAAAATGGGTGAATGTCATGAGCTTTTAAATTGACAAAAAGAATATGCCTTTTATAAATTGTAATACATCACCAGAAAAAATATCAGAACAGAATTTTCATTGTTTTAATTTTAATATCTGGGAAGCAATCCTCAATTCAAATAATCCATTATTTGTGAGAAACTCTATCTCCAAATTATGATCTTCTATTCCATCATTTTATTTTTACCTGTAAATGTACCTTGATCACTGGCACTTTGACGACAACAGTGTAGCCCTTGGACTTGGAGAACTGAATCCAATTACATTGTTCTAAAACACTTGTATTTATGATGTCTTATCCATCACCAATTTTACACATCATGGGGAGAT
Source organism: Apodemus agrarius (assembly GCA_964023405.1). Lineage (NCBI taxonomy): Eukaryota > Metazoa > Chordata > Mammalia > Rodentia > Muridae > Apodemus > Apodemus agrarius. Next base: position 50,574,639 of record OZ030010.1, read on the forward strand.
TCATCCTCCTCTCAACTAAGTGAAATCTAATAGAATTGTACCACAATATTTTTAGATAAAATATTTTATTTTTTGTGAAATTTGATGTTACTTTTATTTGTTAAGCTAGGTAAATTTCTCATTCTACAGCACACCAACTAAGTCCAGAGTAAGACATTTTCTGTCATTTTTATGTCCCTTGGCTTTGCTAGTAGTCAACCAGATACAGACTTCTGCATTAACATTCTTAACATGCCTTTTATAAAAGCCCAATCATCTCACTCATTACTTCATTGTATGCTAGCTCAGAGTATTAGATCTTTCTGCTGTGACACCTGCAAAAGCCTGAGTAATTTCAACCTCAATTTGTCTCTCTCACAATAACAAATAAGACTCACCAATTTTATCATTCTATTTGTAATATGTTACACATACTGTAAAGTATAAGATGCAGGCATTTCATATGTAGTAATGATCAATTATCTTTTCAACACTCTTTAATGCTTCAGTTAGCCTTCCCAACAAAAGTGTGTAGCTTATTTTTCTATAACATATAATGTATATGTGGCTGTTTTTATGGGGGGATTTATAGTATAACAAGAAATAAAATTAAAGTCTTCTTTAAAAGCAATTAGAATAAAACCATGGCAAGCCTCTACAGTCATTCAAATATAAAGTTAAAGTTAAAGATGTTGCTATAGGTTTCAACCAAAATGTTTTTAAATAATATACAAAAAGACAAAACAGTTGGTAAGACTTAAGAATCTAAGGTGAGAGATTGACATTGGTTTTGAAATGACAGTTAAATACAAAGTGCTCTGTGAAAGTTTGAGATATTTGGAAACTCTGACTGTAGACAGAAATCATTAATGAGAAACCTGACAAAGTGTGAAGTGAGCTGACCACCTGCCAAGATATTTTCATTAAGTTACAAAGAAAGATTATTGATGCCATGTGGAAGACAGTTAAAAGCATGATATAACTCCCACTTAAACACTTAATGGCAGAACAGCTGCAAAAACCTAACTTTAGTATGTGTGAACAGATACAGTACTGTCACCTGACAAGAGACCCACCAGCAAAAAATCAAAACTAAGTGCTCAAAGACACATCACAAGAAAAGAAAGGAAAAAAACAATTGGGTCACCATCAGGACCCAGCATAAAAAAGGATTGAGAGAGAGAGAGAGAGAGAGAGAGAGAGAGAGAGAGAGAGAGAGAGAGAGAGAGGAGAGAGAAGAGAGAAGAGAGAGAGAGAGAGAGAGAGAGAGAGAGAGAGAGAGAGAGAGAGAGAGAGAAACAAAAGGAAAGATAGTACACCCCAAAAATCAGATATAGTCATATTCAAGTACAGTTATAAGAGATAGGTTTAAAGTTATGAGAGAAACACTTGGTTGAAATAAGCAGAGGAAAATTGTCAAAGAAGTAAATTATGTCATGTTTGGGAAAATGTGTAGAAGAGGAGGTCTTCATGTTAAGTCAAATAACTCAGACTAAAAAACACAACAGTTGCACAATTTCTTTCATATGCAGTATACAGATGTAAGTTTTTTTTAAAGATGTGAATGTTCAATGGGGACTATTTGGAAAGAGGCAGGAAGAGAACCAGTTGGAGGGGAAGGGTAGCAAGAAAGGTTAATGTGGGTGAATATGATCAAAGTTCATGATATAAGTGAATAAAAATGACATAATGAAACCATTTATTTCATACAACTACTGCATGATGTTAAAGAAGAATGCCAGAAAGTTCAATGGGAAACAGGGAATTCTATGTCTTAAGAAGGTCTTCTAATGTATTCCAGAAAAGATGAAAGGGCTAGAAGTAACTATAAGGGATTTAAGTTCATATTTTGACACACTAAGAATCATTTTGTAAGCATACAGAAGTTGAGATCTTAATTTGAGATATTTCAACTATATTTATAACAAAATAGGTCAATTGGGGTAGCTTTCAGAGTTATTAGATACATGGCTGGGTGAAAACTGGCATAGATGAATGCTTATATCTTTGTAGCATTTCATTTCTCAAAAAGTACTATATTTTAAGAGCATAAATAGGAATAGAATCTTGTTAAATATTGAAATATTTTAAGAAAAAATATATTTACAAGAGCATGAGTGAACTATTCATTTGTAAACAATTCATATCAGGAAGAAACATGTTGAAATAGCAAAAGAAATGGCCCCAAGGGAAAGAGAATATTGAAATGCCTGAAAGAACATACTGCACACATCTAACCAAATAGGCATTTAATAAGGAAAAAAGAATTTTTTTAAAGTAGGGCTTAAGATATAGCAGGGACCAAAGAAAAAAGAAGTAGAAATCAAAGAACAAGTGAGAGGAGCTTATAAAATAAGTGCCAACATTACAAGCAGAGAAACAGGTCATAGAAGAACAAAGCACTACCCAAAGAAATGTTACAATGCCAGAGAAAAAAGCAACCCATTTGACAAAATCTAAAAAGACAGCTGAATCTGATGCTGAAGGGGAAATAGCTGAAAATAACTTTAAGAAACTGTAATTGATAGCAATTCACATAAAAGGTCTTTAAGTCTCTCTTCTCCTTTCCCTACCTTACTCTCTCACTCCTTTCTTTACAACAATGACTTCAAAGACAGGAGACAATCAGAAAGACAGGGACGAAAGATTCCCAATATGGAACATCTCAAGATGATTCGGCTACACAAGTGCCTTCAAGGCTCAAGATTTGATGACACAGTAGAATTTGTTAAGGAGATTTGAGGAATAATGAATGGGGTAGAGATAAGAACAGAAATAAAAACTTCATACTGCATATTTGTTATTAAGCAAGAGAAGCATTTTGAAACTAATGAAAATTGGTACAACCAGTGACTACAATTCTAAAGGAATTGAGCTCTCATGTGAATAGGAAAACATGTGAAATCAAGATGAAACAGAAAACTATTAGAAGGAGTATGTTTGAAGATTGTATTTAAAATCAAAAAACACAAGAAAAGGTGCTGATTCAGAACATAATGAGATCTGTTTTTCAGACAATGAAGAGCCAGCCTCCCTCCATCTTAAGTTTAAAAGCTAATATATTAAAAACAAAATAGGTTTGTTTCTGTTTATGAGTAAGCCTTTGCTTTTTAAGTACTGGGCTTTGGCCCAGTTATAACTAAAACTACACATGGTTCTGTATTGATTCTTCCAAAAAGGGTAATAATTTCTTTGTTTCAGAAAGTTGTTTATAGCCATCTTGCACACCTGTCTTTGTTTTCTAAGGTTATATGACCACCCATGGCAACCTTATTATTATCACCTGTTGTCATGACTACCTGTAGTTATGACTACCTAGCAATGACTGCCTTTCAAACATGTCTTTATTTCAGGAGGCCATTAGGAATAACTTATTATGATGTTCTACTCCTGTAATTCCACCTATTTTGCCAACCAAACCCTTAATTTAGAAACTACCAATCTCTGATCTATAAAATCTTTATCTTTGTCACATTCAATGCTGACTTCTCAAACCTTGACTCAGGAGGAGGCAGCTTATGTACACAAATAAAAAAGCTTGCGTTGCTTAATTCCTTGCTTTAATCAATTTGAGCATGATGATTTTGATCAGTGTTATTTTTCCTCTGATCTTTGGGATTAACTATAATAGTAGTATCACACTTGTGTTTTCAAAATCTTTAACAGAGTTCCAAAATATCTGGAATATGATAACATAGGACTAACATATCTACAATCAATAACTGACATATGAAATAAACTCAGCAAGTAAGAAACAGAAGTTACTCATATGTTTTTCTCATTTCCATAAGAAAATCTCTCTCTCTCTCTCTCTCTCTCTCTCTCTCTCTCTCTCTCTCTCCTCTCTCTCTGTCTCACACACACACACACACACACACACACACACACACACACACTCATTTTCTGCAATCATCATGGAAACTGTATTTTCAATACATTTCACCACTTACATTGAAATTTTCCATAAATATATTTCCTAGTACTAAAATAAAATTTTGGGGAGTTTTACCTTATGTGTCATGTTCTTATTAAAATAGATTTTGTTTTCTGTTTTTTTTTTTTATGGGTGGATGTGGGGTGTGTGTGTGGGGGGGGTTCCTGTGCCTTTTTGTTTTTCTGTACATTTGCTTTGTTGTATTCTGGTCTGTTAGTTTTATTTGCCTGTTTGCTTTTTGAAAATAAAGAGATATAAGGTGTGGAGTTGATGGGTGAACAGGATCGAAAAGAGGACAAGAGAGGAGAAAGCTTGACCAGAATATACTGTATAAAACTTATTTCCAATAAGTTCCAATACATTGCAGAAATGTATTATTCTGGCATAAGCAACATGCTCTCCAATATGATTCTATTGATGTTTCTTGTTAATGAACACTTTGTATATTAGACCTCAACTGTCATCTAGTAAGCTCCTCTACTGTAAAATATTGAATGGGGTCAAGAGTTCAGTCTGTAAATAATTCCTATTAGGTATTTACACTTTATCTCTAAGTAATTTTACTAAAATTCCTGCTGATGACTCTCAAATTTTTATGTAAAAAGTGAACTGCATCTTGAATTCCAACCTGATATAGCCACGTATCATGGATATAAATAGCATTTGCATGCCAATGACAATAAACTTCACAACTGGAAAATGAAATGAGATGAATAATGGCTAAAAATTAGGGAAAAAGACTAATATCACATGGTTTAGAAAAGAAAAAATAAGAATTCCTGGCACAGAAGTTCATCAGAAGCTCAGCTATTAGCAAGTATGCTGTATTGGAGAACAAATAGTTAATTCGGTTGGGGAAGTATATGTACAAAAAAGAAAAGGTATATTATTGTTGGTAACAAAAAAATCTACTCACTGTGTAGATTAATTTCACTCACTTGAGTAGATAATTTCACTCACTTGGAAGACATTCATAGCTTCAGAGAAGCAATAGTATTTGAACTGTAAGGAAGCCTCTATGGAGGCTAAAAGCATAGAATGAAACTCAATCATTTCTACTATGCTAGCCACAAAATTATGAGTCTGTTAATATATTTACCAGATTTTGCTACATTACAGCTCAGTGATTACTCTAAGAAGTAGTACCTTCCTCACATGGATAACTAATAAGTGAATTGATACACTTACTGTTCTGATAATATCTTGGATATAATAATCATTGATTGTGTTAGAATTTAGTATGGATAAAAATGTGTCAAATTAAATAAGGTTCTTGCCTTCATGGGATTTCAAACTTTAAGAAAAACAGATTTCAAGATGTAAAAATAATTGAATTTGCATTTGTTGTAAGGGAGAAACAGAGGTTGACAACATACAGAAAGTCAATGATGCATTGCTTACTTTAGAAAGAAGTTGAGAAAAGGGAAGTATCTCCATGGATAGGGAATTTGACAAGGATTTTAAAGGATTCAACAGAAGCACCCATGGAAAAATGCAGGAAAGTATGTTTCAGGTAAACTACAAGTGCTAAGGCCCAGGGGAGAGTGATATCTAGATATCTGAAAAAGTCAAATAATGAAGAACCTTTATTCCCATTTAAGGCCTTTGCAGTTCTGCAAACTAAATGGTGTGTCATCTTGGAATTTTAAATTGGAGATAACAAGACAGACCACACATTATGAAAAGATCAAATGGAGAACAAGCAACAGAGCTGCAAAGGACTAATTAGAATGCTAATTATAAGGATAGCAATCCTGGGAACAAATGGGAATAATTGTTGAAGAATGACACAATGCACATGGACAATCACCAACAAATATGTTATCATCTGCTGCCTCCTGCCATTAGACAATATTTTAGAATTCTTTTTTAATATGAATATCTATATCATATTTTAAACATACATACTATTTTACATATTTGTATTTAGTAGTTTTTATTTTTCTATTCCATCAGAAATTTTCTTATGAAGTAACTTTTAATTATTCCATTTTATTGAACTATTAATTTTTTTAGTTAAAATACTATTATCTAGTCCTCCCTTCCTTTTCCTTCTTCCAGTCCCTCTCATTCTCTCCAAAACTATAGACTTCATGGCTCCTTTACACTATATTGAGCCTTCTGAATATTTTGTAGTTTCTGTAGTAATTCCATACTGTTGAACATTTAGATACTGTTCAGTATTTTATTCTTGTAAAAATTCTTGATCGCTAAATTTCTTAAAAAGACCCATAAATTTATCACTTTCTAACTTTATTTCATGCCAGCCATAAAGAACATTTTTCTGTCACTTAAAAACATCGAATATAGCTGGGCGTGGTGGCGCATGCCTGTAATCCCAGCACTTGGGAGGCAGAGGCAGGCGGATTTCTGAGTTCAAGGCCAGCCTGGTCTACAGAGTGAGTTCCAGGACAGCCAGGACTACACAGAGAAACCCTGTATCAAAAAAAAAAAAAAAAAAAAAAAAAAAAAACATTGAATATGTTACCTGACTTCTGAATTTGGAATCCAGTTTTTTCCTCCAACTAATACATACAGATATGACTCTGCCTGTTTTATGATTTGGGTGGAATGTATACTTCACTGATGGATCTTGTTTAGTCACCCTGGGGAAAAAATCACTTTAACTTCTTTCCAGGCTCCCCTATTTTGTTTCCATAGCAGTAAACATATACTGATTTACCTACTATTTATATAAGAGCCACAAAGAGGGATGCGGTGTCTTGTCCTCTACCACATTACTAAAAGGATGGCTAATTAACAGAGGGTTTTACTAAGTTTCTGAAATAAATAGAATAATGGCAATATGAATCAAATATATAAGATTAATATGGTCTGGCCAAATTTTATGTGTTAATATTGTGTCTTTATTTACATATTCCCAATGATGTTTTAAACTTTATAACAGTGAATTTAGAAATTTACCATGGCTACATATTTAGAAAGATTTAAGACAAAACTGACATAAATGAGAAATTATTAATACTATTAATACATTTTTTACTTCTGATTTAACAATTGTCTAAATTATTAATAATATCATTCTTATTATTCTTATTTCCTTCTATTTCTTTTTTCCCTTCTTATAATTTCTCTCCATTTTTATGTATTTTTTCCACATGAATTGCCTTACAATCGCTATCACCCATGCCTATATCAATCATATGTGGTTAGCAAAATGGCTGCACTCCAGAGACATTGAACATATTTTTTAATGAATTAATTTAAATGTACCAGTTATTCATCTATGTTTGGAATACTATGTATTTAGTATGTGTCTGAAAAACAATAAAGCAATATTCATTGAGAACTAAATCAATAAAAGGGAAGATTTCATGGGGCTCTAAACTTTTACTCTTCATCTATCAACTACTGAACTATTTATTAACTTATAACTATTGACTCTGAAAGAAGAGAATCTGTCTTTCATTGTATACTGCTTGATGAACTCTCAGCAACCAAAAAATAGCTCCAAACCCATGATATAAAGATAGCCTCTCCTAGATAGAGGTCAGTTATCTTAGGTCATTATCTCAGGAGATCACTAAAGGAAAATAAGAAAGTCCCAAATGTGAGACAGATATTTGTGGGAATGAGTGACAGGTAACAGGCATGGTAAGGGATGAGAATGGTAAATATATACATATATATTGCTTAAAAATAAATTTAAACTGTAAAATAAACATATTTTATACACAAATATCTATACTATTTATAATACATAAGAGAATGATAGAGTTTAAACATTGGAATATAATGCCTTCCTGCATCTATTCAACTCAGATTTTGGATGATAACTCCTTTAACTTTGTTTTTTAGTACATATAAAAGCAGGAACATTAGAAAATGGAAGGTTAAGTATTTCTTCCAAATCTCCTGAATTTCTTTAGAAAACCCAATTCCCCTTTGTTAGACATTTCATTACAATAAATTTTCATAACATCTAAATATGCTAAGAGAATTGAAATATTCACAATGTTTTCTAAGCCAGAATTAATAAAATACTATATTGTATACATACCACCTCTAAACATAACTCAGTTACAGAGTAAATACTTGAAAATGTTTTTAGATCAATGAAATAAAATGAAACTAGCACTCTTTTTTGTATGCCATTCTATAGAGCTTGTTTGACATCAGATTTTCTCAGAAGAATGGTGTTTGATCCTGGGAATTTTCATAATTATACAAACTTTCCTAAAAGCAAAGGTCATTAAGCACAATAAAAATGTTAAATGCCCTCTACAAGAGAAGGCTTTATTTGGCTTTGTATGTTTGAGAAATAACCAAGCCACTTTTATTTTTTGTGTGCATCTGTTCTATGTAATTTCAGGAAATAAACTATGTAAATTAATCAATCAGTGGGAAAAATGCTATTGAAGGCAAGTACTGTTATCAACATCATCAATGAGCCAACATTTTAATAAATAGGACACTATTCATTCTAACAACCATCATTTATTTCCAGTTTGACACTTGATTTTAACAACCACACAAATGCTGTCCATCTATACATAAAATATCATGTTTGCTTAAACTCCTAAATAGACATATTTGTTAAACATTACACATTATTAATATGTATATAACCACAGAAAGACTGCTTATTCATAAGAAATGCATAAATGATGACTGAATAAAATAAATAATTTTAGAAAACTTGTTTCTAATAATTTCTGATTATGTATCATTTATTGATATGGCTGATTAGTTAGGCACTTCTAGTTTTTGGCTATGCTACAACAAAGAAAAATTTTGTAAAAATCTAAGCTAAATAATCTTTAAATGTGTGTGAATGTTGTATTGATGTGCCAGAAAATGTATAGTATGTAGCTATTGTATGTAGTTAGTTGAAAAATATACATTTTTCAAATCATTGAATCTGAGTGAAAAACATATGCAATATCTACATTTTATAATAGGGAACTATACAATACCAATTCTAAGGAATTGAAAATGACTGTTGTGAAGAATGGAGAAAGAAAAGAAGCTTTGTGAGTCATATAGAAGTAATTAGAGAAACAAAATATGTAAAAAAAACGATGCAATACATTTTCAGTAAGAAATGCAGCAATGGAAGCTGTGAACAGAAATTTGTAAATTGAAATACTCTACTCTAATTAGCAAAGGAAAGTAATATATGGTATTCATTGCTTATATCAGGTGTGACTTTAATGGAACATTTGCATAAATAGATAACTTTCACGATAATCTTTTGCAGGGCAAAATAAAATGTTACAGAATACCCTTCATTCACTTGTTGATACTTTTCAAATGCCTACTTCATGGAAATGGATGATATAACCTGAAAATGAAGTATTCCCAGAGAGAGTAGAAATAATATGTACTCTGAAAAGATAGAAAAAGTGGAAAATACGTACATTTTTACTGTTTGTGTCTGGAAATTTTATTTCATAAACTTGTCTACCACATGTGGATCTTGCAATCATTCTGCCCCCTCTTCCACAAATATCCTGAACTATATGCAAAAGGATATGATAAGGACATTCCACTTAAGGCTGAACACTCCAAACTATCTTTTTTTTTTCTGCATGTTTTCACTTGTGAGTCTCATTTTTACTTTCAGTCTACTGAAGGTAATGCTTCTCTCATGAGGGTTCAGGAATGCACTGATTTATATATATATATATATATATATATATATATATATATATATATATATATATAAAACAATGTGTCATTAACCATCATTTTCATTTAGCAGAAAAATAGAATTCTCCTTAAAGCCCATTATCTGTCAAGTCAGCAATACTTGCCCTCATTAGCAATAGCTGCTATGTGCCTTAAAGGTAATTAAAAAGTGGTTTGTTACCTCCCTAACAGTTGTGCCACCATTTCATCAGAGGGGCTATCTTTAGGAATGTCATGATTACAGCTCTTAGAGTTCTTAGCTTGCTGGGTCTGATGATTAGTTCTTCTTTTCTAGGAGCATGTATACTAGCTTCAAGCATTTTGAATGCTTGAATTAAGCATCTAGTTGAGCATCAGCTTGACTTTTCCTTGTTTGATGACATAAGCATCTGGTGTCTTCAGCAATAAAGTCTTACTGTTAGATTGTGGAGAACAAAGAACACTGACAATAGCATGTACCTTGGGATTCTTTTGACTAAGAATTCAAAATGATATAACTCATTCTTGGTACTAGGGATTTTATTTGGTATCATTCAATGTATAGTTGAGGCACTGTTTATACCATTATACGGTGACTTCATTTAAATTTCTTTTCTTTTCTTTCTTTTTTTTTTTTTTCCGAGACAGGGTTTCTCTGTGTAGCCCTGGCTGTCCTGGAACTCACTCTGTAGACCATGCTGGCCTCGAACTCAGAAATCTGCCTGCCTCTGCCTCCCAAGTGCTGGGAGTAAAGGTGTGTGCCACCACTGCCCGGCTTAAATTTCATTTTTATACATATATATTTTACGAAGATTCTACAACAGTACATTTTCATATGGATTTTCTAAAGACATATAAAATTAGTTAACCCTCCCAATAGTCCCTTCTCTATCTGCTCTCCCACCCTCAACATCATTTCTGCCCTAATTTACTATTCCATTTTCCCTGTATAATACTGTTCCGTATGCCCTTCCATAATTTTCCAGACACAGTAGGACAGAAATACATAAAAACTCACCAAGACAGTGACATCTGCATAAGACCTGCACAGGCTCAAGCCAGACAAAATGTCAGAACAGAGAGGGTAAATTGGTACTGAGTCCTATACCTTGCCTAGAAAGCTATTCACAAATGAGCAAGTGCTGTGTGCTGAGAGAGGAAAATCAATGTTCTTCAGTTAGTAACACTGTGCATTATCAACCATACTCCATGGCAGTCCTCATGCTCAGGAGCAGTTGTCCACCTCATAGCAAGTCTGTGTTTTGCCCTGGCTCTTTCTTCCATTAAGAGAGGGAAAACCATGCACTTGAGTGCATGGTGAACAGAGTAGAATCTGGGAGAAGTGGAAGAGGAGGAAACAATTTGATAAAAAATTTACTGTATGAAATTCTCAAATAATAAAAATCTATAGAAAATAAAATACTTCAAGGGTTTTATTTGTGTGTGTGTGTGTGTGTGAGGGTGTGTCTGAGTGCACGTGTGAGAGTGTGTGTTTGTTTGTATGAAGTAAATATATGAGAGAAATTTGTAACAATGGGGCGAGGGAAGTGGCAGGAATAATGGAGGAGCATGAAGATGAGGCTAAGACTAAATTCTCTATCTTGACTGCATTGAAGCCTAAAAAAATATACCCAGAAAACAATAAGTATCTGAATGTGTACAATTAACTGCATATCAATTATACCTCAGCAAGCCATTAAAAATCAATACAATGTTATTATTAAAAAATTAAAAGATACATTAAATGAGTAAGTCACTTATGGTTGCTGAGAAAGGCTGCAGAGTGTAAGGAAGATAGGGCATGACAGGCATGTCAGTGGATGGCTGGAGAGGTCAAGGTTTCAAACCACAGGCCAAGTCACATATGAAGAATAACATTTGGGCACAGGCCTAAATAAAAATGAAATGATGGACATATACGTAAAATAAAACTGTCTTGTGCAAAGAATCAAACTGTACCTTGAGCTCTGGCTAGAGCTGTATGAACTATGAGGAATTAGTAGGAGTTGTCATATGAAAAACAATGGAAGCCAGATCCTACAAATTCAAATAAGACCATATAAAGATTTTCACTTTTACTCTAAGTATATTTAGGATCAAGTGCAGGGTTTCGTGAAGAGGGATGAGACAATTTTATTAACATTTGGCTTTTGTATTTATTATACATCAGAAAGGGAGAAAAGCAGAACACACCAGGCCAGCTACTACCATAAATTCAGGGACAAAATGGTAATGTTTTAGTACAAGGTGGTAACATAGATATTATGAAGCAGTCACCATCTGAGTTTACTAGGAAGGTCAAAATAACAGAAGGTTAGGGCTATTTGTTGCTGAGTATGACAGAATAAAAGACATGGAGAATAAATCTGGACTATTTATTCCAAATAATGATAGAGGAAAGGAACATTTCTGAATGTAGTACCAGCCCTACAGTATTCTTAAACCTAATGTGTATATTAGCATGTCACCCATGAATATGTTAAATAAGGATTTAGTGGTACAAGCTAGGAAAACAAGAAGAGAGTTGGAAAAACCATTAACTAGCCAGTCTTCAGCAAATTCTTAATACCACATCACTTAGTGAAAATACCCAGGACACAAGTAGAGGAGACTAAAGAATGAGTTTGTTTTCTTTAATTACTAAAATAGAACTCTCTTAGAAGATATACAAAATTGTGGAAGATGATTGGCAAGGAAGAGCTGAACTTGAGGGAGACAAGCAACATATCAGGTAAGTGTGTGATAAGTAGTAGCTCACAGGTTAAATTATAAACAAAAAAAACAAAAACTAAAAATTTGTTTCCTCATTAGGCTTGGCAATGTGGATATCACTGGGTTTCTTTGCTAGGATAGGTTAGTTGAAACAGTGGCTCTAAAACCCAGAGAAGATTATGTTAAGAAGGTGGGCTTAGTGACATACACATTTGATCCCAGCAATTGGGAGGAAGAGCAAGGGGATCTTTATGAGTTCAAAGGCAGCCTGGTCTCCATGGTAAGTTCCAGGACAGCTAGAATTACATAATGAGACTTTATCTCAATAAGAGACGAAGAAGGATGAAGAAGAAAAGGGACATGAGGAGGAAGGGGAAAAAGACAAAGGAAAACAAATACTAGCATCCTTTTAGTATTACTGAAATAATGAGTTAAAATAAATGGGAAAAAAAGCTGAAGGATGATGTGAGAAATATTTTTAAGTCCTGCAAAAATAGTTTAGTAAATAAAATGCTGTCATTTTATTCCCAAGATCCATGTCATGAGAAAAGAATAAGCCAGTAATGGCAGCACACATTTGAAATCAGAGCCATGTGGCGTTATCAATGGAAAGATAGCCAGGACAGGCAGGACAGTTTGCTCACCCAATTCAGAAAGACCCACATCTCAGCAAAACACTGTACCTTAAAAACAGTGCATAAAATATAGGCTCAATATTCTCTTCTATCCTTTATATGCATGTACACTTTCCTTCACAGACATCTGTACTTGCTCATATTCAACTGCCATACAGATGGAATCAATCGATAAAATGAAAGTATTTATGATTATAAGAATGAGAATTTGACTTTTATATTTATTAGTAGGAGCACTGTCCAGAAATAATTATAGTTATAATTATAATAATGCTAAGAAAACATCTCTTGCTGTTTTCTAAGCATGCAAATGTTTATTCTTATACAAATATGTTAAATGAAATGCATATGATAATTTGCTTCAAGTCTTATAAAAATATGAATTGTTCTTAAAGATATTATGTTATACATGTAGACCAGAGCCTAGCATAATTGTCCTCAGGGAAGCTTTATCTAACAACTGATAAAAACAGATGCAGAAACCCACAGCTAACTTTAGGCAAAACTTTGAAAATACTGCCCAACAAGAGGAGAAAGGATGGAGTTAAAGCCACCAGGAGAACACCTCCCAGAGAATCAAATAATCCGGGTTCATGGAGACTCCCACGGACTGAACTAACTATCAAGGAGCCTGAATGAGTCCAACCTAGGACCTCTGCAATATATTTTATAGTTTTATATCTTGGTGTGCTTGAGGAACATCTAACAGTGGGATTGAGGGTTGTCTCTGCCTCATTTGTGTACTTTCGGGACCCTTTTCCTCCTAGTAGTTTGCCTCATCTTTCTTTAATAGGGTTTGAGCTTGTTTGTTGATATCACTATGAAGCCAGCTTTTTACTTGAGGGGGATGGAGGAGTAGTGGATCTAAGGGAAAGAGGAACTTGGGATGGGAAACTGAAGACAGGATGTACAATATGAGATAAGAATAAAAATATTTTTAAAGGTTGTAGATTAGGGAGGCTGAGAACCATAGACCCATCTCTCAGAATACTCTTGATTGTGCCAAGATGCGATGGACCACTCATTACATTATCTTCAGTAGAATACTGCATACATGATTCTGAAGATGTGCAAAAAAGATGTATTACAATCAAAGGGGTCTGGTAAACATTTTCACTCCTTGAAGGTATTGAATAAACCTTGTCTCCAGTCACATTAAAATATGAAATATTAATGACTTGTTTTGGAGATGAGATAAGTGAGAAATAGACATAGAGGACTTATATACTTACAGAGATACAAAACAGAAGACCTAGGATCCAGTCCAGCATAATTTCTCTCCAGAATATATATATATATATATATATATATATATATATATATATATATATATATATGTGTGTGTGTATATATATATATATGCATCTATTATTCACACTCCAATTTGCAATAGGCTCAAAGGAAATAAACTGTTAACTTAAAAGCTTAACCAGGTAAGTGAAGGACCCATATAGTAAAAACTATAAACTCCTAATGAAAAAGATAGAGAAAGGTACCACAAAATTGCAAACTTCCCTTTCCATGGTCATGGATTGGTAGAATTAATATCATTAAGTTTGTCATTTTAGGAAAAGCTATTTACAAATTCAATGAAAATCCTCATCTCATTCTTCACAGAAATAGGGAAGTAAAGTATCCCAAACATGAATATGAAAACACAAAAGAAGCATTATAATCAAAAAATCTTGACCAAAAGTACTAATGCTGGACTGATTATCATTCCATATATTACAATATATTTGTGTGGCATAGTAAGAAAAACAATATAGTACTGGCACACAACCAGACATATATACCAAATAGAAGAAAATCCAAGACCCAGACATGAGAACAAAGATTTCAAAAACATACTCTGAGGAAAAGACGTTACCTTTAACAAATGGAGCTGAGAAAACTGCATAGAATAAATAGAAGGATGAAATTAGACTTATATTTATTACCTCACACAACAATGAATATTAAGTTGATCAAAGAGCTAAACTGAATCTGAGAAATTAAAAGAGCCAGAAGAAAAATATAAGCAGTATCCTACAGGATGTAAGCGCAGGAAAGGACTTTTTTTTTTTTTAATTTTTATTTTCTATATTCTATGTTTACATTCCAAAGGCTTTCCCCTTTCCCAGTTCCCACTGCTGGTGGGATTGCAAGCTGGTACAACCACTCTGGAAATCAGTCTGGAAGTTCCTCAGAAAACTGGACATGATACTTCCAGAGGACCCAGCCATAACACTCTTGGGCATATACCCAGAAGATTCCTCAGCATGCAATAAGGATACATGCTCCACTATAGTAGCAGCCCTATTTATAATAGCCAGAAGCTGGAAAGAACCCAGATGTCCCTCAACAGAAAAATGGATACAAAAAATGTGGTATATATACACAATGGAGTACTACTCAGCCATTAGAAACAATGAATTCATGAAATTCTTAGAGAAATGGATGGAGCTGGAGAACATCATACTAAGTGAGGTAACACAGTCTCAAAAGAACACCCACGGTATGCACTCAGTGATAAGTAGATATTAGCCTAGAATCCTGGGACACCAAAGACACAATCCACATACCAAATGATGTCCAACAGGAAGGAAGGAGTGGACCCTGGTTCTGGAAAGGCTCAAAGCATCAGTGTAAGGGAACAGGGAAGTGGGAAAGGGTGAATGGGGGAACACGGGGAGGGAAACGGGCATGGGGGACTTTTGGGGGGCAGGGAACCAGAAAAAGGAAAATGAAATGTAAATAGAGAATTTATCCAATAAAAAATAAATAAATTGGCTGGGCTAGGAAAGAAATTAGGGAAACAACATCTTTCACAATAGTCACAAATAATATATGTTGATGTAACTAATCAGTCAAGGGAAAACTATCTATATGATTAGAACTTCAAGCCTGTCCCTTCCCCCACTTCAGCATTCGAGCTAGGCAGTTCAGCTTCTGCTCTGCTCAGCCCTTGAATTTCCTGGCCTTTGTTCTATTTAGAACAACCCAGCCACATCTGGAAGCCAGGGAAGCATCCTGGATCTGCAATTCTCAACCTTCAGCAGGCGAGCTGCCAAGAAGGAGCCAACCACCTGCTGAGTCTGGAGCCAGCAAGATCCCAAGACTCCACCTCATGCCTGGGGGGAGGGAATCTTCCAGACTATATATTGGGTTACATTTATTAAAATTCGTGTCTTGAAAGGCAATGTCTCCTTGACCCAATTCTTTTGTGCCGCTTTCCCCATCTATGCCATAGTTTTCTCTTGTAGAGCCAGTATGGAATAGCTACAGATAGCTATGGAACTCAACACAAGCCCTAAGAAAGAAGTCAAAGAAGATCCTAGAAGATAGAAAGATCTCACATGCTCACAGATCAGTAGTATTAATGTAATTAAAATGGCCGTCTTACAAAAAGAAATCTACAGATTCAATGCAATGCCCATCAAAACTCCAACTGCATTCTTCACAGAGATAGAAAGAGCAATTCTTAACTTCATATAGAATAACAAAGAAATCCAGGATAGTGAAAGCAGTTCTCAACAATAAAAGAACTTCTGGGATTATCACAATCCTTTAATCCAAGTTGTTCTACAGAACAGTAGTGATAAAAAGCGTATGGTATTGGTACAGATACATACAGTTCCATAAATGGAATGGAATTGAAGACTAAGAAATAAACCCACGCACTTTGTCACTTGATCTTTGACAAAGGAGGTAAAACTGTCCAGTGGAAAAGAGATAGCCTTTTCAACAAAAGGTGCTGGTTCAACTGGAGGTCAGCATGCAGAAGAATACAAATTGATTCATTCTTATCTCTTTGTACAAAGCTCAAGTCCAAGTGGATCGAGAACCTCAACATAAAAACTTATACATTGAATTTAATAGAAGAGAAAGTAGGAAATATCCTAGAACACATTGGCATATGGGAACATTTCCTGAACCAGTGGCTCAGGCTCTAAGACCAACAGTTGAGAAATGGGATCTCATGAAACTGAAAAGCTTCTGTAAAAAAAGGACACTGACAATGGCACCAAACAACAACCTACAGATTGGAAAAGGACCTTTAATAACCCTGTAGAGGGATGATATCCAAAATATACAAAGAACTCCAGAAGTCAGACTAAAGAAAACCAACTAACCCAATTTATAAAAACAGGATACAGACCTAGCCAGAGAATTATCAACTGAGAATTCTTACTGTGTGAGAAGCACCTAAACAAATGTTCAGTGTCCTTAGTCAGCAGGGAAATGTAAATCAAAACAACCTTGAGATTCCACCTTACACTAATCAGAATGGCTAAGATCAAAACTTTAGGTGACAGTACAGGCTGGCAAAGATCTGGATAAAGAGAAACAATCCTCCATTGTTGGTGAGATTGCAAGCTGATACAACCAGTTTGGAAATCAACCTGGCAGTTCTTTAGAAAATTAGTCATAGTTCTACCTGAGGAACCAACTATACCATTACTGGGCATATACTCAAATGATGCTCCACCACATCACAAGGACACATGTTCAACTATGTTCATAGCAGCCTTATTCATAATATCCAGGTGATGCAAAAAGAACTAGATATCTGTCAATGGAAGAATGGATACGGAAATATGGTACACTTACACAATGAAATACTATTCAGCTATTTAAAAAGACTTCAGGAGTTTTACAGGCACATGGATGGAAGTCGAAAATATTATTCTGAGTGAGGTAACCCAGACCCAAAAGGACACACATACTATGTACTCACTGATAAGTGGATATTAGCCCAAAAGCTCAGGATACACACAATACAACTCATAGACCAGGTGAAGCTTATTAAGAAGGAAAACACAAGTGTGGATGTTTTGTAAGGGAACATGGGATCTGGCTGGGAGCAGGGAAAGGGAAGCAAAATCAGGTTTGTTGTTAGACAGGAGAGAGCTCTAACACAATTGCTGATGCCAAGATCTGCTTTAGATAGGAGCCTGGCATGGCTGTTCTCTGAGAGGCTCTGCCAGCACGTGACTAACATAGATGCAGATATTCACAGCCAATCATCAGACTGATCCCAGGAATCCCAATGTAAGAGTTAGGGGAAGAGCTGAAGGGGATTGCAACCCCATAGGAAGAACAAAATTATCAAATAATCGGACCCCTCATAGCTACCAGGGACTAAATCAGCAACAAAAGAGTATACATGGGCTTGTCAGTGACCCCTTCTACATAGATAGCAGTGGACTACCTTATTTGGCCTCAGTGGGAGGGGAAGTACTTGGTTCTGTGAAGGGTTGGCTCTCTAGAGAAGGGGGATGTTAGAGGGGTGAGGTGGGTGGGTGCCCTCTTAGAGGACAAGTGGAGGGGGAGCAGTGGTGTTTTCTTGGAGGCAGTAGGGTGACATTTGAAATTTAAATAAATATATTTTTTTAAAAAATCTAGTGAAAATGTGGATTTGTGTAGCCCAGTCCTAAAGGTTACCTCTGCAAAACAACTCCTACATCTATGGGTCAGGAAGCATTGTGGAAGAGGGGACAATAATATTACAAAAGTTAGAGGATCAAGAAGTTTGCTGTGAGGCTTTGTCTCTTAGTAGTGTCAGAAGATAAACCCATAAATCCTTTCCATCATGGCTACCCGGGTAAAGCCCATAAGGTCTCAGTCCTACAAAAGAACTACAGGCAAACAGGGAGTACCAAAAGCAAGAATGATTCTCTTCTCCAGGGGAGAGCACAGAGATTGGTTCTCCTATAGCAAATGGTCAGCCCTAAGAACATACATACAAACAACAATATGCAGACTGAGCAGAATATATTTAGTACTAGATAAGTATATATGTATCCATATATGCAGGTAAAAAAATATTAATGAAAAGGAGGCTATGGATTAGAATGAGAGCAATGAGGGGTATACAGATGTTTTAGAGAGAGGAAATGGTGTGATTATGTTATGATCTCAAAAATAAATATGAAAATGAATAAAAATGAAGCAAATTATGAATATGAATGCACTATCAGAAAGGAGGTTGATACTATTTAGAGCATTTAATGATTCTAAGTACCTGAATTAACAAACTAGTCTAAAATCTTATTCACATACATTATTTTCTAATTTGAAATCTCTTGGTTTTAGATGTAGGACAAAGAAGTTTATGGAAAATAAAAGGTGAGTTTGGCCATTTTTATATATTGAAAATAATACAATTACACCTTATTTAGAAAATTCGTGAAATTAGAGTATTCTCCCAATATTGTATTTGAGGTTGCTACACAACAGTGCCAATTAAAATTCGATGTATGATAAATAACTTTGCTAAAAGATTTTAAATAATATTTAAGGTAGAAATATTCTTTTCCTTAATGTTTAATTTACTAAAAACCCCTCAAAATGCATTTAGTGTATTTTGTTTACTTAGGACAACCTGTTCTCAGACAAAGTAAGTGAGTTCTGGGCCTCTTGAGATTATTTTCCCTCTAGTACCAAGTCTGGTTGTTGACAAAGACCTTTTTCTAAGTAGGTCAACCTCTGCCTTAAACCTCTTAACCATCTTGCCTTTTTTACCTTGCTTCAGACTCCAGCTCCTTATGATTATCTTCAGGGCGCTGGTTACCTCATCCTTGCCTGGAGTGTTGCTTTGGATCTTGCCCCACTTTTCTGGGCTTAACTTCTGAATAGGACCTTTATCATCTTCCTCCACTCTGTTCTCATGCTGCCCTGTGCCTCATTCAACAATTTCCTTTGACATCTTTTCTTGAGAAATTCTATTTTCCTTGACATCTTTCTCATTTTTTTCTTTTATTAGGAGAATTGTCTGGGGTTAGGCAGTGGATGCATAGAAGAAATAGACATGAAATATTCATGGTAAAACCAACCAACCAACCAATGAAACAACAACCAACCAACTATGTTTATTACCTCAACTCTAACAAGCTCCTCTCCCCCCCCTCTCTCTCACACACACATACACTCTGTCAGTGACCCTTCACATCCTTATTGAAGAGGAATGCATTATAAATTTTTGGCTTTTTCACAACATTCATTGTCATTGTATCATCTTAGTTTTTAACTCATCACTCAGTGTTTGGTGCTCTTGAAAGAGGAAAGAATATGAAGGCATAATAAAAACGTCCTTGTCCATTGTTATTCTTCTCTTCAAGATTTCACCTTCAAAGAGGGGGAGAACTTAAAAGGGCATGGAAAACACAGTTTGCTAACATTGAAAGAAATGGAAAAATACTATGCATCCATCAGTCATTGTCTTTTTAAGACAAGCCTCTTGATTTTCAACATCCTGGGCAACTCAGTTAAGTGATACCATTTCAAGAGATAATGTAAAACCATCACATGCTTCAATTAGATTGTTTTATTTTCAATAGATGAATAAGAAACTAAAAGGAAAGAGAGCGCAAGTGAGTGTGATATTCTTTTAAAAGAGTTTGTCTGACATATTAATTATATACAATTAAAAGCTTTAGAGTTGGTGATCCTATTTTGAGGTCTCTTAATATGAGGATATCATTATTGCTTCACCCACCTAGTACTTTATCACTAATATACCAATTAATCTTTCTAGTAGTGAGCATTCTTACATCTTAGTCATTTCCTGCTTGTTGTCATTTTGCCAACCCTTAAATTGATCTCTGTGGCCCTACGATCAATTCCATTTAAACCAATGTGTAAAGCCTGGCACGTTCATTAATTAGTGTCAAATTTACACTCTGTAATTGAGATTAATTATTTGTTTAGTTTAAATAAGTTATTAAGTACCCATTAAAGCCATCTCTCACATGCATTGCATGACCATAGTTTCAAAGATCACATGCATGTGTAAGTAGCAGGCTTAGAACTGCACAGCAAGAAACATTTCAGAGACAACTACCACATGCTCACATACACATGTGGAGAATATATTAGTCAACTTGAATGAATAAAGAACAGTGATGGATAAGTTTGAAGAGGAGAGTAGCTAAAGGTAAATTGGATTTTATCAGTATAAACTACATATATGAATAGAAGTATGCATATAATTAATGTGAATTAATGATATAACAAATGTTATTGGATGACTAAACATACCATTAAGTATCAAAAAAAATCCAGTTTAACAAGTATAATTCATTGTATCAGAAATGGAAAAAATAGTGTCTGTTGTTCATTTTACTTATAACATACCTAGGTAAAGACATAGAAGCTATTGAGTAAATATATTTTATTAATGATTCAGTAGAAAATGTGGGTAAAAATTTTGGTTGGCATGACTGTGAAATTCTCATCTGAAAGTATAACAGATAGAAGCCCAGTACAAAAATAAAAAACAGAAAATTCTTCCATTAATTAAATATGAGCTTTTCTATGTTCATTTTAACTATATCTGATATAGCATATGCACAAGAAAACTATATTCAAGGACTAGCAATTCAGGTCACCTAAATTTTCTAGGTCAATATGTGCTGGTTAAGCAGGAAAATGTTCAGTCTCAAAAGTCATCATTGTTTTGCCTCAGTCATAAAGTTCTCAAAGGGTAGCTGATACAGCAATACACAGTTCAGCAAGTGGATTTTCTTTGTGAAAAGTAGGATTTTATTGGTTTTAGAAACACCGCCTTAATTATAAAAATAATCCTTAACACTTATAATTGAAGCAAATAAGAAAAAAATTGTTGCAAACTGCTACCAGACAGTTTGAAGTCATGACTATGTAGCATCTCTTGGAGGAACAATTATTTAATGGAACAAAATGATGTAAAGAATCAGAGTTTGCCATTGGATGTGACCCATATTAAAATAGCATGTTGTGTTCTACATTTTTAAAATTCATATTTTCTATGAGTTATAGAATATTCTTACCAAAGAGGTTTTTCTTTTCTTTTCTTGAGGTGAACTCAAATATTTTATTGCACCAAATATCATATCAGAATATATGTCAAAACAATACATTAAGGTTGAAGGAAAACTTACCACACATTAAGTTATAAAACTATATCTTATCAATTTTTTAATGGAAATTTAATAAGAATGCATATCAAAATTTCTCTTGTTTTTTAATTTTTCTTTTATCCACCTTCCTTCTCTCCCTCTCTTTCTTCCTTCTTTCCTTCATTCCTTGTAAGACAAGGCCATAAGATTTGTTTTATTTTATGTGATTTTATGTGTGCCATGTATATTTGTAGATCCATCAAGTATTAGAAGAGGGTGTTGAATGGCCTGAAACTGGAGTTGTTTATAACTATGAATAGATATGCAGGGGCTGGAAATTGAATCTGGGTCCTCTGCAAAAGCAATAAATATTTTTAACAACTGAGTCATCATTGTATTCCTAAAGGCTCAGAAAATTTCAACTCTTATGAATCAACATACTGGACCACCAACCAGGTAGCATACACCAGCTGATATGAGGCCCCCAACACATATACATCAGAGGACTGACTGGGTTTAGTCAGAGAATATGCACCTAATCCTCAAGAGACTGGTGTCCCCAGGGAGTAAGGAGGTCTGGTGAGGGGGTGGGGGTGGGGGATGGCAACATTCTTGTGGAGATGAGGGGAAGAGGTATGAGATGTGGAACTGTCAGAGGGTGGAACAGGAGGGAGATAAAATTTAAAAGAAAAAGAATCAATATTCATAGGGAGTTGTATGACTTAAAGAAAATATTAAGGAATCAGAGAGGTGGTTCAGCAGGTAAAAAGAACATGGACTCAAAGTTGAATGACCTGAGTTCAATTCCTGGAACCTACATGGCAGAAGGAAAAAAAATTATTTCTTCAATGTTGTCTCCAATGTACAATGTACACACAGACAAACACACACATACACATGTGCACACAAACATATACATGCATGCATATACACTTACAAATGAATACATTATATAATGAATAAATGTTATGTAATAAATAAATGGTTGACATTAACTAAGAGAAACTAAAGACTATATGAATAAAGTGTTGCCCCAAAGTATGAATTAGTTGAAAAATCCAAACATTTATAAAAACTTGGTATTTCCAGTTGTAGCTCCCATAAAAAAACTTAATGAAATGGCCCCTAATGATATTCTGCTATACTCATAGATAGGTGCCTCACCCAATTATCATTAGAGAGGTCTTATCCAGAAACAGTTAGGAGCATATCCAGAGACTCATGGGTGCTAGGTAAAGCCATGGGAGCCCCATAGAAGAAGGGGAAGATGTATTGAAGAACCCAGAGGTGTCCAGGACACCAGGTCCATAAAATCAACTAAGAAATGCTCAAAGCGGCTCATACAGACTGAATCAACAATGAGGAAGGCTGCATGGGTCTGAGCTATATCCTCTGCATATGTCTTATGGTTGTATAACTCAGTGTTCTTGTGGAACTCCTAACAGTAGGAGTGAGGGTTGTCTCTGATCCTTTTGCATGTGCTTGGGTCCCTTTTGCAATATGAAAGCAACCATTGCATGATACGTGAAAAATAAGAGTTCCTTAAAATTAAAAAAAAAATTAAGAAAAAGATTCATTGAACCTTGCACAAAATGCTATTTAACTTTGATAAAAATGTTAAATAAAGTACTTGGAAATTATGCATGAGTAGGGAAACTACATTTCAACTTTTCATTGTCCTTTTAAAAATCTGCACAGTTACTTATCCACTCACATCATTGACTTTTTCATTCATTGAGTCATTTGTGACCTGCTAAAAAGAAGTTCATTGCACTTTTGCTCATAAATCACCAACTTGCTTACCTAAACAAGGACTGTGCTACACAATTTACATGAAATAAGTAAGATAGCAAAGCTGAAGGAAGAGAAGTTTGGACTTCTGATGTAGATATCTTGAGGTGGGTATGGGATAAAAATGTTAAATTTGAGAATGGAGATTACCTTTTTTTTGATTCTTCTACATAATGGTTTTCTTTTATGCTTTTGGAGAAGAGGTGAATTTAAGACTAAGAAAATTCTAGTGTCACATACTATAAGGAAGTCTATAAAAAATTGATACTATTCTTTCTCTCTTGTGGGCAATAGATTAGGGTTAAGCTCTGACTTGATTTTTGAATGTTGTTAAGACAACTCTCACATGAGGCCCAACTGTAGTTTCCCAGCAGACCAGTCTTTATTTTAAATTTTCCAAATTATGATTTTTAAAATAACATAGTTTTAGAATAAACTTACTAAGAACAATCACTGGAAATAAGCAATAAAATTGACTACTAGTCCAATAAGTAGTTGGTTTTCATATGTTTGAGTTTCAAAGAACCTGTACACTTGGACATTATGTAAGCAAAACTTGTGCCTTATTTAGACTTCCCTTTGACAGCTGAAAAACAAGTATTTCAAGCTATGGCTCAGAGTTCCGTTGCTATGATTGTCCTCTTTAATTAGAACATTGTAACTTCCAAATGCTAGATTATTTTAGTTTAGTAGTTTCCAAGCTGTGGATATGCCTGCTGTGCCATGAAATTCCCTATTAGAATTGAGTTAACGGTTCTAAAATCTTTCAAAGATACCATTGCCTCCTTTATTTGTGAAACTTCCTGTGATTATGACATGTCTCTTCTTGGAGAGTGGGAAGGAATAATCTCAGTGTTCTAAATAAAGAAAAGAAAGAAGTAAAATGAGAGAAAGAGGAGGGAGAAGTATGGGATGTGCAGAAAGGAAGAAAAGGATGGCTGAAAGAACAGAAAATGAAAGGACATAGGTTGTTTGTTTTTCTCAACCTGGGTTAGAATGTTTGATATCATGATATTCTGTTCCATTGGATTTTTTTTTGCATATGTTCCATAACACATTTCTATTTGCAACTGAATAAAATGTCATTGCATTTCATTTTGTTACCCATTTATCTGTTGTTGGATATCTGGGATGATTTTATTTCCTTATCATTGTGAAAAAAGGCATGATCAATATATATGTGTATCTCTTTAGTACTATGTAGAGTCCCTTGGTCCCTTGTGTACACTTTCTGGAGAGGTATTGCTAGGTTCCATAAATGTGGATATTAGCTTCAGTTTATAAACATATCTAGGTGGGAGGAAATGCAAATAGTGCTAGAAAAGGAGCCATGAGACTGGGCAGGTTAGAGAGATTCTCTGAAGGGGAGACAACAGAAAAATGGAATAGGGCATACCTGGAAGGAACTGGTAGAGTGCAGAAAAGGTGGGAAAGGAGAAGAGGGAAGAACAGTATAAATAAGAAATAGAATCAACCAAAATTAAAGACACATGAAAATCCAATATGCAAATCTGCTATTTTGTAAAGTAAATTTTAAGAAAACAAAAGACTGGAAGAGAGTTAGGGAGAATCAAAGATAGAAGGGAGGGATTATAAAGAAAAGTCACTGGTTTATGTGTGTTGAGTTTCCTCATTCTTTAAAAAAGAATAAGAATATGGAAAGTGATCCTGCTATAAAATGCAAGTCTTATAAACTTGATATAACTCTTTCACTGATTGGCTTATTGTTTATTTGTTAAAATTGCTATATTTCATGGTAATGTGCTAGGATCATATGAAAAAATTATGTTTTTAAATTATTAAATTGTCTTCAGTAGTCAAATGTCTCAAATAAAATAACAGCTTACTTTTGGTGAAGAATGTTCATCTCCACTAGAACTCTGTGATAGCTCTGACTAGGAACACATGATTATTAGGACATTTTACTCTGCAGTCCATAGCAACTGAGGCATTATTGATGATGTCCATTGCAAAAAAGTTGTAGTCATGAGTACAAAGTCTTATGTACTGATTACTTATATCTTCACAGTTTGCCAGCATGGACATTCAGTTTTCAGTTTTTCCACAACCCATTATTTATTATATACCATATTATGTTTACAGCTGAGGATGGAATGAGAATTAGTCTTTGGAACATTGTATAGCATGTAATTAACACTTATTATATACTTGTATTACAGAAAATAAACCTTTAGTTTAACAACAAAATCTTATACAAGAATAAGGCAAACATGTGAAATAAAACTCACAAAGTGGAGTCAACAGATTCCTTACTTCTTCTCCAAGAAATTTTGATAATTGTTTAATTTCTGAATAAAGGGGGTTTTGTTCAGATTTTGCATCAACACTATATTCAAAGACCTACATTGATCTGAATAAATGACTATGAACACTGACATACATCTGAACATTGATTATAGGTTATTACATTTCCTCAAATGGAGCAGAGTGTCTGAATGAAACTATTATACTCTTTGGTAAACAGTGGTAGACTGCTCAAAGTCTTCTTCACTGAGGAATTCAGTGCCTCAGGAATTGTGAGTGCTAACAGTTTTAGTATCATCTGTCAGCTCCCTGAAGCAATAAGTGAGCTGAAAGGACTGAATGGGTTCCACATAGTGATCCATGTGTTACTTTGCAATTTTCTTCAAAATGATAACCTTCCATCTTTGAGGGAATCTCGTTAATACACAGGATGTTGGAAAGAAGGTGAAACAACAGGATGTTCTAAGAGGAAATGAAACATTATATCCTGAAGGGAAGTTCCACAAACTCAGAATGTTATCAATTCACAGGGTTTATGATTTGATTTCAGTCTACATCATGGACGGAGTACTAACTCCTGCATATCTCTCTCTCTCTCTCTCTCTCTCTCTCTCTCTCTCTCTCTCTCTCTCTCTCTCATACACTAATATAATAATAATTTTAATAATAAATTAATGTAAACACATAAGCTTTAATTTCAAAATTTCTCAAACAAAAAAAAAAGATGTATTCTGGGGTTCAAAAAGAAGACATATTTGAATTCAGTAGACAGTAAGAAATAATATGGATTGAGGCAGAATTTAATGAAGTGGAAACACAACAACAGCAGATAGAGGCAAACTATCAAAGTGTTGGTTCTTTGATAACAAAGACAAGACTGACCAAGGCTGACAAAAAGCTGACCACTTAACAAAAGAAATAAAAGGTGCTAAGTATGTAGCACAGTGACTTGTGAGGGCCCAATATAGTTTCTAAAGATGATCGCCCTGTTCCAGGGCACATCCTCATCATCACAGATAATTTCCCTCATCTTATATGGGGCTGCGCTGTCTGTCATGTATGTTTCTGCTATTTCAGAATCCATAATATTCAAGACGAGAGGTTTGGGACAGTGATTTATTTCTACACCTTCAGCCAATGTTGTCTTAGTTAGGTTTCTATTGTTGCAACAAATACAATGACCTAAAAGCAAGTGCGGTAAGAATTGGTTTATTTAGCTTACACATCTCCGTTTTGTCCATCACCAAAAGAACTCCTGGATAGGAACTCAAATAGGGCAGGAACCTGGAGGCAGGAGCCAATTCAGAGGTCATGGAAGGGTCCTCCTTACTGGTTTTATTGACAAGTTTTACTTAGCCTGCTTTCTTATAGAAGCCAGGACCAGCAGCCCAGGGGTGGCTCCACACATAATGGACTGAGAGCCTTCTCCAATCAATAACTAATTAAGAAAATGGCTTTCAGCCAGGTCTTATGGAAGCATTTTCTCTCTTGTGACTCCTTCCTATCACATAATTCTAGCTTGTGTCAAGCTGACATAAAACTAACTAGCATAAAAGTAAAGGAGGTAGATGTGAAACAAAGGCTGAGATACATGGTAGGCTTAAGTGAGGATACTTTTTAGCAAAATCAGCTTTAACATGCCTAGTTCTATGCCTCTACTCAAACCAAGGTTTTATTTCCATACTCACTTTATCTCTAAACTTTGTTCTTTTCAGACAGTTGAGGGAAAAAGATGAAATGATAACATTTGCAGGAAAATAAAAGACAAATCCAGTATATTTTTTCCATTATGTGCCTCCTAAGCCCACTTATTGTGTGTGTGTGTGTGTGTGTGTGTGTGTGTGTGTGTGTGTTAGAGAGACAGAGACAGAGACATAGACAGAGATATGAGATTAGACAGAGAACCTTGCCGGGTGGTGGCGCAGGCCTTTAATCCCAGCACTCGGCGGCAGAGACAGGCGGATATCTGAGTTCGAGGCCAGCCTGGTCTACAGAGTGAGTTCCAGGACAGCCAGGGCTACACAGAGAATCCCTGTCTCGAAAACAACAAAGAGAGAGAGAGAGAGAGAGAGAGAGAGAGAGAGAGAGAGAGAGAGAGAGAGAGAGAACCTTGATATGATCAAGGGAAATGAGATTAGAGAAGGGATATGAATACCAGAATTCATGTTGGTTATTGGGGAGAAGAAGATTTTCATCAATAAGGGTATTAGGATGGGATAAGGAAGTGGACAGGAAGGACAAATAGTATATATGAAGATTCCCTAATAAAACCAACTCTTTTGTGTGCTAATTGGAAACAGTAACTCTAACATAGTAATAAAAATAAAACAAAACATGAAGTTTGGAGTGATATGTGTTTTGATGCTATTGGGAGGACTTGCAGTGTGTAGTGGAGGGAGGACATAATCAAGATGTATTTTATACATGATGAATGTTTTAAAGAATCCATAAAATCTCAAAAATAAAAACTGGAGAATAGGTGAAGAAAACAAACATTTCATTGGAAATATGCTACTAAATTCTGCTATTTCTCCCAATTAAGCAAGCATGGATAGCGTGATTGTTATCAGAGTTGTGTTGTTCCCAGTGCCATTAACTACAATATTGGCACTTATGTTGACAGGATGACACTGTACGGCTATCTTATAATAGAAACCAACAGAAACATACATGAGCAATTTAGTTATCTTAGAGCCAGACATTGGCAGCTATTCAAATTAGAAAAGATAATTCAGTTCTGGTCCTTTTCAACTCCACATAAAGATGAATTTTATAATTGCATGTCAGAGTAAACTTTTGTTGTTGTTTGCTCTATTTTGTTCTTGTTTGCTGGTTGGTTGGTTGGTTTACTTTCTTTTTCTTTCCCTTTTTTTCTTTTTCCTTTTAGAAATGAGTGCTTTTGAGGGATATGAGAGAAAGAAAAATCACAGCTAACTTTTGTATGTGCACAGGTTTTATTTGTTTTTCCTAAAGAATGACTTGTCCTCATATTTTTCCTCTTTTATATTCATTCTTTACAGGGGAAATTCATTCAATAATGTTCTTATTAAAAACAGTTATCCCAGATATAATGCTCTGTTTACATTCCTGAGAAAAACAGGCTACACTGTAACCCCTAAACACTTCTAACATGAACTGGAATATCCATTGGAGGAGCACTTGCGTGTCACACTAAACTTTAATCTGCTCCACTTGTCAACAAAGTAATAAACTGGAAAGATAATTTCCCACTCTTTGTTGTCTCAAAAGTCTAATAATCAATAAAACTTTTATTTAAGTTCATAAATGAGAGGGTTTCTGCATAATTACCATTACAAGTAGGTACCATACACAAATACATTTAGATATTTTAAGGATAACTTATACTACTGATGGAAAAAGAAATCTAATGCTTAATATTTTAAAGCCTATATTCTTCTCATCTCTACTTTTTTTGTATTATTTACTTCAAGTTTATATTCTTTGAATCCTTAACTACATGGTGGACTTAAAGCAACACAATGTTTTATGTATTATCTTAAACATTACATTAAGTAGGTGTTTCATATACAGCCATATAAATGAAACCATTTACTTGGCATTGAGTCCTCACTATGTTTTAGATTTCACTTTCTTCATGCTCAAGATATTCTTGATCTATATCAACTCCATGCATTAAATATCAATATATTTATGTAATATTTGGTAAAATAAAGTAAAGGAGAATAATCAGGCCTGATGTTTCACATTAACTTGACCCAACTATGAAAGTTGACACCAGTGTTTTCAAAGCATATAATTAAAGCCTTTATAATACTTACCAAATTCCTATAACCATTATCTTTATGAGATTTGGTGTTCCAACCCAGTGTCATTGCAAAACAAAAGACAAGTTTAGGTGATCTATATGAAATATATAAAGGAATTTGCCCAAATTTTCTGCACCCTAGCATAAATGGGAAACAATGTCACTATTTATTTTCAGGGCATTCTTAGTTATCACACAATTCTCAAACCTTAATTGATTGAAATAATTAAAAGTAAGTTTATTTTGTAGATTAAGCTAGTTTCATATTTGTTAACGTTTTATATTTTTTTATTTGTAAGTATCTACCACACTTTACTTTGCCACAAAATGCTTAAAGTCAACCTATAAACAAAAAAATGGGATGTTATATTTACATTGTAATGATTTCCAAAGATTATAGAATTTATAAAGGAAAGTTTGACTTCATGTAAAAACTTGATGCAGGTTTCATATGGTAAGTGGCTTTTGGAAAGATCTACATAATAAAGCTGTAGCTTAGAAAGTTCACCTGGTAGGCCATTTGCCATCTACAGTATAGTTTTAAATCCAATATATTAACATCTTTCATATTTATAGTAAACCACATTTGTATTTTATAACAAAAAAAGAAAATGATGATATAGTGAATCCTGTAAGAAATGATCATATAAATGTTTTAAATTTAATGATTTCATAAATATTTAATTTTATTTACAAATAAAGTGAATTGAACTGGAATACATATTTTAACTTATTAACAATAATGAATAGATTAAAACATTAAGAACAATAAGTGAAATAAATAAAATAAAATCTTACAATAAAAAGGGAATATGTGAAGAATATATAATACATAGTTTAACTTATGTATTTAATGTTTTCAGTGGTAGATCCAAGTTGACACTAACTGCACTGGCTACATATAGTTCATATTTAAAAAATAATGTACATAATTTTTCTCATTATTCTTTGTGGATTTATTTTTTTATTTGTCATTCTATTTCCAAGGAGAATGCTACTTAATGATGATAGCCCCTTTGCCATGAACTGAACAGCTTTGGCATTGGCCTGACTAGGGAAATAGGGAATGGAAAAATGACAATCATACATGCAGAAAAGTTTGGAACAGAATCAGCCATGGATTCTGATGAAAATGCATCTGCAGTCAGAGAAACTCAGGGTTGTTTGTTTTATTATATCTCATTGAAGAAGTCCAGTTAGCTAATCTCAGTAGGAGATCTTTAGAGGGGAATAGTCACAGTCTGCATTCACTCTGGAAGAATAAGCTGTGGTTGATACCTTCTGCATACATTTTCAATCAGAAGGTCTTACAATTCCCCAGAGAATGAGTCAGGGAAGGTCTTGTCATTTGCATGTGCCTAAAACACTGGGATCTTTTGCATGGCCCTGTACATGTCTACAGCATATATGCACTCCAGAAATTAACTCACCACAAACTTTCAATTTATTTAAAGGTTTTTCTCATGGTTTGTAATGACTTTTTTTTTAAAAATTTCATGAATATTTACTTAGGTATCATACATGTTCATTTACATATTCACAGAACACCAGCATTTCAGGGGTCACATTTCTGGAAATGCAGTACTGGATCAGCTTAGCTAAGTTTAGAAGTTTAAGGATGTCACAGTATCACCAAAAAAAGACATGGGCAAGAAAAGCATCTTTTAAAATACCAGTGGCTCCATCCTCTCTCCTGTGGACAAGCAGCCAGCTTGGCTGGGTGCACAGTGGGGGATCGCTTGGGATGCAGCCAGACTGGGTTCTTTCTGTGTGCGGGAGCTGGGCAGCTCTACAGTTGTCTGGGCTCATGTCCTGCAGGGGAGCGTCTGACCTGCAGGGAGTCCCGTGGCTAGACAGACCCCTGCAGTCTGAGGTCGTCACCATCTTGGCTCTTGTGACAAAGTAGCCAGCTCAGCCAGATACTCAGAGGACACCAGAGTGAAGGATTGCTCAGAACACAGCCTGTCTGGGTTCCTTCTGCATGAGGGAGCCGGACAGCTCTACAGCTGCCTGGGCACTTATCCTGCAGTGGAGCATCTGACCTGCAGGGAGTCCCAGGTTTAAAGTGAGCCCTGTAGTCTGAGGTAGCCACCATCTTGGCTCCTGTGGCCAAGCAGCCAGCTTCAGTGTACAGGGAACACCAGAGTGAGGGATCACTTAGGACAGAGCCTGCCTGGGTTCCTTCTGCATGCAGGAGCTGGGTAGCTCTATAGCTGTCTGTGCCCATGACCTGCAGGGGAGCATCTGACCTGCAGGGAGTCCCATGGTTAGAGGGAACCCTGTGGTCTGAGGTCGCCACCATCTTGGCTCCTGTGACCAAGTAGCCAGCTCAGCCAGAGACCTGTGCCTTATCTGACACGGGGAAGATCCCACTTCCTGATACTCTCTAGAGTACCAGCAGAAGCAGGTTAATCACCACTGCCCCTTTCCATCTGATGTGGTAGACCTGTGCCACAGCTAACACGGGGAAGATCCTACTTACTGATACCCTCTCAAGAACGGACAGGAGCAGGTTATTCACTAGAAACCGGGTATTTAAGAACCAGCATCAGCAGAGCATTTGAAATCTGGCAGCAAGCCCTATCCTGGGCCGTTTGCCCTGCAGAGTGATCTGCCCTTGGAGGGGGTCCTCACAGCATCCACCATATTCACTACTGGACAGACCAGACAGGCAACACCTGGTACACAGACAACCTGAGTACAGCATTGCATGGACCAAGGCACACTAGGGCTCCAATGGCACCCAAAAGTAGGGAAGCTCATCAGGAATCTGTGCCAGGGAAAACCCAGTCATCCAGGGGTGTGGAAATAGCCTTAAGGGCCACAGGAGTTTCAAGCACCAGCCAATGACAGCAGGACCAACTAACGCCAG
The DNA here is from genome assembly GCA_964023405.1 of Apodemus agrarius. NCBI lineage: Eukaryota > Metazoa > Chordata > Mammalia > Rodentia > Muridae > Apodemus > Apodemus agrarius. The sequence goes on from OZ030010.1 coordinate 50,607,106, forward strand.
AGATAACCAGAAGGCAAAAGGCAAACGCAGGAATATTACTAATAGAAATCAAGGCAATATGGCAGCCTCTGAACCCAATTCTCCAATAACAGCAAGTCCTGGATACCCCAAAACACCAGAAAAACGAGATTTGGATTTAAAATTACTGGTCATGATGCTGTTAGAGGAACACAAAAAGGACATAAATAAATCTCTTAAAGAAATACAGGGGAACATGAATAAGTTAGGAGCCCTTACAATGGAAACACAAAAATCACTTAAAGAAATTCAGGAGAATATGGGTTAACAGAAAGAAGTCAATAAAGAGGAAATGCAAAAGTCACTTAAAGAAAAGCAGGAGAAATTGAGTCAACAGGCAGAAGTCATGAAAGAGGAAATGCAAAAAATCTCTTAAAGACTTACATGAAAACACAAACAAACAAGTGAAAGAACTGAGCAAAAGCTTCCAGGATCTAAAATCAGAAGTAGAAACAACAAAGTAATCACAAAGGGAGACAACTTTGGAGATAGAAAACCTTGGGAAGAAATCAGGGGCCATAGATGCAAATATCAACAACAGAATACAAGAGATAGAAGAAAGAATCTCAGATGCCAAAGATACCATAGAAATCATAGACTCAACAGTCAAAGAAAATGCAAAAAGCAAAAAGCTTGCAACCCAAAACATCCAGGAGAGAAACTTGGAGCAATCCCACTAAAATCAGGTACTAGACAAGGCTGCCCCCTCTCTCTGTATCATTTCAATATAGGGCTTGAAGTTCTAGCTAGAGTGATTAGACAACATAAGGATGTCAAAGGATATGAATTGGAAAGGAAGAAGCCAAACTATGACTATTTGCAGATTATATGATAGTATACTTAAGTGACCCAAAAATCTCAACCAGAGAACTCCTACAGCTGATAAACAACTTCAGCAAAGTAGATGGTTATAAAATCAACTCCAGCAAATCAGTAGTCTTCCTATACTCAAAGGATAAACAAGCTGAGAAAGAAATTAGGGAAATGACACCCTTCACAATACCCACAAACAATATAAAGTATCTTGGTGTAACTCTAACCAAACAAGTGAAAGATTTGATGACAGGAACTTCAGGTCTCTGAAGAAGGACATTGAAGAAGACCTCAGAAAATGGAAAAATCTTCCATTCTCATGGATTGGCAGTAGACTGGTGTTCCTCTTTCTCCACATCCTCACCAACACCTGTTGTCTCCTGAATTTTTAGTCTTAGCCATTCTGACTGGTGTGAGGTGAAATCTCAGGGTTGTTTTGATTTGCATTTCCCTAATGACTAATGATGTTGAACATTTCTAATTCATCTGGAATAACAAAAAAAAAAAAAAAAAACAGGATAGCTAAACTATTCTCAACAGTAAAAGAACTTCCAGGGGAATCAGTATCCCTGATCTCAAGCAGTACTACTGAGCAATAGTGTTAAAAACTGCATGGTATTGGTACAGTGACAGGCAGGTAGATCAATGGAACAGGATTGAAGACCATGAAATGAACCCACACACCTATGGTCATGTGATCTTTGACAAAGGAGCTGAAACCATCCAGTGGAAAAAAAGATAGCCTTTTAACAAATGGTGCTGGCTCAACTGGAGGTCAGCATGCAGAAGAATGTGAATTGATCCATCCTTATCTCCTTGTACTAAGCTCACCTCCAAGTGGATCAAGGACCTCCACATAAAACCAGACACATTGAAACTAATGGAAAAGTAACTGGGGGAGTCCCCTGAGGACACAGGGGGAAAGTTCCTGAACAGAACATCAATAGCTTATGCTCTAAGATCAAGAATTGATAAGTGGGACCTCATAAAATTACAGTTTTTCTAAGGCAAGGACACTGCCAATAGGACAAAACGTTAACCAACAAATTGGGAAAAGAGTTTCACCAACCCTACATCTGACAGAGGGCTAATATCCAATATATACAAAGAACTCAAGAAGTTAGACTCCAGAGAACATAATAATCTTATTAAAAAATGGCCCTAGTGCTAAACAAAGAATTTTCACCTGAAGAAATTCGAATGGCTGAGAAACACCTTAAGAAATATTCAGCATCATTAGTCATTAGAGAAATGCAAATCAAAACAACCTGAGATTTCACCTCACACCAGTCAGTATGGCTAAGATTAAAGTCTCAGGAGACAACAGGTGTTGGCAAGGATGTGCAGAAATAGGAACACTCCTCCCCAGCTGGTGGGATTGCAAGTTGGTACAACCACTCTGGAAATCTGTCTGGTGGTTCCTCAGAAAACTGGACATGATACTTCTGGAGGACCCTGCTATACCACTCCTGGGCATATACTCAGAGGATTCCCAGACATGCAATAAGGACACATGCTCCACTATGTTCATAGCAGCCTTATTTATAATAGCCATAGCTGGAAAGAACCCAGATGTCCCTCAGTGGATGAATGGATACAGAAAATGTGGTATATTTACACAATGGAATAGTACTCAGCAATTAAAAACAATGAATTCATAAATTCTTAGGCAAATGGTTGGATCTGGAAAATATCATCCTAAGTGAGGTAACCAAATCAGAAAGGAACATTCATGGAATGCAGTCACTGATAAGTCGGTATTAGCCCAAAAGCTCTGAATACCCAAGATGCAATTCACATATCAAATCATTCCCAAGAAGGAAGGAGAGGGCCCTGGTCCTGGAAAGACTTGCTGCAGCATTGTAGGTGATTACCAAGACAGAGAAATAGGAGGTGTTTGATTGGAGAAAAAAATGTTATATGTTAGTGGGTGAAAGGGACATTCTCTTATATGTTTCTGGTTAGTTTGCAAACAAATACAGTCTTTACAAAAATGAAAAAAAAATGCCAGTCTTACTTATCTACTCCACAGAGTGTACTATATCACCATGGCCTACATCCACCAACCTCAAGTATCAAAACTGAGATTCAAGCACAAAAATATGGGAAAACATATGCAAATGAAATTAATATGGTCTAATTATCTCAACTGTCAGCTACCTGAACAAAATTATCAGTAGGACCTGAGGTGCATTTGCAAAATATCCCCATCTTTCTTAAAATTATCACCCACACATACAACTAATAGTTCTGCACGCTTAGCAGAGCAAATTAAAACATGACCATTTTGTACACTTACCTTTTAATGTAGTGATCTTACATTTTTTTCTTCCTTCCTTTCTCTTTTCTAATTTCCTTGCTTTCTGTTGTCCTGCCTTTCTCCCCTTCCTTTATGCAATGAATGTTAGAAGTTCAAATTGGTATCCAGCTCACTGCAAGTGTTTGGGATAAAAAGGTAGGTGCTAGGCTAATGCTATTCTTAAATTTTATAAGGAAATAATTTAATATATAATAAAAAAGAGCAATACCTAAATATTCAGGAAGATGAAATTATATAATAAATTATCTGGTCTCTAAAGAAAAAGAGATGATATATTGTATACACTGGAACATATGGAAAGCATGTGAAGTAGCTCATTGAGGACTGAAAGTAAACACCTCAGGTGAAACAGAAATGAATATAAAACCAAATAGGGACTTCTGTATAATCTTAGTGAAACATATTTTAGATTATTTTAAAAACATAGCACTAATTCAGTAAAATCATGTATAAATGATATCATTGACCAACTTATTTAAAATGTGTTATAATAGTGTTCTTAAAGCTGTGAAATTAATTGAGATCACCTTAAAAATATTTGTCTATTAAAATGATATTGGCATCTCCTCCTGTGTGTGTGTTATTTAGCTTTTTGGAAGTTGAAACCTTACATCTCAATTAAGATTCCTCTTCACATCAGTAGGAATTTCTAGGGAACATTCTGAACTTGAAACCGTCGCTGATCTCTCTCTCTCTCTCTCTCTCTCTCTCTCTCTCTCTCTCTCTCTCTCTCTCTCAACATATAACTTATGTTGTAAATGATTGTCTGCCCTCATTTTGCATGTGTTTTATGTTTTTTCTCTTTTGAGATCCTAAGGTACTTAGATGCCAAGATATCATGTATGAATTTGAGGAAAAAAAACGTCCTTCAAAAAAAAAAGTCCTAATACTCCAAAGTTGCAAGTTAGGAAATAAGTTATTTGTTTGGAAAAGTCTAGATCCAATATTTTCTGCTCTGGGCTGCCATAATACACAACCCAATATCTATAACATTTTGGCATTTTAGTTTCTTTCTTTCTCACTGGGTATATCAGACAGATTAAATCACATTTCAAAGACAAGTAACATGCTTCAAAATTCATGCTACTACAAATGTTCTTTTTTTAAAATACAACAAAATTTTCAGATCTATGTTAAATTAAATGACCATAATAGTTTAGTACTAGGTTTTATAACTTTTAAGTTTTACCTTATAGAATGAGAATATACCAAGTTTGCTTCTATTTATTAATATGAATATGGTTATGATAATTATGATTAAAGATAAGAATTAGTTCAGAGAGCAGAGAATCTTTGTTGCAAAGAGATACTGGATTAGTATTCAAAAACATGTTTGTATTTGGTGATTGAGATTATTTTTCTCAAAAATATGAAATGTTTCCCCAAACTCGATGACATATAAAGTACACAATTCCTTGTGTAGAATTGCAAATTGATTATTACACTGCTCATTTTTCTGTACTTACTCAAATAAAAATGCTTATTCCTTGTTTATGATTAATATCTTTTAGTGTTTGGGACGATGCTTTGTTCTGTGTAGTCACTCAATGATTCAGAAACAGTGAAAAAAAGAATGGCCAAAGGAATATCTTTCCAATATAGAATCCCATATCCAGTGAAACTTTCCTCTAATTTTTCAGCAATAATCAAGTAGTGGGTAGTTTCCTCTACCACTCTTGGTGCCAGCCTGCTAGGACTTCAGAACCAAAAATTTAAGAGACAGTCCCTAATGTATGTCACCTCCAAATGTATCAAAATGTGACACATATACACTGTGGAATATTATTCAGCTGTAAAAAAAAATATAGTCACCCTTTCTAACTTACATTTGTTTTTTAAAGCCATTCATGAGGTCTTCTAGTTCAATGTTCTATACAGGTATTTAGCTCATAGAGCCAAAGTAAAGAAATATCTCAGTTTGCTTCACTGAGGAAAGTGAGGGAAAATTGGTCTGCAAAGCTCAGTTTTCAGATAAGAAAACATTTTTTTTCATTGTTCAAGCTGTATCATGTTGTAAGGTCTATAGTAATGGCTTATTAACTATAATTGAAAAATAGTATACTTACACAGTGATAGCCTCCTTTCCTTGGAAGACACTTAAAATCACCATGTATAATGATCAAATTGATTGTCAGCGTGTTTTAAAATCCATTTAGATTTGTATCTGACCTTATAATATTAGAGACATTCTTGGGAATTTTGTATTTTTGATCCACCTCCTCTCATTTGGTTATGCCATCCATGCTCAAAGTTTTAAATATTTTTTTATTTATGATGAAGGCTGTACTAATATATATATATATATATATATATATATATATATATATATATATATTCAGTGTATGGGCTCCTTTCAAAATTAATCTGATACATACAATAATTATCTCACCCATTCTCTTTGAAATCTAATAGAAATCATACACATTTCTCTTCTACAACTGCCCTTGTATAGAACTCTCATTTCAATTAAAATGGAAGCTTCATGTATTCCATTACTTGGGCCAAATCTTGGCATTATTCTTTGGAAGCCTCTTCTCTTAAGTTTTCTACTCATCTGGGCATTGTCTTCAAAATTAATCTTAAATCACAATACTTCACAATACTTTGGCTAGGTAAATCCAAGTCACTCACTTTCATCTCTTTGATGAGTCAAAATCTAGTTCTTGGGTCTCCCTGCTTCCTTCATTATGTTTTCCTATATGCTTCTTCTATTCTATTTTTGGCCTTTCTCAACCTAATGATAATGGTTCACTTAGAATGCTATATCAAATCCCTTTTCTGTTCAAGCTTCTAGAACTGTTTCCTTCCTGCAGAAATAAATCCTAAAAAGTAATCCATAGTTTGCTGTCTTTGTGCTATCTGACTTGGTGGTTATTTCAGATTTTTTCAGATTTTCATTCAAATTTCATCTTCTCGATGTTTACCTTGACAACATTTTAGATCGTCTTCATATTTAGCCTGCATTAATATTCCCAAACTAGTCAGATTTTTGTTGTTTCTTTTACATGCCATTTACTTCTCATTATATAACATAGTTTAATTTTTAGTATTTTGTGCACTGTCTCTTCTCTCAAATGTCATTTCTTAATGCCATCCATGATACTGTTTAGTTGGATCTTCTTTTCTGTTTGGTTCACTACTGTGTCCCATATAGTTTGATTCCTAGTCAATTCTGAAAATTCTGTTTCTTGAATGTTTTCTCCCAATTTCTGAAATTAAAATCATATTATATATATTTTTTTCTCATCAAATCACATATATCATTTCATATAAACTGACAAACATCATGGTATCAAAATTAACATCTTTCAAAGTTTGTAAATATTCCATGATATAATTCAGTGTATCTTAATACTTCTCATTCTGATAGCCATTTTTAGTAATTACTTTGGTGTTTTGAATATATATATATATATATATATATATATATATATATATATATATATATATAGTGTGTGTGTGTGTGTGTGTGTTCTGATTACTATGTGTGCTTTTATCATCTTAAATAACCTTTCCATTCCTATCAATCTCATTGAGAATCATTCCTACCAGTTTCTTTCCCAGATTCATGAATCTTTTTTAAATTTTCAAATCATATGTTTTAAATTTTAAGAAGCTTCAAAATTATGTGCATACAAATATGCAGCCATTTGCATTCTTCTTTACTATCTACTAGCCTCTTGTAGAAAATCTACTAGATAGGATCTAGTACTAATTCTTCCACCCACACATACATGCAAAGTGCTTCATTTCCATTTCACCTCCAAATTGCTGCTTGGAACATTGTCACTTTCTCCTGTCTCCTTACAATGCAACACCATTCTTCTCTAATTATCTTCAGCATTCTTTTCATTCAAAGCCAGGCTGGTTCCCACGGCTTGACCAGTTCTTTCCTTTAGGTCTATACACTATCAGGTTACTGAATGTGATGATTACATAGACATACAAACTTTGGGTTTAAAGTACTGCTTCACTGATAAATTCAGTGGCATTCTTTTGTTCATGAACCCCTCTATGTCCTAGATTTCTTCACTAGTAAAACTAATAAAAAGTATTTTCTACTAACTTTCTACTGATGATAAATTGTATTGTAACATATGAAGCATTTAAAAACCTTTTTTCTACATAGGTTTCCTAATATGTTTACTCTCATTAGAGGAGGGTTTCTTTAAGCTTCCTAATGATGCAACCCTTTAATATGGTTATAGTGAAAATCAAACATAAAATTTTTTGTTGCTACTTCATAATTGCAATTTTCTACTGTTATGAATCATAATATAAATGTCTGGTACGTGACTCATATGGAAGAGTTATTCAACCCAGGTAGCCATAACCCAAAGGTGGAGAACCAGTGTATTAGAGAATTTGGTACTTGCAAATTATCATGTTCATGCACAGATATTTTAAATCTTCTCAGATAAGTTCAAATTCCTCAATTATGAGGATTATGCATTCTAATTACATGCTGGGCAATACTTAACATCATTCATTGTACATGGAAGACAAAATAATCCATGAACTGATTGATTTACACTATTTTTATTTTTGAATCTAGTCTTACTCAAATAAAAATTCTTATTATACATAAATGATCTTGATTTGAGGAAAAAAGTAAATCTGTTTTCTATGAAAAGTAATGTCATAATTAAATATGGAAATTTGGAAATACTAAGGTTTCATCTAGAAAAAATTCCAATGGAAATACTACTACAGCTTCACATTCACTACATTTGTACTTGTTTGTAAATGTACACAAGTCTAACTCATTCATGTTAAAGATCCAACTCTTACTTAGTCAAGAAGCTGATATATTCCCTGATTCAATAAGTTTGCTGGACAACACATGCTCTTATCTTAAATGTCAACTCCATTTCAAACATTCAATGAAACTGTAATAAAAATTCTTAATAGTTTGAAAGAAACAAAAATTAAAACAAAACAAATTTTCACTACCACATTTGGCCACATGTGTGTTGTTAAAGATGATATAGCACAAAACAATGTTTCACCATGGCACCACATTGTCTCTTCAGTAGTGTACAACTATTGAACATAAGTCAAACGAGAAGAGGAAGGACTTTTAAATATTTCTTTTTTTAAAGGGGATCTCATACCACTATATTTTTTAATGAAACTTGTATGTGACTTTGGAATAAATATGAATTAGGATACTGTTCAAATAGCATTTAGGTTGAGAGCATGTATACTAAAGTCTATATTTCTTCTTAGTGACATAGTGATGTTCAAGATTCTGTTCCCTTGAGTCATAGCCATTACAGAAATTAGTTAGAGGCATGATATCTGGTCTATGTATACCAGATAATGCTATCAACTCTACATAAGTTCAAAGAGCTCCTACAAAAGTTTTAAGAGACTTTTCTAAAATGTTAATTTATTTAGCAATCATACAGTTAATATACAGACTTATAAATAACTATAGTGTGTTCAGACACTAACACACTATCTCTCTCTCTCTCTCTCTCTCTCTCTCTCTCTCTCTCTCACACACACACACACACACACACACACACACACACACACACACAAACACACAGCACAGAGCTGAGTACTGGAGATATTTGGGTATTTTTATTCTTATGATTCATCACCGACTTCAGTATTTAGTACACACATACCTTCCTCACCTTTGGATAGGCTTAATAAAGAGGTGATAAACAATGACTGAAGTGGGAAGGGGGTGCAGAACTTCTGAGCAGTAATAGAAATTCTGAGAGAAGAATTAGGTAAAAGTCAGTTTACCAGCATGACTTGGTGGAGATCAGACTTACTGGGATAAAGAGAGAAAGAAGTAATGGTCCACTTGGCAGGGCATGGACTAAAGTAGTAGGGATAATTAAGTTAAATGAACTAGCTGGCAGGTAGCCTAAGTTAAGGCCTGAGCCATAATAATAATTAATAACTCTCAATGCCATTATTCAAACACTGGCAGTTTCAAGAAAGCCTGGCAACATATCACCTCACACCAGTCAGAATGGCTAAGATTAAAAACTCAGAAGACATCAGGTGTTGGCGAGGATGTGGAGAAAGAGGAACACTCCTCCACTGCTGGTGGGAATGCAAGCTGGTACAACCACTCTGGAAATCAGTCTGGCGGTTCCTCAGAAAACTGGACATGACACTTCCGGAGGACACAGCCATACCACTCCTGGGAATATACCCAGAAGATTCCCCAGCATGCAATAAGGTTACATGCTCCCCTATGTTCATAGCAGCCTTATATATAATAGCCAGAAGCTGGAAAGAACCCAGATGTCCCTCAATGGAGGAATGGATACAAAAAATGTGGTGTATATACACAATGGAGTACTATTTGGCCATTAGAAACAATGAATTCATGAAATTCTTAGAGAAATGGATGGAGCTGGAGAACATCATACTAAGTGAGGTGACCCAGTCTCAAAAGAATACCCATGGTATGCAGTCACTGATAAGTGGATATTAGCCTAGAAGCTTGGAACACCAAAGACACAAATCACATACCAAGTGATGTCTGACAAGAAGAAAGGAGTGGACACTGGTGCTAGAATGGACCAAAGCATCATTGTGGGGGAGTACAAGAACAGGGAGGTGAGAGGGGGTGGATGAGGGAGCAGGGGGAGGGAAAAGGGCATGTGCGACCTTTGGGGGTAGGGAACCAGAAAAAGGGAAATGAATTGTAAATATAGAATATATCTAATAAAAAAGAAAAAAATTAAAATAAAATAAAAATTAAAATAAATAAAAAATATAATAAAAATAATTTTCTATATTAAAAGACATCCCTGTGAAAAATGTTTTCATTTCAATGAATTTTAAAATATGACATATACTTTGACATATGCCATCATGCCTGGATGAACATTATGTTGTTACTAAGCAGTAAATAGAATCCCATAGAATCAAATTATCTTGAAAACTCTTGTGCTCTTAATTTGATACTAAAATTTTCTCTGTATGCAAGTAAATCCAAAACTTTATTCTTCATTTAAATAAGATTTACTGTTTTCAAAATAGCTACACTTATCTGTAAGTGCAGTCATATTAATTTCTCATTCATTGATAAAATTTAAAAATGAATGTCACTGCCAATATATACTCTTCCAGAGTTAGGTGTCCTGGGTTTAGACACCTAAGACATCCATCTTTCCATTTGTGTATTTGTCTTAGGTTCTTAAACTTGGCACAAAAGGATAAATAAATAGTGACCTAATTAACCTATTTTTAACTGTATTATCTTAAAATAATTAAAGTTTTGACTTCCAGCTTAGCAATTATGGCCTTTGCTTACTCTAAAATGTTTGACTGCCACTCTATTCACCATTTACATATGGTTCACAGATAGTTGGTGACAAAGTTACCATCACTGCATATGGTTCATTAACAGTTGACAGCTGTCAGTAAGACAAAACTATCCAAGCCCTTCTTCAGCCATGAGGTGTCAACAAACAGAGGAGAGAGACAATATGAAGCAACCACCTGCCAGGGTCATTTTCATATGGCAGGAATTACCTTCTTGGCTAGAGTTTTTTCTGATACAGAAAAGAATATTCAGTTCAAATTATGAATGCAAAGAAAATGGCTGTATGAAGTATCTGCCTGGACATTAGATATCAAGAAATATTTGTTTCCTGTATTTTTATGTATCACTTTACCCATTTCAGAGTATGCATTTGCTGCTCTGGATATTCTTATTGTAGCGACAATTGGAAACAATAATCATGTTGATAAAGCTATGAGAATATAATAGCACAATTTAAAATAGTAGAAGACACATTGACTAGAAAAATCATACCTAGCACTCTGATGAAAATGATGTAGACATATTATATACAACCAAAAAATAGGCATATTCTATTGAAATGTTACAAAGACTACAGTCACCAGGTGATAATTGTATTAGCGTTGGTATAGTTGATTTCTAATAAAGCTCATATAGCAACCAATTCCCTGGTTCAATGGATTGCATGGTCATATATGAACCATCTTTTACCTGTGTCATTATAAATACTGACAAAAGATAAAAGAATGACTTCACAGGCTGTGCTGAAGAAAAAGATGATTGCAGAAATAGGAGATAAATGGTGATATCTATAAATTGCATGGCCAATGTTTAAAAAAAAGATTGATTTATCTATTTATAGACTGACTGATTTACCATTACAGTACTGGTGATTGAAGATGTGAATGCTATGTTATATCAATATTCTAACCCTAATCTACACCTCCAACACTCTAATTTCCTGTTCATTTTGAGAAAAGGTGACACTGAGTTTCTAGGGCTGGCAGTAATCTGACTCAGTAGACTTATCTAACTTTGAATTTACAGCACTCTTTTATCAGGATTATAGGGAGCCTTACTCCACCACGCAAGGCTCTGGTAAATGTTTTAAAATGGTATACTTGCCAATCCTATACAAATGTTCTTTGATGAGTAATTCTTAAATGAAATCCAGGGAACAGAACTTCAAAGAACTGCAATAAACTTCATCGAATTATTTTTAAACGGTTTAACGTAGATACAAAGAGTTCAATAAATTTACATAATGAACTTAAACACAATAAATGGTTTAGTGATGGTCAAAAAGAAAAACACACACAAACTTTAAGGCTTAATGAAATAGCAAAAATAATATAGGATCTGAGAACCAAATTCAATAAAGAAAAAGAAATATTGAATATAATTCAAGCTCAAAAGAGGATAAAATTGAAAATTCAACAATACAAATAGGAAACACAAGAGAAAGCCTTGTAAGTAGAATGGCTCAGTAAATGAAATATCAGAACTAAATGATAGAGGAAATAGATCTTTGAGGAGATGAGATTTAAGAATCCCATATCAATGACTTAATACAGCTTTTTAACAACAACATAAAACAGAACAAAACAAAACAAAAAACCTTCCCTAAACTAAAGAGAGGTATATTCATAAGGACACATAAAGCACACAGAACACCAAAATTACAAGAACAGGGAAAAAAGCCTCCCCATATCTTATCATTGCTAAAACACTAAAAATACTTAACAATAAGAATATTGAAACCTGCAAGAGTAAATTCATAAATCATATCTAAAGAAAAATATTATAATAGCAACTCATTTCTCAGTAGAAATTATGAAATCCAAAAAGTTCTGAATCAATGTACCCTAAGTCTTGGAAAGAGCAGGAATTCAAGGCCCATACCTAAACATAGTAAAAGCAATCTACAGCAAACCAGTAGCCAACATCAAAATAAATGGAGAGAAACTTGAAGCATTCCCACTAAAATCAGGGACTAGACAAGGCTGCCCTCTCTCTCCATATCTTTTCAATATAGTACTTGAAGTTCTAGCAAGAGCAATTAGACAACATAAGGAAGTCAAAGGGATACAAATTGGAAAGGAAGAAGTGAAACTATCATTATTTGCAGACGATATGATAGTTTACCTAAGCGACCCAAAAAACTCCACCAGAGAACTTCTACAGCTGATAAACAACTTCAGCAAAGTGGCAGGGTATAAAATTAACTCAAGCAAGTCAGTGGCCTTCTTGTACTCAAAGGACAAGCAGGCTGAGAAAGAAATTAGGGAAATAACACCCTTCACAATAGCCACAAACAACATAAAGTATCTTGGCGTAACTCTAACCAAACAAGCGAAAGATCTGTACAACAGGAACTTCAAGTCCTTGAAGAAAGAAATCGAAGAAGACCTCAGAAGATGGAAAAATATTTCTTGCTCCTGGATTGGCAGGATCAATATAGTAAAAATGGCCATCTTGCCAAAAGCAATATACAGATTCAATGCAATCCCCATCAAAATCCCAACTCAATTCTTCATAGATCTAGATTGTCAACTTGGACTACTATACCCACAAAATGTTCTGCTGTACTTGACATAGGAAGAAAAACATTACATGATACAAACTAACCAAAAATTCATATTCAACAACTCAATCCTAAAATGAATACTTGAAGAGATACTTCAGAATGAAGAGATAAATAAACATAGCTAAGAATACAAAGCTATAATTTATTAAATAGAAATCAGAAAGAACACACGTGATTTAAAAAAAAAAAGAAGAAGATGGCCCCAGAGTCCAATTCTAGCAGACCTACCCCCTGGGATAACCACAGTCCATCTCTATCAGAAAACCAGGTAGGCCAGCTGCCCATGGACTTTCTCCACTCTTTCTATTATATTGGGTAGATTCTTCCCAATAAACATCCAACAAAGGCAAACTCAGAAATGGGAACCTAGACTGATAATCACCTCAAACCCAGATTCCTAGGTACCAGCATAAGAAGATAATCATCAACAATAGCCAAGTCAATATATCACTACCAGACACCAGGCATCCTACTACAAGAAACCCTTATATTCCATGAAAAATGAAGCACAGGGAACAAAAACATTTAAGACATATTTATGAAGATGATAGAGGTCTTAAAAGAAGTGAATAAATCCCTTAAAGAAATCAAGGATAAGACAAATATTGGAGGAAATGAATAAATCTCCTCTAAAAAGCCAAGAGAAAACAAACAGTTGAAGGAAACAAAACTGCTTAATACCTTAGAATAAAAATGGAAGGAATAAAGAAAACAAAAGTGGGGGGAATCATGGGAGTGCTAAATCTACTTAAGTGATCAGGAACTACAGACTCAAGCATCATTAACAGAGTACTAGAGATGGAAGAGATATTCTCAGGCATTGAAGATACAAAAGGAATACTAGGTATATCAGACAAAGAAAATGTTAAATCTAAAACAAAATAACAAAAGAAACTCCTAAGACAAAACATCCTCAAAGACCCAGAAAATATTTCAAACATATCTTTGAAGAAAATTTTCCTAGTCTAAACAAGGAGATACATATAAAGTTACAGGAAGCTTATAGAATACCAATATACTGGACTAGAATTCAAAGTCCCATCATGGCATAACAATATAAACAATAAAGATATAGAGCAAATATAGAATCTTAAAAACTTCAAAGGAAAAAATGTAAGTAACATAAATGTAGATCTATTAGAATTACACCCAGTTTCATGGCAGACCCTAAAACACATAATGACCTGGACAGATCAACTTCAGACTCTACAGATACCACAGATGCTAGCCCAGACAACTATATCTAACAAAATTTTCAATCACAATAGAATGAGAAAAGAAGATATTCCATGATAAAGTCAATTCAAACAAATAGAATTATAAAGAAGGTTCTAAAAGGAAAAATTCAAACCAAAGATATTAGATACATCCATGAAAACCAGGAAATATATAATTTCAAGACAACAAAACCAAAAGAAGGGAAAAACACATAAACACACACACACACACACACACACACACACACACACACACACACGGCCACTACCACCATCACCACCATCAGCACTACAAGCACCAGAACCAGCAGCAACAACAAAAACAAAAACAACATGAGAGAAATTAGCATCATTGGTTATTGACATATCTCAATATTAACTGACTCAGTTTCTTCCCAAAAAGACAGAGATTACCAGAATACATGTAAAACAAGATCCATCCTTCTGCTGCATTCAAAAGACAAAACTCAACATCAAAGAAACTCAACATTTTCTTTGTTGATATTACCTTGAGTAAAGACTGGAAAATGATTTTCCAAGCAAATGAACCTATGATGTAGGCTGGTGTATCTATTCTATTTTCTAACAAAATAGATTTCAAACCAAACTCAATCAAAAGAGATGGGAAAAGGTGCTTCATACTCATCCAATGAAAGAATTGAAGACTCAGACATAATTTCACACTCCTATGGACACCTGATCTTTTTTATAAAGAAGCCAGAAATATCTAATGGGAAAAAGAAAGCATTTCCAAAACTGGTGCTGGTCTAACTGTTTAGCAAACACACTAAGATCAACAAATAATAAATGGGACCTCATGAAACTGAAAAGCTTCTGTAAGGCAAAGGACACCATCAATAGGACAAAATGGCAGCATAAGATTTTCACCAACTTAATATCTAACAGAGGGGTCATATACAAAATATATGAAGAACTCAATAAACTAGACTTTCAACACTAAATAAGCCAAGTAAAATGGAGCACAGTTCTAAATAGAGAATTTTCACCAGATACATCTCAAATAGTTGACAAATACATCATTAGTCACCAGGGAAATACAAATGAAAACTGCTTTGAGATTCCATCTTATACACGCTAGAATGGCTAAGGTTTAAAACACAAGTGACAGCTCATGCTGGCAAGGATGTGGGGCAAAGCAACATACCTGCATTGCTGGTGGGGAGTGGAAACTAGTACAGTAAATATGGAAATCAGCATGGCAGTTCCTCAGTAAGACAAGAATAGATCTACCTCAAGACAAGCTATGCTATTCTTGGGCATATACTTGATGGGTATTGCATTCTACCACAATTATACTTATTCAGCTATGTTCATAGAAGCTTTATTCTTAACAGCCAAAATTAGAGACAACCAAAAATTCTTCAACTGAAGAATGGATAAAGAAAATGTCATATATTTACACAATGAAGTATTTACTCAACTGTTAGGGAAAAAATGACATCAAAGAATTTTCAGGCAAATGGATGGAAGAAGAAAACTTCATCCTGAATGAAACAACCCAGGCCCCCAAAGACAATCATGGTATGTACTCACTTTTACATGGATATTAGCTATTGAGTAAAGGGTAATGAGACTGAAATTCACAGACCCAGAGTGATCAAGTAACAAGGAGGGCTTAAGGGCGAGTGGAATGAAAGTGGTCTCTCTGGGAAGGGAAATAGAATAAATTATGTGGGTGGACTGGAGGCATATGGGTATGAGAATAGGAAGAATTGAGTGGGGCTGGGAGGGACTGAGGGAGAAAGTAAAGATAGACTGTAATTGAGGGGCATTTGGGAGGGCAATGTGCAAACCTAGTGCTATAGAAACTTCCGGGAATATATGAGGGTGACCCTAGCAAGGATTCCTAGTAATGGAGGATATAGAGCCTGAACTGGCCATCTTCTGTAATCAGAGAAGTCATCCAGTGGTGGGACTGGGACACCAACCCAGTCACAAAATCTTTGTCCCCCATGTTTTCCCTGCAAAATGTGCTGGGGCAATAGTGGTCAGAGTGTATGGGAACAGCCAATCAATGGTTCATTTAACTTGAGTCACATGCTGTGAGACAGGGCCCATGACTAACACGGTATGGATAACTAGGAGCCAGAAGCTGATGTTCAAGAGACCGAGGATGAAACCAAAGACGATTTGCCAAACAAAAAGTTAATGAAATGATTCCTAATGATATTCTGCAATACTCATAGTCTAGTCTAATGTTCATTTAAGAGGCTTACTTCAGAAGCTGATAGGAGCAGAAGCAGAGAACCACAGCCAAACTTTAAGCAGAGTTTTGGGAATCCGCTAAAAGTATTGGGGAGGATTGTAGGAGACTGTCTGAGGACATCATGATCATTACATCACAGGCCATAGAATGAATTAAACAGGGCTCATAGAGGCTCACAGAGACTGAAGTGGCAACTACGGTCTGTGCTAGGTCCTCTGTGTACATGTTATAGTTGCTTAGCTTCAGCGTTTTGGGGGATTTCTAACAGTGGAAATGGGGATATTTTCGACTCTTTTGCTTGGTTTTGGGTTCCTTTTCTTCCTACTGGGTTGCCTCATCCAGCTTTAATATGATGGTTTGTGTCCAATCTAATTTCTCTTGTTATGTTATTTTTAGCTGATATCCATTGGAGTCCTACAATTTTCTGAAGGGGAAATAAAGAGCAGTAGATCAGAGAGAGAGAGAGAGAGAGAGAGAGAGAGAGAGAGAGAGAGAGAGAGAGAGAGAGAGAGAGAGAAAGAGAGAGAGAGAGAGACAGAGACAGAGACAGAGACAGAGAGACAAACAGAGGAAGTGGAAGTGGCACTTGTGGAAGTGGAGGGAGGAGGCTATTGTAGGAAGTATTTTATGAAAGTAGAATAAATGAAAATAAAATACTGAAACAACACCCAGCTTTCAGTAATATATTTAAACATTTGTGGCTTCAATGCTGTAACCATAAGATATAGACTGATAGACTGAATTAAGAAATAACATCTGTATATCTGTACATGACACTCACCTTAGTTTTAATGATAGGCTACATCTTAAAGTAAAAGGATGGAAAAAAACCCAAGTATTACAAGCAAACAGTATTGTGAAAAAGCTACCTTTTCCAATATATAATAAGATACACTTCAAACTAAAAACGAGAACAGTTAATCAAGATAATATTGCTATCCTAAGCATATATGCACCATACTGTACCCAATTTCCTAAAATATGTTTTAGTGAAATTGAAGAAACAGACTATCATCAATCAACAGCAGGGAACCTACATATTCCACTACTAAATTAGACAGGTCAACTGTACAAGCAATAAACAGAAAAATTTTATAATTAAATGGCATTATATACCAAGTGATATTAACAGATATCTACAGACTAACCCACTTAATCGCCAAATGATACATTTTCCTCAGTAGCGAACAGAAGCTTCTCTAAAATAGACTATACCTTGGTATACAAACATTTTAACAAATTCAGAAAATAGTGAAATAATTGTGTTTATCCTTTTATAATAAATAAACTTCCATAATAAACTTTAAAAAAATTTCATAGCCTGTATTCATCCTGAACAAAAGGCAGTAAAATATAAAGTGATAGCAAACAAATATAGGGACTAAAAACTCATGAAAATTAAATAGCTCACTAATAAATAGCAAGTGATGAAAGAAGAAATCATTAAAAAAATTAAAAATCCTACAGCTGAATATAATAAAACATCTCTATCAAATTAAAAGTTATCCTATGAGCAAAATTTATACCTCTAGGTGCCAACGTTAAAACATAAAATCAAAACAAAACAAATTAATGACTTAATGGTGTAACTCTAGCATTTGGAGGAAAAAGAAAAGAAAAATGCAATAGATAAAATTAATGACAGAAATAAAGAAAATAATACAAAAAAAAAGGAATCAAAGAGCTTCATCTTTATCAAGAGGAGATAAATGAGCCTGACATACTTTTGCTCTAAAGAAAACTAAAAAGAAACAACAGAATCAGAACAGGGGAACGTTACAACAAACAGCAAAGAAATTCAGATATTATAAGTAGATACTTTAAAAACATATAGTCTACTGAGTTGGACAATCCAAAATAAATGGACAAATTTCTGCATTCCTGTGAACCACAAAAGTTAAATCACAATGAGATCTACAACCTAAATAGACTCACGACAAATAAGGAGGCTGAAACAATAACAAAAAGACTTCCTACTAATGCAATCACTGATAAGTGGATATTAATGAGCCCAGAAGCCCTAAATACTCAAGGCACAATTAGCAAGTCAAATGATTCCCAAGAAGAAAGGAGAGGACCCTGGTCCTGTAAAGATTGGATCCAGTTTTGTAGAGAAACCGTGGGGGGAGGGGGAATGATTGGGGAATAGTTGGGGGGGGAGAGGAATTATGGGACATAGGGAGGAGGGGAACAGGGAAAGGGGAAAGCCTTTGGAATGTAAACATAGAATATAGAAAATAAAAATTAAAAAAAAGACAAAAAAAAAATAAAACCCGCAGGTCCACATGGATTCTTCAAAGAATTCTATTAGATTTTCTCTTTTTAAATATTCGTTATTTACTTTATGTTCATTGGTGTTTTGCCTGTATGTATTTTTTTTAAATGGTTTGGATCCTGGAGTTAGAGACATCTGTGGGCCTCCATCTGGGTGCTGGGAATTGAACCTGGGTCCTCTGGAAAAGCAGCCAGTTCTCTTAACCATTGAGCCAATTCTCCATGCTCTATTAGATTTTCAAAATAGATCTATAGTCAAATCTTTTTATTCAAAGAAAGAAAAACAGGGGAAACATTCATACATACCAGTATTATTCTAATTTCAAAAGCAAGTAGAGCTACAACAGAAAAAGAAAAGTACAGTTAAATGCCCCTGGTGAATTGTTAGGAGCCATAATGGGACAAGCTAATATACTAGCAGGTGATCATCCTGAAATGCCTGCTTTGGATTATTATATAATCTGTGACAGGTGAGCCCCATTCAGCAAGGCTGTGGGGGACTAATTTTAGGAAAGATTCCTGCTATTAATATGATTTTCCTGTTATTATTATACATTCATAATAATCAATAAGTAATAGCACACCCCTTTGGAGAAGATCTCTGAAGATCCACAAAGATGTTCTGTCTTATAGTAATGCTATGTAGACAAATAGATGACTTAAGTTTTAATGATGATCCTATAAGAATTCCTAAAATTATATTTCTGATTATTAAGCTCTTTTATAATGGGACTGCTACTAGGTCCCTTTCTGATAGTCAAAACTGCAATGAGAACTCTGCCAGTCTCCCAAGTGTAACCAATTAATTGCTCTTAGATGGCAACCAGACTTTCTCCTACTCAGAGCACATTCCAAGAGGTTGTAAAACAATTAAGGGCTAATATCCAATATATACAAAGAACTCAAGAAGTTAGAAGCCAAAGAACCAAATAACCCTATCAAAAAATGGGGTACAGAGCTAAACAAAGAATTTTCACCAGAAGAAATTCGGATGGCTGAAAAACACCTTAAGAGATGTTCAACATCATTAGTCATCAGAGAAATGCAAATCAAAACAACCCTGAGATTCCACCTCACACCAGTCAGAATGGCTAAGATTAAAAACTCAAGAGACAACAAATGCTGGTGAGGATGTGGAGAAAGAGGAACACTCCTCCACTGTTGGTGGGATTGCAAAATGGTAAAACCGCTCTGGAAATCAGTGTGGCGGTTCCTCAGAAAATTGGGCATGTCACTTCCAGAGGACCCTAGCATACCACTCCTGGGCATATACCCAGAGGATTCCCCTGCATACAATAAAGACACATGCTCCACTATGTTTATAGCAGCCTTGTTTATAATAGCCAGAAATTGGAAGGAGCCCAAATATCCCTCAAAGGAGGAATGGATACAGAAAAAGTGGTATATTTATACAATGGAATACTACTCAGCAATTAAAAATAATGAATTCATGCAATTTGTAGGTAAATGGTTAGACCTGGAAAATATCATCCTGAGTGAGATAACCCAATCACAAAAGAATACACATGAAATGCAATCACTGATAAGTAGATATTAATGAGCCCAGAAGCCCTAAATACTCAAGGCACAATTAGCAAGTCAAATGATTCCCAAGAAGAAGAAAGGAGAGGACCCTGGGCCTGGAAAGATTGGATCCAGTTTTGTAGAGAAACCGTGGGGGGAGGGGAAATGATTGGGGAATAGTTGGGGGGGAGAGGAACTATGGGACATGGGGGGGGGTAACTGGGAAAGGGGAAAGCCTTTGGAATGTAAACATAGAATATAGAAAATAAAAAAAATGATATTGGCAGAAATAGAAAAAAAAGAAAAGAAAAATTAAAAAAAAAACAATTAGCCAAAGGTTGTAAAAAGGGAACTAGGATTTATTATAGTAACTAGGACAGAAGATAAAATATTGACTGGGTTTATCTGTATAAAACATCACTTATAACTTATTTATGGTTTTAAACCTTCTACAAGTGATAGATGTTACTATCTAAATAATTACTCCTAATGGATATGCATGTAAACCTTCTCTGTTGTAAGCTTCTATTTCAATTTATGACTTGGTATGAACCTGTGTGAACCTGTGATGAACTTTGTAACATGTGATCATGTATCCTGAAAAATGATTAAGTACTGAAGACAAGAGAGAAGCTACCTTTTTTTCCTCCTCCTCCTTCTCTCTCTCTCTCTCTCTCTCTCTCTCTCTCTCTCTCTCTCTCTCTCTCTCATTTTTACCTTTCCCAATTTAGAAGAATTTTTCCCTTTCTCCACTTTGGATCTTTCCACTTTTCCCTCTTAGATGCTTTCATAGGAAACTTTTAATAACTTAGTAATAAACTTATTAACCACTTCTTTAAGTGGCCCATTTTTCTATCTGCAACTTCTGACTAACAGGCTGAAAGTTAGAGCCCTGCAGTTCCTGTGGAGATAGTACAAAGGCAATTTACCTATCTCTAGCAGTTTGAGGAAGAGGTGCTAAATGCCAGAAACTGCAGTTTCTGGCCTCAGAGGATTATAGAAGGCAGGTCAGCTATATAAGCAAAGTAACTTCTACTTAGATAAATAAACTTTTTTTTATTATACAGCAATCCTAAATTTCCCTAAGACAAAGTCTTAACCCAGAATTTCTTAAGACAGAGTCTTACCCCTGCTGATGCTTTCCCCCCTCTGCTGCCTCAAGAAAAACAAAGAAGAAAGAATACCTCTGCTGGGGCTGGCTCCCAGCAGTGAAGATAGTCTCAAATATATTCAATAAAATACTGTAAAATGAAATGCAGACACACATCAGGAGAGTACCAGGACAGAGAAATGGGAGTGGGGTGACTGGGGAATGGGCAGAGGGAAGAGGGCTTATGGGACTTATGGGGAGGGGGGAAGCGGGAAAGGGGAAAAATTTGGAATGTAAACAAAGAATATAGAAAATTTAAAAGAATCTATTATGATATTTACCATATGATATTGAAATGGAAAATCAAAGGATGAGGGGAAGGATTTGAAACAAATCAATATTAGTTCCTAATTTTTAAAAATTAGGAACCAACTTAAAAAAAACTCTTAAAAAACACATTATCATCTCATTAGACTATAAAAAAAAATCCATTGAAGAAATTTAATCCTCCTTGATGATAGGTCTCAGAAAGATAACTGATACAAGGCACATACCTAAATGTAATAAAGGCAGTGTATGGCAAGCCTATAGCCAACATTAAATTAAAGGAGAGACTCAAAGCTATTCCACTAAAATCAGGAACAAAACAAGTCTTTCCATATCTATTCAATATAGTGCTTGAACTTCTGGCTAGAAAATAGGACAAATAAAGGCGATCTGGGAAATTCAAATTGGAAAGAAAGAATTCAAAGTATCAATATTCACATATGATATGATGGCATATATAAGTGGCCCCAGAGCAATTCTACCAGGGAACTCATAAAACTGATAAATGCCTTCAGCAAAGTGGCTGAATACAAGATTGACTCAAAAGAATCAGTGGTCTATATACAAATGACAAAGGATATGAGAGAGAAGTCATGGAAACAGCACCCTTCACAATAGCCATAAATAATATAAAATATGTTAGGGTAACTAACCAAGAAACTGAAAGACCTGCATGATAAAATCCTTAAGCATTTTAAGAAGGAAACTGAAGAAAACATCAGAAAAATGGTAAGAACTCCCACACTCTTGGATCAGTAGGATCAACAGTAAAATGACCATCTTACCAAATGCAATCTACAGATTCAATGCAATCCCCACAAAAATTACAATACATTACTTTACAGACCTTGAAAGAACATTACTCAAACACCCAACATCACATTGAGGAAAGCAACAACAACAACAACAACAACAACAACAACAACAAAACAGGGTAGCTAAAACAATCCTATACAATGACCAACTAGAGTTTTCACTATCCCTTATTTTAAGCTGTACTACAAAGCAATAGTAATTAAAAGAAAAATCATGATCTTTGTATAAAAACAGACAGGTGTGGTGGCACACGCCCCTAATCCCAGTACTCTGGGAAGCAGAGGCAGGTGGATTTCTGAGTTCAAGGCCAGCCTGGTCTACAAAGTGAGTTCCAGGATAGCCAGGGATATACAGAGAAACCCTGTCTCGAAAAAACCAAATCAAAAAAAAAAAAACAATAACAACAACAACAACAAAAAACCAGACAGGCAGGTTAATAGAATGTAATTGAAGACCCAGACATAAATTCACACACAACTATGGGCACCTGTATTTTGACAAAGAAGCCAGAAATATACAATGGAACTGGAAAAGCATTTTGTAAAAATGGTGTTGGTCTAACTAGATGTCTGCATGTAGAAGAATGAACATAGATAAATATTTATCACACTGTACCAACTTCAAGTCCAAGTGGAGGAAATACCTCCACTTGGTATTAACAAAATAAAAACAGATACATTAAACCTGATAGAAGAGAAATTGAGCCATAGCCTTGAGTGCACTGTCACAGGAAACAACTTTATGAACAGTACATGAATAACACAGGAACTAAGATCAATAATTAAATAAATGGTACCTCATGAAACTGAAAGAAATTCTATAAGGTAAAGGATACCATCAATAAGACCAAATGGCAACCTATAGAATGGGATTAGATTTTCACCAAACCTACAATTTACAGGGGCCTAATATCCAAAATTTATAAAGAACTCAAGAAACTTGATATTAACAAAATAAATCCAATTAAAACTGGATGTATATCTAAACAGAATTTTCGACAGAGTAGTATGTCATGGCTGAGAAATACTTAAAGAAATGTTCAACATCCTCAGCCATCAAGGAAATGCAAATCAAAACTACTTTGAAATTCTATCTTAAACCTGTCAGAATGGCTATGGCCAGAAGCACAAGTGACAGCTCATGCTGACAAGGATGTTGAGCAAGGGAAATTCTCCTCTATTTCTGGTGGGAGTGCAAAATTGTATAGTAACATTGGAGAGCAATATGGCAGTTTCTCAGAAAATTGGGATTCTACTTCACCACCACCCAGCCATACCACTCCTGAGCATATACACAAAAGAAGCCCCACCATCCACCATACCACAAGAACACTTGCTCAACTTCTTTATTCATAGAAGCCAGAAACTGGAAACAACCTAGATCTCTGTCAACCAAAAAAAAAAAATATATTTTTAATGTGCTACTTTTACACAATGGAATATTATTTATATGTTTTAAAAATGGCATCAGAAAATTTGTTGGCAAATGGAACTAAACAAATTTATACTGTGTGAAGTAACCCAGACCCAGTTAGACAAGCATGGTATGCACTCACTTATAAGTAGAAAATAGTTGTTAAGAAAAAATAATCACGCTTACATTCACAGACCCAGAGAGGCTAAGTAAGAAGAGGGCTTAAATGGGGATGCAAGAATCTCCCAGGGAAGGGGAAATAGAACAGATTTTAAGGGTAGATTCTGAGCAGGTGGCAATGGGAACAAGAGAGATCAGGTGTTTATGTAGGGGAGGGGGAGAATAATTGGAGAGAAGACTAGATTTGAGGGCAGCTTTTCAGGATGGGATAGAAACCTAGTGCAATGGAAGCTCCATGGAATCTACAAGAGTGACACTAGGGATGTTTCTGAGTCATGGGGGACAAAGAGCTTGAACCAGCCAACCATTGTAACCAGACTGCTGCATTAAGCTCTAATAAGTGTCTGTAAGATATTTTTGCCCGTAATCTTGTTCCTAAACTTGGTCTTTGAGATATGCTCTATCTAGCTAAATCCACATTCCTTCATATGGTATGGTCATGTAAATTATCCCTGCTTAGCTAGCTACATCCTTTACTATGTTAAAGTCAAGCAATTGTCTACCAAGAGCAGAGATTTCCTCTGGGCAGACAAAATGTAAGACTTAGAAGAGAAAGCTTGCTAGTTCGGAGAAGGAATGAGTTGGTTTTAGAGCAGAGGTTCCCGGGGCCAGGCAAAATGCCTGGCTCTGAGGAAAGCTTGCTAGTTCGGAGAAGCGAATAAGTTAGGCTAGAGAGCAAAGATTCCTGGGGTTAGATAAAGATATCTGGCTCTGAGAAAAGCTTGCTAGTTCAGAGAAGCGAATGAGTTAGACTAGAGGCAGAGATTCCCTGATCCAGGCAAGATGCCTAGCTCTGAGGGAAGCTGGTTAGTTCAGAGAAGAAGGTAATGAGTCTAGAGCAGAGATTTCTCTAACCCAGACAAAATGTCTGACTTAGAAGAAATCTTGCTAGTTCAGAGAAGAATCTTGCTAATTTAGGCAAGATCTCTAGCTTAGACAGAGATAGCTTAAAATGATTTAGCTTATAACCTAAGGGCGCTAGCTATGTAAGCTAGCGTGCCTCATTTTTACTATGTAATTGTCAGAACCTGATGCTCCGAGTAGGGGCCCTAAAACAGGACTCCTCATTACAGAAAATATAGATTTTTCTATAATATAAAGTATCCTGCGTCTGTGTCGTCATTCTCGCCGGTTTGTGCCTTCCTGACCCAAGGACCTAGGTCTCCCCTGCAACCGAACTCCCACGAGGAGCTACGGTTTGCAGGAGGCTGCAACCAAAGCTGCCACAAGCAGCCACGGCTGGCAGCATCAGACAAAGTCTCAAGTGGAGTGCACCAACCCAGCCACCAACTTCTGACCTACAGTTTGCCCTACCTGCAGGATATGCATGGACTGGAACTTACACAGTTCTCAGAGAGACAAGACAGATTTCATCCAGCAACCAATAGGGCGGATACAGAGCCCCACAGCCAAATATTAAGAGGTCATCTGGGAGTCCTGAGGAGTAGGAGGAAAGATTGGAGGACCCAGAGAGATAATGGACACCTCAAGAACATGGCCCACAAAATCAACTGACCAGGGCTCATGTGAGCTCACAGAGTTCAGGGAGCCTTGTATATGTTTCACTTAGGTCTTCTCTATGTATGTTATGGTTGTTTAGCTTCATGGTCTTGTGGAACTCCTGGTAGTGGGAGCTGGAGATGTCTTTGACTCTTTGGGCATCTTTAGGATCATTTCCCTCCTACTGGGTTGCCTTGTCCAGCCTTGATGTGAATGTATGTGTCTGATCATAGAGCTTGTTTTACCATGTTTGGATGTTTGGTTTATAACCCTGGAAGGCGTGCTGGTTTCTGAGGGGGGGGGGAGGAGGGCGGGGGAAAGAATGGGTATGAGGCGGTAGGGAAGTGATGGGAGCGAGACTGGGGGTAGGGGAAGAGAGAGGAACCTACAGTCAGGATGTAATATATGAGAAAATAAACAAATAAGCAAATAAATAAAATTCAAGAAGAAAAAAATAATGTAAATTCTTAAAAAGAATAAACTAACATTGGTCACCTTTAATTCTCTCCAAAAAATAAAGAATTATTTAAGGGCATGTGTTTAAACGCATGATTGTGGAAATGTAAAAACAAAATAAATTGTGTTTTTTCATTCAGGAATATTATGCACCTATTGAGGCAAAAGTGTAGCTACGCAACAAAGGAGCCCAAAATAACTGTGTCATCTCTGTTGACACACATAGACTCCCACGTGTTACTATTGAGTGCTAAAAGCAGGATGTAGAAAAGACAATATTGTATAAAATTTTTCTAAAAGGTGATAAAACTCTTATTTGTGAATGGGTCTGTGATTACTAAATATAAATATAAGACTACTGAGGGGGAAATGGAAGTATGCACACTTGGTTGCTAATGTATTCTGACTTTAATTGGAGTGGCTGTAAGGAGCAGTAGATGTGTATCGAGGGGGAAATAAAGATAGAAGCAGAGTATAATAAAAGCAAGAAAAGGAGAATGAGAATGTTTTGATTAAAGTTATGCATTTGTGTAAGATGATATATCCATAAAAGAAATTAAACAAAATATTTAAATCTAAATTTAAATACTATTCAGGGAAAATTATACTATCATTTTTTCATATTTTCGTTTGTTTGTTTGCAAGTCATTTTGTGTTAATGTGTTTAGAATATTAAATAAAATTACTTCCATCATTTGGTGCCACAGACAATAACAGTACACACAGACAGACATCACACACACACACACACACACACACACACACACACACATTCCTAGTCTGTGGTTAATTGAGTTGAACTTAAAGCTCTATAAATTCCTATAAGTGTTTCTTCCTTTCATAACTGCTCAAAACATATTTTACAAATGTAAATTTATGAAAGAATTATCCTTTACAGCTGGTATAACTACATCACAATAGAAGCTGAAGAAATAGTTGTCAAATTTTCAGAATAAGGAATTAGTTATGATTTTAAAAGAATTACTAAAAATCTGGTTTCTGAAGAGGTTTAATGTATAGTAAGGTTTACTTCAGATATTTTACTATTATCTTTTTATATTAATAACTCAGAAATGACCAACATTTAAGAGAAACAAAAACCAGTTAGCCTAATTTCAGGATTACACAATAGATACATATACTGAAACATCACATATTGTATTTTAACATGTGTTAAGTTTATATTTTTACAGAAATGATTTTTCAGTAAATATTTATTTTATTATTTTTGAGAATTTTGTACATAAGAACTATGTTTACATCTTTTCTTCCCCATACTTTCTCTTTGAAAATACTCTCCCCTTCATTTCAACTTCATGGCCTCTTCTTCAATTATTATAGCTATGCACACAAATACATATGCATATATTATCTCTTTGGTAAGCAAAGAGGGCCCAAGAATATTAAAATTATGATTAGAGTTTGTAGATATAGCTTAGTGGTATAGTGTTCATCTAGCATATTCAAGGCCCTGAGTTTGATCCTCAGAA
The DNA here is from genome assembly GCA_964023405.1 of Apodemus agrarius. Classification (NCBI taxonomy): domain Eukaryota; kingdom Metazoa; phylum Chordata; class Mammalia; order Rodentia; family Muridae; genus Apodemus; species Apodemus agrarius. The sequence continues at coordinate 50,634,637 of OZ030010.1, forward strand.
CTCCAAGAAAGGAAAAGAAATTAAGACAAATTTCTGGGCCAGCTCTAATTGAAAATCAGTGAATGTAGAGGGTTGTTTTTTATTGGATATGTTATTTATTTACATTTTAAATGTTATACCCTTTACAGATTTTCTCCCAGAAACCCCCTATACCATCTCCTTTCTTCCTGCTTCCACCTCCCTGCCCTCGTATTCCCCTACACTGGAGTATTGAGCCTTCACAGGACCAAGAGCCTCTTCTCTCATTGATGCCATCCTCTGCTACATATATGGCTGGAGCCATTGGTCCCTCCATGTGTACTACTTGGTTGGCAATTTAGACCCTGGGAGCTCGGTTTGGTTGATATTGTTGTTCTTCCTATGGGGTTGCAAATATTAGAAATAAATCCATGTCCTGTAGTTTATTATAGTAGTGTCATCAATAAAAATATGAACTGTGGAATTGGTTTGTCTTGTTCCTCCAGTCAATAACTCAGTGATCTTTATGTGTCCTCTGTACTTTCAAGCTTACAGAAAGAATGGCACATGAAAATCCCATCACCAGCCAGAAGCTGTTTTTCTCCTACTGTTAATAGCAAGATATGGTTAAGAACAAAAGCAATGTATTCTTTATTATATGCACACCAATAGCAATAGAATTTTTGTTCTTAGCAGGAGTAGTGTATACAGCATTGCATTCATCCAAAGAATCTCCCACAAACAGATTTGAAGCTTGGAGCCAGGATCGCGACCAAGTTAGATTTAGTAAGACATCAGGAGACACATAATCTAAGGCCAAGTATTTATTTTAAAGCTGTTAATAAGAATCAGTAGAAAGCAAACACTAAAGATCAAAAGGAAATGTTGGTTAAGGCAACAAAGGTCAAAAATAATATAGGAAGACATAAGAGAACAGAAAGAAAATAATAGCTGTGTACACTCGTAATGCATAAAGCTTCCAAGGGAAAATGAGCATCATCAGAAGTCTACTTGCTTTATTTCCCCTAGTAAGCAAGAAACTCTACCTCTGCCAATTAACCCAAGATGTGAATATCCCTAATTGGTTGATAAGAAGAAGAATTAAATTAAATGGATTAAAACCTCTCATAATATGAATTACAACCCATCTATTAATTTGTTAACTATTTCATATTAATATTTGATTCTGTTTTTTAATCATCCAAAGAAAGGTTTGCCATCATTCTTCATTTATCTTAGATAACAAGCACAACTTTCATTAACTGTAGTGAATTCTTCTGAGTCCAATTAATATGCTAAAATCTCCCAGTTCATATTGCCTATGTGTTGACCTATGAAATCTTCATATTTTTAAATTAGAAGGTGGCTTAGGAAGCAATATCCTCATGTCTGCCTGGCAGATTAGGCCAGAGTGAATAATATGTTAAGTCAATTTCCAGTGGAACAAAACAGGAGTGATGCTTAATTTATTAAATTAAAATACCTAGCCAGCCTCCTTGCAAAAGGAATGAGATCCACATTCTCCAGGTTTACAGAAAAAGCATACAAATTAGTATAAGTATATACTGCAAAATTAAAACAAACAGCTGATTTATAGTGGTCTATATGTGGAGACAGAAAGTATAACCAGAGAGTTTTCTGGTTTTGTGGGCAACATAACTAAAAAAAGAAAAAAGAAAAAATGCAAAGAATGGGGCTGAGAAAGGTAGTGCAAGAAGCAAAACATGAAACATGACACCATAGGAGCCTCTCTGCTAGAAGGCAACAAACAGTGCATGTTCAACAAGTGAAATGGGGCAGCTCTTCCATTACAGATGGAGAAGATGAACTAAGTCAGAATTCCTACCAATTCATTTTGGAAATGCATTTCCTCAACAGGTAAACAGTTACTTAACCAGCATCTCTTGTCTTACATAATTGAATATTGATTGAAAAGATGCATTTAGTGCCTTCCAAGTGAAATAGGCAGGCACTACGCTGAGAAGTACTCAATAGATGGATCACAGAACAGAGCTTCCTGCTGACAAATGACGGGTCTAAAGTATGTGTTCATCAATAGTATAAGCCCTGCTGCTTCCTTGTGTAAGTCGTCATTGTAATTCCAGACACTAGAAGCCCCGATAATTCTATCAAATTCACTTGAACTCAATTCAGATGAAGAAAATTAAAAAGATTCACTCAATTTGATTCATGAAATACCTGCAAATAAGGAAAGTGCATTTTACTGCCATTCTAAAAAAGGACTTTGTCACAAACCTGGGTTCCATTTTAGCCTTGAAACTCTTTCCCTAGAGTTAATTGTTATATGAAATAGAGTCATCTTTTGACAACAGCATAATGAGATAATGGCAATAATTTATAAAAATCAACAATCTATAATTCCTGCAACTTTGAATGGGCAACACGTCTGCAGATAGCTCACACAAAAAATCATCACTAAACACATATACTTTTTTGAAGGAAGTAAAAAAGAAGACTGTCTTGGTAATTTCCTGCTGGATAGTAAAACAGAGCTTTGGCAAAGCTGCCTTGGGAAGTGTTGTTTACCACTTGGAAAGGGTATCAGGCATGTACTGGATATGATGCAATGTCACAGAACAGCATCTGCTGTGTAGTTGCCAAAAATGACATCAATCCCTACTCCACAAAGACAGATATTGTTAAGAGTACCATTAATGAAGCACACCCTTTTTTTTTCTTCCACTTTTCTGCTATGGAAGTAAGAGATCAAGGCACTAATCCCAGTGAAATTACCTTTCTAAAAATAAACAACAGCATGAACAACAAACACTTCAATGTATTTTGTGCCTCAAAGATTTTAAAGCAATTGATGAAATTGAAAAGTTACACCCCACACTGTATAGATAGATTCAAATGTCTTTCTGTTTATTCCATCTCACATATCTATTTTAAAATATCATGTGGTGCCCAACAAATGTATGGAAATATGATTTATCAACTTAAGCAACATCAATTGAAATATGAATAGAGCTTAAAATGAATTCTTAGACAAAACAGATGCATACACACATACATGTACATAGTAATTAATGTGCACATATACAGTTTTTTCAAAGTATTTACTAAAGTTTATTTTAATCCAACATAATCATATCTTGTACTTATCAATGATTATTTATGATTTTCTGATTTAAATGTTTTTAATACATTTACTATATTATAAAATGTATATTTTATAATGGATTTTAACTATTCTGTGCTGCTTAATAACCCTTATTAAAGTTTGTAATTACTTAATGCTTTCAATAAAAGCCAAGGGACTCCTATTTAATTCATAGTTTCTAAATGTCCACTTCTTTCATTTTCTATACGATTACGACATAAGACATGTGCAATTATCCCTTATATACACTATGGAAGATCTGGCTTTAAAGGGACAACTAGAATAGTTCAGAGTCACAGAGTAAACAAATAGCAAGGCTAGGAGTCAAAAAACCTACGATTTTTATTTAAAAATTTCATTCTCTCTCTCTACTTTTGTGTTAGCAACTATCTTAAATGTCCTGCCAGAATATCACCAATGACAACAAAAAGATTGATGATTATTTAGCAATCATAGTTCATGATTAACTAGCTTAACTACAAAGTGAGTATCTAACAACCACTCATTAACATAGTAAAAAATAATTCTGCAAAGTGATGGAGTGGAGAGAAAGATGAAGAAGACAGGAAGAAGGGAAGGATCTTCATTCACTTATAAAGTATTTGTTGAGTGTTAGCTATACATCAAACTTTTCTAAGAACTTGGAATATAACAGCATTCATGATCTCTTATCCTACAGCGAATTACTAAATATACATATCACAATCCTGGTACTGTTCAGTGGCAGGAATACATTACCACACATGTGCAGCAGGTGTTTGGATAGTTACAATGGTTAAAAAGACTTTCCTGAGGAAATTATAGAAAAGAAAATAAGAGTAGTAATTTGTCTTATCCTGTTTACAATGATAACTGGGTTCAAGAGCATGAGGTGGTTTCAGTTAAAAAGCACAAAGAAAGTTAATATGCATAAAGATGCTGGTGAAAGTATAATACGAAGAGTGATATATAATATGAAATAAAGCTGGAGAGATAGCTGGCACTGAGTCTTGTAGGGTTATATGAAAGGATTCTCTCCTTTTCAGAACAATTGGAATCCCATGAGCATCTTTTGAGTCTTTAAATGTCTTTAAAGGTGACTATAATTTTGAATAGATGAAACTGAGAAGAATTAGGATGCATATGCAGTCATCTGATAGAAGATAGGAACTCAGATTATGGTGATAGTGTTGAAAACAAGAGAAATGATCACAAGCAATAGAAATTTAGCACACCTCCAATATTCTTAATGATTACTGTTGTGGGCATTTGCTGGTATGGTAGAAGTTAAGCTTATGTTTACAGTACTGTTTATGTAGCCTATAAGAAAATATGGTCTCAGTAATTACTCATGGGTTTCTAATTTGATATACAAAATGAATAAAGGAGGAAAGAGAAAATGGATTGTGTTAAGAGCCAATTAAGTTTTGTTATTTTTGATATGCTGAGTACCATACCTTTGGAGAACTTAAAAGATTCTAGATCTCAGATAGAAGTTTGACTAGATAGAAATACGTCAGGCTAATTATAAGTGGTTAGCAAGGCAGGCAGTCATAATAATTTGTCATCTAGAACTTCTAATTCTCTGTTCTTTGGAGTACAGAATGAGATTGAACATCCTACCAGATTTATCACTCAGGGACTCATCAAAAACAGAGGCCATGCCAGGCTTAATGGGGCATACCTTTAACCACAGCACCCAGGAGGCATAGCAAGCTGATTTCCTTGTGTCTGAGGCCATATTGGTCTACAAACTGAGTTCACCAGACAGCCAGAGCTACTAAATAAGATTGTACCTCTCAAAAACATCCAGAGGCCATATTAACATAGGCCATAAAATTTAAATTTTATTTTTTAAATGTGTGTGCACATGTTTGTGTGTATGTGCACACACACGCATGCATGTGCACACAAGAATAATGGTGTTCACAGAGGCCAAAAGCATCAGCTATCCCTAGAGTTGTAGTTATGCACTTTTTTGACCTGCCCTACATAAGTGCCAGGAATTAAATTCAAGCCATTTACAAAAGCAGTATATCCTCATAACCTCTGTGCCATTTTTCCATCCCCCAAACCAGGGTATTTAATAAAGGAAATTGCTTGCATGTGTGTCCCAGGGCCTGTGAAGCCAAAACGAAAAGCAAAAACAACCAAGGAGACTTGAGGATAAGAGGTTCTAAATGGGGAGTATTATTATCAGAGCTCTGAAGCCACCTGCAGAAGCACTGAAGCTCATGACCCATGAGGACTGTCTGATGGAAGATGAGTCAGAGGAGTCACTGCAGCTGAATATGCCATCTCAAACAGGAAGATGGATGGGCAGAATAATCTGATTTATCCACTCCTCTGCCTCTTCATACTCTCAAGAATACCTCAAAATAGCCAAAACTATCTGCAACAGACAGGAAGAAAATCACGGAAATACAGTGTTTGTGACCAAGAACAAAGGTTAATAAGTAAGTGTAAAGGGCATGAGAACAAACTAGCACAGTGGGACATTCACTAGTTTTAATTCATGAATTGAGAAAAGAAGGACAACATTTTAGAGAGAGCATCTAATTACAAGGAGAAAAGTCTCTGATGCCCTTTTTTTCTAGCACAATGATCAGTACCATTCTAAAATAATGACTGCTCTGGCAACCAGGGTCACAGAGTGAATACTACATGGAGCAGCATCTCCAGTTGACTGACAAAGAAAATGCATCATGCAGTCTAAGTGAAAAATAGTCTGATTTTTTCCTCTCTTTTAGCCACTGAATGTTTTTTAAGATTTGGGAACTGTTTGCTACTTGAAGTTAACATAACCTTGCTAAGAGATTTGAAAATTAGAATTAACAAGTAGGGTGAGGCCTCCTCTTATCCTTGGTTAGTTGTATCACTAATGAAATTGAAATGTAGAAGGATTATATTCTCCATTGTCCAGTGGAGGAATGTTGACTAAATCACCTGCCAATTACACTTTTAAAGACAAATAATATGTAAGTTTCTACACAATATTTGTACATTTGCCATATTGTACTTATTCATCTTGTCCTTTTTGTTGTTGTTGTTTCTGTTAACGGCTAACCTTATGTAGCATAGATGTCTCTATACTTAAAATTTATGTCTGAACTTCAGGAAGAAAACCCTAAATATTACCTATAAAATGTGTGCTTTTAATAAGATTTATGAAATTACACTTTCAGGAATTATTAATGTTTTTTCTGATGTTTCAAACATTTGTAAACAAGCAAAAATTAAACATGGGACATCATCCAGTTTTTTAAATGTTTACACCCTACTTCCAAATAGTATGTTATTTTTTATTAAATTATATACTTACTTTTGTGTAGTGAATGCTAAACAAGGTGAAGCCTGTTGGAATGATTAATACCTGATATGAAAACTCTTTAATTCCTTCTTATACACAATTGACTCTTGAGTCAAATACTAATTAACCCATGTATTACTAACTGTTCTCCTTGGTGTGATCAAGCATCTTATAACCAATTTAAGAAATATGTTCTCATTTTAACCCACAGTTTTTCTTAATATATTTCATCATGTCAGAAAAGGAATGGATGCAGGTGGATCTATGGTCATGACAGCATGTGTTTAGACGTCCTCACCTGCTTGCATTACAAGCAATAAGGAAGCAGAGTGAGAAGTATACTGATGCTCAACAGGTAATGAGGTGATTAAACGAATACAAAGCTGGGCAAGTTGACAGTGAAGATTAAATACCACATGCTATTAAGAGGAGGTACCGTAGAGTATGAGACAGTCCTCTTACTTGGACCTCTAAGGACATATGGTAAGAATATAAAGTTATCTTGATTATTTTGATATTTAAACATAGATACATAAGTTTGGAGTGAAACCAAGTCTATTGTCACTTATTAAAGACATAATGAGAGCTACAAATGAAAAGTGAACAAGATTGCCTAGGAAGAGAAAATAATATTCTCTAGGAGAAAATCCTTTCAGCAGAAACAGAAAATGAAAGGAAACAGTAGAAAAAAACTAGGATAATTTTTTTTATCACAGCATGAAATCTGAAGCAAGTACTCCATGAAGAGAATGGTCAAGTGTCTGCTGCTGCAAAGACATCAAATATGAAAGATGAATGAATACTTTGCAGTGGATTTGTCAACAAAGTAGTCATGATGATCTCAGTAGGAAGCCTTTCCTCTAATGAAGATGAGACTGAAATAGTCTGGGTTGAGGAGAGGGTATGATTTTGAGGGAATGAAAAGAATATGAAGAAAGCACGATGAAGAAGAAATTTCATTAAACATGAGACTGCAACAGCAATCATTTCAAAAAAATTTCAAGACCTATGTCTGCCAATGTAGCACTAGTGGTATATAGTAACTCACAAACTACATTTATTTAGGATGGTACTTGATAAGGCAATATAGCAACCATATAAGCTGTAAAACATGAAGTCTTTTCTATGTGTGGTTTTCACAAAGAAAGACAGACAAACAGACAGACAGACCGATCAGAAGAAAGAGAGAGAGGGGGTGGGAGAAGAACCTTATCCTGCATTTCACTACTTGTTATGCAGAGAATTACAGAGACCAAAGTTTACATGTGAACTTGAATATAAGGGTCACTTGTGTACCATAAAATTGTCACTTATAATTTGGCATGCTTCTGCGATTATGAAACTTGTTTCTGGGCTGATAAGATGCTATTGGGGGTTAAAAATATTAGATCTGCAAGACTGATAGTGATTTGAGTTCTCTTGCACCCATTATAAAAGAACTAACTTCTAAAAGTTGTCCTCTGACCTCCAACAAGCATGTCTTCTCTGTCTCTGTCTCTCTCTCCCTCCTTTCCACTCTCTCATACACACACACATATTTACACACATAATACTTACACACACAAACACTAATAACAATAATAAAATTATATTTTTAAGTTGGTTCTACAGGTAGAGACATATTGACCTATCAGACTATCAGAACATAATCTCTCTAGAAAAATCCCAGTTAACCTATGATTTTCAGGTTTTATTTCCAATTGCCTAATTTTATATGTCTAGAAAATCCAAATAATCTAGTGAAGACTCTTGTAATATTTTCCAGTAAAAGACTTTCAGACAATAAATAGATAAATAAATAAATAAGCCTAATTGTGATTGATCGAATTAATAGCTTGATAAATGTTGATGAAATAGTTAAATCATTAAAATTTTAGAGGAGTTCATATTCAAATAATTTTTTTGAAGATCACCAAATAGAAATCACTACTTAATTAACTTAACAATCAACATTACACTTAGTTCCAAGTGTGTTTCTCTTTATATACACTTAGAATTAAGGGCAGCAAGGGAAATGGACTTTCGCATTAGTTGATGATCATCAATTACTTTTTCTAAATTTATGTTTCATAAATGTTATAATTCCCATTTTATATTTAAGTGTACTAGCTGGATTTCTGTGTCAACTTGACACAGGCTGGAGTTATCACAGAGAGGGAAGCCTCCCTTGAGGAAATGCCTTCATGAGATCCAGCTGTAAAGCATTTTCTCAATTAGTGATCAAGGGGGCAGGGCCCCTTGTGGGTGGTGCCATCCCTGGTCTGGTATTCTTGGGTTCTATAAGAGAGCAGGCTGAGCAAGCCAGGGGAAGCAAGCCATAAGCAACATCCCTCCATGGCCTCTGCAACAGCTCCTACTTCCTGACTCGCTTGAGTCCCAGTCCTGACTTCCTTTAGGGATGAGTAGCAATATGGAAAGTGTAAGCTGAATAAACCACTTCCTCCCATATTGTTTCTTGGTCATGATGTTTCTAAAGGAATAGAAACCCTAACTAAGACAACATGTAAATCCACACAGGTACAGGTGGCTTAATTTAGAATGGTAATCAAAGTATTCATTAGAAATTCCAGAAATTTTTCATGATACAAGCAAAACCAGTCAAGTTTCACTGGGTTTTATGAGAAATGTAGCATTATCTTAGGAACAATATGCCTCTGAGTTTAAGTGCAAGAATTTCTTTTAGAGTCTAATAAAGATTGGTATTAAGAGCCCTAAATACTCAAGACACAAATAGCAAGTCAAATGATTCCCAAGAAGAAGAAAGGAGAAGACCCTGGGCCTGTAAAGATTGCATACAGTTTAGTAAAGAAACCGAGGGGGGAGGGGGAATGATTGGGGAATAGTTGGGGGGGAGAGGAACTATGGGAACTATGGTGGGTGGGAACTGGGAAAGGGGAAAGCCTTTGGAATGTAAACATAGAATATAGAAAATAAAAATTAAAAAAAAAGATCCTCAAATGGACCTGGATTGTGTAGCAATGGTTTAAAAGAAATCTACAAGTAATAAGTCTCATATTTAGAAATGTTTGAAAGAAGATTTTGAGTTCTCACACGGTGGGAAATAGAATATTAAAAATAATTTTAAATAACTTTCATAATCTGAATGAATGGGGGCAGGAAACCTTTTTTCACTCTCTTGTTCATATCTACATTCAGTAGCCCTGGGGATTAAACCCAGCACTTCATGCAAGCTACTGAAGATTTCTACAACTACAGTTATAGTATATATTTTATTATTTATTAATGTCTTACTTTTTCCCAGACTAACATTGTATTCCATCTATATTAAAGGCAGGCCTTGACATTGCAACTGACCTGCCTGTGCTTCAACAGTAGTTGAGATTACAGAGTGATACCAGGTTTATTAATACGTAATATTCCCCTTAAATTAAATGCTTTCAAATTAGGCATTTTCTAGGTAAATATAAGTGTAATACAATTGGTCTCACACACACACACACACACACACACACACACACATATGTATATATACATATATGTATGAGACATTCATAACTAAAGGATCCTATTTTCTTCCTGATAGTGGCAAATATAATGATGCTTTAATTGAATACTCTAATTAAAAAGATCATGGCTACAGTGTAGCTTATATCACATCTTTATTGATTATTCTTTGATCATGGACCTGGCTATAGAAATGTATATGCATAATCTTTCCTTAATTCTCCAATGGATAAAATTCCTCAGAAATTTCAAATTGTGAAGTGCTTCCATAGAAGCTTGCAATGTTGTAGTAATTAACAGATGGGTAAATGTTTAAGAACTCAGGGCTGGAGAGATGGCTCCAGTGGTCAAGTGTACTTGTGGGATAATCACTTCAACCTGAATTTGGATCCCAATACCCATGTAAAAGTTGGGTGTAGTCTCAGGAGAGCTCTTGTAACTCAGTCCTGTAGAGGAGAGAGGAGACAAGAGGATCACTCAGACCTTCTGGAAGCCAATGTTGCTGGAAAAATTCAGTTCCAAGTCAGGAGAGACCCTGACTTAAAAGAATAAGGTGGAGTCATAGAGGAAGGAAAAGGATAATCATTTTTAATAAGTTCCACATTCACACACAGGCAGATCCAATATACACATGTATGGATACACGATGTGCATAAACACACACACACACACACACACACACACACACACACACTTTAAACTTTTAAGGAACAACTAACCAAGGGAATGGATTCATGGGAAATGACTTTAGTTCCAAAATCAGCATACATGAATCAATTTATTAGTAATATAAGAATGTGTGTTGACAACTTTGGAGCTCTTCTGAGTTCTATTTCCATATTTTCATATAATATATCTGATTCACAAAGTAAAGAGAAAACTAGACTGCAACAGCATCTTGCAAGTGTCAATGTCAAATACATCTGCAGCATTGTAATAGGATAGATGTTTTACAAAGAATATTTTTTTGTAATGGATATCTCATTCCTATAATTGTAAATCTTACTAATCTATTGGTGTGATGGCAAGATAAAGCATCATTGTTGACCATAGTAAAATTCGGGATGTCTGTACATCCTATGTCTGTTTAAAAAAAAGAACAACTTTTCAAACATAAAATCAGTAGTTGAAACATAAACTCAAATAATTTAAATTTCCTTTCAATAAGAAGTAATTTGTAATTTAGCAAATTTACTTACATAAAGAATTTTATGGTGCTTTATTATTGATTGATATATTCAGTAAATATTGTTGCCTTTAGAATATTTGGAAAATTATGATAGGAAGAAAACTGAAAGAAATGTGTAATACTTGTAGGAGTTAAGATAGTAATTAGAAAAGGTGAAAAGTATCTGTGGTTCTAAAGTAACAAATATTGAAAGCTGAAATAATACAATTTGATATCAACAAAAGTCACATTTCATTTCAGTATCTGAAGGTAAATAGACTTGAAAATAAATAACTAAAATTTTTCAAAGACTATAAATAAGTACCTTAAAGTCCCACAAGTAAAATTATTTGCTCACTAAACTCTCTAATATTTGAGCATGTGCAATTCCTACCTTATTAAAAACTTAACAACAAAAACTGAATAAATACAAACCAAAATCCTGTAAGGGTTAGATATTTAGCTCACAGCAAGGCACGATTAAGAAAATAAAGTGTTCCGGGCAGTGGTGGCACATGCCTTTATTCCCAGCACTTGGGAGGCAGACTCAGGTGGATTTCTGAGTTCGAGGCCAGCCTGGTCTACAGAGTGAATTCCAGGACAGCCAGAGCTATACAGAGAAACCCTATCTCAAAAAAACAACCAAGCAAACAAACAAACAAACAAAAACAAAAAAAACAAAAAGCAAAAAAAAAAAAGAAAAGAAAATATGATTCTTATGCTCAATAATTATAAATATAACCTATACATGAAATTGGCTGACTCCTATAATTCCAGCATTCAAGTGAAGGACTTGTGCTCAAAGAACATGTGTTCAAAACCAAACTGAGCTACATAACCAGTTTCAAAGCCAAATGTAAGATAATAATAAAAATTTTAATCTCACATTTTTAAACTGGTTAACACAATATATGTGGTATTGGCACCACTTTCACTGATTATATGGCTTCCAATGCCTTACAGGTAGATATACAAATAAATCACTTTCGATTTTTTTTTCTGGATAGGATAGAAAATATAATGTAAGGTTTGAAGAGATGGCACAGTGTTAAAAGTAATGATCTGCGTGTTGACCTCCAGTTGAACCAGCACCATTGAAAAGGCTATCTTTTTTCCACTGGGTGGTTGTAGCTCCTTTATCAAAGATCATGTGACCATAACTCTGTGGGTTCATTTCTGGATCTTCAATTCTATTCCATTGATCTACTTGCCTGTCACTGTACAAACACCATGCAGTTTTTAACACAATTGCTCTGTAGTACTGCTTGAGGTCAGGGATATTGATTCCCCCAGAAGTCCTTTTATTGTTGAGAATAGTTTTAGCTATCCTGGGTTTTTTGTTACTCCAGAAGAATTTGAGAATTGCTCGTTTTAGATCTATGAAGAATTGATTTTGGATTTTGATGGAGATTGCATTGAATCTGTACATTGCTTTTGGCAAGATGTTCATTTTTTACTATATTGATCCTGCCAATCCAAGAGTATGAAATATTTTTCCATCTTCTGAGGTCTTCTTCGATTTCATTTTTCAAGGACTTGGAGCTCCTGTCATACAGATCTTTCACTTGTTTGGTTAGAGTCACGCCAAGATACTTTATATTGTTTGTGGCTATTGTGAAGGGTGTTATTTCCATAACTTCTTTCTCAGCCTGCTTGTCCTTTGAGTACAGGAAGGCTACTGATTTGCTGGAGTTGATTTTATAACTAGCCACTTTGTTGAAGTTGTTTATCAGCTGTAGGAGTTATCTGGTGGAATTTTTTGGGTCACTTAAGTATACTATCATATCATCTACAAATAGTGATAGTTTGACTTCTTCCTTTCCAATTTGTATCCATTTGACTTCCTCACTCTTATCTCCTTGTACTAAGATTTACTCAAGTGGATCAAGGACCTCCACATAAAACCAGACACACTGAAACTAATAGAAAAGAAACTGGGGAAGACCCTGGAGGACATGGAAACAGGGGGAAAGTTTCTGAACAGAACACCAATAGATTGTGCTCTAAGATCAAGAATTGACAAATAGGACCTCATAAAATTACAAAGTTTCTGTAAGGCAAAGGACACAGTCAGAAGGATAAAACAGCAACCGACAAATTGTGAAAATATCTTCACCAACCCCACACGTGACAGAGGGCTAATGTCAAATATATACAAAGAACTCAAGAAGTTAGACCCCAAAGAACCAAATAACCCTATTAAAAATGGGGCACAGAGCTAAACAAAGAATTTTCACCTGAAGAAATTTGGATGGCTGAGAAGCACCTTAAGAGATGTTCAACATCATTAGTCATCAGGGAAATGCAAATCAAAACAACTCTGAGATTCCACCTCACACCAGTCAGAATGGCTAAGATTAAAAACTCAGGAGACAATAGGTGCTGGGGAGGATGTGGAGAAAGAGGAACACTCCTCCACTGTTGGTGGGATTGCAAGATGGTACATCTGCTCTGGAAATCAGTCTGGCGGTTCCTCAGAAAATTGGGCATGACACTTCCAGAGGACCCTGGCATACCACTCCTGGGCATATACCTAGAGGATTCCCCTGCATGCAACAAAGACACATGCTCCACTCTGTTCATAGCAGCCTTGTTTATAATAGCCAGAAGCTGGAAGGACACCAGATGTACCTCAAAGGAGGAATGGATACAGAAAATGTGGTATATGTGTACAATGGAATACTACTCAGAAATTAAAAATAATGAATTCATGCAATTTGTAGGCAAATGGTTAGATCTGGAAAATATCATCCTAAGTGAGCTAACCCAATCACAAAAGAATACACATGAAATGCAGTCACTGATAAGTGGATATTAATGAGTCCAGAAGCTCTGAATACTCAAGGCACAATTAGCAAATCAAAAGATTCCCAAGAAGAAGGAAGGAGAGGACCCTGGTCCCAAAAAGACTGGATCCAGTTTTATAGGAGAGTATCAGAACAGAGAAATGTTCCATCTTCTGTGGTCTTCTTCGATTTCATTCTTCAAGGACTTGAAGCTCCTGTCATACAGTTATTTCACTTGTTTGGTTAAAGTCATGCGAAGATACTTTATATTGAAGCTCTAAATACTCAAGGCACAATTAGCAAATCAGAAGATTCCCAAGAAGAAGAAAGGAAAGGACCCTGGTCCCAAAAAGAATGGATCCAGTTTTGTAGGAGTACCAGAACAGAGAAATTTTGTGGGGGGTGATTGGGGAATAGGCGGGGGAAGAGGACTTATGGGACATAAGGTGAGGGGGGAGCTGGGAAGGGGGATAGCCTTTGGAATGTAAACAAGGAATATAGAAAATAAATTTTAAAAAATGATAAAGCAATAAAAAAGTACTGATCTTGTGGAGGACTCAGGTTTAGTTTTTAGCAACCACATGGTGGCTGTCTTATAAACCTCTGTAATTCAAGGTCCTGGTAATCTTATCCTTCACCGGAATTGTACAGGTACCAGGTATGCTTGTGGTACGTATACATATGCTTAGCAAAGTACTCATACACAAATTCATTTTTAAAAGAAAACTAGATAGGAGGTCCTAGAATTTAATTTAATTTATAATGTATTAGAATAGGTAGAACTGTAACAGTAAAAAAAAAATCAAAATTTTACAGCATCTTCTAAGATATATTCAGAGGAAATCGTGTCTTTTTTTGCTAGAAAGGCTTTTTTCCTTTTTTAATTTCTTTTTTGATATAGTTTTTATTTTCTATATTTTTTGTTTACATTCCAACGGCTTTCCCCTTTCCCAGTTCCCCCCTCACCATATGTCCCATAAGTCCTCTTCCCTCTGCCCATTCCCCAATCACCCGCCCCCATTTCTCTGTTCTGATACTCTCCTACAAAACTGGATCCAGCTTTGACAAAACTTAACTTGATCAATGATAGACACAAATCAACTGACCTGTATCACAATTTTCTTTTGTTCCTTCAACCAAAGTTTAAGGGGTTAAAAAATGTCAATAACCTATTTAATCACTTAGTGGTTGGGATATTGCCCACATTGAAATTTCAACTTAATTTACGTGTAATTCACATCCTAGAAGCACTACTTATTTTTGTTGTTGTTGTTGTCAAATCTTTTTTTTATTTTTTATTCTATATTCTTTGTTTGCATTCCAAAAGTTTCCCCTTTCCCAGTTCCCCCCTCACCATATGTCCCATAAGTCCTCTTCCCCACCCATCCCCCAGTTACCCCCCCACCCACACACACACCATTTCTCTGTTCTGGTACTCTCCTACAAAAGTGGATCCAATCTTTTCAGGCCCAGGGTCCTCTCCTTTCTTCTTCTTTGGAATCCTTTGACTTGCTAATTGTGCCTTGAGAATTTAGAGCTTCTGGGCTCATTAAAATCCACTTATCATTGATTGCATTTCATGTGTATTCTTTTATGATTGGGTTAACTCACTTAGGATGATAGTTACCAGATCTAACCATTTGCCTACAAATTGCATAATTCATTATTTTTAATTGCTGAGTAGTATTCCATTGTATATATATACCACATTTTCTGTATCCATTCCTCCTTTGAAGGATAGCTGGGCTCCTTCCAACTTCTGGCTATTATAAACAAGGCTGCTATGAACAGAGTGGAGCATGTGTCTTTATTGTATGCAGGGGAATACTCTGGGTATATGCCCAGGAGTGGTATGCCAGGGTCCTCTGGAAGTGTCATGCCCAATTTTCTGAGGAACCGCCAGACTGATTTCCAGAGCAGATGTACCATCTTGCAATCCCACCAACAGGGGAGGAGTTTTCCTCTTTCTCCACATCCTCCCCAGCACCTGTTGTCTCTTGAGTTTTTAAACTTAGCCATTCTGACTGGTGTGAGGTGGAATCTCAGGGTTGTTTTGATTTGCATTTCCCTGATGACTAATGATGTTGAACATCTCTTAAGGTGTTTCTCGGCCATCCGAATTTCTTCTGGTGAAAATTCTTTGTTTAGCTCTGTACCCCATTTTTTGATAGGGTTATTTGGTTCTTTTGGGTCTAACTTCTTGAGTACTTTGTATGTATTGGATATTAGCCCTCTGTCACATGTGGGGTTGGTGAAGATATTTTCCCAATTTGTTGGTTGTTGTTTTGTCCTTCTGAAAATATCCTTTGCCTTACAGAAACTTTGTAATTTTATGTGGTCCCATTTGTCAATTCTTGATCTTAGAGCATAAGCTATTGGTGTTCTGTTCAGAAACTTTCCCCCTGTGCCCATGTCCTCCAGGATCTTCCCAATTTACTTTTCTAATAGTTTCAGTGTGTCTGGTTTTATGTGGAGGTCCTTGATCCACTTGGAGTTGATCTTAGTACAAGGAGATAAGAGTGGATTGATTCACTTTCTTCTGCATGTTGATCTCCAGTTGAACCACCACCATTTGTTGAAAAGACTATCTTTTTCCCACTGGATGCTTATAGCTCCTTTATCAAAGATCAAGTGACCATAAGTCTGTGTGTTCATTTCTGGGTCTTCAATCCTATTCCATTGACCTACTTGTCTGTTGCTGTACCAATACCATGTAGTTTTTAACACAATTGCTCTGTAGTACTGCTTGAGGTCAGGGATATTGATTCCCCTAGAAGTCATTTTATTGTTGAGAATAGTTTTAGCTCTCCTGGGTTTTTTGTTGCTTCAGATGAATTTGAGAATTGCTCTTTCTAGATCTATGAAAAATTGAGTTGGGATTTTGATGGGGATTGCATTGAATCTTTAGATTGCTTTTGGCAATATGGCCATTTTTACTATATTAATTCAGCCAATGAAAGAGCAAGAAATATTTTTCCAACTTCTGAGGTCTTCTTCGTTTTCTTTCTTCAAGGACTTGAAGCTTCTGTCATACAGATCTTTTGCTTGTTTGGTTAGATTCACGCCAAGGTACTTTATGTTGTTTGTGGCTATTGTGAAGGGTGTTATTTCCCTAACTTCTTTCTCAGCCTGCTTCTCCTTTGAGTACAGGAAGGGTACTGATTTGCTTGAGTTGATTTTATAACCAGCCACTTTGCTGAAGTTGTTTATCTGCTGTAGAAGTTCTCTGGTGGAGTTTTTTGGGTCATTTAAGTAAACTATCATATCATTTGCAAATAATGATAATTTGACTTCTTCCTTTCCAATTTGTATCCCTTTGACTTCCTTATGTTGTCTAATTGCTCTCAGTAGAACTTCAAGTACTGTATTGAAAAGATATGGAGAGAGAGGGCAGCCTTGTCTAGTCCCTGATTTTAGTGGGATTGCTTCAAGTTTCTCTCGATTTAGTTTGATGTTGGCTACTGGTTTGTTGTAGATTGCTTTTACTATGTTTAGGTATGGGCCTTGAATTCCTGCTCTTTCCAAGACTTTTAGCATGAAAGGATGGTGGATTTTGTTGAATGCTTTTTCAGCATCTAATGAGATGACCATGTGGTTTTTTTCTTTTAGTTTGTTTATGTAGTGGATTACATTGATGGATTTCTGTATATTACACCATCCCTGCATTCATGGGATGAAGCCTACTTGATCATGATGAATGATAGTTTTGATGTGCTCTTGGATTTAGTTGGCAAGAATTTTATTTAGTATTTTTGCATCGATATTCATAAGGGAAATTGGCCTGTAGATCTCTTTCTTTGTTGGATCTTTGTGTGGTTTTGGTATCAGCGTAAATGTGGCTTCGAAGAACAAGTTGGACAGTGTCACTTCTGTTTCTATTTTGTGGAATAGATTGAAGAGTATTGGTGTTAAGTCTTCTTTGAATGTCTGGTAGAATTCTGCACTAAAACCATCTGGTCCTGTACGTTTTTTGGTTGGGAGGCTTTCTGTAACCCCTTCTATTTCTTTAGGGGTTATGGGACTATTTAGCTGATCTAATTGATCCTGATTTAATTTTGGTATTTAGTATCTGTCTAGAAAATTGTCCATTTCCTCCAGATTCTCCGGTTGTGTTGATTATAGACCTTTGTAATAGGATATGATGATGTTTTGAATTTCCTCAGTTTCTGTTGTTATGTCCCCCTTTTCATTTCTAATTTTTTTTAATTTGGATACTGTCTCTGTGCCCTTTGGTTAGTCTGGTTAAAGGTTTATCTATCTTGTTGATTTTCTCAAAGAACCAGCTCCTGGTTTTGTTGATTCTTTGTATGGTTTCCTTTGTTTCTACTTGATTGATTTCAGCCCTGATTTTGATGATTTCCTCTCTTCTACTCCTCCTGGGTGAATTAACTTCTTTTTGGTGTGCAGTTACGCTGCTCGTGTATGCTCTCTCCAGTTTCTTTTTGGATGCACTTAGAGGTATGAGTTTTCCTCTTAGCACTGCTTTCATTGTGTCCCATAGTTTTGGGTAGGTTGTACCTTCAATTTCATTGAATTCTAAAACGTTTTTGATTTCTTTTTTTTATTTCTTCCTTGACCAAGGTGTCATTGAGTAGAGTATTGTTCAGTTTTCATGTGTATGTGGGCTTTCTGTTGTTTTCTTGCTGTTGAAGACCATTCTTACTCCATGGTGATCTGATAGGAGGCATGGGATTAGCTCGATCTTCCTGTATTTGTTGACATCTGTCTTGTGACCAATTATATGATCAATTTTGGAGAAGGTACCATGTGGTGCTGAGAAAAAGGTTTTTTCTTTTGCTTTAGTATGAAATGTTTTATATATATATATATATGTTAAATCCAATTGGTCCAAAATTTCAATTAGTTTCACTGTGTCCCTATTTAGTTTCTGCTTTCCTGATCGGTCCATTGAGGAGAGTGGAGTGTTGAAGTCACCCAAAATTATTGTGTTAGGTGCAATGTGTGCTTTAAGCTTTAGTAAGGTTTCTTTTACGAATGAGGGTGCCCTTGCATTTGGAGCATAGATGTTCAGTATTGAGAGCTCTTCTTGGTGGGTTTTCCCTTTGACCTGCAAGAAGTGACCTTCCGAGTCTCTTTTGAAGACTTTAGGTTGAAAGTCAATTTTATCTGATATTACAATTGCTACTCCAGCTTGTTTCCTGAGACCATTTGCTTGGGAAATTGTCTTCCAGCCTTTTACTCTAAGGCAGTGTTTGTTTTTACCACTGAGATGTGTTTCCTATATGCGGCAAAATGTAGGGTCCCGTTTCCGTATCCAGTCTGTTAGTCTATGTCTTTTTATTGGGGATTTTTTTTGGGGATTTGAGTCAATTGATGTTAAGAGATATTAAGGAATAGTAATTATTACTTCCCAACCTTTTTGAAATTATTATCATTTTTTTTTTGTATTTGAGAGGTTATCTTCTTTTGGGTTTGATGAGAGGTTTCTATCTTGCTTCTTCCGTGGTATAGTTTCCTTCCTTGTGTTGGTGTTTTCCCCTTATTATCCTTTATAGGGCTGGGTTTGTGGAAAGATAATGTGCAAATTTGGTTTTGTCATGGATTACCTTGGTGTCTCCATCTATGGCGATTGAGAGTTTTGCAGGGTAAAGTAGTTTTGGCTGAAATTTGTGTTCTCTTAGAGTTTGCATGATATCTGCCCAGGATCTTCTACCTTTCATGGTCTCAGGTGAGAAGTCTGGTGTAATCCTGATAGGTCTTCCTTTATATGTTACTTGGCCTTTTTCTCTTGATCCCTTTAATATTCTTTCTTTGTTTAGTATATTTGGGGTTTTGATTATTATGTGACGGGAGGTATTTCTGTTCTGGTCCAGTGTGTTTGGAGTTCTGTAGGCTTCTTGTATATTCATGGGCATCTCTCTCTTTAGGTTGGTGAAGTTTTCTTCCATAATTTTGTAGAAAATATTTGCTGGCCCTTTAACTTTTAAATCTTCACTCTCATCTATACCTATAATCCTTAGGTTTGGTCTTCTCATTGTGTCTTGGATTTCCTGGATGTTTCGGGTTACAAGCTTTTTGCATTTAGTATTTTCTTGGACTGTTGAATCAATGGTTCCTATGGTATCTTTGGCATCTGAGATTCTTTCTTCTATTTCTTGCATTCTATTGTTGATATGTGCATCTATTGCCCCTGATTTCTTCCCAAGGTTTTCTATCTCCAATATTGTCTCCCTCTCCTATTTCTTAGTTGTTTCTACTTCTGCTTTTAGAACCTGGATGGATATGCTCAGATCTTTCACTTGCTTGATTGTGTTTTCATGTATTTCTTTAATAGATTTTTGTGTTTCCTCTTTCATAGCTTCTACTTGTTGGCCCACGTTCTTCTGTATTTCTTTAAGTGATTTTTGCGTTTCCTCCTTATTGGCTTCTCTTTTTTGATCCATCTTCTCCTGAATTTCTTTAAGTGATTTTTGTGTTTGCCTTGTAAAGACTTCTAACTTTTGATCCATTTTCTCCTGTATTTCTTTAAGAGATTTATCTATGTATTCCGCTACCAGCATTCTGACCAGTGATTTTAGATCCAAATCTTGTTTCTCGGGTGTGTTGGGTTATCCAGGGTTTCCTGTTGTCAGAGAACTGGCTTCAGATGCTGTCATGCTGCCTTGATTTCTGTTAGTAATGTTCCTTCGTTTTCCTTTTGCCATCTGGTTATCTCTGGTGTTTGTTGGCCTTGTTGTCACTGGCTGGTATTTGAACCTCCCGTGAGGCTGGGCCCACCTGTTGTTTCTCTACTGGTGACCACTCTGCAAGGCCTCTGCGGGTGCTGAGGGGACCTCAGGGAGGGCGGTTTCCAACCTAGTTGGTGCAAGGCTGGAGGGCATGGAGATGTACCGCCAGCAGCCACCCTTGCCGTGGTTAGTGGGGAGAGCCTGGAGGATCCTCCCAAGTGATGGTAGCCCCTGATTGAGTCTGTCTACCTGGGCCTCTCTAGTGTTGTCCTAGTGGCAATATGGAGACCTACCGCGACCACCACTGTAAGGGACCAAAGGGCAGGCTGCTCCCAGCTGCCTTGATGCAAGGCCGGAGGGCATGGAGAAGTCCTGCAGAGCCTCAGCCCTGGCCCTGGCTGGTGGCAAGAGCCTGAGAGATCCACCCGAGCTATGGTAGCCCCGGATTGAGTCTGTCTACCTGGGCTACCTGGTAGCAATATGGAGACCTACTGCAACCGCCACTGTAAGAGACCACAGGGCAGGCTGCTCCCATCTGCCTTGATGCAAGGCCCGAGGGTGTGGAGAAGTCCCGTAGAGCCTCAGCCCTGGCCTTGGCTGGTGGCGAGACCCTGGCAGATCCACCTGCGAGATGGTAGCCCTGGATTGAATCTGTCTACCTGGGCCTCCAAAGCACTACTTATTAACAAAATTTACTCTTCTTTTTACATTTAAGTTGGCCATCCTTCATGTTCTTTTTTCTTAAAGGAAGAATTGCCAAACTGTCTTGAATAGAACAGAGATGTATATGAATACCATGGACATATATCATGTGGCCCTACATAAATGATAAAACGTATTGGGCAGATATAAGTAAATCATGGATCAATCACTGTGCATTATCTGAGTGTTGCAGAAGGATTCTTATAAGTAAAAGAAGGAAGTCATGAAAAACATCTCATAATATGAGTATGATAATGCCACTGCTGGGTTTAGAAGTAGGAGGGACACAGAGTCCCAAAATCTTCCAGATGATGAAAACATTGGAAGGAACAGATTCTTCTTTTAAAACTATAGGGAAACAGGCAGCTCTATAAACTTTGATTTTAGTCTGGTGTGAACAGACATATGGCTCCCATTATGTAAAGAATAGAAACTTGCAATCTTTTAGGTAATAAATCAATGATAATTTGGTACAGAAAATATAAATGTTTGGGAAATTCTATAGTTGAATTATAACCCTATTCTAGACTGATTTAAGTGACTACATTTCTTTTTTTTCACCAAGGAATTAGAACTAAAGTGAAACTAAAACAGGAACATAGAAGCTGCCTTCATCAAAAAGAATTTACTTCTCATCTATGACAACAAAGATCTGATCTTTGACAATCACATGTCAGTGATGGGAGTGGACTACATCTTGACAAAAATACTTTATCGCACATACCCCTTGCTCTCCACTCAGCCTAATGTAGTACCCTCAAAATAAATCTGGGTGTTACTGAACTCCTGTTTTCTTTCCAATGTAGCCACCCTGAAGAAATCTATTACTTTTTTATCACCTATTATTTATCTTATTACTTCACAAATAATGGATAGATGGCTAATGCTAGCTTTGTTGACACTGTTTTAGAAGCCTAGACCATTGGGCTAAAATTTCTGATAACAATCTGGATAGTCTCCTTCCTATAAAAATACTATCATAAATAACTATACTTCTCTGTTTTATTCTCAGAATTCATCAGCCCTACCTCCTTCCCCTTTAGATCAAAACAATTTATGTCCCTTTCTTTACATGTTATACTTCAGGAAAAAGATAAGTCCTTATACTAGGTAGTCAGGTAGAATCTACCGAGGGATAATGAGGCCCACTTGCTATGACAAGCCATGTCAGTTTTTTTACTTCACTGGCACTAAGTAGGTAACTTCTCTTGCCCATTCCAATTTTCTCTGAGTTCTATTTTCCAAGCCTCAAAATACATAGACAAAAGTCATATAGGAATTCAATATGAACTCAAGGTCCCTAAAGAATAGTTTCCTGGGCAATTATTTGTAAAACTGCCCTTATAAGGATGATTCTTGCACATACTGTCTTCAGCTCTAAGATTTTAAAAATTCATGGATTTGTTATCTCTAATTATACATAAAGAAGTGTATAAGAATCTGTGTTTTCTTTGATCTTATGATCAGTGGCACATTCAACTTTGAACCAAAGAGTCGCCTCAACTACATAAAGCAAGAGTCAATGACTAAAGTGTATTATTATTTTTCTTCCAATTTTAATTTTAATTTTTAAGCATAGTGTCAAATACAAAGATTTTTGACATGAAGATTAAGATTCAAATTTATGAATATCCAATATTGTAGCGATGGCAATAAAACTGATAGTACAGGTATTTTATACTGGGGCATTGAATATCCTCAGGACCAAGGGCCTCTCCTCCAAATGATGTCCAATGAGGCCATCCTCTGCTACGTATGTGGCCAGAGCCATGGGTCCCTCCAACTGTACTCTTTGGTTGGTGGACCAATCCACAGGAGCTCTGGGAGGTCTGGCCTTTTGACACTGTTGCTTCCCCCCCAACCCCTGTGGGGTTGCAAACACCCTCATTTCCTTCAGTACCTTCTCCAACTCCTCCATCAGTGATCCCCATGCTCAGGCCAATTGTTGGCTGTGAGCATCCACCTCTGTATTTGTCAGGCTCTGGCAGAGCCTTCAGGAGACAGCCATATCAGGCTTCTGGATCAAGGACCTCCCCATAAAACCAGATACACTGAATCTAATAGAAGAAAAAGTGGGGAAGATCCTTGAAGACATGGGCACAGGGGAAATTTTCCTGAACAGAACACCAATGGCTTATGCTCTAAGATCAAGAGTCAATAAAAGGGACCTAACAAAATTATAAAGCTTCTGTAAGGCAAAGGACACTGTCAATAGGACAAAAATGGTAACCAAGAGATTGGAAAAAGATCTTTACCAAACCTACATCTGATAGAGGACTAATATCAATATACAAAGAATTCAAGAGGAGAACACCATTTTCTCTCCAGCAAATGTGCAGGTAGGTATGGCCAGTAGCACAGGGAACACAGGAGGGGCAGAGCATCTGGGAAAGGAACCTTCTCATCTCCAATTGCACCCAGGAGCAGAGCTCCTCCATAACCATCTGTGCACAAATCCTGCCAGGGAAGAACTGGTCTGCAGGGAGCACATTGACTCCTGGGTTTGGAGGTGAGACTACCATTTCTCTCCAGCAACTGAGCAAGTGGGTACTGCCAGGACCTCAGGGAACCCAGGAGTGGCAGAGGAGCTGGGACAGAGTCCTTCCAGACTCCATCTGCACCCAAGGGCTGGGCTGAGACATAGCACTCTGTGCCAGGGGAGAGATAGTCACCCAAGGTACTCAATGAGAAAAACCAATTTACACAATATCTTTCCACAAATCCAGCCCTTCAAAGGATAATGAATGGAAAACACCAACAAAAGAGGGAAACTACACACTAGAAAAAGAAGAAATTAATCTTCTTTTATATTTATTTATTTATTTATTTATTTATTTGCTTTTTCTGAGACAGGGTTTCTCTGTATAGCCCTGGCTGTCCTGGAGCTCACTTTGTAGACCAGGCTGGCCTCAAACTCAGAGATCCACCTGCCTCTGCCTCCCAAGTGCTGGGATTAAAGGTGTGTGCCACCACTGCCCTAATCTTCTTTTAACAAAACAAAAAGAAGAGAGCCACACAAACATAACTCCATTTCTAATAACATAATATCAGGAAGAAAGAATCTCTTCCCCATAATATCTCTTAATATCAGTGAAATAGAATAGCAGACTGAACACTTAAACAGGACCAAACATGTTGCTGCATAAATAAGACTCACCTCAGGCACAAAGACCTACACTATCTCAGAATAAAAGGCTGGAAAACAATTTTCCAAGCAAATGGTCCCAAGAAACCAGCTTGAGTAGCCATTCTAAAATCGAATAAAATCGACTTTCAACCTAAAGTAATCAAAGAAGACGAGGAAGGACACTTCATACTCATCAAAGGAAAAATCTGCCAAGACGTACTCTCAATTCTGAACGTATATGCTCCAAATACAAGGGCACCCACATTCATAAAACATACTTTGCTAAAACTCCAAGCACACATTGCACCTCACACAATAATAGTAGGAGATTTCAACACCACATTCTCATCTATGGACAGATCAGGAAACCACAAACTAAACAGAGAAAGAGTGAAACTAACAGAAGTTACTAACCAAATGGATTTAACCATTATCTATAGAACATTTTATCTTAAAACAAAAGAATATACCTTCTTCTCAGCACCTCATGGTACCTTCTCCAAAACTGACCATATAATTGGTCACAAAACAGACCTCAGCAGATATAAGAAGATTCAAATAATTCCATATAACCTATCAGATCACCACAGACTAATGCTGGTCAATAACAACAAAAACAGAAATCCCACATACACATGGAAACTGAACTACATTCTACTCAACAATAACTTGGTCAAGGAAGAAATAAAGAAAGAAATTGAAGACTTTTTAGAATTTAACAAAAATGAAGGCCTAACATACCCAAAAGTATGGGAAACAGTGAAAGCAGTACTAAGAGGAAAACTCATAGCTCTGAGTACCTCTAAAAAGTAACTGGAAAGAGAATCCACTAACAGCTTGAGAGCACATCTGAAGGCTCTAGAACAAAGAGAAGCAAATACACCCAAGACGAGTAGAAGGCAGGAAATAATGAAACTCATGGCTGAAATCAACCAAGTAGAAACAAACAAACAAACAAACAAATTATACAAAGAATCAACCAAATCAGGAGTTGGTTCTTTGAAAAACAAACAAACAAACAATAAGATAGATAAACACTTAGCCATATTAACCAGCGGTCATAGAGACATAATCTAAATCAGCAAAATCAGAAATGAAAAGGGAGACATAACAACAGATAATGAGGAAATCCAAAAATGATCAGATCCTACTACAAAAGCCTATTCTCAATAAAACTGTAAAATATCGATGAAATGAACAATTTTATAGACACATACCAGGTACCAAAGTTAAATCATGATTAAATAAATGGTCTAAACCATCCCATAACCCCTAAAGAAATAGAAGCAGTCATTAATAAATAGTCTCCTAACCAAAAGAGCCCAGCACCAGATGGGTTTAATGAAGAGTTCTATCAAAGAATAACTAATACCAATATTCTTCAAACTATTTCACAAAGTTGAAACAGAAGGAACAGTATCCAATTAGTTCTATGAAACCACAATTATTCTGATACCTAAAACACACAAAGACCCAACAAAGAAAGAGTACTTTAGACCAATTTCCCTTAGGGAGATAGATGCAACAATGGAATACTACTCAGCAAATAAAAATGATGAATTCATGCAATTTGTAGTCAAATGGTTGGATTTGGAAAA
This sequence comes from Apodemus agrarius, assembly GCA_964023405.1. Taxonomy (NCBI): domain Eukaryota; kingdom Metazoa; phylum Chordata; class Mammalia; order Rodentia; family Muridae; genus Apodemus; species Apodemus agrarius. The sequence goes on from OZ030010.1 coordinate 50,660,543, forward strand.
TATCATCCTAAGTGAGCTAACCCAATCACAAAAGAATACACATTAAATGCAATTACTGATAAGTGGATATTAATGAGCCCAGAAGCTCTGAATACTCAAGGCACAATTAGCAAATCAAAAGATTCCCAAGAAGAAGGAAGGAGAGGACCCTGGTCCCAAAAAGACTGGATCCAGTTTTATAGGAGAGTACCAGAACAGAGAAATGGTGGGGGGTGATTGGGGAATGGGCAGGGGGGAGGGGGAGGGAAATAGGACTTATGGGACATATGGGGAGGGGGGAACTGGGGAAGGGGAAAGCCTTTGGAATGTAAACAAAGAATATAGAAAATAAATAAAAAATACTCATTAAAATTCTTGCAAACTGAATCCAGGAACACATTAAAACCATCATTCACCACAATCAAGTAGGCTCCATCCCACAGATGCAAGCTTGGTTCCATATATGAAAAATCCATCAGCATAATCCGCCATATAAACAAACTTGAAGAAAAAAAAAACACATGATCATTTCATTAGATGCCAAGAAAGCATTTGACAAAATCCAACACCTCTTCATGATAAGTCTTGGAAAGATCAGAATTTCAAGGTCCATGCCTAAATATAGTAAAAGCAATATACAGCAAACCAGTAGCCAACATCAACCTAAATGGAGAAAAACTTGAAGCAATCCCACTGAAACCAGGGTCTACACAAGGCTATCCACTCTCTACCTCCCTGATCAATATAATACTCAAAATCCTATCCAGAGCAATTGGACAACAAAAGGAGGTCAAATAGATATAAATTGGAAAGGAAGAAGTAAAAGTAATGGAAAGGAAGAAGTCAAAGTATCACTATTTGCAGATGATGTGATAGTATACTTAAGTGACCCTAAAAATTTGACCAGAGAATTCCTAAAGCTGATAAACAACTTCAGCAAAGTGGCTGGATATAAATTAACAAAAACAAATTAGTAGCCTTCCTATACTCAAAGGATAAATAGGCTGAGAATGAAATTAGGGAAACAACACCCTTCACAATAGTCACAAATAATTTAAAATACCTTGGTGTGACTATGACCAAGCAAGTGAAAGATCTGTATGACAAGAATTTCAAGTCTCTGAAGAAAGAAATTGAAGATCTCAGAAGTTGAAAAGATCTTCCATGCTCATGGAATGGCAGGATTAATATTGTAAAAATGGCCATATTGCCTAAAGCAATCTACAGATCAATGCAATCCCCATCAAAATTCCAACTCAATTCTTCATAGAGTTAGAAAGAGAAATTTTAAAATTTATGTGGAAGAACAAAAAAACCTGGATAGTGAAAAATATTCTCAACATTAAAAGAATCTCTGGTAGAATCACCATCACTGACCTCAAGCTATACTACAGAGCAATAATGATAAAACTGCATGGTATTGGGCAGGCAGGTAGATCAATGGAATAAAACTGATGATTCAGAAATGATCCCACACAACTATGGTCACTTGATCTTTGACAAAGGTGCTAAAACCATCCAGTGGAAAAAAGAGACAGCATTTTCAACCAATGGTTCTGGGTCAATTGTCAGTCAACATGTAGAAGGATGCAAATTAATTCACTTATCTCCCTGAATAAAGCTCAAGTCCAAGTGCATCAAGGACCTCCACATTAAAACAGATACACTGAATCTAATAAAACAGAAAGTGGGGAAGAACCTGGAGCACATGGCACAGGGTAAATTTTCCTGAATAGAACACCAATAGCTTATGCTCTAAGATCAAGAATTAACAAATGGGACCTCATAAAATTGCAAAGCTTCTGTAAGGCAATGGACACTGTCAATAGAACAAAATGGCAACCAACATATTTGACAAAATCTTTACCAATCCTACATCTGATAGAGGACTAATGTCCAAAATATATGAAGATTTCAAGAAGTTAGGCTTCAGAGAACCAAATAATCCTATTAAAAATGAGGTACAGAGCTAAACAAAGAATTCTCAACTGATGAATGCCAGATGGCTGAGAAATACCTAAAGAAATGTTCAACATCCTTAAATATCAGAGAAATGCAAATCAAAGCAACCCTGATATGCCACCTCATGGTGGAATGACCAAGATCAAAAACTCAGGGGATTACAGATGCTGGAGAGGATGTGGAGAAAGATGAACACTCCTCCATTGCTGGTGGGATTGAAAGCTGGGAAAACTACTCTTGAAATCAATTTGGCATTTCCTCAGAAAATTGGACATAGCACTACCTGAGGACCCAGCTATACTACTCCTGGGCATATACCCAGAAGATATTCCAACATGTAATATGGACACATGCTCCACTATGTTCATAGCAGCCTTATGCATAATAGCCAGAAGCTGGAAAGAACCCAGATGTCATTCAACAGAGGAATGGATACAGAAAATGTGGTACATTTACACAATGGAGCACTACTCAGCTATTAAAAACAATGACATCATGAAAATCTTAGGCAAATAGATGAAGCTAGAAAATATCATCCTGAGTGAGGTAACCCAAACACAGAATAACACACCATATGCACTCGCTGATAAGTGGATATTAGCCCAAAAGCTCATAATACCCAAGATACAACTCATAGACCACATGAATCTCAAGAAGAAGGAAAACCAATGTGTGGATACTTTGATTGTTATTGGAGGGCAGATCAAAATATTCGTGGCTTAGAGCCAACCAATCGAAAGAACATAGGGTCCCCAATGGAGCGGCTAGAGAAAGGACCCAAGGAGCTGAAGAGGTTTGTTGCCCTGCAGAAGGAACAATAATATATACCAACCAGTACTCCCAGAGTACCCAGGGACTAAAACACTAACCAAAATAATACACATGGAGCGACCCATGGCTTCAGTCACATATGTAGCAGAAGATTGCCATTTCAGACATCAGTGAGAGGAGAGGCCATTGGTGCTGTGAAGGCTCAATACCCCAGAGTAGGGTAATACCAGTCAGGAAAGTGGGGGCAGGGTGAGCAGGGGGAGGGGGATGGGATAGGTGGCTTCTGAGGTTTATCAAAGAAAGAGGATACCATTGTAAATAAAGCAGATGTCTAATAAAAAAGAAAAGAAAAAACTACTCAAGAAATTACACTCCAGAGAATCAAATAACTCTACTAAAAATGGGGTACAGAGCTAAACAAAGAATTATCAGCTGAGGAATACTGAATGGTTGAAAAGCACCTAAAGAAATGTCCAACATTCTTAGTCATCAGGTAAATGAGAATCAAAACAACCCTGGTATTTTAAAATAAAAAATAGTGAAAGTTTCAATGTTTAAATTTATGGAGGCACTATATTACCATGCAAGTATTCAACTCAGTTTGAAAATTTAAGGGTTAAGATAAACCACCAGTTCTACTCCAAGATATCTTTGTCACAGAAACGAAACAAAGTATTCAGTTACTGCTACATTAAAGTTCAGAACACAATCACCAAATGTAAACACCTATCAGCAGATTGTGAACAAACAAAATGGTATATCAATACATTGTGACATTATTCATATATAAAATACACAGTGGTACATAATACAGCATGAATGAACTTTAAAATGTGGTATAATTGTTAAACACAGAACTTATAACCATATATTTTATGATTCTATTCATGTGAAATTACCAGAATACGGGTATCCATAGGGAAGGAAAGCAGATCAGTCATTGTCAATAAAATGAGGAGTGACTTTCTAAAATGCAGTATTTTCTTCTGGGATTATAAAAATGTATTGTGACTACATAGAGGGTATGGTTATGCAATACTATAATTGTAAAAAATATCATTGAATTATATTGGACTAGTTTTCACTTCTGCTAGAATATAATTAAAAAGTAATATTGACTAATTAAAATATACTTGACAAAATACAAAGTATGCTTATAATTAAAAAGAAAAAAACTTCCCAACAGTCAGCCCCGGAAAAACATACATACTAATCATATTATGTGGATCTATCAGGTTATAGTTATGAATATGAATATATATACACACAAGTATAACTATGCATACAATAATAATTAATGAAAAATAGGCCATGAATATTAATGAGTATGTGGTGGGGGAGATGAGAGGGTTTGAAGGGAGGAAAGGGAATGGTGAAGCTGTTAATTAAGGTATAATTTTAAAAATAAAGAAAAAATTTAAAAAGTAAAAAAAAAAAAAAACTCCCAATAAAGTAGTTTTTAGAAGTATTCACCCTTAACATTATTAAGTCAGATATGGAAGGAAACAACTAACATAATATTATAAATTCTCTACCATAAACTCTAATATAAGGCAATGGTATACTAATTGACTCTATTCAACATAGTAATGAAAATTGTAACCAGAGCAATAAGTCAAGGAAAATTAGTAAATGTCCAACAAAGGAGAAGGAAAACCTGTAGAGATCCTATCCAGAGGTTAGGCAAGGCCACTGGTTGGGGGATGAGGCCACCCACTTATCTCCACATTTATAACCCAGAATTGCTCCCTTCTAAAGAAAATTCAGGGACAAAGTGTGGAGCAGGACTGAAGGAAAGGCCATCCAGAGACACTATTGCAGATGCAAACCAGCACTTGCTGACAGGAGCCTGGTATAGCTGTCCCCTGAGAGGCCCTGCCAGTGCCTGACAAATACTCAGGGGAAGTGCTCAACCAAGCAACCATTGAACTGAGCACAGGGTCCACAATGGAGAAGTTAGAGAAATGACCCAATAGCTGAAGGGATTTGCAGCCCCATAGGAGGAACAACAATATGACCCAACCAGTACCCCCTAGAAATCCCAGGAATTTAACCATTAACCAAAGAGTACACATGGAGGGACCCATGGCTCCAGATGCATATGTAGCAGAGAGGCCCTTGGTCTTGTGAAGGCTTGATGCCTCAGTGTAAGGGAATGCTAGGGTGGAGAGGCAGGAGTGGGTGGGTGGGTGTGGGAGCACCCTCATAGAAGCAGGGGAAGGGGGATAGGATAGAGGGGTTCTGGAGGAGAAACCGGGAAAGGGGATAACATTTGAAATGTAAATAAATAGAATATCTAATAAAAAGGGGAAAAAGATAAATTAGTAAATGGTGGTAAAATAAGTAATGAAAAGCAATCTTTCAAAATTATGATCATATATGTAGAAAGCACTAAAGCAAAACCATACAATTTGTTAAAGCTAATCAAAGAAAATTACTAAATATGAAATATACAAAGTCACAGCCCAAAATGTAATGCTGTTTTTAGACATTTACAGTGGACTGTGGGAAAATAAAAGCAGAAAAATAATTCTATTTATAAAGGGAACTTTAATATAAAATGTTTAGAAGGAAACATACCTGATAAAAGTTCTCCTCATTGAAAATCAAAAGCATTAAAGATGAAAACCCAAGAAAACAAGTTAATATGAATTATGACCCTGTATTTACAAATTCCAAGATTTAATATTTTTAAAATATACCCACTAAGGGTGGTTATTATGAATCATGGTCATTAAGTAGAGATGTAGGATTGAGAGTCCAAATAAATATATGGATTGATATAATCAATGTACTGTAAATGTATATCACTGAATGCCTATCCATTTACAGGATTTTTATTTATTTATTTATTTATTTTCTATATTCTTTGTTTACATTCCAAAGGTTTTCCCCTCTCTCAGTTCCCCCCTCACCATATGTCCCATAAGTCCTCTTCCCCCCCCACTCCCCAATCACCCCCCCACCATTTCTCTGTTCTGGTACTCCCCTACAAAACTGGATCCAGTCTTTTCGGGACCAGGGTCCTCTCTTTCCTTCTTCTTGGGAATCTTTTGATTTGGTAATCCTTTACAGGATTTCTAATTATGTATCTGGATGTTGTCTTCAACAAAATTATAATTTATTACAGAAGATGCTCCTTTTTCATGCTTCTCTTCCCAGCTGACACTGTTTCTTATCATTTCTACTCCACATTATCCATAATAGGTAGCAAATTTGTAGACATATTGCAGATCCATAATGCATTGTGTTTAATGCTATATGCATATATGTATATGATAATGTATATGATGATGTATATGAATGTATATGATGTATGTGATGTATATGTATAAGATATATGTGTATATGATGTATATGATATATATATGATATATATGTATATGTATCATGAATGCCAGATATAATATGATTACTACTACATATTATTTTGTTCAATGCTGTATACATTAACTTTAGCAAAAGCAGTGAAACAACATAAATATATCTTCTAAATCAAATTACCTCTTAGACTAACAGCAATGCTTACTCTTACCAACCCAATGGGGCTTAGCAAACACACAGAGGAAGTTTGGAATGTTCAAGCAAATATTGCATGGAAAATCAAAGAAAAGATGATGGTCAAAATCATTCATTATGGATGCTGTCCGATGTACCTGTGAGCATTATTATGGAATGAAGGACTCATGGAAACAAATACTCAGTATAGAATATTAGAAAGGAGAAATAAGATTACACAATTAAGTATTTGAAGCCTATGGTATTTCGAATGAAAATGAGCTCCATGCGCTCATTATTTGAATACTTGGTCCCCAGTTGGCAAACTGTTTGGGAATTATTAGTAGCTGTGTCCTTGTTGGAGGAGGTATGTCACAGGGGTTGAACTTTGAGGTTTCAAAAGCCCATGCCATTCCAACTGGCACTCTTTCTCTCTGCCTTATGGTTGTTGTCTCAGCATGTAAGCCTTCAGTAACTACTCTAGTGCCATAAATAACTATCTGCTGCAATCCTCCCTGCCATAGTGGTCAGGGACTAACCCTCTGAAACTGTAAGCACGCTCCCAATAAACTCTTCTATAAGTTCCTTTGGTTGTGATGACTCATCATAGCAATTGAAAATTAAATACAACAAAGCCCAAAACTATAAAAGGAAAAAATAACATAAAGGAACCACACAATGTTGCTACTATAGGTCAATAATTATCTGTTCAAAATGTTACCATATCATTTATGGTGAGAGCAATGTTCACTACAAAACATAATACACCCATCTCCTCATAATTCTCTTTATATAAATATCCTACTTTGATTTTCTGTCGTGATAAAACACTGGCCAAAACAAGTGGTAGGAGGAAGTTTTACTTGAGTTATAGGCTACAGTCCGTGTCTGAGGGAAGATAAGGCAGGAACCTAGAGAAAGACTGAAACAGAGACCATGGTATAATGTTCCTTACTAACTTCTTTCCAAGCTCAATTTTGTTACCTTTATTAAGGACCCAGGTATATTTGCCATGGGATGGTAGCAACCACAATGGACTTGGCTCTCCTACATCAATTTGCTATCAATCAAATGCCTCACAAACATAGCCACAGGATAATATAGTGTATACAAGTATTCAATGGAGAGTTTTGCTCAGCTCTGTCAATTTGATAACCATGATTAGACATTACAGTACAGTAAGCAGGGTATTATTTTCAGTGGTTATGTTTTGTATCAAAACTAAAAGAAATATTTATTTCTTATTTAACATTATTATTTTAGAAGCAATAAAGCAAGTGTTAAGTTTATAAAATGAGCATATATTATATCTATGTGATAAAATGGAGATGGATATTCACATTGAATTATGGATTTGCTCTATATCAATTTTTTAATAAATCAAGTCTAGACATAATTATATGGTATTTTCCAACCCTAAAAACAATTTAGTTTTTTGAATTTACTTTCTTTCCAACTATTAAATTATAAATCTACCTTTACCCAGGAAAAATAAAAATAAAAATATGAAGTAGTTATTTTTCAAAAATAAACGTGTCTTCAGGGGACTGACTATTTTTCAAAACCAAATTAGGTCACCCACATGAAATACAGGTAAATAATTCAGACTATTTCAAAATCAGGACAGTTGAAAAAAATCTAGGATAAAGGGCCATTACACCTACTTTAGCTCAGTGAAAATGAATGATGTATAAAATATCCCTCCTTCAAAATAGTTTCTTGGCCAAAAATTAACAATGCAAACAGCACTATTTTTTTTGCTCATGATACCCCAAAGTCTCTCACCATTCCTGACATATACCATATATTTAATTTAGATTGAATAGATGACAAGGAGCTACTGGTGCAGATGAGAGTGTGTGTGTATGTATGTGTCAATGTGTGTGTGTGAGAGGGGGGATGAAGACAGAAAGAGTTCACTAGAATAAGTACACTTTCAAAAGTTTGAGTAATTGAGGCTCAAGTAGGATATTAGAAAGAAAGGATTCATTGTGCATAAGCTGATGAGAGCATGCAAGTAGCTCTAACTTTGTTATTACTATTAGAAAAGTGTAAACAATCTGATTATTTTTTATTTTTACCTCCTGAAATTTCGTTACAACTTAGAAAAATCATAGCCTCATATTTCTAATGAAAAGAAATTATATTCAATGGCATTTTTGTACATTCATAGAATATTATCTCTACAGATTTGAGTATCAACATTTATAACTGCATGTCTCTAATAGTATTAAACAGAGTTCCAAAGACAAATTACACTTTTGAGGAGCATAAACTACAGCATAAACATAGAATTAGTGCAAGTAACAGCATCCTATTCCAGATAGTAACCTAAGCAGAAAATAAGGAAGATGAAAGTAATGGTGAACAATATCAGAAAATCTCCCTCATAAAAGCAGGAAAAGAGTTTGCAAGATAGCTCTACAATGTTGTTAGTCAGTATATCTTTATTAGAGCAAGCTGTTTTCCTAGAGAAATGATACCAAGGCTCCTGTCAGCGTTTGTATTCCCATTCACTCACCAGTTTTTAAGTGAGCAATCAATATTTTATGTCTACCATGGTACATAGATACCTTTAATTTATCATGTTCAGCAGTCATGTAAAAATCCTAATTTTTTGACATCCCTTCCTTGTTTTACTACATAAATACACAAAAATGAATCTGGTTTTGGAGGCTCAATTGTAAGTTCTGGGGTATAAGCTTAGTATTTTTAAAAGTGTAATTTGTCTTTGGAACTCTGTTTAATACTATTATACACATACAGTTATAAATGTTGATGCTCAAACCTGTAGTGATAATGTTCTATGAATATACAAAAACACCATTGAATATAATTTATTTTCAGTAGAAATATAAGGCTATAATCTTTCTTAATTATAGCAGAATATTTCAGAAGATGAAAATAGAAAATAGATAATCAGATTGCTTACAATTCTCATCCTGAGATAGGTGAATCAATTTAACCCTATGCTCTGAATATTACAGAGCTCATTTAGAAACACACTGGAAAATAAATAAATACCAGTGCAGACTTAATGGTTTCAATCATATTTTGTATTAACTTGTGTAGGCATAGACAACACTTCAGTAACTTCATTGCTCCTTCTTGCTAAAAAACCCCCCACATATTAAGGATCAGTAGAATGGCTCGGATTCTGGTCTAGTACCTCTGGCATAAGTTATTGGAAAGCATGCTTTCTCATTTCTGTTGCCAAAATGATTTTTCCTGACCAGATTTGTTAAGCTTCTGTGCTTGGTTCATGCACATTCTCCTCCTGTTTAATAAATTTATCCCAGACATTGCTGATGAATGATCTTTATTACTATGCTGCCCAGCTGGACTTGAAATCCAGACATTTTTGTCGTCACAGTTCCTCAGCAGACAATGCAGTCAATTGGTAGAAAAACTAAAATAAATTTCACCATAATTCTTAAGTGCCATGTGGACACTGGATGACCAACTGAGTCTATCTTCCAAACAGAAGAACTACGCACAAAAATGTTAGTAAATGCATTGGTTTGCTCTATTCTTCAGGTTGGCAAGTATATTAGAACAGATTTTACAATGTTGATTCTGTTTATGTATAAAAGTATAACTAGTTAGTTCTTTTTCTCATTAGCTGTGTGTTGGGCCCTGACATTATGTGTTTGTTATGATGTCAAGGATTAACTTTTCCTTTTATTTGCTGACATTTTTTAAATAAACTTAGTTAAGGACTTGAGTAATAACACTAATTATAATTCACAAGTGTAGGCATTTTAGGAAGATAAAGAACTAAATTTCATATGAATTTAGAGCAAGTGGGGACATTTGAAGAGGCCAAAGATTTCAATTTCAGACAAATTTAATTTCACAAAGTGACTACTATTTAATAGGATTTCTGAGTGTAGATGTGGGTGATTGGTACTTACAGTTACTTTCCTTTAAATGTGAACATGGAAACTTAACTTGCATAGCTTATGCACAGTACCACATCATGAATAAAATAATTTGAAGCACATAAGTCAACATACAGCATTGTGGCATAACTAGTAAATAAGATAACTATAATATATATATATATATATATATATATATATATATATTGTCCTTAAAGGTTTATAAATGCATTTTACAAACCGTTGTTTCCTGTGAGGAAAGTGTTACAATGTGCATGCTTTAAGTTGAAGGTAAGAATGTTGAAAGAGTTTAAGAGTTTAAGAGAGTAACTCAGCTTTACTCCAGAGTGATGAATCGTGATTGAGATTGTTTCATTCTCTGCTCTGATTTCATGACTCTGGTGTGCAAGAGAAAACCTTTCTGTGAAAACTTTGAGGATTCAAATAAAATTTAAGGATAGAATTATAGGTATAAACTAAAGACAGAACCTAGTTTTCCCCAAATGTTGTAGCTTCCTTCCTAAATTTGCATGAAGCAAACAACTTCATATTTTTTTCATCTCTCAAGCTTAAGCAATCACCAGTATTCTAATTGACCACTTATCCAAAAATCCCAAGGCTTTCACGGGTCACATAATATATTTTATTGAGTCTGTTCAAAGTACCAGAAACTGTGCAGGATTCTGAACATTAAGACAGTCTTGTCTTTGCTTTGAAGAGTCAGATGACCAGCTGATCCCAGCCTGTACAGAGCATTCCTTGTTTCAGTATAGAAAGTCTTATTTTCTCAGAATCACCACTGGTAATAGGATGGCTGGTCTCTCCACTTAGAAGAGGTTTATGATCTAGATTGGAGGCATGTCTGGAAATAACACCAACACCAAAGTGTTTATGATGGAGAGATTCTGAAAGACTGTGGGAATAAGGCATTTGTTCTCTTCTGTGCCTGAGATGTATTTCTTACTGCTCCATAATATCCTTATAGTTCAAATATCTTAAAATTACAACTCTCTAGCCTCAAGTCTTTGTGATGTCTGCGAGATGTCCTTTTAATTTCCTACATTGACATTCCCTCAGTTTATCATTGTCCTATTATTTGCAACATTTAAGACCATAGTTTTAGCTCAGCTGCTCTAGTTACATCATTATCATATGTCATCTGGGTCATCTGGCTAACTTTAGCATGTCACGTTCGCTATTGTACTTTGTAGTAAGTTTCTAGCTAAGATTAATTTGCCAGACCACCTGGGATAAAATAGAATTTGAGGGATGGTTTGCTTATAGAATACTGAGCATTTTCCATTATCTATGTTTATATACAATATATTCTATACAAAATCCATTTTGTTAAACATAATGCAAGAGGAAATTTTTTAGGAGTTCAAATGAGTGACTTATTCCTTTGCTCTGAAAAGTTGTGAGTGGGTGGAACATAACTAAGGAAAGTAACTGAACCAATGGGGCTTTGACCTTAGAATTTAAAGTCAGAAACAAACCAGGTACCCAACACTTTGCTCAGCACAGCAAATTTGGTGGTTCTGTATTAAAAGAAAAATCTTAAACTGGGAGATCTACCAGCCTTGGTAAGTAGAGGGCAGTATAAATGTTTTATACCCCAAACTATTGGCAGCAGTTTCAACTGGATCAAGGTAAGTGTGGAATGGAGATGTTCTTAACATGGCTAGGACTCAATAAGTCTAACACACTAAAATCATGATTACATTTTGAAAGAAAATTCACGAAAGCCAAACAGCAACTTTTGAGATCTTTTTCATTTGAAGGTAATCTTAATGCTATTAAATTCACAAATATGCTAATTTTATCACCCAATCCTAATTATCTAAAACACACATTGCAAACCTACAAATATCTATCACTCTGCATTCGGTGCCCACTTATCATGGTTTTAGAAATAGGGAGAATAGATTCTCCTTAAATTGCATGTCAATAGGTGTTTCTTTGCAGTTAACTTTAGCAAAATTCATACAAGATTTTAATAGTGACATTTACTTGTCAACTCACAAGGAAACACCTTTGAAACTGCATTTTGTTAAAGTCTCTGCACTAAAATGTACAAAACTAAACTATGCAAATGTTGAAAAATTTAAAATTCCTTATTAATTTGTTCGTTTGTTTGTTTGTTTTTTAACCCTTTCTTACAGCCCAGTCTTTATCCCCTTCCCAGTCTAGTCCACTCTCTGTTCCTCATCCCGTTTCTCCCCCCTGCCCCCCACCAGATCCCACCCCACCTCCCAATATCCAAGAGGATGTCCCCACCTTTCTCCACCAGAGCTCCCCAGTCCCTGGGGCCTCTGGTACCACTACCACAATCTACAAGGGCAATATACCCAATGTAATGAAATGAAAAAGACAAAGTTACAACAAATAAAAGACCTCAGGAATGTACATCTAACTGACACTGCATTGCACTAATCAATAGTTGATGTTTTGCAAAGTGTGGCTATGAACATTCTGAACAAGAAGGGCTTCCTATTTAAGCTGTAGTAATTTTTCTGATTATAGATTATTCCTTCTGTTGCAGATTTTTACAGTACCTCTAATGCATTTTGGAGGACTGTCTCAAAGTATCCTGCAGCTTTTTTGACAACTCTTGGTGCTATCTCTCATGCTAAGATCTGTAGCCATTTCTGTTTTATTTTAAATCCTTCTGCTACCATATCTACCCCTTCCATCACCATATCCATAGCCACCACCATAGGGACTGCCTGAGCTTCTTTCATGAAAAACTTCCCCCTTCATGGGTCCATAATTTGATTGTTGCTGTCCAATATAATTTCCAATGTCATTATAGCTCCCACCACCACCATAGATACTCAAATTTCCTCCTTTGTTGTAACCATTTTATCCTCCTCCACCACCACCATAACCACCACCTAGTTTACATATTCTCGTCCACCATTATCATAGTCTCCTATACTATTGTAACCAGGACCACTATCACAGTTACCACCATTGCCTTTAAATCCATTATATCTACCATCACCACTTCCATAGCTACCTTCACTGCCACCACCTCCACCACTATAGCTTCCTCTTCCACCAAAGATTTTCCCACAATGAAAGTTGCCACCACGACATCTAAAGTTTCCTCCACGATCCATAAAATTAACACATTCACCTCCATGACCTCTCTTTGATCCAGCAGACTTCATCTCTTGTTTAGAAAGGGCCCTTTTCACTTCACAATTGTGTCTATAATTAATAATGTGGTATTTCTGAACAACAGTTTTACAAACTGTGTCATGATCATCAAAAGTTGCAAAAGCAAATTCACGCTGCTTGTCTTTCATAACTTCTATGGTTTCATTCTTTCCATACTATTCAAAGTAATCTCTCAGATTATATTCTTCCATATCTTCTATATCTTCTTTAATACCACCAACACGAATTTTCTTCACCATTAAATGGGCTTCAAACTTGACAGAAACCTCTCTAGAAACAGCTCTCTTTGGTTTTACCACACACCCATCAACCTTGTATGTCCGAGCACACATTACATCATCTGTCTCTTCAACTCAAGAATAGGTCACAAAACCAAAGCACCTGGAATATTTTACTTGGGCATTTCTCATTTCCATCCAGTGTGCTCCATTTGTCAAAACGTTCCCTTAAGCTATTAACCGTAGTTTCAAAGCTCAGACCAACAATCAACAGCTTCCTTAGCCTCTCTGGTTCCTTTAGATCATGGCCTTCCATTTTGAAAACAGACTCTTCCAACTTAGTTCAATATCACAAGAGGGGAATTTTTATGAGTGCTTCTTGACTTTAAATATGTGTCAAATACTTAAGTTTCTTTATGTTATTTTTTAACCCACAGTAATAAAGAGTGAACATTATGATTTTCCACAATATATTCAAACATAAAATGAGCAATGAGAAGCTGAATAACCAGTTCACTTATAGGACATAAATTCAGGACAATCTCTGTTTTATAACCAGTCTCATTATGACATTATACTGTCCCTTACCCAGAATACATGTATTGACAATCTTTTTGAACTAAAGAATAACATTATAGTAAAAGTTTTAGTTTCCTTTTTTTGTTTTGTTTTATTTTGTTTTTCAAGACAGGGTTTCTCTATGTAGTCCTGGCTGTCCTGGAACTCACTCTGTAGACCAGGCTGGCCTCGAACTCAGAAATCCACCTGCCTCTGCCTCCCAAGTGCTGGGATTACAGGTATGTGCCACCACCGCCCGAAGTTTTAGTTTCCTAATGAAGCATTTTCCATAAGACCTCCAAGTAGGAGAATTAAGATACTCAAAGTAATGTATCAGTAAAAATATATTCACAATGTAGGACTAGGAGTTATAATATTCAATATTACATAAATCAGTGCAATATTTATTGCCTATAGACATATACAATTCATACTCAAAGTGAACATACAAAATTTGATAAGGAAAGAAAGATAAAAGAGATGGATATGGTCAAAGTATCTCATATGCTTCTATGAAAAGGGCATCATAAATTATACTTTGTACAATTCACAGAGACAAAAATAATTTCTTTGAATTCCTGAAAGCTTTGAATCTAGTGGCAATAATGTATATTAAGTAAATGGAATGATGAGGCATGTCATTTTCAGACTTCTTTAGCATAATTCTTTGAAATTCTTTGTGTACTTTGCTATGTATATCAACAATTTTTCTGTAGTCTTTTATTGTTCTATTGTATATATAAGAGCTTAATAGTTCACTTATTGGCTGAAATCTGAGTTGTTTCCAATTTTTAACTATCACAAAGACTTTATAAATATTTAATAAAAAGTTTGAAAGATCACATGTATTAATATTCCCATGAATTTTCTTCCTTTTTATAATTAGATATATTCTTTATTTACATTTCAAATGATTTCACCTTTCCTGGTTCCCCCTCCCCGAAAGTCCCATAAGCCATCTTCCCTCACCCTATTCTACAATCAACCCCCTCCCAAGTTCCTGTCCTGGTATTCCACTACACTGCTTCATTGATCCTTTCCAGAACCAGGGGCCTCTCCTTCCTTCTTCTTGGACATCATTTAATATGTGAATTGTGTCTTGGGTATTCCGAGCTTCTGGGCTAATATCCACTTATAAGTGAGTGCATACCATGAGTGTTCTTTTGAGACTGGGTTACCTCACTTAGTATGATGTTCTCCAGCTCCATCCATTTGCCTAAGAATTTCATGAATTCACTGTTTCTAATGGCTAAATAGTACTCCATTGTATGTATGTATATGTGTGTGTGTGTGTGTGTGTGTGTGTGTGTGTGTGTGTGTATATATATATATATATATATATATATATATATCACATTTTCTGTATCCATTCCTCTGTTGAGGGATGTCTGGGTTCTTTCCAGCTTCTGAATATTATAAATAGTGCTGCTATGAAAACCTCACACCAGTCAGGATGGCTAAGATTAAAAATTCAGGAGACAACAGGTGCTGGCGAGGATGTAGAGAAAGAGGAACACTCCTCCACTGTTGGTGGGAATGCAAGATGGTACATCTGATCTGGAAATCAGTCTGGTGGTTCCTCAGAAAATTGGGCATGACACTTCCAGAGGACCCTGTCATACCACTCCTGGGGATATACCCAGAGGATTCCCCTGCATACAATAAAGACACATGCTCCACTATGTTCATAGCAGCCTTGTTTATAATAGCCAGAAGTTGGAAGGAGCCCAGATATCCCTCAAAGGAGGAATGGATACAGAAAATGTGACATATATATATATATATATATATATATATATATATATATACACACACACACACACACACACACACACACACACACACACAATGGAATACTACTCAGCAATTAAAAATAATGAATTCATGCAATTTGTAGGCAAATGGTTGGATCTGGAAAATATCATCCTAAGTGAGCTAACCCAATCACAAAAGAATACACATGAAATGCAATCACTGATAAGTGGATATTAATGAGCCCATAAGCCCTAAATACTCAAGGCACAACTAGCAAGTCAAATGATTCCCAAAAAGAAGAAAGGAGAGGACCCTGCACCTGAAAAGATTGAATCCAGTTTTGTAGATCCAGAACAGAGAAATGGTGGGGGGAGGGGGATTGGGGAATAGTGGGGGGGTAGAGGACTTATGGGACATATGGGGGGGGACTGGGAAAGGGGAAAGCCTTTGAAATGTAAACCTAGAATATAGAATAATAGAAAAAATTAAAAAAAAAGAAAATAGTGGAGCATGTGTCCTTATTACATACTGGGGAATCCTCTGGGTATATGCCCAGGAGTGGTAATAACAGGGTCCTCCAGAAAGTCTAAAGGAGTGATGTGATTAATATCTCATTAATAAAAGATATAAAACATATATACAATACTCCAGCAATCATGGCTTCCATTTTACATGTTTTGTTTCATTAGTTCTTTCATCTATCTATTTGTCTCACATGTAACACAAATGAGATTCTAGCTCATCATTCTCCTCAACTGCCTCCAGAGTGTTGAGGTGGTAGATATGTGCAACCACACCCCAGCAGAATGCATATTTTAGTGAGTTATAAGTTGTGAACAAAAAATAATAAAGCCGACTCCCCATGGCATTAGAAGTCATTTATTATATCTGTAATAAAATAAAATTCCAAAATTCCTGATGCAAATTATTAGTATATAACAACTGAAGTAAACCACAGCTACATACAGAAGTCATATTAGTAAAATGTAACTCTACATATAAGAGTGAATTATATTTGCATCTTCTTGTGAATATATAGTAACTAAAGAATGTGAGAAATCTATTTGCTAGTATTAACTAAAAGGAAATTATTTTTCAATACCCATAGAATACAACTGACAGCAAAAATATGTGGAAATGCCATTTGCCTGATAGAAAGCTTTCATTTACACCACATATATATTTTTGATGCGTTATTTTTTAAAAAAGATACAGACTCACCTGGCTTTGTTCTGATTTAAAGAATTTCGTAAGTGTTACTGTGTACTTACCCACATCACTACTGTTTTTCATCTTAAAACAGACATAGCTACATGGAAAAGTATAATTTCTAAATAACAAAGGATAATTTATTTTAAAACTGCTCAGGATGTAGCTCCGTAGTAGACTAAACACTTATGCTTTGGGGCCAAGATTCAATTGTATTGTATACACGGAAAACTAATGTGTTTTGTTTTATCCTTTGTGGGTAAGCAGTTTTATTGGGGAGGTGCATTTAAGTCAAAGAAATATGTCACTAATTTAAATTATTTTTTATTACTCCAATCTACAAATCAAAGGAATTCAGTTACATTTTAAGAAGTTTTAAATGCACTCAGGAAGCACTGAACCATCTTTTTTTTCCTCACTGAATATTCTGCAGTACCTCCAGAGAAACATTTGGTAGTGTGTAATGCCACTATCTGACTTCAAAGGTATCATATGCCAAAAGATAACAAGAATGGGAATTGGGGCTCATATCAAGACTACCCTAATGCTCCTCCACAGAGCAGCACCATCTGCTGGGGAAGTAACCTAACCAGGAAAGTATAGGAGACTGTGGGCCTGTGTGGGCTAGGGTGATACTTACTGTGTGGGCCAGTGTGATATTGTGTAGGCCAGAGTAGACTGGTATAGGAATGAAGCAGGCTAGTTTAGGTCCTCACAGGCCAAGTAATCATAGGCAAGTTCTGGAGAGTGTGTGTATGCACCAGAAGTGGCACCCACTCTTGATTTTCTTTTTTCACATTCCCTCCCACTTTCATGACATTTGGGGATATGGGAATAATCTCATTAGTCACTAAGCTCAGGAAACACACTATTTCAAATTATCTCTGCAGCCTGTAAAGTACTACTTATAAGTAACATTACCATATCCAGTAAACAAAAATTTAGGAATCTTGATGTAATTGGTATTTCAGATAGAGAACTAGTTTTTTTTTTTTTTAATATAAGTATATGCCATGTAATACTTGGGACAAACTTGCACTCAACTCTTCCTTATGTTGAAGTCCTTCATTTTTACATGTTGATCAAGTAACAATATAGTTATAGGCTCCCAATTTTATCCTAGGCAGATTTTTAAATAATAATTCACTGTTTTTTCCTTATAATATCCAAAAGGCTCCAGTCAACAAAATATAACCAGATATTTGAATTTATAGTTTACATTTTGGCAGTGAAGCCATATTACATGTGCCTTAGTAGAGTCTATTTATGGTTTTAAATTTTTCATTGCACTAATTTGACCATGTCCAGTTCAGTGGAACAAATGAATGCTTTGTTCCAAAACTAAACATGTCTCTCACACAATACACATTTATGGTATGTCCATTTATTTACATGAACAAACCAGATGAGAGACATGATTTAGAGTCCAGAAAATGGTCCACTTTTTCAGCTTTTCCCTTGCACAAAGGGAGACCCTTGGGAATAGCCTGTTTCACCTTTCAGTGGCTATGATGTGCTGTCATGGCAACAAGCCTGACAAGCACGATTCTCTATTTCTCATGAAAAGTTCATCTAACCTTCCAGATTTGGTACTTAGTTAGGATAGAACTCAGCTTTTTGGTGATAAGCATGTGGAGAGAAGAGATTTTTCGGGTAAGAATAACACATCCATGTGGATGAACTGGGTTACATACAGTATGAACATGGAAAGAAGGAATAGACAAAAACAAAACAACAGCAAAAAGAACAGTTTAGAGGTGAAAACCTAAGAAATAACTGATTAACTGAGCAAGTCTAAATTTTGGAGATCAGAAAACAACTTAAATTCAGGACAGCTAAAAGAATCATATAACCAACGTAAAAATTATTAGAAATAGTCCCGTAGAGGTTTTTATTCAGTCACTCCAAACACAATCTTCATCCCTGAATCACAATATAGTCTGATGTGATCTTTTTGCCAAATAAACAATGTTCACCTGGGTATAATATGGAAATTGGATGTGTTTTCCTTTACACTTAAATATTTCAAGAAGATACATTCTTAGATAGGTGACTACTGAACTTAAGGTACAATTGAAATTCCCATCACAGATATAATACAAAAATCAAGATATTCCCTATACACTTGTACTTTTACTTTAATAGTTAGCAACATTTGAATGCATTTGATTTATTCTCTTTCTCTCTGCAAAGAAAAGCAGGTGACTATAATTATGTATATTTTTGTAATGATCATGCATTATATATGCAATAACATACTTTTCTTGAAAGGTATGTCTAAGTCTAGAACAGAGAACAGGCTTCGGGGCTATGTCACACAGAAAAGTAATATGTATGCGAATGAATTATCAGGCTCATTAATCATTTTTGTACTTGAGGTGCTAAAGTGCTAATATTACACTGAGAATGAAAATGAAGTAATTAAGGAGTTTAATAGCTACAGTCTTTTGAGGAGAAAACACATTGATAAGGCATTTTTTAATTGTTACATAAATTGGATATTTTTGAAAATTACAAAAACTGGGTTAATCTATTGTTTAGCTCCAAATGACAGAAATCATTTGATTATATATGTATATGGGGTCAATAGATGACCATAAGAGGAGAGTCATCTAAATCTCCACATTTATTAAAGAAATTCCCTGGAACTCAAGGAACAAAAACACTTATGAGTTTCTCTCCACACTCCCAAGCCTTTTGATTTGTGCAGCATTATATCTCAAATGATTGATAGTGAAGGGCCAGTTTTTTGTGCCTCTGTTCACAATCCAGCACAGATAGATCCTTTTGTAAATGTAATACCAATTACTTGGGAAAAATGAAACAAGCCTATGTTCAAAATGCAGGATCCAGCCATTGTAGCATTATGCAGTGGCACTTCTATAGAAGCTTCTAACAGCTTACTCTGTTACCCACTTAGGCCAGAAACCATGTGAGGATCTATAACAACCCACATTAGGAAGTCCCATTCTGAAAGCATGCTTTAGTTAGAAATTGACACACACTCACTTCCTGACTGCAAAGAGGTCACCTGAAAGCTACTGACTTCTGTCAGGAGCTCATACCCTATTTAAACCTTCCCTCTGACATTAGTGAACATGGGGAACTTGCCTAGCTGAGTAGGAATTATATGTGCATAAGCCTTTCCCCTCCCTTCCATTGTTCTGTGCTTTCTTTGCTAATAAGTCTACTTTTTAAAATTTCTATCGTTTACCTACCCTTTACATCCATTCTTTTGCTTCTTTTCATTTTTCTTCTTTTATTAGATTTTTTAAATTTACATTTCAAATGCTATCTCCTTTCTTGATTTCAGCTCCCAAGAAACCCCCTGTCCCACACACCCTCCTCCTGCTTCTAAGGTGTGCTCCCAGCCACCCACCCACCCACTTCCACCTCCCTGCCCTCACATTCACCTACACTGAGGCACTGAGCCTTCACAGGACCAAGGGCCTCTTCTCCCATTGATGCCCGACAAGTTCATCCTCTCCTACATATATGGCTTTAGCCACGGGTCCCTCTATATGATCTCCTTTTTTGGTGGTTTAGACCCTGGGAGTTCTGATTGGTTGATATTGTTGTTCTACCTATGGGGTTGCAAACCCCTTCATCTCCTTCAGTCCTTTCTCTAACTCCTCTGTTGGGAACCCCTTGATCAGTTCAATGGTTGGCTTGTTGGCTTTTGCTTCTTTTCATTTTCATTTACATGCAGTTCAAAGACCAAAACCTTGGAGACAGAACTAGGTTTAAACTGAAATGTTGTCACTTTATGACATTGAGAAAATGGGTCAGGTACTTCATGTTAAGTCAGGGGAATTCTGTAAGCTGGGTCTTTTCTATTATAAAATGGTGATAGTATTATCCCTTATTCAAAAATAAGAGAAAGAGCTATAACAGGTTATACTGCATTTCTGCTGACCCCTCCATCTCTTCCATTATCAGGCTTGTGTATGTCTAAAGATAAAGATGGTATATGTGCACTGCTTATGTTAAGTGTATTAAGATTTTTAATTGCTGAGTAGAATTCCATAGTGTAAATATACCGTATTTTCTGTATCCATTCCTTGGTTGAGGGACATCTGGGTTCTTCCCAGCTTCTGGCTATCATAAATAGGGCTGCTATGAACATAGTGGAGCATGTGTCCTTATTACATGCTGGTAACACTATGGAATACTCCCCAGCTATTAAAAACAATGAATTCATGAAATTCTTAGGTAAATGTGTGGAACAGGAAAATATCCTAAGTGAGGTAAACCAATCACAAAAGAAAACACATGGTATGCACTCAGTGATAAGCGCATATTAGCCCAGAAGCTCGGAATACTCAAGAAACAATTCACATACCAAATGATGCCCAAGAAGAAGGAAGGAGAGGCCCTTGGTCCTGGAAAGTCTCAATGCAGCAGTTTAAGGGAATACCAGGACAGAGAAGCAGAAGAGGGTTGATTGGGGAATGGGTAGGGAAGAGGGCTTATGGGAATTTCAGGGAGGGGGAACCAGAAAAGGGGGAATCACTTGAAATGTAAAAACAGAATATATCTAATAAAAAATAAAAATAAAAAAGAATTTTGCTTGCTGATTATGAATATACTTGTCCTCAGAATATTAATTAAAGAAAGCCAATCAAACAATGTAGCAACAAAGCAGGTAAGCTTCAAACATCACTACATTTTTGTCTCCTCTTTTTAGAGTTTAAGCTAGAATCCTTGGAGTCATAATCACTCTCCTATGCCAGTTGTAACCATGGCACTTTGCAGATTTCAATGATTCTAAAAACAATAATTGTTGCAAATAGTTTTCACATTTTCTTACTCACTTAGCACTTTACCTGCTACCTCAGTTTTGTCTGATGTTTTGAAACAAATTCCCCTATATGTGTCCTTCAATCCATCCAATTAATCATTAACATTGCTAGCAGAAGATTCTGTAAAATACAAAATACAAGTCATGCTCCTCCTTGAAGCCTTCCTTAGAAGTTCTAAGTTTATTCATTGTGAACTATGGGGCAAGTACAGAAGGCAGGCATTCAGAAGATAAAGCTGTTCTAAGCCTTAAATAATTAACTATTTCCAAAATGGTTGCAAAATCACAGCTATTCACACCCAGGTTACATGCAAAACCACTCTTCTATCTCTTCCATCAACTTACATGTAAATGGGTAACACCTGGTCTAACCACAAATAGGGGCCTTTCTACTCCCGAGCCATTCTCAGTCTCCAGGGGAAGAGTAAAAGCAGAAAACATCTCTCCTGCTTAGAGATCTTGCATTACTCCTTTCCCTGTAATTTAGGCATCTGCTTCTTTCAGACAGGGATAAGTGTGTAGCACAACTTGATTAGAACATGGAGCAGATATTTGAAGACATGTACCATATTTTAAAAAGGCACAGGCTTAAAAGATAGCAGCATTGTACAATACAGACTGTTCTCTGAACATCAAAATCTTTTATTGTAGTACATCCAATGACTATTATGTGACAATTAGTTTTTCTTGATTATCACCAACTCATTCTATTTATATTTGCCCTCTCAATAATTATTAGAGTTGTAAGATAGAAAAATTGAACATTATATAGTCTATATTTTGGTTGGCACCAACTCTTTAAAAACAGATTGCTTTGTGCTTAAACACAGAACATTATAATTATAAAAGTAAGTACATTTCAAAGAATATGTTCACTGAGAGATATTAATTTAGTAAAAATTACTAAGCTCTTCTAGTAATACATAGAAACTAACTTAATGCAAGAAGTTCTAACTGTTCAAAACCATTTAGATTCAACTTTGACCACAACCACATAATAAATTAATCAATATAAAATTGACAATGCAAATGTGTTTGATATTTTATATTATTAGCTCAACTATTACATCAATGACGTTTACAAATTTTCACTGATATAGTAACCACCTTGAAGCATATTTTATTCTCCTGAATCAACTGCTTATTTATCTCAAAGATATCTATTATGGTATAAATTAATTAGGTCAAATCTTAGTAGAAATGCTAGTATTTTATTTCATTTTAGTGACAAGCTTGCTTCCTTAGATTATATTTTATGGAGTAATTACATAGTTCACTTTAGAACTATATGACTCATTTTCCTGTAAGAAAGAAACAGATTTAGAGGCATGGATCCTTGAACTGGAAAGATGACTCAGCAGTTAGAATCACTTACTGCTCATATAGAGGACCCAAATTCATTTCTTAATACTTACATTGAGTGGCTCACAACTGCCTGTAACTGTAGCTCTAGGGGATCTGGCCTCCATGAGTATACATATACACAGTAGCAGTCAGTTTTAATATCAACTTCCAAATTTTAGACTTAACTGAATAGATCTGACTGCATTAATTGATATGGTACAACTCACTCCAAGTATGGGAAGCACCTTCTCATGGCTTGCCAGATAAAAAGAGGGCATGGCAGAAATATTATTAACACCCCTTGCTTGCTTGGCCATCCCTCCTGTTGGCCTAGCCTTTACTTTTGCTACTGAATTGATTTAGCCATTTGCTGCTGAGGATTCTTTCACTAAGATCAGAAGCAGCATTTCTCAGCTTTACTATTTGACACTTGGGTTGTTACCAGTGTGAGACATGTACTGTGAGACTACTCTGACTGCTTAGGCATCCAGCCTCAAGGACCAAGCAACTACTGGATTCTCTATCTCCTCAAAGTGAGACAACTGGATTCTCTATCTCCTCAAAAGTGAGACAACTTCTGTTACGATTTTAACATAGAATGACTTAATGTATTATTTTATTGTATATGTGTATTAAATATTAAATCTCCATCCTATTGGCCCTATTCCTCTAGAGAACCGACTAATCCTCATGTGTACACACATACACACACATGCACAAACACACACACACACACACACACACACACACACACACACTTAAAATGATGAAAATAAAACTTAAAGAAAAAACAAGGAGCCTGAACCTGTCTAGACCTAGAAATGAGTATAAATCATAACACTATTCAGCAATACAGAATATCTTAGGATGGAAAGCGGCCAAAGTACACATTTAGATCTGGCCCATCTTTAGGTTATAAATATTATTATAGCTTACTCTGCTTTCTCCCTGACCTTCCCTTGCCAAAACTACTTTAAAACTATACGTGCAATACTGTCTTTTTTCATTGGCCTTGCTGACTTATTCTGTGTTATCCATTCCCATGATGATGTACCTCTATATTTTCTTTGGTATAAGATGGTAGTACCTAGTGTCATTTGACATTTTCTCATAGTTAAGATCACCTTACATCTGTTTTCTAAGAACCAGAGCCATGCAGACACAAAATAATTCCTTCTTAATTTTTTTCGTTCTCCAAGTAAGTACTTAGAACATTTAACATTTTTTGGAATATCCAAGTTAGAAAATGTCCATGTTTTAGTTACTCAATATCCTGTCTATTTGCAAACTAAAACCTCATAATAAACAAATTTAAATTTGAGTATTTCGTAGTTAATGTCTCACTGACAGTGACTATGTCAAAAAACTTACGCTAAAACATTGTAACCTGCTATACAGATAAAGTTCTAAAACCTAAAAATCTACCTTATTGGTTCTTAATCAGTGACATTTGAAATGTACTATAAGTTTCAGATTTATAATCTCACTGATTATCAAGAGAGTATTCTCACCTTTCTGATGCTCTTACATAGGTCACACAACATAGATTATTAAGCACCTGACTGCATTGCTAAAGAAAAATATCCCTTGAAATCTGAATATCAAATATGGAAACGTCCATCCACTTATTCTGTTTTTAATCAAATCATCTTAGAACCAAATTTGGTTGACATACTCAATTTTTTAACCAGGAAAATCTCACTTTCTCTCAATTTTTTTTCTCTTCACTAGTAATCAGATGTTGTATTTAAATGTTCCTAGAAAAGATTTAGAGTAATAGCAAATAATAAAATCCCATAATCACAGTCTTACTCATGCCAAAACGTAAGGAACAATGGCAAAAGTGAAATTTCAATATCTGTCATTGTTACAGTGTAAAAATGTTGAGCAGTTGTTTAAAATGTAAACTACTGATAATAATATCTATCTTTAGTGATGAAATAGGTTTAAATAAACAAATATTATATATCTTATACTATTTGTTTTTTTACCAAGTCTTTTTTTTTTTTTTTTTTTTTTTTTTTTGGTTTTTCGAGACAGGGTTTCTCTGTGTAGTTCCGGCTGTCCTGGAACTCACTCTGTAGACCAGGCTGGCCTCGAACTCAGAAATCCGCCTGTCTCTGCCTCCAAAGTGCTGGGATTAAAGGCGTGCGCCACCACCGCCCGGCTAATATTTTAATTTTTTTTTTGTTTTTTTTTTTTTTTCGAGACAGGGTTTCTCTGTGTAGCCCTGGCTGTCCTGGAACTCACTTTGTAGATCAGGCTGGCCTCGAACTCAGAAATCCGCCTGCCTCTGCCTCCCAAGTGCTGGGATTACAGGCGTGCTCCACCACCGCCAGGCTAAGTCTTTCTTATTCACAAATGCAGAGTTATATACAATGTGCTAAGGTTACAATAATAAACAAAATATTCCTGTAAAACATGACCTGTGAAATTTATGTTCTAGTAGGATAATGAACTCAGTGAACTATAGTTATAGGAGATTTCAACTAAATGAAGAGTTTAACTAAGAGTCCTAGATATAAGTAGGAAAAGTAGGAAATAATTCGCCAAAATATGAGAAGAATGAGGCCTGAAAACATACTTCAGTTAGTATACTGCTTATCTAGCATGCATGAAACCCTGGCTTTGATCCCAATGTGATATAAATTGGCCATGGTGGAGCATGGATATTATTCCAGCATTCAGGAGGGAGAGAAAGAAAGACTGAAAGTTCAGGGATATCTATAACTGTGCAGGAAGTTTGAGGCCAATATGAGACAGAGAGAGAGAGAGAGAGAGAGAGAGAGAGAGAGAGAGAGAGAGAGAGAGAGAGAGAGAGAGAGAGAGAGAGAAAGCAGCCACATCCTCCACATAGATCTGGAATTGAGAGATAAGCAAGGTAGGTAATAGCTGCATGAGTGGGAATAAGCACTAATAAGGTTGAGAAAAAGTGCGTGCGTGTGTGTGTGTGTGTGTGTGTGTGTGTGTGTGTGTGTGTGTGTAAATGACTTCTGTTTCCAATCCTCCATAACTCACAAAGAGATGCTAATCCATGCTTGAACTGAAAATTCAGTAGGTTCTGTATAGACAGCCTAGAGGCAGCAGATGATGGTAGTCAGAAGAAACGGAAACAGCCAAGCCCTGGTTTATAGTCTTCAGTACTGCAGCATCCTAGGATGGGTCAGAAAAAGCCACAGCAAAATTCTCAGCCACAAGTTATAAAATATTTGTCATTTAGAAACAACAGGCTTACTAACTAGCATGACTTTTTATCCTACTATTCACTTTGTGTTTCTGTGTATGGGATAGAGAGTCTCAAAAACAATCATTCTGTTTCCCATAGAGTTATAACTCAAGTGAATTTCACAGACTTTTTGATTTTCCCATTCCGTCTCAAGCATATAAAATGTACATCTGCCTGTGCTGCTGAGGAAGAATCTTTTTAGCTTACTGTGCACTCACACCTTTACCAACACTTGTTAAAGATGAAGCAGTTATCATCTTAGCTTGTTGACAACTTGCTCATTTCCATGAGAAATTTTACTTTAATCAAATTCTACACACAGTACATGTTGTAATTAACTGAGATACATTTCCTGTCATCCACACATTATTCCTAAACAGGGTCTGGTCTGGTTGATTGGAACTAGTGTGTCCCCATGAAGGAGCATTAAAAGAGATTTTTTTACTGAAGTTTTTACTGAAGAGATATAATGAAAACAAAATATCAAACATAGTTCTATGGTTTGTAAATTATATTATTCTAGACCACATTTTCACCATTTCATGTTTTTTTGTGATGTTGATAGCACATTATATGCTACACACTTTTTTTTTAATTTTTATTTTCTATATTCTATGTTTACATTCCAAAGGCTTTCCCCTTTCCCAGTTCTTTTATCACTTGAATTTTCTCTCAGGAATTCTGGTTCCCTGGTTTTGTCAGCTCCTCCTTTTCAAAGATTTCTTATATAAGTGTGCATGTCAGGTTAATTTGTCTGGCTTCATTTCATGCAGACCAAGGTCATGAGTTTAATTTCTTTGGAGGAATTTCAATGTTTTAAACAGAACTAAATTTGATCCCAAAGAGATCTCTACCCCTTTCCCATCTCTACCCCTTCTACTTTTTCCCCAGGTCATAAGAAAAACAGATCTTCATTTTGTCTGGATGCAAGATCCATTTAAATAGTTTTATTTTAAAGCATACTTCTCCATATTTATCCCTAAATTTAAGGATTCTGTCAGTGTTATGGGGCTTCCTGTGTTTTCTTCAGTGACAAGCACCAAGTACTTTGCCTAATGTATAACAGTTGTTAAAGACATATTAATATATTCTTTCCATGACTATGACATTTTCTATCCATATATAGAACAGGCAGATTGTTAGAATCATAAATAACTGGCATAATGTCTAAAACAATCAATCAAATTCTATGCTGGATTGTTTTCTTCCCCCAAACGTATTTGTATCCCAAGTGTGTTATATTAATCAAAACTTTAAATTATTATATATATAGAGAAAATTTCATATATATATATATATATATATATATATATATATATATATATAGAGAGAGAGAGAGAGAGAGAGAGAGAGGAGGGAGAGAGGTGCCATCTATTCCATATGCTTTATGGACCATAATAAAAACCACTGGTGATATTTTTCTCATGTAATGTACTTTGTAAGTGAACACAATAATTCCTACCTTGTAGATTTATTGGTAAAAATAAATAAGTCTATAAATGAGAATTGTGTACAGTGTTGTAGGCAAAATTTAATCTTCCATAACAACTATTATTACTTTTTAAAGAGTTTATTTTATTGAGGAAGTACACCAAATTATAGACTGCTGAAACAGTTTAAAAGATCACTCTATAAAAAATGAAGAGTGAGTGAAGGAATTCAAGAAGGAAGATAGCAAGAGAGGAAGTTCCCATTTTTAACTTCCTAAAGCAGAAACTAATAAGTTATGCCATACCCTGCACCAGCATAATGACCTTGGGCCAGTCAACTTCTTTAATTCCCAAATATTTTCCTTAACCCTTAAGATGATTCATTTTAGAATATAACAAATGTCTATTGCACCATGGCAGTAGTCTTTGATATGATGATGAATATAAAATAAATTGTGCATTGTGTAATGAAATATAAGTGCAGTTATCTGTGACATTTGATAAAATACCTGGTTATGAAATGACTTTAGGAGGTGCATCTAATTGCCTGATTTAAAAGTTTGAATTTAATGCTATGAATATCAAAGAGAGATTCCTACAAATCTTTTTTACATTACAAGTATGCTAAGTTTGATTCAAGTTTAACACATTCCTATCTTAAACTTCTTTAGATATCACATTCTCACTAAGGCCCTCATCATGGAGAGAGCTGCATGTTCACTTAGCAATGCCAGAGAAGTTACTCAATTGTATGTCACACATGCATATATCAATTCACCCATTAATATTTGATATATAAACTAAGATGATTTTGATAAAAAAAGGTTGGAGAGAAGTGTTTGAGACAAAGATGATTTATGTATATGAAAGACAGTTAAACTATTCTTCCATATTTTATTCTGTATTAAAAATTGATATTATGTTGTACTAAAAATTACCTGGATCAAGTCTTCATGAGCTGAGCTAAACTAAACAAAGACTTATGTGACAAGATTTGTTTGGCATGAATGAAAAAGGTCACCATTACTTGCACTTATTATCCTCATTTGCTGAATATGACATACAGCTTTTCTCAGGACTAATTTATTAAGTTGCTATACTGTCTGGAACAAAAACTCCTTCAAGCTAGATTTCTTAAAAATATAGTCATTGAGCCATTGTTGTGAACTGATATACTTTTTTTCTGAGTTTTTTTCCTCTACTGAAAAAAAATAGAATTTTTATACAGCTATTTTACAAAGGCCAAACAATGTTAATGATATGTAAATGGTATCGTTTCTTTGGTCAAAAATATGCTTTCACATTTCCTTGCCACCTATAATATAGTGTGAAGCTAATGTTAAGGATTCATCAAATGGATCTTCTTTCTAGAGTAACGTGATTGCAGTTCCCCCCTTAGCACTGCTCTTGAGGTAAAGCATAATTAGCATTCCATCATAAACCACTTTGGAGAGCACAACAGTAGTTGGTTTTCCAATCAGACTTCTGAAAAGAACTGTATTATACAGTATAAATAAAATGCTAATTTATTATTGATCATACAGGGAAGTGAAAGCACAGAAAACTTGATTGCTTTCCAATATAAAGTATTCATTTAGATGCACCTTCCTTTTTTAAAAAAAAAAAGATGCAAACAAAGGGGGTAGGCAGAACATTTCTCAGCAATGTCTGTGTGGAATTCACAAGAAAATAATACTGTTCTTATTTACAAGGGCTTCACGACATGCAGGGGGGGGGGGTATACATTCTGTCCTTTAATCATTGCCCTAACTGAGAAGGTTTTGTTAACAGGATTTAAGATTCACAGACAGAAATAAAAATTAAGTTTTTAGGAACTGGGGTTACTGCTCCATTAATAAGCTATATAAAGCCTTAAAATGGAACAACACTGAATATACTGTTAGTCAGGAATAAGCACCCAAGTTACAAGGCATTCCAAAGTTGCACTCTCAAAATATGCACTTTTTCAGAATTCTAAAGATATCAGTAAAGCAAAGTCTTTCCAGAGCAATTCAATGACCAATTCTGTCCAAAAGGAGATGGAAAGGTTAGACGATGCCTTAATTATCCTTAAAATCCTATTAATTTATCATGCTAAAATGTTGACAGTACAGTGAAGCCATGATACTTTCTATTATCTCATCGAAATATAGTGCAAAAGAGATGTTTGTGTATAACAAAATATAAAATAGCAAATGGCATCCAGGATGAATGTGGGGATTATTTCAAAAGCATATGTTTTCAACTATGAATATTTTTGGTAAGCAATATTACATGGATTATCTATACATAGTAGATAAAGTCCTAAATTAGTTCAATGTGCTTTGACCATAATCTTTTTCAAAGATATTTTTTTTACTTTTAGATATGTGTACAGGGTCATTCTGAAGGTGGGGAACCTATACATAATTATTCATGCCATGGAGTACAGATGAGTCTGATCTCCTGGAGCCTGAGTTACAAGGATTAGTAAGCCACTTGACTTAGATGCTAGATATTAAACTAGGATCCTATGAAAAAGTACTATGTGCACTTAACTACTAAACCATCTCTCCAGGCCTCTCCAGCAGAACCTTATGCAGCTGTAAAATATGATACAACAATGATGAACAAAAATAATTAGAAGTTGTTGATGGAAAGAGATCCAAATGATCTTCTAGGTTATGGGTCAGCATATTTTTTCTATAAAGGGCCAGAGAGTAAACGCTATGGGAAAATACTTGCTGTTGACTCTCAGCAGGCAATAAAATTCAGTCAGATAATTCATAAATAAATAGGTGTCTTTGCATTCCAGTAACACCTTATTTATGGATAATGTATACGTATATAAATCTTGTTTTTACCATGCATGAAGTAGTTTTGATTTAAGTCTCCTTTAAAGCATTTAAAATAGCTTTTAGTTATAGAACTAAAAAGTTTAGGAATAGAACTGTTTTAGCTTTCAGTTGTTACAAAAAACATGGAGTAGACTTAATTATCTTTTAGGATTGCCATTTTCTAATTATTATTTTATAGCAGATTCTTCTTTATATTACTGGTATATTATCTTTGACACTTCCCCATAGAAAAAAAGATCCACATAAAATAATTAAAAGTACATTTAGTTGGAGTTTTTCCTCTCCCAATGAAATTATAAAAATATAGCAAATCAGAACAGGATTGCTATGGGCTTCGTGTCTCTAATAACAATTACTGATTTGCTGGCCCCAGGTGTCTGTTTAGGCGGACATGGACTCAACCAATGTTGATAATTCCTTCATGGCATTCAAATTATTCCTGAAGTATAGAAGTAACATGAAGATAAAATAAAAGAGCTAATACTTGCATGTTAAGTGAAGACAACAGGTTCTAAGGCATAATGGAATTTTTGTTCAGATTTGGAATTAACACAGTACAAATTTTAGGTAAAAATTAAGTTGAAATAATATGTCATAGTCAAACATAAAAACAATTACAGCTCATATATATTCTAGAAAACCCTTCTTTCATGTCAGATACACATAGTACTATATACTAATGTTGGAAACTATT
The DNA here is from genome assembly GCA_964023405.1 of Apodemus agrarius. Classification (NCBI taxonomy): domain Eukaryota; kingdom Metazoa; phylum Chordata; class Mammalia; order Rodentia; family Muridae; genus Apodemus; species Apodemus agrarius. The sequence goes on from OZ030010.1 coordinate 50,691,889, forward strand.
CAACAAGTAGAGAGACACTGCATCTGACATTCTCTCATACCCAAGTGATTTGTGGTAGAAACAGCCCATTTATGTACAAGATTTAGAGTAGCCCCATCCGTATTACAATGGCACTATCTTCATCTGTGCTTCCTCTGTATGACTTCCTATGATGGTGAGTGATTTTGTGGTGTAAAACTGAATGTATCATTTCCCAAACTTCATCACAAATAATTCAAATGATTACTGAGACACAAGTAACCGTCTCACACCAAAAGATGGAAATAATTTTTCATGATCAAATAAGTATATACTTGATTCACCAATTTGCTATTCACTAAACACATTTTCAGAAATAAAGGTTTGAGATGATTTGTGGGAAAAACTATATACTTTTTTAAAAGTGTGACTTCAATATATGTAGAGGAATTTTAACCCAGAAGCATGGCTGTTCTGATCACATTCAAAGACCTTCTAGGTCTGTTCCATCCAGCTATAATGCAGAAACATCCTTAGTACATGACTTTAATCCCTCTGGCTGGAAATCTTTAGAACATACCTTTAATCCCAAACAATGGTGTTGAATTGAGGGGCAGATAAAATGATGAATCAGAGATTCATTTGACAGAATGAGTCAGAAATAAGACACACCCAACTCTCAGGTAAAAGCTATTAGGAGCATCACAGGGAGAGGCAATCAGTTCAGTTCCTCAGTGAGCTGGAAGTTGAGTCAGTTGATACTCAGTGTAATAAGTGTAGTACAGTAGAGTTCAATCCAGAGTTCATGCAGTTCAAGCCAGGTGAGCAGAGGCAGTTGAAACCAGAGAATAAGAAAGAGCCAGAAGAAGGCAATTATATCAGGTGAATAAAAGATGTATTACAAATTCATTTAAGAATGGGACTTGTTTTTATAATTCTTCTATTTATTCATGTTTTCTTATAACTGCAGATTTAGTAGAGAACTGATAATAGAGTCATGTCCTTTGCTGTTTGATTACTTTAGTATTTAAAGTTTATTACTTTAGTAAAGAAGGCTATATTTTCTGCTTAATGTGTATCAGACACTGATTCATACATGCTCTTGAGTACTGCAGTAAGTGAAAGAGACTTGTTATTTGCTCTAACATTGTTTTCAACTTAGAGTAGTATCATAAAGATGAGTAGATATATTCAACAATTTTGTGATATTTACGTACCACCTATGTTGGGCCAGTCACTGTTTGTAACAGGTGTTTGTGAATAAAAAAAATGCCCAGCATATAGCTTACATGCAGATAATAAGGAAAATATAAAATTCACTTTTATTAATCTCTTATCATGTTCCACCCACTATTCAATGTACTTGTTATGTTGAAACCCCAAACTGCTTTCATCTTGGACATTAAAGCCCAAATAATTCTATCTGTTTACTTCCAAAATGATGCAGCATTTTCTACTAATATTATTACATTTTATCGATTTTTTTTTTTTTTGGTATTTGGTGTTTTTTTTTTTCCGAGACAGGGTTTCTCTGTGTAGCCCTGGCAGTTCTGGAACTCACATTGTAGACTAGGCTGGCTTCGAACTCAGAAATTCGCCTGCCGCTGCCTCCCAAGTGCTGGGATTAAAGGTGTGTGCCACCACTGTCCGGGTTTTTATTGATTCTTAAGAACATGGATTATTTCACTATTTTTCACAGTGACTTCCCAAAGACATATCAACTTTTCAGTGGAACAAATGCAGTTTTCATAATTGGACTTTTAATAGTTCTCTTTCAGTATCCAGTTTTTTGAGGTTTTACCAATCACAGTCTCAATCTTATTGACCCTGACTTACCTACCCGTGTTACAGTCTACCCTCATTTTAATAGTGCTTGGGCTAATACAGGATATGGTGGATGTAGGTTGAAGTTCCACATATTTAAACCCACTTACTTAAATGAAACTTAAAATTCTCAATCAATTCTTACCCTGCATTCTCCCTTCAGAAAGGCAACCAAAGTTCTGATGAATCACTAGGTTTTCTTGCTTTCTCTTCATTTACCATCAGATTTTGTGGGGAGTTAGGATTCTACAAAGCTCATTTCACCTATGAATTATGATAATTTTATTAAGCATATTTTCACTACAAGATTTTAAAGGATGAGGAGGCTGGGGCACAGAATTTCAGAGTAACATGAGAAAGGCCTGAGAGCTAATAAGTAGGAGGACAAAGAGATGAACCTGGGCTTTGTAGCAGTACAGGTGAGGGCCATGAATTTCAAAGCAAAGTGATGTTGGAGTCACAGCTGATTTTAATGCATATTCTAGGAAGCATTCTCTTAGAAGTAATATTTGTGACAGAACTGATTGATGGGAAACATTAATCTTAGCATTTCAGACAGAGGCTACCAACAAGTACAGGACAGAGATTAATTTATTCGAGCAGGGGAAGGCCTTGTTTAAGTTGGACTACACAGAGAAAGAATATACACTAAGCATCAAGGAGACTTGATTTGCCAGTACTGGGGATGCCCAAGGGGGCTCGACCTACTTAGGGGAGAATGGGAAGGAGGATAGGGGAGGTATTGTGGAAGGGATTGTCTAGGAGAGGAGCAGTGAGCAAGATATAAAGTTAATAAGTAAAATTGTAATAATAATAGTAGTAGTAAAATAAGAAAAACAGAGTAGAAAGAATTGAAGTGAATAAAGGAATAGCAGATAGAAGTTCTAGACTCTTCTTGGTTTGGGTTTTGCTCTTGACAGCAGCAGAGGAGTCCCCAGTGATTATAAGGAAATATATGAAGAGTCCTTTTAAGTTTAAATATTTAAGAACTGTAACCCTTTCCGTATGGAATTAGAACTATGTTAAATGATATGTGTTAAAAACCTATCTTAGGTACATGATAAAAGACTTTTCCTAAATGATTACTAATAACCAAACTTGGAAATATACTTGTCAACAATCACTGCAGGGAATTGGGCATACTAACTCACACCTTTAAGCCCAATAGTCAGGAGGCAGAAGCAGGTGAATCCCCAGAGTTAGAGTTCAGCCTATTCTACAGATCAAGTTTTAGGACATGCAGGACTTCATACACACACACACACACACACACACACACACACACACACACACACAACCGTCTTAGAAAGAAACAAAGAAAGGAAAAGAAAGAACCAAAGAAAGAAACAAAGGAAGAAAGAAAAGAAAAAATACAAAGAAAGGAAAAGAAACAAAGAAAGAAAGGGAAAAAGAAACAAAAAAGAAAGAAACAAAGAAGGAAATAAAGAAACAAAGAAAGACTGGAAAGAGATCACTTCAGGAAGTAAATGTGTCTACAGGTACAGCCCAGTCTCACCACCTGAATTTCATCACCAGATCCCACATTGGGGAAAGGGAGAACCAACTCCTGCAAGTTATCCTTTGACTTACACACATGCACCATAGCCCATGCAAACAGACATTCTTATGCATGTTTATGCATACATGCACACAAACACACAAAGTAATTTTAATAATAATACTCACTTCAGAATCACATTGTCCCTACCAATCACTCTAAAGTCACTCACCCAAATATATCCAACAAACAAATCCACATAATAAAACATCCTTACTCTCAAACAATCCCTTCTTGGCCAGATCCACCCTAAAACATTTCATCCATGTTATGCATGCCTTGAAATGAAATAAATATTTACCGTATATTTCTCATTTTGAGATTCCATTCAGATAGTTGATACAGAAGCTTAAATTTGCATAAACAATAAAATATACAGAATAGATTGAAAGACAGAAAAGAGAATAATGTTTTCAAATGCTTAAAGGGGTAGGTATTTCAGTCAGGGCTTTCTGGAAACTTACATTTTAAATGGACCAATGTAAATTTGCAAAGAAGAATGAAGAGTGATAACCATTTGATGTCTTCTGCGAGAGGGTCACTCAATTTTGGAGCTGTGGTCAGTGTTATATTCCTTATGTCCCAGTTGATAGTCACATACCTGCAAGGCAGCACTAACTTGATTTTGTGAAATTGTTGGTTTTTTTTATTATTTTCTATATTCTTTGTTTACATTCCAAATGATTTCCCCTTTCCCAGTTCCCCCCTCCCCATAAGACCCATAAGCCTTCTTCCCTCCAGCCATTCCCCAATAAACCCCCTCCCACTTCTCTGTCCTTGCAATCCCCTACAATGCTGCATCAAGTCTTTCCAGGGCCAGGGCCCTCTCCTTCCTTCTACTTGGGAATGATTTGATATGTGAGTGGTGTCTTGGGTATTCAGAGCTTCTGGGCTAATATCCACTTATCAGTGCTAGCATTCCACGTGTATTCTTTTGTGAATGAGTTACCTCACTTAAGTATGATATTTTCCAGTTCCGAACATTTGCCTAAAACTTTCATGAATTCATTGTTTTTAATTGCTGAGTAGTATTCCATTGTGTAAATATACCACATTTTCTGTAACCATTCCTCCATTGAGGGACATCTGGGTTCTTTCCAGCTTCTGGCTATTATAAATAAGGCTGCTATGAACATAGTGGAGCATGTGTCCTTATTGCTTGCCGGGGAATCCTCTGGGTATATGCCCAGGAGTGGTATAGCAGGTTATTCTGGAAGTGTCATGTCCAGTATAATGAGGAACGGCCAGAGTGATTTCCAGAGTGGTGTATCAACTTGCAATCCCACCAGCAGTGGAGTGGCGTTCCTCTTTCTCCACATCCTCACCAATACCTGTTGTCTCCTGAGTTTTTAATCTTAGCTATTCTGACTGGTGTGAGGTGAAATCTCAGGGTTCTTTTGATTTGCATTTCCCTAATGAATAATGATGAACATTTCTAATTCATCTGGAATAACAAAAAACCCAAGATAGCTAAAACTATTCTCAACAGTAAAAGAACTTCTGGGGAAATCAGTATCCTGGACCTTAAGCAATACTACAGAGCAATAGTGTTAAAAACTGCATGGTATTGGTACAGTGACAGGCAGATGGATCAATGGAATAGGATTGAAGACCCAGAAATGAACCCACACACCTATGGTCACTTGATCTTCTACAAAGGCGCTGAAAACATCCAGTGTAAAAAAGATAGCCTTTTCAACAAATGGTGCTGGTTCAATTGGAGGTCAGCATGCAGAAGAATATGAATTGATCCATTCTTATCTCCTTGTACTAAGCTCAACTCCAACTGGATCAAGGACCTCCACATAAAACCAGACACACTGAAACTATTAGAAAAGAAACTTGGGAAGACCCTGGAGGACATGGGCACAGGGGGAAAGTTCCTGAACAGAACACCAATAGCTTATTCTCTAAGATCAAGAATTGACAAATGGGACCTCATAAAATTACAAAGTTTCTGTAAGGCAAAGAACACTGTCAAAAGGACAAAACATTAACCAACAAATTGGGAAAAGATCTTCACCAACCCCACATCCGACAGAGGGCTAATATCCAATATATACAAAGAACTCAAAAGTTAGACCCCAAAGAACCAAATAACCCTATCAAAAATGGGGTACAGAGCTAAACAAAGAATTTTCCCATGAAATTCTTAATAATAATAGATTTGTATTCATTTTTACTCATTAAATCTATTACGTTTAAATTGGGCATCCATGTTTCAATAGAACAATAGGCTAACTATAGAATCCATAAAACATTCATCAAGCATGATAGTAGAGGGAAAAGCAAGAATTCCATGTTAGTCATGTTAAATTAGCAGGGTTGATTAGCCATCAACTGGAACTAGCAATCAGGCATTTGGAATTATGCTACTATGGAGATGTCACAGTCATTCAGCTTAGAATTCAGCCAACTTGGAAATGTTTCAAAGCTACTGGGAAACTAAGGGAAACAAGAACTGGGAGATAAATTTGCAAGAGCCATGTAAAGGCAGCTAAATGTTATTTTTATGTTTTAACAAATGTTATCTTTGGGATATGAAATGGAAAGATGTGAGAATAAAAATTATGGAATGAAAGGAGTAACAGTTGGGAATACATGTAGAGCTGGTGACAAATTGAAATTGCTACTAAGAAGCACTCTAAAAGTATTTCTTGTAAGATTTTCTCTTTATATCCAAATGACTTGTTTCTGCCTCACAGAGGAAAAAAATCACCAATTTATTGCTTTCAGCAAACACATGTATATTCAGTACTGCCACATTGATCTGCTCCTTGGAAAGGTAAAGTATATAGCATTGCACTGAACAAATCTATAATGGAAATTATGTGATAAACTATGAGTTTGGAAATATAATCATGTTATCTTAATGAAAATGAAACAATATATGAGTAATAACATGATACATGGTTGTAGGTATATTTAGAATTCTTATCTTAGTTGCCTCTAATTAAAATCATAGCAATAATTATTTAGATAACAATTTCAAACGCAATGCACTCCGAGTATTATATATCTTTGACCGGCAATTTTAAAAGTTTCTACATTTTTACACAAATTACAGAGACCTATAGTTAAATGAAGTTTTCAGAGTATGCCATATAAACACCACCCAATTAAAAAAAAGAATTAGTGTATCAACAATGTAACATAAACATCATGCTTTTGAAGCACAGCTCATGATGCTTAGGTTTAAAAAGTACAAAGAAAACAATAGCTTCACACGGGAAGGTGGAATAAGGACTTGAGAACAGGTGTGGAAAAGGGTAGAGGCTAGGAGAAAGGGGTAATGAGTGTGACCAGAATGTCTCATACGCATGTATTAAACTGTCAAAAAGTGAATCAATGAAAATTTAAAATCTTATATCATAGTGATGTATTCATAATCAGAACCCCCATTATCATATTTTGAGATTTTTAATACTAACTTTCCCCTTTCTCTTTCATTTGTTCACCATATATATATGGCAAGGGAGCATGATTTTTCCCTAAAGCAATATTTTCATTATATATCTCTGTACCTCCTCCCTGTCTCTAATACAAACTGTTCTCAATACTCAATAGGCGCTATAATCAGAATTGCAGTCAGAAGAAACTAAAGGTTTTCCTTTCCCTTTCTCTGAAACATTACTTCAGATTTATCTCTGTAATTGTTTCATAATTAGCTCTCCCATTTTCACCTCCCCCTTTCTCATATTTTCCACAGGAAATTGTACTAGCCATAAAACCAAATTCTTTGCCATTTTTCTTAGATTCCCGTTTCCAACCTTCAATTACTATATAATCAATATATCTCATATTTTATGGATGAGTGTGAAAAAGAACAAACATAAAATCTCCTTAATTAAACTTAGCTTATCAAAGCTGTGGTCAATGCTCAGTAATCACTAATTTTGTTTTCCTCCAAACAACACTGAGAGCAATCAGAGGGTAAAGATATTACTAGTGATTGTTTAGTGCCCACAAAATTATTTTATTGCTTAAGTGTAGCAAAATTACAATGATGGTCACCCTTAGAATTTGAAAGAGTGTTTTTTCCTTATTTTGTGTTTAAGAAATTCATGAGCATCAAAGGAAAATGGAGTTCATTAATAAAGATTATGTTTGTTTTCACAGTTTCTCTCATCCCAGGAACCTCAGTCAATTAGAGCCAATTAACACACATGTAAACCATTTCTGCTAAGTATGGGGAACTGAATGGGATGAACATTAGGGAGCATGACCAAGCTACAAGACATAAGTTACATGCATCCACTAAGACTGCTTTGGGTCCCTGAACGGCAAAATATTCATGTGGCTTCCAGAATCAGATGAAATGAATGACAGATCATAATCCTATTTCTATATAATATAGGATGTTGACTAGATGGTATGAGTTTAGTGATAATGACTGTAAGAAACACAATGGCAAAACCTGAAGAGCTATAACCTCAAATATGTATAGCTATCACTTGTCACAAAACTTGAGGATTAAGTATTCTCCCTGGATATAGAAGCTAGCAGAGCATAATAGAAAGATAAAAATGAATAAATATTATATGCACAGGAGAGCATATTGTTTTCTTTCCTTGCACCATTGAAGAAAGAATTCTGTTGAATGAATAGCAGTAATCTACCTGACCCACCCATTGCAATATCTTTCATGATATGGCAGAGTGCTCCTTACATTCTAAAAAAAATGAGAATAACTGTTAGAATTTTGTTTTGATGAGAATGTGTTTTTAAACTTATGAGTAGATCTGGATATTTGACACAACAAACAAAATTTTAGAAGCTATGTGGGAAAAAGATAAAGCGAATTGAGACAGTTGGAAGCAGAAGAGGGACATTTAGAAAAGGAAAGCAGGCAGGAGTAATGGAAATTTTAATTTTGTGGCTATCGAGAGTTGTGTAATATGAATACTCTTGTTGCTCTTCCTTCTAAATTCAGTAACATCCACTTTTTTTACTAATGGGATGCTGAATTGTACCTGGCCACTTTTAATTAAAATTGTCTTGGGTAACAAAATCAAAGTAGTTAACAAATCCTTGGAGCAGAGAGAAGAGAACAGTTACCACTTGGAATACAAAAAAAAAAAGGCATTGCTTATGAAAATAAAAAAATTCAAGAGAGAGTCCATTGTACCTTACCATGTACCTTTTCATGTTTCTAGTCTGCTCAGCCACTGAGTAGAGATGATCATATAATAACATATAATTCTGAACGTGGTATGATGTGTATTGCAAGGCTACAATCACCAAATGCATATTGTGGTTTCCAAGTACCTCACTGTTGAACCACTATTTCTTGTTTTTTAAAAAAAATCTGTTTTTTAAGCTTCTTCTTCTGTGATGAGGAATATGTAAAAAAAAAAAAAAAAAAAACACTGAAGCTTCCTCCCCCAAACCAACACTTATCTAACAATGACATTAGTGATCTATTGCACTGAAGATTCTCCAGTTCCAGTCAAGCCTTTAGAAGATTGTATTGTTAACTAATAAATCCCTCGTGCAAGACACAAAGCTGGACCTACCCACATAAGATATTTCTGAGTCCCCAGACCACAGAGAATGTGAGGATGATAAATGATAAATGATTGTAATTCTTTTAGGGTTGGAACAATGTATTTATTACACAGCAATGGATTACAAATAGCAATGGCATCCCACTATATAATGAAGTTGATTAGCACTGCTCACTAGTAAACTTGGTCTTATGGAAAGCAGTAAGGATTTCAGATTTGCATGAGGACTCTAGTTTAGTGTAGAATTTGTAAACATTTCCTCATCGCAAATGCTAGGATGTTAATTTTTGATAAGATGGTAAAGATCATAAACAACTAATGTATAGCTTTGCATATGTTATACTTCTGATAATAGTGAGAATCAGAGTAATAGTTGTTCATATCTTTGAACTGCTATCTGAAATCCTTTAGGCACAATAAAATTAGGTTTCTGTGCAACACAACACACACTTCAGTTAATTCCTTTAATATGTGGGTGCTATCTAATTCAAAACCACCTTTCCTTACTGGAAAATAATAATACCCTATTACTCTTTGAATAGTTTTGAAACATAAAATGCTAGGAACCATGAAACATAAACTGGAAAAAATTAGTTCTATGTCATGATTCCTTTCATCACTTTGTCCTATGCTGGGTGCTGTTCTATAACTCTTTTGTGCTTTGTAATAACAGCTTCTTAAAATTGACCATGGAAATTGGAGCCCCCTAATACTGAGAATCAGAAGTTCTTTGAGATTTATGCTTCTGAAGCAGCCAATATCTAAGCTGGACCCTTCTATGTTCAATAAGTGACCATACCTATCTATCCCTTAAAAAAGGGCAAGCTCAGAGGTAAATTTTATCTTCAAGGGCTTACTTATAAACAATCATTGAATCTGCTATTTCACCTAAACATGTTGTCTCATTCCCTTTTCCATGCTGCTTGTCTACTTCCTAAAGGCAATTCCTTAATATATCACTGGCATTGGAATCTTTGGCTCTAAGTCAGCTTCCTTCCTCTTTGTATCTCAGATACTTCCATTACATGTCTTTAGCAACAAATATGCACAAGCATTCATTTCAATTGTTGATCTGATTATTTGGTAATTATCATAGAGTGAGAACTACTACTTTTTGACTTCCATAATTAGAAGAAATAATATTGTTTCCAACCTAGTTGAGGGTCAAGTAATTGAATTGGAAGCAACATTTGTTATAATATTGTTTCTATTTAAACTCAAATTACATACATCATGGTTAAACTATATAATTCTAGTAACATACTCAGTGATAATAAAGACTAACGAATGTATAAGCAATACTGCCTTTTATACAATACTGAGGGTTTTTCCTCAGCTGAATTATGAACTCTGAATCATTCATTGCTCTCAGGGGTAAAATTGGAAAGCAATTAATACATAATGAGCTCTCATTTAATGTCATAGTATTTGTTCAAGTGCTTTATGTATGTTTTCAATCTTCATGCTCACTCTGTTAAGTAAAGGAAAACTCTGGGGATCAGGATGTTAAGTCAAAGTGTCCATGGTTACAGAAAAATGTAATGAAAGATCAGATTCAAGAGCTAGCTATGGGTTCAGATGCCAAAACACAGAATCCAGGAGGCAGAGGCAGGTGCATATTTGTGAGTTTAAGTCCAGCAGTCTCCACATCAGCCAAGGTTACAAGGTGAAGCTCTTTCTCAAATAAAAATAAATAAATAAAAAAGGAAGGAAGAAAGGGAAAGAGAGAGGGAGGAAGGGAAGGAGGGAGGGAGGGAGGGAGGGAGGAATGAAGAAATGCAGGCAGGCAAGAAGGAAGGAAGGAAAGAAAGAAAAAGAAAAAAGTAAAAAGAAAGAAAAAGAAAGAAAGAAAGAAAGAAAGAAAGAAAGAAAGAAAGAAAAGATTTAAATATCTATCAATATGATCATCAACACCAGGCTTTTCTTACATGTGATAATTTGTCAACAATTTGTTGCTGCATAACACTCAATGGGTTAGTGATTTATAAAGAACTCTTGTTAGCATAGTAGGTAAACTCATTTTCCATGTATTAACCACCATGTGAATTCCATGCTTCAAGAACCAATGAAACACTGGTGTGTTTTTTTTCCTTGTCTTTTGTCTTTGATTTTTTTTTAAATTTTTGTATATATTTTCATAATATTCCTTTCCCTCCTCCAAATTCTCCCATAATGGTTGATACATACACAGTGACACTTCATTGAAGACAATTTATATCCACTATCCCAGCAGTTACCTTTTTGTTCTGTTTTAACTGTGTAACATCAAGCTTTTTCTCTGCCATTAATTTGATATTTCCTTTCTCATTCCGTTGTTTGTTTTTTTGTCTGTCTATTTGATTTGTACATTTTGTAGATAAATTCTTGATCCTCTTCTAAGTTACCTAACTTCCTCTTAGAGATCATATTTGAAATCTAAGTCAGATTAGTCTAGTCTACTCTAGTCTACTCTAATCTACTTTTCTTTACCTTGGTGATATGGTCATAGGAGTGAACACAGAACCAGAACTCTATCTCCCCCTTTTTAGGTGTATGCAGTCTCTTTAGAAAATTGTCTTGGATTTTGTTTGGTTGTTTGTTTTGATTCTTTTCTTATTTATTTATTTATATCTCAAATGCTGTACTTCTCCCAGTAATCCCCACCCACAATCCTTCCCCTATCCCTGTCCCTTCTCCTCTGAGAGGATGAAGGAGTCCTGGATATCCCTTCACTCTGGCACTTCACCAACTCTCTGCTCAATTAGGTGTATCCTCTCCCACTAAGGCCAGATAAGGCAGCCCCTGTTGGGGAAATGATACCACAGTCAGGCTATAGAAATGCTAGTGTTTTAAATGACAAGCCAATACCCAGTTCATTCTGCTGCTGAGGCATGTAATATCAATATATTAACTTTTCCAGCTCTCCTTTACAAGGATGTCATTTCCCATCCTGTATTGATTATCTAATTGGTCTTAGATGAAGAGAGAAAACAAACACACCACTGCACTGGCATTTGTATTATTGCCCAAAGCATTTGCATTAAGTCAATTAGCAGCTATATTCCCACAGCAGTAGATTTGCAGTCAATAGACTTCCAGAGGAACCTATTAAGAGAATAAGTAATGTAGAAAGATCAAAATAAGAGAAGGTAGACATTTCACATAAGCATTAAATCATGAACATGGTCTTGGGAAGCCAAAGCAAGTTTGAAATATTTTGATGTATTCAGTACACTTCATTTGAATACCCAACATGCCATGCCTCACTTCCTGACTCATAACTGTTTACTCTATTTCTACCATTCTTCATCTCCTACATTATACACTTCAGATCATGAACACTGAACTAAGAGTTATATTTTATAATATGTAGCAAAACTGATTAAAACTAGGGATAGTAATAGAAGATCTTGCACTTCCTCTATATGACTTTCTTAAAGTCATCAAAATAAGATCAATGAGAAAGCTCAGTGAGTACAGCCACCTGCCACCCAGCATTCTACTTCATCGTGGTCCCAGAGCCCCATATTTTGGAATTAGAGAAGTTATCCCTCTATCATCTACACAATATTCTCTCTCTCTCTCTCTCTCTCTCTCTCTCTCTCTCTCTCTCTCTCTCCCTCTCTCTCTCCCTCTCTCTCTCTCTCTCACACACACACAAACACACACACACAGAGAGAGAGAGAGGGAGAGAAATAAATAAGTAAATATAAGTAATATACATTTTTGCAAGTTACAAAATTATAGGAATGAAAATCTCTTCCTTTTTTAAGTGGTTTAAGTTTTGTTCTAAATATAATATTCCTATGTATACAATAAGAGTTGTGTCTATCAGAAAATGAAAAAATATTTCATGCTCTTGTATTGGCAGAATCAACATAGTAAACATGGCCATCTTGCCAAAAGCAATCTACAGATTCAATGCAATCCCCATCAAAATCCCAAATCAATTCTTCATAGATCTAGAAAGAGCAATTCTCAAATGCGTCTGGAGTAACAAAAAACCCAGGATAGCTAAAACTATTCTCAACAATAAAAGGACTTCTGGGGGAATCAATATCCCTGACCTCAGGCAGTACTACAAAGCAACTGTGTTAAAAACTGCATGGTATTGGTACAGCAACAGGCAAGTAGATCAATGGAATAGAATTGAATACCCAGAAATGAACCCACAGAGTTATGGTCACTTGATCTTTGCTAAAGGAGCTACAATCATCCAGTGGAAAAAAGATAGCCTTTTCAGCAAATGATGCAAGTTGGAAGGAACCCAGATATCCCTCAAAGGAGGAATAGATACAGAAAATGTGGTATATTTATACAATGGAATACTACTCAGCAATTAAAAATAATGAACTCATGCAATTTGTTGGCAAATGGTTGGATCTGGAAAATATCATCCTAAGTGAGTTAACCCAATCACAAAAGAATACACATGAATACACATGCAAAAGAATGCAAATTGACCCAAACTTATCTCCTTGTACTAAGTTCAACTCCAAGTGGATCAAGGACCTCCACATAAAACCAGACACACTGAAACTAATAGAAAAGAAACTGGGGAAGACCCTGGAGGACGTGGGCACAGGGGGAAAGTTCCTGAACAGAACACCAATAGCTTATGCTCTAAGATCAAGAATTGACAAATGGGACCACATAAAATTACAAAGTTTCTGTAAGGCAAAGGACACTGTCAGAGGACAAAAGGACAACCAACAAATTGGGAAAAGATCTTCACCAACCCCACATCCGACAGAGGGCTAATATCCAATATATACAAAGAACTCAAGAAGTTAGACCCCAAAGAACCAAATAACCCTATTAAAAAATGGGGTACAGAGCTGAACAAAGAATTTTCACCTGAAGAAATTTGGATGGCTGAGAAACACCTTAAGAGATGTTCAACATAATTAGTCATCAGGGAAATGCAAATCAAAACAACCCTGAGATTCCACCACACAACAGTCAGAATGGCTAAGATTAAAAACTCAAGAGACAACAGGTGCTGGTGAGGATGTGGAGAAAGGGGAACACTCCTCCACTGTTGGTGGGATTGCAAGATGGTACAACTGCTCTGGAAATCAGTCTGGTGGTTCCTCAGAAAATTGGGCATGACACTTCCAGAGGACCTTGTCATACCACTCCTGGGCATATACCCAGAGGATTTCCCTGCATGCAATAAAGACACATGCTCCACTATGTTCATAGCAGCCTTATTTATAATAGCCAGAAATTGGAAGGAACCCAGATATCCCTCAAAGGAGGAATAGATACAGAAAATGTGGTATATTTATACAATGGAATACTACTCAGCAATTAAAAATAATGAACTCATGCAATTTGTTGGCAAATGGTTGGATCTGGAAAATATCATCCTAAGTGAGTTAACCCAATCACAAAAGAATACACATGAAATGCAATCACTGATAAGTGGATATTAATGAGTCCAGAAGTTCTGAATACTCAAGGCACAATTAGCAAGTTAAAAGATTCCCAAGAAGAAGGAAAGAGAGGACTCTGGTCCTGAATATACTGGATCCAGTTTTGTAGGAGAGTACCAGAACAGAGAAATGATATGGAGGGGGGGGAGGAGAGGACTTATGGGACATATGGTTAGGAGGGAACTGGGAAAGGGGAAAGCCTTCGGAATGTAAACAAAGAATACAGAAAAAAAAAGAGTTGTGTCTATTTAGCCCTACACTAAATATTTCCCCAAGTCAAAATTACCCCAATTCATATCTTTAAATAACATGATTGAGAAGATAAACACTGAAATAATAGCCTTCAGGTAAGCAGGAAAAGGGGAAAGATGGGCATAAAGTTGGTCAGAATGTGATGAAAATGTTTATGAAATCTTTTTGTCAACTACTCATCATTTCTCATTCACAAAACACGAAAAAAAATTTGTAGAAGAAAGAGCAGGGAACAGGTATTTATGTTAACAAATAGTATACTGACAGTCCAAATACATAGCTTTTATGGCATTTTTCCTGAAACTATCCAATATCTTACTGACATAATATTCTTAGAAGTTACATTCTTAGAGAAAAGAAGCAATACAAGAAGATCTAAGGTGTAATATGAATATCCCTTATGTTCCAAGTCACATGAGTAGTCCACAATTCCTGAACCATAGGCTATGATAAATAGCACTTGGTCCTATTTGAGTGCATGGAGTTTACACATTCCTCTGGGAACAGGTTTGACAATGCATAATAATAATGGAAAAACATATTCAGCTGTAATAATAAAAGTTCATAGATTATGAATGAGAGATTATAATATATTTGGATTGAGAGAAAAACATATCTAATGGCACTCTTTTTTGTAATGAAACCTCATGTATCCTATACTGACCTTGAATGTACTATGTAGCTAGGTTCCTTCAATTTCTGATGTCTCTGCCTCTTTCAATCCATTTTGTTGGGGTTATAGATATACACCATCATGCCTTATTATTCTAATGACATTTATTTAAATTTAAATTTGTACGATTTATGGCAAGAATGCTCATGATAACACTGTTCCAATGCTATCTATTATATATCTACTATTACTATTGGAACTATTTTAGAAACTAGCAGACTCCACTCAAGTACTGAAGGTACAAAATGTTAAATAATGTTTGGAATAGCCATACTCAACTGGGGGACAGAATTGATAGTAAACAAAATGTGTTGATTCATGGTTTGCTGGTCTGCAAGTGAATTTGCATATAAACTCATCTCAACCTTACTTATTGGACAATCTAAGCCAAAATACTGAGTCATCTATTTTATCTATTAAAAACAGGAAGGAACCAGCATTTAATAAACCTCTGAGAAGGAATAGAAAAGCACCTATGATCACTATATAATGACTCTGTGTATATTTCCATTACAATGTATGTAAAATAATTTTATAATGTATCTTCTATAGATCTTAAATCACTCACTCCAAACCTAGTATCTCTCTTATGAATTATTTTTATCTCATTTAAAATTCATAGAACAGATGGGCTGCAATATATGAATGGGAAACTTGATTTGGAAAAAAAAGGATTAGAAATGGGGGGAAAACAGGAGTTAGAAATAGGAATATTTTCAAGTTTCTGAACGAGCTCTTTGTTGCCTGCAAGGTTCAGAAGCCAGTTTTCCTAGATACAACTGGCATGCTTCATGAGTAGGGTAGCAAAAATGTAACAGAATGATTTCCAAACTTGTGTTATTTGTCTTTTAAAACAACTCTAAGCACAATTATCTTCTTGATGATGATCAAATAAGCTTCAAAGTAAGACCTTGGAAGAAACTGATCAGAAATTCCCTGACTGGATTGTTATGGTACCAAGTCCAGTAAGGGAATGATAAAGGGTGATTTAAGGTTTAGAGAAAGGAAATAGATACTATCTGGACAGAAAGCTAGGGGAAATTGAAACAAAAATGAAGCCAAGATTAGCCAGAGGTTGAGAATAAATGAAACAAAAAAGTATATCTATCACTGACTCACCAGAATCAGCAAAGATACAGAAGATGGAAAAGTATGTCTTGATATTGATTTATTTCACAAAGTCTTCAGTCTCTTGCACTGGTATTGTTTTATATTTGTTGTTAATTTCTTACTATGGCTTCCTGCTTTAACTATAATTTTCCTAGAATTAACAAACTGACTTTTTTCTGTTTATTAGCACATCAGGTAACCAGAAAATCTTAGGAAGCAATTTGCTGAGAAGGAAAATCAAGTTTTTGTGTAATATTAAAATACTAATTGGACACACTGCTCAATCCTGTCACATGGCCAAAGGGGTCACAGCAAAGAAATCATGCTAGCCAATTTAGAACTTCTCTTTGCCATGCATGCTTATCCTTAAAGGACATCCTGGCAACTGCTCATTTGCTATCCAAACTGTATTTCTGTAATGGGTCAGGGATGGGATTTCAGCTCAGAAAACAAATACAAAAGCAAGCAAACCAAATGTGGCACTAGTTATGAAGGCTCTGGTGCAGAATGTTCTGGTATGCATGTAGTAATACTGATTCTTAGCTTTTCCATGATTCTCATGATAACATCAAGCATGTTTAGCTCTCCTCCATATAGAGATAATCACCATATTCTGAATATTATAGTGAAAAATAAATTGACTTTTCTCGATAGCCTTGTGGTGGTTATTCTGTATTGTCAGTTAAGGATATCTAGAGTTATCTAGAAGATAAGTCTATGGACATGCTCTTGAGGGATTAGATACATTAGGTTAATTATAGCAAGAAGACTCACTAGGATGGATGACACTGTTCCTTGGGCTGAGTTCCTGAACTAAATAAAAATGGAGAAATCAAGCTTAGAACATGCATTCACTGCTCTCTGCTTCTGAATATGGATATAATGTAATCAAGTGCTTCATACTACTTTGGCAATGATTTCAAATTTTAATAGACTACATCCCTTTAAACTGTAATCTAAAGTAAACCCTTCCTCCCTCAAGTTATTCTTTATTAGATATTTTAACACAATAATGAGTAATTAAGAAAATTCACCAACTATATGCATATATTTCTGCATATTTTATAGTTTGTTGTAATCATTTTATCTGAAGCAGAATCTCCCTTTTCTGAAGACAAAAGTATTGATATGCAGTAAGTTAGTTCTCTTGTTATTAATCAGCTTTTTTCCATACAACTCCAGTGGTGACTAGTCAGCAAGCTACTTAGCATTGGACTTGCTTCATTTAATAGAGTAGGTTTTTCATTATTAGGGCCTTCACACAGAACTATATTACAAATCTATTAAAATCATTTCAAGTCACAATCCTTACAATTCTATACTAAAACAAAATAAAAACAAATTCATGGACTTTGTTTCTACTCTCTTTTTGTATTAGTAGGGCTGTCCTATTTAATGTATAATGTCAGGTACACTTAATGATATAAAGTCACTGAATTTTTGGTATGAAATAATTTTGTCTTCTTGATAGTGTAATTTTCTTTCATATATAATGCTATATAATGCATTGCTATTACTAATCTTATGAAAGACCTTTCAATCTTATAAAATAAAAATAAGAATTATTTAAATATACATTTATTGTGCTGTTCATTGCCTATAAGAAATAGTCCCCCTTAAAAAAAACTACTAAACATCTCAAAAAATCTCTAAAGAGTCAGATAATAAGGACCAGAAAATATCAAGCTCACAGGCAACACTTACAGTTCATAACGGAAAAAAAAGAAAAAACTTTATCAAGAATGGAACACTTTGTCCACAACTGTGATATCAGAGAGTCATACTTCATCTGTATCCCACATCAAGGAATTTTGTCCAAACATGATCACAACGAGAAAATATATCACATTTTTAATATAATTGAACACATTTTACTTGGAGTCACTTTAAATTAAAGTAATACTAGGGTCCATAGTGGGAAGAGTAACAGTCTCCCACTTAAGTAATAAAAATGGCTGTCTCCTTTAAGACACTCTCTATTTATGAGTCCAGAAGTTTCCATTGTCCTGAAGACATATGATGCCCAAATAATTCTTTCATGGTATAATCTTTATAAGTATGATGGATCAATTTCCCTGCATACCAAAACAATTCCAATTGTTCCCCAAAGGAATTGCTTGTGTGACAGCTGTGTCACTGGAATAGCTTATGTACATGCAGGAAACAGCAAAAACAAACAAATATCAGAATTCTTTACTCATCTCTACATCCACACCCTTTGTGATGCAGTTGTGCGATTCCTCTCAATATAGACAGATAATCACCCTTTCCTGTTCCCCTAGTACATCTGCCTGTGGCTCATTTCAGCCAATATATTGCATCAGACATCATGGCATACTATCTCAGAGCCTATGCTCAAGAAAATGCATGTATTTTTTGTCTTCTGTGCATCAGAACCTTGTGAACACTGTGGGAAAATAAGCTCAAGCAAACCTGCTAGCTCGCTGAAGACACATGGCATAGCTGACACACAGCCAACTGTCAGACATGTGATAGAAACAGTCCTAGATCAGTCATCCTTAGCCAACACACAACTATCACAGCCAAGCTCCAGTGAAAGAATTTGATCCCATACAAGTCAGAAGAACTGGTGAGCTTAGAGCTCAATATATTACATTGTGTAGTGGTTTGTTACACGGCAGCAGTTAACCTTGCAAATGACAATTGCCTGAAATAGTGTCACTTAAAATAAGCAACAAAGAAAATGACCTGACCCAGTAAATGAGGAGTATACTGGAGGTGATATTTAAATGTTAAACACCAACAAAAAAAATCTTAAGTTTCTTAAATGTGTACCTGATCCTAAAAATTAGGTATAATTGATGTGGCTATTCATAAAAGAGAGATTAGCAGAGGTACTATTCTAGGCAAGGAAATGATTGAAAGTCTAAAACACAGAAAAAAAAACCAACCCAGAAAGATCAGTACAAAACGGAAGCCACTAAAGCTGTGATTGTCACCTGGTAAATATTGATTAAGGAACATGAAAAGTGGAAGTGCAGAAAGCACAGGCTGAACATAGGTGTTGACCGTGGGCCTTGCTCCCACCCCAGAGATTACTGCTCACTTCTTAGCACTAGAGGCAGGATGAAAATGGCAGAATCTGTAAAGCTGTTAAAGCAATGTCTTAATGTTTTTGCTTCCCAAGCAGTGTGAGTTTTCTATTTAAATTTCTATTCCACAGAAGAGCTGCATCAGCGAGCAGCAAAGGAGGAGGTCTCCCTAAACTTGCTGCTTTGAATTTACTCCTGACCTTTCCATTTTGCCCTTTAAAATTGGAGTCCTCAAGTTTTAGGATTATTCCTCTTCAACATAACTTGCTTAAGTTTTTATCTGTACCACAAGATTGAGCAGCCTAGGCCATTTTCTTTCTCATTTGCCTCACCTTCTCCTCGTCTCCATTCTGTTAAACGGAGTCATGAACCAAGAACTGTTTAAAATGCACAGTTCACAAATCTTTTGGTGTCGGGAGAATAGAATCTACAAACCAGATTCCTGACAACTTCTTCTTCTTCTTCTTCTTTGTGTTATGTATTTTGATTGGGAAGGGCATAAAGCTAAGAAAATATGATGTGTCCCTTGGAGTGGAAAAATGTTCCTGCCTTTACAAACTAAGGGTACCCTAAAATATGTTGCATTCTTAGCAAGCCACCATACCTCACTGTGTTAAGATTGTAGACTACATTCTACAAGATGAGATATACCAGCAATGTGGTGAATAAAACCAAACATTGTTCAAAAGAAGAGATCATCAGTCTTCAGGGCAACTAAGGACAAGATTCTAAGATCTGAATAGCAGCTGGGTGGCTTCAGATAGTGTGTAGAAAAGTCCCCAGCACTTTGAAAACTCTTAAGCTTTTCATTACTGGCTGTTAAAATGAGTCACCCTGTGAATACTTCCCAAGGGGGACAATATTTACACACCAATGACACCAGATGAGAGGGTGGGTTGTTTGACACCCTAAATTAGAACAGTACTTACAAAGGAGCACTAGAAGAGCAGACCCCCGGAACTGCTCCCTTTTTAAACTCCAGAAGCCAGGAGAAAGAAATTAGTGCATGAAACAACTGTAAGTCACTGTACATAATAAGTACAGAAAAAAAAAAGAGGGGCAGAAAGGAATAAACAGAGAGGCTTTTGCTATATTCTTAATAGGCATTCACATAAAAAGAGAGTATGTTGGAGAATATTTGACATCATAGTAATGACTGTTAGATATTGGAATAGTTTAGATATTTCTCTTTATTTTTATGGCTCACAATAATATGCATATAATGACAAAAAAAAACCCACAGTGTAAGAATGTATACTGCACACCATGGAACCAGCTGATTCCAAGGAGATATTTAATAATTTAAAAAATCTGAGTAGATATCTAAGGCTATTTTTTGGCCTACTTCTGAATGCCAGGTTTCAATGAGATTTGAAAAGAAACCTTCATCAGTTAGGACAGTGAGCTTCCTGATGCTAACATATTTTGTCTCCTTAGTGCAGAGAATGGAATGGGGATAACAAAAGTAAATCAGACAAGAATATAATTAATTCTCAAAGAATTTATTAAAGTTCTATCAGCTTTACAAACTAGGGAAATAATGGAATTGTGGCTTAGTAAAGGAAAAAGAAAGTTCCTTATCAATAAATGATAAAGTTGACTACTAATCAGAATTTAAATAAAAATCAATATAACAAAGCAGAAGAAATTTTTGTTTACATTTTTTTAATTATTTTGATTGAGTTCTTAGTCTATTGTCATTTTACATATTTTCTAAATATGGCGATTAAATACGTATGTTTGAGCATCTCCATTCTAAATGGCTTCTCTTATGGTCACATCCCTAGGCGACAGCAGCACACCTGGATCTTTGCCCACTTGGCTGTATGCTCTCACTTAGCACAAACAACAAGGAAAGACACATTAGCTGCAAAGACCTGTCCTTCCCATGTGTTTGCTAAACACAAAAGGGCAGGCAAGGAGCACACAGTTTGGTGAGCAGGAGGTCGTCTGCCTTACAAATATGTAGTTTGAAGCATTGGAAGGAACAAGGACCCAGTAGGTGGCTGATCTGCTGCCTCTCTCCTCTGTGTGGGCCCTTAAATCCTTTCCTTTGAGCTCCCTAATATAGCTCTTCTAAGGGATAACTATTTAAATAGAAAGCTCCCACTGTTTGGCAAGTCAGAAAGCGTCAGTTCACTGTTCTAACAGCTCTACAGCAGCTCTGAAAACAAAGAGGAGATGGGTGAGCAGGAATCCCCAAAATAGTATATTTGATCTAGAAGTCACTTCCTTACAGTGCTGCAATTGAGAAGGGAAAAGTCGTTCCTCTGGCCACTCCTTTTCATCATTAATATCCTCAGATCTATCCAAGTAACAGGTTACCTTGTAAAGTCTGTGCTTCTTGATCACATGCAGGTAGGACTTCCCAGTCCTATGATTCATGGAATTTATATTTATGTTCCAACCAAAGTAGTATTCAATGCAAGCTCCACAGACAAGATGATTAACCTTGCCTCATTCGCAGTGGCATAATTAATTGAAATACATGTGAATAAAGGTACAATATAGTATTGAAAGGTGAAATATTAATATTGATTGGATTCATTGTGGACTATAAAATGTGTAAAGAATTGAAAGAAAAGAACACAATAAATATTTGCATGAGTAATAAATACAATAATACAATATCATTTGTCTTGTACTATAGGTTACAAATGCATGGTTCAAATAAAAGGGAGATTTTGGAGGGATATATAGATTAAAGGGGCATTGATTTGGTGACAGAAAATTTTAAGTTTTATATGGTATAAGTACTAAAAAGGTTTAAAGAAAATGGGACCAGGTATAATGGTAAGATAAAGAATATAGGAGGGGAAATATGGTGTTACTAGCTACCAGTGAAGGTTAATGAACTTTGTATGGACAATTTTGCAAGTGTCTGTCAGTAGGCTAAGGCAGGAGAACAATTGGCACCATTTCAACATGACTCAGTAAACATTTGTGTGAGGAAGTTTTGACTAAAATATAATGAAATTTCAAGAGTAATGATGCTGATGGAAATCAGACTACTTTTGGAGAGTGCCTTCTCAAAATAAATTGGTAGTTAAAATGAATAGAAATCAAACATATCTCATTATATAGTATAAACTGACTTTCCCATTTGTCTCAGGCAAGAATTTTAAAAAGGAAAAGAATCAATTTATCTCTAATCCTACTGTAAATCTTCCCAATTAATTCCCACTTAAATAAGAACAAAGTTAAGGATGGAAAAAAAGTAATGACAAACAGAAAGTGACATGGACACATTTGAAAAAGTTGACCTTATTATTTGAAGTCTTCCTAAAATGCGTACAGTGTTCAAATGATTTTTCTTCTTATATAGTTAAAGGGACATGGCTAAAGCCTGTGACTTTGCGGTAACAGGAGCATCTCAGCAAGAAACAAAAGAAGTACCAAAGGTTCTTAGTTCTAGTTGGCACTAAGGGTTTCTAAAGCATGGCCTCAAAGGTCTTTCTTTGTCTATTCTCACCATACTGCTTGTTAACAAAAAGGATATGTAAAACCATTCCTACATTGAGAAAGTGATCCACAACAAATAAAGAGCTGGATGTTGAGGACTCATTTGGACTCATAACTTTGCTGGTGCTGTTCTGCTGGGCCATTCAGTCACAAAAGCTTATTTCCACAGAGACAGATTTTCAAGTTTTGAGATAAAAGGTATGAAAGGGGTGGGGGGGAGCTATTTCTTAACCAATAATCCAACCTTCTGTTTTTCTTCTATTCTCATTTTTTTATTGGCACAGTATAATGTAGACAGGTAATAAGGGCTCACTTTAAAAATTACTAGTGTCTGAAAAAGTTTTAGCCTTCTCAAAGCCTCTAGCCTGATACTGTATGTCTTACTGCATGAGACACACAGAGTAACATAAATTGGTTTACTGATAACAGCTTCCTACCTAGTACCAGGCCATTATGAAACACCCTTGTAATAAATTTTCCAAGCTGGTACAACAAAATCCATAAACTTATCTATATATAAAAATTCTTTCTATGATCTGTAAAAGGATAATGAATGAAAACATCATAAGTTGACAAGGACAAAGTATGCATAGACAGTATAACGGCTCTCTCAGAGAATCTGACCTGACTAGCCCTCAAATAGATATTTTTATGACATGACCCATATAAGAAAACCCAGAGGATAAGTTTAGCATAAGGGCCACAAACCTAAATGGAAAATCATAAATGATAGATGATAGATAGATAGATAGATAGATAGATAGATAGATAGATAGAGATAGACTCCCTAGGTGAGTTAAGAATTTCACTTGAAGTTAAAATATTTGTTTCTACAACATAAAAGTATAAAAACTGACAAACAGATTTTTCTGAAAATTTTCATGGACTGAAAATATTCATCATATATCTTGTCTTTGTTAGGGTTTCTATTCTTATGATGAAACATATGACCAAAAAAATCATGTTGTGGAGGAAAGGGTTTATTTGGCTTACACTTTCACTACTCATTATGGAAGAAAGTCAGGACAGGAACTCAAATAGGGAGGGATCCTGGAGGGAAGAGCTGATATAGATGCCAGAGAGGGGTGCTGCTTTCTGGGTTGATTCCCATGGCCTGCTCAGTCGGCTTTCTTATAGAACCCTGGACCACAATTTCAGGATGACATCACTCACAATAGGGTAGACCCTCCCATATCAATTGTTAAAGATCCCACAAATTTGCTTACAGACCCATCTTATGGAGGCATGTTTGCAATTGAGGCTTCTTCGTCTCTGTGTCAAGTTGGCATAAAACTTGCTAGCAACTCTACCGTTTGTTCTATAAATAAGTGTTTTAACTCTCAACTCCACAGTATAAGGATACTATTACAAAGTATATATTGGCTCTGGGGAGAAGCTATGTTTTTGTTTCTTTAAAAACCCCTAATCAGGCTAGGGATTTAAATATGGCAGAAAAATGAGATATCTCATAGTGTGTCCTTCAGTTGGATCTTGAATAAAAATAAGATTTTACTGCTTAAAATTCTGTTGATAAAGATTGAGTTTTGTTGGTGATTTAATTCACAGAAAACAGCTTTGATTAGAACCGATTTGCTTGGTTATGCGGTAGAATTTTGCCTCATGACTAATACATATTGAAAGCATAAGAATTTCATGGGTTCTTTGACTACTTTCATAAACTTTGTGATAGAGCTATAACACAATTTTGCTGACATAACTGCTTTACTCGTTAATAAAAATCATGAATATATTCATGGTCACACATAAAATTTTCTAGGGGATTATATGGTACCATTGTTGTATTCAATTTGATTTTTTTAAATCTTAGAGAAATAAATGTCTTACTAGTACAATCAAAACCGGTAAGATATTTCCACAGTTTTTCTGAGTACAATTTTGTATAATTTAAATTTATTAACACAAGCATGCATTTTGTAGTGAATGGTAATTTTAAAAAATGCTATATTTGAAAAAAATACATAATAATATATACTTTATATTTTAATACTAAATACATCTTTTGATCAATAAATATAAGAATATGCAAAAAGAATTTACTCGTGGCTTAAAATTTTTATATTTTTAACTTTTATCAACTAAGTGTATTAACCTTATAGAATTTTTTCTTGTTTTCAAAAGAAAGTAAATGAGAAATGGTAATATGGCTCATCAAAGAAAGGGGTCTGCCTTGAAAACTGAGGACTTGAGTTTGATCCCAAACACCCATGTAGCAAAGCTGGAGAACCCATTCCTAGATGTTTTACTCTGTCCCTCATGTGTATGCAAGTAACTGTTAACAATTTTAAAAATGCTAAAGTATATTAAAGCAAGGAGATAATAAAGAGATAGGAGATATTAACTTATCAAAAATTTTCCCTTACAAATTATTGTACATAATACCACTATTTGATTGAAAACCATTAATACCAGTGCTACATTTTCATTACACATTATGTAGATAGTGCATTTAATTTAGATATGCGAATTTAAACCAAATAAAATTGAGAAACAGTTTTAAAGTAATCTTATTTTTAAGGAAATAAACTTAGGACAGAGAACCTTTGCTCTGAAGACTTTCTCTATGCTTAAGAACATAATGTAAATATGTGTTAAACAATAAGCAAACAGGGGTTTAACAAACAGGTTTTCCTGACTTGAAATCCTTAAAGCTGAGAAGTCACTGATGGGATTAGGGTATATTTTCAAAAGATTCTATTGAAAGGGTTTTCTGTGGAAATAGCAATTTTAGTCTGGGAAGGAATGTAGTCTTTGTGGTCCTGTGATTCAAAATCACATGAAAGCCTGAGTAAGGACTTTCAGAAATATGGGTAAGAAAAGGAAAGTTACATTTCTAATGAGATGACATGAAAGTGCTTAAGAGCAGTGGGAGCAGGTTGAAACTATGCAAACGATGGCTCCAAAGCATAACTGCAGTTTCCAAAAACAAGGAAGACAAAAAAGAAAACTGGACCAGAAATTGAGAAGCATGTGTGTTCTTTCATTCACTTAGCAAATATTTCTGGAATCTGTACAGTTTTCTTGGTACTATACTATGGAAGGACTGGAGAACAAGACAGATACTGAGTCATCTCTTTTGTACCTTTGACACTTGATGAAAGACATAAATGGATGATATCAAGTAACAATTAAGTATTATGCACAGAATAAAATAAGATCCACTGATAGTAAAGGAATAGTCTGATGATTCAGGGTGTTATTCAGGGAACACTTATCCAAGAAAAAAATTTAAAACCCATTTCCTTTCATTTTATACACATAAACAAGCAATCTTGGTCACATATCTACCCAATTGTCTCCCTACAGTCTTATCAACTATTTTCCTCTTGACTTCACATTTTTTAATAACCCAGTAAGTGTGATGAATGTTGTCCATATACATTTTGAGGAATCATCCAATTGGAATTGGAAATATCTTGTGTCCCATAGGAAACAAAAGTGTGGAGAGGATACCTAATTAGATCACTTGTTGCAAAGAACACTCAATTTGAAAGTCAGGGAAACTATAGAGAGTGTGAGGAGAGGTGAATGGACAAGAAGCGAAATGATATGACATGATATATATATATATATATATATATATATATATATATATGATCAGAATCAGAATAAAATGATATAAAATCAAAAGTAAATAAAGATGATGAATTCTCAATTATATAATCCAAATATTTTAGTCTTTTTTATTCAAGCCAATTTTTCTATTTTTCCCTTTGTATATTAACTTGGAAGTCTAGAATGAAAATATGTAACTTATTTACTAAAACTATTAGTAAATAACTCTTCTCTGAAACACAAAGTAAAAAATAATGGGATAAATTATTCTTGGGGTTCACTGACACATCAAATGAAATATAAGAAAGGTTTAAAAGAAATGTTGAGATATCTCTAACAGTCAATAATACATATAAATTCCATATACTTCACACTATCCCCCTGAGAAGTAAAATATGTAACACCAAGATCTTCTAGGGAGGCATAAAATCAAAAATAATGGTGGTTATCCAATCATTGGAAAGAAAGAATTCCAGACAAGGCTCTCTGGTAGTTACAGTAAAGGAACAAAGGATGTTCTCAAATATAATGATGGATGCATGAGACAGGAAATGGAGTAGACTTCTGGGAAAGTTTAGTTACTATACTTAAATTAATTTCTATAAAATAGTAGACACTAAAGTTCATAGTGTCTTTTGGGATGCTGAAGAGAGCATTTTATAAGGTTCAGTGTGATGTATCAGGACATTGTAGAAAAGACTGCCCTTGGTCAAATCTCATACAAGACACTGGATTGAAAATATTCTTATACTTTTTTATTTATAAAACATATACATATTGCCATGTGTAAGAATTCATGTATGTTTGTGGGCCCCAATTGAGGGCAGAAAAGTGTCTGATCCTTTGGATCTAGCATTACAGGCAGTGTTAAGTCTCAGAACCTAACTGAACTCATTTATTCTGCAGGACAGTAAACAACTCTTACTGAGCCATCTCTCCAACCCTGAGCTTGTGCTTTTGTTATCCTTAAGGTCTCTTGAACTCCTTAATTATGTTTATGTCTATGAAGAATGGTTTTTTACCAAACATAGCTAAAGAAAAATCTTGTTTTACTTCAGATAATTTCATATAATTATACTTACAAGGGAAATAAACACTATCTAAGCACAAGACTATAACATACAACCTACTAAAATATAACATGAGAGGAAAGAGAGACAGGCCAGTGATTAAAAGCACTGTCTGCTTCCAGAGGACCAAGGGTGTCTTCAGCACCTATGTGGTGTCTCACAACTATCTATAACTTCAGTTCTAGAAGATTTAAGGTCCTCTTCTGTCATATACAATTGTAGCACATACATGCTATACATATATGCATCACAGAAGAAACATTTACATAAAGACTGAAAATAAATAAATCTGGGGTATGTGTGGGGAGAATGACAAGATACTCTGCCAAGAGAAGCTGTTGACAAGCAGGATGTAAGATAGTTTCAGGTTATAACTGCATAAGAACATTTCAAAAATGGTTTTCAAATATCGTCATAGTTATATATGAAATACCAAAAATATTCTTTGCCTCCATTGTATCGTTGCATCCCATTGAGTTTTGAAAAATGTTACTTTAACCAATCAACAAGAAAGCATTTAAGTTTTATTGTGGTGATGACTTGAATCAGAATGATACTCATCAACTTATATATTTTAATTTTTCGTCCTGAGCTGGTGGAACTTTGCGAGAAATATTAGTAATGTGGCCTTGTTGGAGTAGGTGTACCTCTGAGGGGTTGGTTTGAAGGTTTCAAAAGCACACACTTTTACCAGTTAATTCTCTCTGTCCCATGAGTTTAAGGAGGCCATTAGCTCTTATCTATTGCCCTAGCACCATACCTGTTTACTTGTTGCTATGGTCCACGCTATAATGATCATGTATGTTAACCTTCTGGAAAGATATTCTCCCTAAAAGATTTTCTTTTATAAACTGCCTTAGTCATGGTATCTTATTACATCAATAGAAAAGTAACTAAGACAGAAGGTTTTTTGAGAAATATGAGAGAGTTCTTTCATTTAGGACTAGAAAGGTGATTAAACACTCTAAGCAAGGATTAATGGGGCATCATAGTAGGAACCTGAAATGTAAGGTTTCTAAGACCAGGCTCAAGAGATTTCAGTGGGGAACAACATTGGCAATTGGGCTAGAATCTATTATGGTTATTTTTGGAAAAGAATGTGAATGTTCTTTGCTTTTGTCGTAAGTATCCATGTGAAGTAAAACTGGAGCGTTATGAAATAATTTCATTAGCACAGGAAATTTTAAGAAATCTCAATTCTAGCAGCCAGTCCCATCACACCCAGAGGAAGTTCCAAACCCAGGCTCTCTAACTCGCCAAGGATCATAGGATCAGAGGTGAGGAGGACACAATATCTGTCTCAACACCGAAAGTAACTGGAACCATCAGGGCCCCAGAACACAGGAACCCTGCCCAACAAGTGGCACTGGTTCCTTCAGGTTCGGCCAGTGCTCTGAGCAGAATTTGGGCACAAATTCCACAGCCATTCCCAAAACACCCAAAGGAAGTGCCAGTCCCCA
Organism: Apodemus agrarius; assembly: GCA_964023405.1. Lineage (NCBI taxonomy): Eukaryota > Metazoa > Chordata > Mammalia > Rodentia > Muridae > Apodemus > Apodemus agrarius. The sequence goes on from OZ030010.1 coordinate 50,720,806, forward strand.
GCGCTCAAGAATCAAAAGATCCTAGTAGCTTGCACACACCAGGATCTCAGGGTCCCAAAGGCAGCTTGACTCTCAGGAGCTCTGACACACCCAGTATCTCAGGATCACAGGATGCCAGAATCATAGCACCATAGAGAGAGTTGGACTCTGAGGAGTTCTGACACAATCAGGATCACATGAAGGACAGGCTTCAGTCAGATATAGCAAGGGCAGGGAGCACTAGAGATAACCAGATGGCAGAAGGCAAGCAAAAGAATATAAGCAACAGAAAAAAAGATTACATGATGGCAGCAAAACACAATTCTCCTACCATAGTAAGTCCTAGATAAAACATTACACTGGAAAAGCAAGATTCGTATCTAAAAATCACTTCTCATGATGATGATAGAGGACTTTAAGAAGGACATAAATAAGTCCCTTAAAGAAATACAGGAAAACACAGGTAAACATGTAGAAGCCCTTAAATAGGAAACACAAAATTCCCTTAAAGAATTACAAGAAAACACAATCAAATAGTTGAAGGAATGTGCTGGTGGGACTGCAAGCTGGTACAACCACTCTGGAAATCAGTCTGGCAGTTCCTCAGAAAACTGAACATGATACTTCCGGAGGACATAGCCATACTACTCCTGGGCATATACCCAGAAGATTCCCCAGCATGCAATAAGGATACATGCTCCACTATGTTCATAGCAGCCTTATTTATAATAGCCAGAATCTGGAAAGAACCCAGATGTCCCTCAACAGAGGAATGGATACAAAAAATGTGGTATATATACACAATGGAATACTATTCAGCCATTAGAAACAATGAATTCATGAAATTCTTAGAGAAATGGATGGAGCTGGAGAACATCATGTTAAGTGAGGTAACCCAGTCTGAAAAGAATACCCATGGTATGCACTCACTGATAAGTGGATATTAGCCTACACTCTTGGGACACCAAAGACACAATTCACATACCAAATGATGTCTGACAAGAAGAAAGGAGTGGACACTGGTGCTGGAAAGGATCAAAGCATCAGTGTAGGGGAATACCAGAACAGGGAAGTGGGAAGGGGTGGATGAAGGAGCAGGGGGAGGGAAAAGGGCATGTGGGACCTTTGGGGGGTGGGGAACCAGAAAAAGGGAAATGAAATGTAAATATAGAATATATCCAATAAAAAAAACAAAAAAACTTGTACTCTAAAAAAAATAGTTAATGGAAATGAAAATAAAAAACAAAAACAAAAAAATCCAGTATCTAAAAATGAAAATAGAAACAATAAAGAAATAAGAAATCTTTATGAAACAGGGAGATAAATCAGAAAACATAGATACAATCATCACCAACAGAATACAAGAGATAGAAGGGAGGATCTCAGGTGCAGAAGATATCGAAAGCATTGACACAACAGTCAAAGAAAATTCAAAATGTGAAGAACTACTAACCAAAACCATCCAGGAAATCCAGGACACAATGAGAAGACCAAACCTAAGGATAATAGGTATAGAAGAGTGAAGATACCCAAATTAAAGGGCCAGTAAATATCTTCAACAAAATTATAGAAGGAAACTTGCCTAAGCTAAAGAAAAAGATGCCCATGAACATAAATATCAAATGATTCCCAAGAAGAAGGAAGGAAAAAGCCCTCATCCTGGAAAGGCTTGATGCAGCAATGCAGGGGATTACCAGGACAGAGAAATGGGAGGGGTTTGATCAGGGAATGGGTCGAGAAAAGAGGGCTTATGGGACTTATGGGGAGGGGGGAACTAGGAAAGGGGAAATCATTTGGAATATAAACAAAGAATGTAGAAAATCTAAAAAAAATGTATAAATAAATAAATAAATAAATAAATAAAAGCACCCTACAGAACTCCAAATAGACTGGACCAGAAAAAAAAATTCCTCCTGCCACATAATAATCAAAACACAAAATATACTAAACAAAGAAATAATATTAAAAGCAGTAAGGGAAAAAGGTCAAGTAACATATAAAGGCAGACCTATCAAAATTATGCCAAAATTCTCACAAGAGACTATGAAAGCCAGAAGATGCTGGGCAGATGTCATACAGACCCTAAGAGAACACACATGCAGCCCAGGCTATTATACCCAGCAAAACTCTCTGTTACCATAGACCCAGAAAACAAGATATTCCATGAGAAAAACAAATTTACAGAATATCTTTCCAAAAATCCAGACCTATCTACAAAGGATAATAGATGGAAAACACCAACACAAGCAGGGAAACCACACCCTAGAAAAAGCAAGAAATCCAAAAGAAACAGCTTCAAAAGAAAATAACCACACAAACATAATTCCAACTCTAACAATGAAAATAACAGAAAGTAACAATTACTTTTCATTAACATCTCTTAACATCAATTAAATCAATTCCCCAATAAAAAGACATAGGCTAACAGACTGGATATTTAAACAGGACCAAGCATGTTGCTGCATACAGGAACCACACCTCAGTGACAAAGACAGTCACTACCTCAGAGTAAAAACTTGGAAAACAATTTTCCAAGCAAATTGTCCCAAGAAACAAACTTGAGTAGCCATTCTAATATTGAATAAAATCAACGTTCAATCAAAAGTTATCAAAAAAAGGTAAGGAAGTATACTTCATACTAGTCAAAGAAAAAAAAATCTACCAATATGAACTCTCAGTTCTGAACATCTATGCCCCAAATGTAAGGGCACCCACATTCATAAAAGAATCTTTGATTAAAGCTCAAAGCACACATCCCACCCCACGCAGTAAGAGTGGGAGATTTCACTCTCAGCAATGAACAGATCATGGAAACAGAAACTAAGCAGAGACACAGTGAAACAAACAGAAGATCTTTTCTCAATTTGTTGGTTGATGATTTGTCCTTTTGATGGTGTCTTTTCCCTTATAGAAATTTTGTAATTTTATGAGGTCCCATTTGTCAATTCTTGATCTTAGTACATAAGCTGTTGGTGTTCTGTTCAGGAACTTTCCCCCTGTGCCCATGTCCTCCAGGGTCTTCCCCAGTTTCTTTTCTATTAGTTTCAGTGAGTCTGGTTTTATGTGGAGGTCTTTGATCCACTTGGAGCTGAGCTTAGTACAAGGACATAAGAATGGATCAATTCACATTCTTCTGCATGCTGACCTCCAATTGAACCAGCACCATTTGTTGAAAAGGCTATCTTTTTTTCCACTGGATGTTTTGATTTTTGTCGAAAATCAAGTGACCATAGGTGTGTGGGTTCATTTCTGGGTATTCAATCCTATTCCATTGATCCACCTGCCTATCACTATACCAATACCACACAGTTTTTAACACTATTGCTCTGTAGTATTTCTTGAGGTCCAGGATACTGATTCCCCAGAAGTTCTTTGACTGTTGAAAATAGTTTTAGCTATCTTGGGTTTTTTGTTATTCTGGATGAATTTGAGAATTTCTTTTTCTACCTTTATGAAGAACTGACATCTGACAGAGGGCTAATATTCAATATATACAAAGATCTCAAGAAGTTAGACCCAAGAAAACCAAATAACCCTATCAAAAGTGGGGTACAGAGCTAAAAAAAAGAATTTTCACCTGAAGAAATTCAGATGGCTGAGAAGCACCTTAAGAAATGTTCAACATTATTAGTCATTAGGGAAATACAAATCAAAACAACCCTGAAATTTCACCTCACACCAGTCAGAATGGCTAAGATTAAAAACTCAGGAGACAGCAGGTGTTGGCGAAGATGTGGAGAAAGAGGAACAGTCCTCCACTGCTGGTGGGATTGCAAGCTGGTACAACCACACTGGAAATCAGTCTAATGCTTCCTCAGAAAACTGGGCATGACACTTCCGAAAGACCTTGCTATACCACTCCTGGGCCAGAGAATTCCCCAGCATGTAATAAGGAATGTTTACAGCAGCCCTATTTATAATAGCCAGAAGCTGGAAAGATTCCAGATGTCCCTCAATGAAGGAATGGATACAAAAAAATGTGGTATATATACACAATGGAGTACTATTCAGCCATTAGAAAAAATGAATTCATGAAATTGTTAGACAAATGGATGGAGTTAGACAACATCATATTAAGTGAGGAAATCCAGTCTCAAAAGAACACTCATGGTATGCACTCACTGATAATTGGATATTAGCCTAGAATATTGGAATACCCAAGACACAATCCACATATCAAATGATGTCCAAGAAGAAGGAAGGAGTGGTCCCTGGTTCTGGAAAGGCTCAGTGTATCAGTGTAGGGTAATACCAGAACAGGGAAGTGGGAAGGGGTGGATGGGGTAACAGGGGGAGGGAAGAGGGCTTATGGGACTTTTGGAGAGTAGGGAACCAGGAAAGGGGAAATCATTCGAAAAGTAAATAAAGAATATATAGAAATAAAAAAAGAAACAGAAGTTATGATCCAAATGGATCTAACAGTTATCTATAGAACATTTCATCGTAAAGCAAAAGAATATACCTTCTTCTCAGCACCTCATGGTACCACAGACTGTCTCATTTAAATACCAACAAAAAAATGGAAAGCAAACATAAGCAAACATACACATGGAAGCTGAATAATGATCTACTTAAGGATAGCTTGGTCAAGGAATAAAGATAGAAATTAAAGACTTTTTTTAATTTAGTGAAAATGAAGAAACATCATTCCAAAAGTTATGGGAAACAATGAAAGCTGTGGTAAGAGGGAAACTCATCGCTCTAAGTGCCTCCAGAAAGAAACCGGAGAAAGCTTACACTAGCAGCTTGACAGAAAACCTGAAAGCTCTAGCACAAAAAGAGGCAAAAACACCCAAGACTAGTAGACAGCAGGAAACAATCAAACTAGGGGCTAAAATCGACCAAACAGAAATAAAAAGAACTATAAAAGAATCAGAATCTGATTCTTTGAGAAAATCCTCAGGATAGATTAAACCCTTAGACTAGCCAGAGGACACAGAGACAGTATCCAAATTAACAAAATCAGAAATGAAAAGGGAGACATAACAACAGAAATTACGGAAATTCAAAAAAATCATCAGATCCTACTGCAAAAGCTTATACTGAAAAAAACTGGAAAATCTGGAGGAAATGGAGAATTTTCTAGATAGATACCAGGTGCCAAATTTAAAACAGGGTCAGATACACCATATAAACATTCCTATAAGCCCTAAAGAAATAGAATCTGTCATTAATAGTCTCCCAACCAAAAACAAACAAACGAAAAACAAAAATAAACGAACAAAAGCCCAGGACTGGATGGAGAATTCTATCACACCTTCTAAGATGTCCTAATACCAAATACAAATATCAAAGTATTCCATGACATAGAAACAGAAGGAACACTACCTAATCCATTCTATTAATACACAATTATGCTTTTACCTAAAGCATACAACAACCAAACAAAGAGATCTTCAGACAATTTTTACTTTTAAAATTGACGTAAAAATACTTGATAAAATTCTTGCCAACTGAATCCAAGAACACATCAAATTGATCATTCACTATGACCAAGTAGCCTTCATCCCATGTATGCTGTTATGGTTCAGTATATGAAAATCCATCAATGAAATCCACTACATAAACAAACTCAAAGGAAAAAAATCTCATTATCATTTCACTAGATGCTGAAAAAGCATTTCATAAAATTCAGCATCCTTTCTTTTTTTATTGGATATATTCTATATTTACATTTCATTTCCCTTTTTCTGGTTCCCCACCCCCAAAGGTCCCACATGCCCTTTTCCCTCCCCCTGTTCCCTCATCCACCCCTCCCACTTCCCTGTTCTTGTATTCCCCTACACTGATGCTTTGGTCCATTCTAGCACCAGTGTCCACTCCTTTCTTCTTGTCAGACATCATTTGGTATGTGATTTATGTCTTTGGTGTTCCAAGATTCTAGGCTAATATCCACTTATCAGTGACTGTATACCATGGGTATTCTTTTGAGACTGGGTCACCTCACTTAGTATGATGTTCTCCAGCTCCATCCATTTCTCTAAGAATTTCATGAATTCGTTGTTTCTAATGGCTGAATAGTACTCCATTATGAATATATACCACATTTTTTGTATCCATTCCTCTGTTGAGGGACATCTGGGTTCTTTCCAGCTTCTGGCTATTATATATAAGGCTGCTATGAACATAGTGGAGCATGTATCCTTATTGCATGCTGGGTAATCTTCTGGGTATATTCCCATGAGTGGTATGGCTGTGCCCTCCGGAAGTATCATGTTCAGTTTTCTGAGGAACCGCCAGACTGATTTCCAGAGTGGTTGTACCAGCTTTTATTCCAACCAGCATTGGAGGAGTGTTCCTCTTTCTCCATATCCTCGCCAACACCTGATGTCTTCTGAGTTTTTAATCTTAGACATTCTGACTGGTGTGAGGTGAAATTGCAGGGTTGTTTTGATTTGCATTTCCCTAATGACTAATGATGTTGAACATTTTTTAAGGTGTTTCTCAGCCATCCGAATTTCTTTAGGTGAAAAGTCTTTGTTTAGCTCTGTACCCCATTTTTGGATAGGGTTATTTGGTTTTCTGGGGTCAAACTTCTTGAGTTCTTTGTATACATTGGATATTAGCCCTCTGTCAGATGTGGGGTTGGGGAAGATCTTTTCCCAATTTGTTGGTTGCCGATTTATACTTTTGACAGTGTCTTTTGCCTTACAAAAACGTTGCAATTTTATGAGGTCCCATTTGTCTATTCTTGCTCTTAGAGCATAAGCAATTGGTGTTCTCTTCAGGAATTTTGCCCCTGAGTCAATGTCCTCAAGGGTCTTCCCCAGTTTCTTTTCTATTAGTTTTAGTGTGTCTGGTTTTATGTGGAGGTCCTTGATCCACTTGGAGTTAAGCTTAGTGCAAGGAGATAAGAGTGGATCAATTCTCATTCTTCTGCATGTTGACCTCCAGTTGAGCCAGCACCATTTGTTGAAAAGGCTATCTTTTTTCCACTGGATGTTTTCAGCTCCTTTGTCGAAGATCAATTGGCCATAGATGTGTGGGTTCAATTCTGGGTCTTCGATCCTATTCCATTGATCCACCTCCCTGTCACTGAACCAATACCATGCAGTTTTTAACACTACTGCTCTGTAGTATTGCTTGAAGTCTGGGATATTGATTCCCCCAGAAGTTCTTTTGCTGTTGATGATAGTTTTAGCTATCCTGGGTTTTTGTTATTACAGATGAATTTGAGAATTGCTCTTTCTAACTCTATGAAGAACTGAGTTGGGATTTTGATGGGGATTGTGTTGAATCTGTATATTGCTTTTGGCAAGATTGCCATTTTAACTATATTAATCCTGCCAACCCACGAGCATGGAAGAATTTTCCATTTTCTCATGTCTTCTTCAATTTCCCTCTTCAGAGACCTGAAGTTTTTGTCATTTAAATCTTTCATATGTTTGATTAGAGTCACTCCAAGATACTTGATATTGTTTGTGGCTATTGTGAAGGGTGTCATTTCCCTAATATCTTTCTCGGCCTGCTTATCCTTTGCGTATAGGAAGGCTACTGATTTGCTTGAGTTGATTTTATAACTAGCCACTAAAGTTCAGCATCCTTTCATGTTAATAGTCTTGGAAAGATCCTTGAGTTCCTATTCAAGGCCCTTACCTAAACATAGTTAATGCAATATACAGCAAACCAGTACCCAACATCCAACTAAATTGAGAGAAACTTGAAGCAACCTCACAAAAATCTTGGACTAGAAAAGGCTGACCACTGTCTCTCTACCTGTTCAATATAGTTCTCAAAGTCCTTGCCAGAGCAATTAGAAAACAAAAGGTGGTCAAAGGGATACAAATTTGAAAGGAAGAATTCAAAGTATCACTATATGCAGATGATATGGTAGTATACTTAAGTGACCCCAAAAATTCCACCAGAGAACTCCTAATCCTAATAAACAACTTCAGCAAAGTGGCTGGATATAAAATTAACTCAAACAAATCAGTAGCCTTCCTCTACACAAAAATAAATAGGCTGCAAAAGAGTTTAGGGAAATGACACCATTCACAATAGTCACAAATAATATTAGATACCTTGGTGTGACTCTAACCAAGCACGTAAAATATCTGTATGACAAGAACTCCAAGTCTCTGAAGAAAGAAATCGAAGATCTCAGAAGATGCAAAAATGTCCCATGCCCATGGATTAGTAGGATTAATATAGTAAAAATGCCCATCTTGCCAAAATCAATCTACAGATTCATCCCAATTTAATTATTCATAGGGTTAGAAAGAGCAGTTTCCAAAATTATCTGGAATAACAAAAAACTCAGGACAGCAAAAACTATTATCGGCAATTAAAGAACTTCTTTTGGAATCACCATCCCTGACCTCAAGCTGTATTACAGTGTAATAATGTTAAAAACTATATGATATTGGTACAGAGACTGGCAGGAACACCCAGAAATGAACCCACAAGCCTATGGTCACTTAATCTTTGACAAAGGAGCTAAAACCATCCAGTGGAAAAAAGAAATCATTTTTACCAAATAGTTCTGATTCAACTGGCAGTCCACAGGTAGAAAAATGCAAATATAATGAGAAGAAAAAGAGCACCAGGAAATATTGGAGCCAAGGCTGGAGCTGAAAGAGATGACAGATCTGATAAGTATGAAATAATTGGAGTAGTAACCCCAGCGAAAGAAACAACCCAACTAAACTTCCAACTTGTGAAATAAAAAAAGTCTGAAGCATTATTAGTTCTTTACCAGAATCAACCAGTGTAAGCTTATCCAAATATAGTCCAAGGATAGGATTCCCAAGCAGTAAAGGGATTCCTCTAAAACTATGGAGACCTACTGAAGCCAGCCATATGGCAGAGGAATCCCTACATGTAGGACAAGATAATCTATTGTGTATAGTTGTGATGATGAGGCCTGGGTTGTTTTAGAGTCCTTAAAATATTGGAGAAGCCAGAGCCATGGGAATCCTCTCAAGTAATGTTATAAACAAAGAAAGGTGACAGCCATAGACAGGTATGTTGCAGTCACAAAACAAACAAACAAACAAACAAACAAACAAACAAAAAAACTAGGTACAGACATATGAAAACCTTACCATTAGACATAGAATTAGAGGATTTGCAGTTTTCCCTGCTGAGCTTTGGTCTTTGGGTGTTCTAGTATTTCCTCACTGTGCCATTATATGCTGTCAATATTTAACTTGTCTTCTGATTTTATAGGGTGTTATGATTAGGAGACTCCCCTGAGTCTCAAAAGAGACATGGGACTTTGAAATAGTGTTAAGACTATACCATGGGTAATTTTGAAGTTCACCTTACATTATATTATGGCTCCAAGCCTATAGGGGCCAGGGAATAGAATGTGATTTGAACAAGAATGGTCCCCATGAGCATTCATGTATTTGAATGTTTGTCTCCAGGTTTATAGAACATTCCAGGAAGGATTAAAAGACCTGGCCTTGTTGGAGGAAGTGTCACTGGGGTGGGCTTTTATATTTCAAAAGTCCACACCATTCCATCTTAGTTCTCTTTTGTACTTGTCCCTGTGAATCATGACCTGAGTTTTACCTATGGTCCCAACACTAAACATAGCTGCCTGCTTCCATGTTTCCCATAATGAAGATCATGGATTCAACTTTCTGAAATTAGGAGCCTCAAATAAATGTTACATTTAAGTTGCTTTATTCATGGTATCTTATAGAAATAGAAAAGTCACTAAGACATTCACATATTATTAAGAAATGAATTTAAATATACAAACTAATGTTTTATTGTCAGAAGCAATGCATAAATACAAAATATACTCAGGTATCAATATTTATTTTGCATAAGTGTGTTATACAATATATAATGGAGTCTTCAATCATATTTTGCTTATGAGAGCCTTAAAATAGATATTTTATATGTTGTTATTTACTGGTAATTTTTTTTTGCATGTCAACATTTTTTATTTAAATTTTTATTTTCTATATTCTATGTTTACATTCCAAAGGCTTTCCTCTTTCCCAGTTCCCGCCCACCATACGTCCCATAATTTCTCTCCCCCCCCCAACTATTCCCCAATCATCCCCCCCACACGATTTCTCTGTTCTGGGTCTACAAAACTGGATCCAATCTTTTCAGGCCCAGGGTCCTCTCCTTTCTTCTTCTTGGGAATCATTTGCCTTGCTAATTGTGCCTTGAGTATTTAGGGCTTCTGGGCTCATTAATATCCACTTATTAGTGATTGCATTTCATGTGTATTCTTTTGTGATTGGGTTAACTCACTTAGGATGATATTTTCCAGATCTAACCATTTACCTACAAATTGCATGAATTCATTATTTTTAATTGCCGAGTAGTATTCCATTGTATAAATATACGATGTTTTCTGTATCCATTCCTCCTTTGAGGGATATTTGGGCTCCTTCCAATTTCTGGCTATTATAAACAAGGCTGCTATAAACATAGTGGAGCATGTGTCTTTATTGTATGCAGGGGAATCTTCTGGGTATATGCCCAGGAGTGGTATGCCAGGGTCCTCTGGAAGTGACATGCCCAGTTTTCTGAGGAACCGCCACACTGATTTCCAGAGCGGTTTTACCATTTTGCAATCCCACCAACAGTGGAGGAGTGTTCCTCTTTCTCTACATCCTCGCCAGCACCTGTTGTCTCTTGAGTTTTTAAATCTTAGCCATTCTGGCTGGTGTGAGGTGGAATCTCAGGGTTGTTTTGATTTGCATTTCCCTGATGACTAATGATGTTGAACATCTCTTAAGGTGTTTCTCGGCCATCTGAATTTCTTCTGGTGAAAATTCTTTGTTTAGCTCTGTACCCCATTTAAATTTAAATTTTATTCTTCTGTCATATAGTACATCTAGACCACAGTTTCCCCTCCCTCCAAGCCCATTCTTTCCCACATTCCCTCTTTCCCCAAATCCATTCTGATGTTTTACCTTCAGAAAAGGAAGACTTTCAAGGGATATTAACCCGACATGGCATATCAAGTTGCAATAAGACATTTCCCCTTTTATTAAGGCTAAACAAGGAAAATCAATAGGAGGAAAAAATCACCAAAATAGGCACAGGTGTCAGAGACAACCCCCAATTCTACACTTAGAAATCCCACAAGAAGACCAAACTACATAACCATAACATATATGTAGAGTGTCTAGGTCAGTCACATTCAGGCTCCCTGATTTTCATTACATTCTCTGTATCACTATTATTTTTATGCTTTTAGTGTAGGTGTATGTTATGTATATGTGTACTATATATATGTTCAAGGGATCTGTATGGAAGATAATGCCAGAGAAGGATGCTGGAATGTATGTTTTATTGCTTTCTGACTTACCACTAATACATGGTCTTTCTTTGGATCTGTGGAACGTAGCATGGGTAGCATGTATTTTCTGGGTAATATCCACTTATAAGTGAATACATACCATGTATGTCCTCTTGGTATGGGAATACTTCACTCAGGATGATATTCCCAATATCCATCTATCTACCAGCAAATCCATGATGTCTTTGTTTTCAATAGCTGAATTATATTCCATTTTGTAGATGTGCCACATTTTCTTCATACCATGGGTAATTTTGAAGTTGGACTAAGTGCATTTTACACTATATTATGGCTCCATGCCTATAGGGGCCAGGAAATATAATGTGATTTGAACAAGAACGGTCCCCAGGAGTGGTATAGCTGTGTTTTGAGGTAGAACTGTTCCCAGTTTTCTGAGAAACTGCTGAATTGATTTCCAAAATGGTTATGCAAGTTTACACTCCCATAGGCAATGAAGGGGTGTTCCCCTTGCTCCACATCCTCACCAGCCTGTGAGGATTAAACTATCACTTGAGTTTTTTATTTTAGTCATTCTGAACAGTATAAGATGGAACACCACAAACCCAAAGAAGCTAAATAAGAAGGAAGGCACAGGCGAGGATGCATAAATCTCACTTTGAAAGGAGAATAAAATAGTCATAAAAGGCAGATTGAGGGAGGGAACTGGGTGGGAGAGAGAATGGGAATGGGAATGGGGGATTCAGGATCAAGTGTAGAGAGGAACAGGCTGGAAAGTCAGATAGCCATGAGGATGAATGGAAATCTTCAACTGACAGTTGGTGAGGTGAGAGTTATGTCCAGAAATAAAGACCTGGTATAAAGGAGGCACCCAAGAATCAGTGGGGGTGTCCTTAGCAGCGATTCACAGCACTGGGGATTTGGAACCTGAGGAGGCCACTTTGTGTAGCAAGCCGTGAATCTTGGTGGAGTTGTAGGGACACCAATGCACTCACAAAACTTTCAACCCTAAATTCCTGTCTATGGGAAATGCAAGGACAAGGGATAGAACAGAGACTGAGGGACAGGTCAACCAATAACTGGCCCAATTTGGGATCCATCCCATGGGCAAGCACCAAACCCTGACACTATTAATGATATCTGTTATGCATGTGGATAGGAATCTAGCATGACTGCCCTTTGAGAAGTGTCTACCCAGATTCAGGCATTCACAGCCAAATAGTGTGTGGAGCTTAAGGACTCTTATTGAAGAATAAGAAGAAAGATTGCCCACTGAGGGGTAGGAACTCCACAGGAAGACCAACAGAATCAACTAACCTGGATCACTGGGGCTCTCAGAGACTAATCCACCAACCAAAGAATATACAGGGGCTGGACCTAGGCCTCCGTGCACATATGTAGCAGAAGTGTAGCTTGATCTTTGTGTGGGTTCTGAACAACTGGGGCAGGGGCTACCCCAAAAGCTGTTGTCTGTTTGTGGAATATATTCTTCTTGATGGGCTGCCATGTTTTGCCTCAGTGAGAAAGGATACATCTAGCCTCAAAAAAAATGTAGGAGGGATTACCCAGAATGCTCCCTGTGACTCAGAAGACAAGGGGAAGGGGAATGCAGGAATGATGATGGGACGGATGATCAGGACGGGGAGCAGGATGTAAAGTGAGTGAAAAAGCAATAATAAATAAATAAATATAAATAAATAAATATTTTTTAAAATACAAGTTTTTACAACAAAGAAGGATCTAGATTATTGACTAGCAAGTAAGTTCCAGGAATCCTAATATCTGTGCCCCCAAAAATATTGGTATTATATGTTTAAGCAGCCATTTTATTTTATACATTCTGGAAATTCGTACTCAGGTCCTCATGGTTGCACTAAACCATCTCTCAAGGGCCATTTATATAGGTTTAAACATGTATATAAAATGAAAGGTAAAAGCCATAAAAATTCATTTAAATAACTCATGAAATCAAGTAAATAATGCTTCCATCTAAATAAGTAATATTAAATATTGAGATCTATGCAATGTTGCTTTTATTTAAAACCTCAATAATGGCTAGCTCAGTTAGTATAATACCATAAAACATTTACCTCACTAGAATTCCCTTTACCAAAAAGATAGTACAGTCAACTCCATTGAACTCTTATTTTTAAGATTTGTTTTATTATTTTTAGTTATATGAGTCTAGATATTAACACTGTGTACAATGTCTGAGAAGGTCAGAACAGGGAATTCAATCTCATGGAGCTGGATTTACAGGTGGCTGTAAGACCCCTCATGTAGGTTCTGAGAACTGAATTCAGGTTCTCTGGAAGAACTGAAGTGTTCTTTACTGCTCAGTCATCTCCCCAATGCAGTCTTTGCATTTTCATGGATCTCTGATAGCCTGATAAATACCCCCATTTTTATCATCTACACTGTTATTTCTACTCATGCAGTATTTTACTATCTTAATCTGCAGTGTGCTCTCCAAATGGTTTCCAAATAGGCATAGCATTTCAGGTTAAAGTATCATTTTAGAATATAAAATATTAAAAATCTTTTCACAATTATATTCTCATACAAATTTTAAACTTTATTTTAGAAATTACATTTGTTCTTTATTGAAAACTAACTGAAGAAAATTACAATGACTCTTGCCACCCAGCTCATTGAAATGTAACATTAAACAATGATCATGTTACAGTATTAGACAATGATGATTAATAGGAAACTAATGTATATTTTGATACAACTATTTGTTTGTATTATATCACATATGATACATTGAATAGTAGCTTTATTAATAAATACATTATCTACATTAACATAACCCAAATATTCAATTCATTTCCTTCTACTAGTCAAGATAATATTTGTAACCAACACTACCATATTATTTTATATCAGTACCATTATGTATCAGTAAAGCTTTGAAAGATCAGATTAAGTGATATATTCAAAACCTTGAACAAGCAATATGTAACTATTCCCAAAGAAGTAATACCTTAATTTCCAAAACATAAAGAAAATGCCTGATAAATTCATGTTTGCAGAAACTGTACTACTAAAATATCTCAGAAAGATTAGCAAGATCATATACTAGAAAAGACGGGTGTGGGGAAAGTAGCATCTATTCATGGAGTGCTGGCATGGAATGCTTCCCTATTCCTATAGGATGCAGGGAAGTATGGAGATGTCAAATACATGGGAGAGTGAGTGACATAAACCACTTGTAATCTGACATTTTTTGAGTTGCATCCCAAGTGAACTGGATGCTAGAATGGGATAAAAATCCTAGTGGCACAGCAACGTGGCAACAGAGGACTGATAAACATGAGTATAAGCTGCCTTCTCATCCTGAGAATGCTGGTAGAACACTTTGGAAAACATGAGGTAAACAGAAAGGCGTTCTCTAACTTGCCTTCATCATATGCAAATTATTGGAATCCACTGACATGTAAAAACTGAAAATATTAGCTCATTTGTATGAACATCGAATTATATTTCTCAGACTCAAATTGACATGAAGAACATATTAAAGTATTGTTTAAAACTGAGGAAGTCTACCAAACAGTCTTTATCAACAACTACCATTTATTAAGACTATTCTGTGAGTTGGCATATGCTAAATTTCTTGACTAGGAAGCTTCAAATGTAAATTTTAGAACACAGAAAATTAACCAGGTTTTTGTGAACTGTTCAAAGATCTAGGACAAAGTGTCAATTTATAAATCATTTAAGAGGACTGGAAGTTGGCAATCGGTCTCCAATAAAGATTGTGAGTAGTCAATCTCATAAGACCACTTAAATTTCATTTTCTGACAAGCTGATCTGTCTGGGTGTTATTGTATCTGATGAACTTATATATAAAATGATAATCAATCACCTCAAATTCCCTAGATAAATTTGTCAAATTCCCAAGATATGCATGCCTTTCACAAACAATAAAAACAAGGAACTTGGAGAATAAATATACTTCTGAAGGGGATTTTCAGAGCAGAAACCAGGAAAGGGGATACAATTTAAAATGCAAATAAAGAAAATATCTAATAAAAAGATTCAAAATAATAAAGAATCATAGATAAATAGGACCTCAAACAGATCTACAGCCATGGCTATTGTTTTATACATTTGAACTCTTATGTGATGTTGCTTAAAGTTAAAAGGAAGAAGAGGCTCACCTATAGGTCCCACTATACTATTTTTTCCCTCTGCCTTTATTAAAAGATTATGATATGGTTAAGATGACCAGTATGGTTAGCCTGTCATACTTTCAATGTTTTAAATGTAGAAATAACTTGTATCTCACAGAAATGAATGTAGCCACAGAAACGAGCAGATCATTTAAGAATTAAGCATGGGGGGGAGAGGAATTATGGGACATATGGTGGGGGGTAACTGGGAAAGGGGAAAGCCTTTGGAATGTAAACAAAGAATATAGAAAATAAAATTAAAAAAAAGAAAAAAAAAGAAATATATATAAGTGTATATACATATATGTATGTAGAAACAACTATTGTAAAAAGGCAATAGATTTGAAAGAGCAAGAAAGGATATATATGGGGGAGTATAGAGGAGAAATGATATAAATATATCATAATCTCAAAAAGAAAGGAAACCATTAAAAATAAACGAAAATTAAATCTGTAGGTGACCTCTATGTGCAGTGTTTGACCTTCAAGCTTCCATGGTTGTTGAGAAGATAGATGGACTGTTACACTCACATGGAAACTCAGCAGGGCAAGGACATTGTGGCTTTTTTCATCCTGTTGAGAACTTGGAAGTGTGTTCATTATTTATAAGGCTATGTTTAATTTTTTGTTACACTTATTTATTTATTGACTAATAACCTAATGTACATGTTAATAGCCAAAATTTTATAAACTATTTATTTGAAATATTCATAAAAACTTTATAAAATTAGTGGTTAAATTTTTAAATTTCCTTAGGGTTTTCACATTACTAACCTATTGCTAATTAATTTATTGCTATTGTGAGACATTAACCTATATTGCCAGATTGCTGTTATTGCTAACATTTTTAAAAGTTCATCTGCTTCTCACTGTACTTTATGGAATTCTGCTAGGAAATGGTAAATATTAGGTGATAAATATTAGGTAAATAACTGAATGTAATTAATGAATACTTCAGTCATAAAAGATGATATAAAGCTAAAATTTTCTAGTCTATATTGTTTTATGGTGGTAGGTAAATACACAAAAATATATTTGATAATGAAAGTATAACAACCACAGTTTTAGAATTGTTATTCTAGTTGTATAGACATTTGCAGAAATTGTCTTGTTAATATTGTTGAGTGATGCTATTTGCCTCTAAGATGTTAATAATAAAGTTATAATGAATATAAAAATCATTTGGGTTTTCTACATTTTGTATTCTATTCAGAAGTACAAACATACTGACAATTAGTAGTCCTACAATGAAGAAGAAGGTATCATTTTAGTTTCACTATTTGAAAAGATCTCAGCATTTAAATTATGTATTTAATAACACGTCTACTCAACATGTTTTAGGTGTGTGCAAACTCATCAGAAAAAAACATAACATATGAAAGCATGCAGGTGTTTTACCACCAAATGTATCCACTTTGTTAAATTTAAAACTTTTATCTTTTACAGTGTATTACAAAATGTATTTCATATTTGTTTAAGAGAAATGCTTTCAGCAAAATTAATACAAATACCAAAAGCTTACAGTCAACATAGCAGCCTAACATTAATATTCAAAATAATCACTTAAGAGAAATATACTCATGGATAACCTCTAATATGGATAGATTAGTCTCTGCCTTCTCTATTAATGTGAGCAAAAGAAGGAAAGCTAAGAGGGACCAAGAAGAATGTATAAGTGTCATATATGAGTAGCAGCAGCTCAAAGTTTGGAAGCTAAAGAAATTTTCTGAGGACCTAATGCTTCTGTAATGTTCTGTGCCAGCCTATATTTAACTTGTGTTGAAAAGCCCATGTTCTCTCAGAGTTAAAATTAAGCTGTCTCCATGGTGAGTTCCAACAAAACTGGCTGGTTAGCTCAGCAAGTCAGAGCAAGGCAATGATAAAATCAGATAAGGTCAGAAAACTGTCTTTTCCTCCTGGGAAGCAGGTGACTCTCCAATTCTGGGCTTTAACAGGGGCACTCCACAGACCTTGATACTAGTATGGAGGGCAAATAGGTGTATGTAAGAAAATGATCGTCTTAGGAGAAATAAAATAGGTTTTTTACATAGCAATAGCTCTTGAGCAAAGAGCAGCATTCAAAAGAAGAAACATTGTATTCCATTGCTTTTTAAATGAGTCACAACCATCACCTTTATCTAAATTTCCACAGGTTCTTTTCAAATGCATTTGCACAGGCCCAATGAAAACATCCTGAATCAAAATCCATCCTGGTTCAAAATCTAGGGCATATTTGTTTTTAATCAAGTTTTGGGAGACCATGGTCTAGTCCATATTAAATTTCTAAGTCCTAAGTGGATTTCTTGAACATGCTTGACAATTCATTGCTGTTAATCAAATGTAGCATAGAGGACAAACTACAGGAGGCCCACAGTTATAGAAGGCTGTTTCTAATTCTAATTCTTCTACTAATTGTTACTCTGTTTAAGCCTATTATAAACACAACTGGGGTGTGAAAGAAATGGTTTGGAGCTTAAGAGCACCTGTTGCTCATACTAAGTGAGGTAACCCAGTCTCAAAAGAATACCCATAGTATGCACTCACTGATAAGTGGATATTATCCTAGAATCTTGGGACACCAAAGACACAATCCATATACCAAATGATGTCCAACAAGAAGGAAGGAGTG
The DNA here is from genome assembly GCA_964023405.1 of Apodemus agrarius. Classification (NCBI taxonomy): domain Eukaryota; kingdom Metazoa; phylum Chordata; class Mammalia; order Rodentia; family Muridae; genus Apodemus; species Apodemus agrarius. The sequence goes on from OZ030010.1 coordinate 50,738,819, forward strand.
GACCCTGGTGCTGGAAAGGCTCAATGCATCAGTGTAGGGGGATACCAGAACAGGGAAGTGGGAAGGGGAGGATGGGGCAACAGGGGGGAGGGAAAAGGGCATGTGGGATCTTTGGAGGGCAGGGAACCAGAAAAAGGGAAATGTAATGTAAATATAGAATATATCCAATAAAAAAAGAGCACCTGTTGCTCTTGCAAAGGACCCACCAAGTTTATGTTTCCAAGACCCATGTGATGATTCACAATCATCTCCAGTTACAGGGGATCATAGATCCTCTTCTGACTTTCAAGAGTACCAGACACACCCATAGTGAACACAAATATATGTAGACAAACACTTATATCCATAAAATATAAAATAAGTAAACCTAAAAAAATAAAATAAATCAAATAAGGCAATATGAATAAACCACTGTCTACACTGAGCATTAGTTCTCACCTTAGAGCTCATTCTTCATTTCCTTCCATGCAAAACTACACTCCAACACTTTAATAGCATAAAAAAAATTACTATTACTGACAGAGAGAAAATCCCCACCATTAAAATGATAAACACAGAATTAGAATAGTCACAGCCTTTCATAGTGGCATATGCCTGGAATCAGAACACTAAGGAGGCTGAGGTGAAAGCATTAAGAGTTCAAGAGCAGCCTGGGCTGCTGAGCAAGACCCTGATTCATAGAAAAACAAGAAAAATAAAATAAAATAGACTTGCTCCATCCTCCAAACAGGTATGAGAAATCCCTAGAGCTCATTCTATTGTTAACCATATTGACATTATAATGAGCATCCACGATTCTAAATTCTAAATTCATTGCCTAATTTCTCTTTCATTGGACAAAATGATGGGTTAATGTTGTTCCCGGGTTTCAGCACCAAATGATGAGTTTATAAATGGGGAGAGAAGAAGGGGGATTAGAGAGTGCGGCATGGTGGTGTGGGGGAAGGGGGTGCCTGGTGGGCCCATGCTCAGGCACCTCTTCCCCCTGAGGGACCACACACAGAGAGACATGGTATAGAATAGAGTTTTTCAGGGAAGAGGATGGGAGTTAATGGTGTAGTGGAGGCAGAGAGAGGCAGAGAGAGAGAGAGAGAGAGAGAGAGAGAGAGAGAGAGAGAGAGAGAGAGAGAGAAGAGGGGAGCGGAGGGGAGGGGAGGGGAGGGTAAGGGAGGGGAGGGGAGGGGAGGGGAGGAGAGGAGAGGAGAGGAGAGGAGAGGAGAGGAGAGGAGAGGAGAGGAGAGGAGAGGAGAGGAGAGGAGAGGGAGAGGAGAGGAGAGTATGCCCAAGTGGAGAGAGGGGTTTGGGAAGAAGAGCCCAGGAGGGGCAGAAAGGTGATGAGAGAGAGAGAAGGGGCAAGCAGCCCCTTTTATAGTGGACCAGGTCTATGGGGCGGGGCATACTTGGCTGTTGCCAGGTAATTATGGGGTGGAGCTTAGACAGAGTACTAACACAGAACATTTTTCATATTGACCCTAAGGATTTGCTACAAAGACAAGGTGAGATTGTATGTAATTGGAAGTATATAATGTATCCATATGTTCTAGTCATCTTCTCTGAGTATTTAAAGTTTTATTAATACCCTGATTCTGCTCATTCTTTCTCTCCTTGGAAAAGCTCTCTACCATTCATATGAAACAAAATCCCCATAATGATTCCCCAAACCCCCATAGGTAAACCCATTTTCTTAATAGTTACCTTGCTCTACTTCCAAATTAAAGAAGACTCCTTTGTAAAAACTGTTCTTATACCAAAGAAGAGACCCCTGGCTTACCTTTACCTCGCTATAAATCTACTCCTACCATGAGCCAGTGCATGGAGGAAAGTTTTGAAGAACCAAGGAATTATATACACCAAAGGAATTAATTGGCCACTGCCTTTCAGACCAAAATCTAGACTACTAAAATTTAAGATGTTCTGTCCAAGAGGGCTTGAGTCCACTACTAAGGCTCATCTTTTTCTACTGATTTTTAAGAAAACCACAGTGTGTGTATACCTTTATTCTCAAAAGAAGATTAAATCAAATGTTTAGGAAGCAAATGTGTTAGGAAAGTAAGTAGAACATGGATGTATTTGAGTTAAATTGCAAAGCAAGAGCAAGCTGGCAATCAGAAAAGGAAAATAGCTAGTTACTGGAATGATATCATTTTGGTTTTCACCCTGAAAGACCAGAAACATTTTACAAATGCTAATGGATCATCAATTATTTTCTTACAGACATGGATAATTCAGAAATGAATTCACATGGTTGTATTCCAATTAAACTTTATTTAAAGGAAGGATGGAAGGGCATATATAAAAATTAGTAGCACTTTTTTCAATAGCTACATTACATGTGCTTAATTTTCTTGACTTTAAGTACATTGTATCCAATATTCCTGTTATTTGATCATTTTGCACATCTCTCCTTTAAGAAGCATGCTTATAACAAATATGGCTGTATGCACACTCTAATGACAGTCCATTAAGCATACAATCTTATACCTGGGAACAGAATAATAACTCTTGCATACCCTTTATTTGATTGACAAATAGGACATTAAGTATGCTAATATAGCATTTGGCCCAAGGTCACACTCTGTGTTTAAAGTGGAATTATGAAGCTATAATGTGCTGACTGGAGATAGCCTGAAGCATCACTTGTAACTCTACTAATTATAAACTTGCATCATGAGTCAGATTTCAAATACAAAGGTATGGTGAGATATGCTAGCAATTCTCTGAGTCAGGAAAAAGAAACAAAAAGACCACCAATTAATTAAAGGTGATTTTCAACTTTGTTATAAATGAGCCCCTCTCTCAAAAAATGAAGAGCTAAACATATCCATAGTTCATAAGTAGAGGGCTTGCTTTAACATATGTGAAGCACTGGGTTTGATCCCTGGCACTGCAAGAAAAACATTCTTATATTTATCTTATAATATTTTATGACAGGAGTATATGCTTAATAAATTCATTAAGTGTGTATTTTAGAAATTTGCATAAAATTAAAATTTCTGACATCAAAAATAAAGCTATCTATTTGATGGAATTAACTATAGAATATTGCAAGGAAGGCATACCCTGTACCTCTGATACCTAAGATAGTATGACCACAAACTGCATATACAAGATTGATACCTCTACAATCTCTCTTTTTGGAGAATTGAGTATAAAAGAACACTGATAGAAAAATCACCACAAACACAAGTCCTTGGTAACTGAACTTCACTTCTTTTTCAGCTAAAAAGATCAACCTCAAAAGAGTACTTTCCAATTTTGATGCACTAAATCATTTTTATCAGGTGATAAAAGTAGTCAGCAAGACCAACCTCTTCCATTTGCCACGCAAGAGGAAAAGCACCAATAACTCAGGGATGTGAGCAACATAGTACCAAATTGCACAAAAATGAAGCACCTATTGAACAGCTCATTCATTTTGTATCAGGGCCATCTTTTGTCCTTCTCTGGTATTGTTGAGGCAAGATAGCTGATAGGTCAGTAGGTAGATCAATACACAGACAAATAGATGGGTAAATAATTAGGATGATTGATAGATTGATAAATGATAGACAGATAGATAGGTAGATGAAAAAATAATGTGCCCATTAGCCAGCACTGCTTTTGAAGAGTTCCCTCTGTCCAAAGTGAGATCCTCTGAGAGCTTGTTAGTAATGCAGAATGTCAGCTTCAGTCCATACCTAGTGAATCAAAATTCCTGGGGGATCCATATGTAATTTGAGTTTGAAAAACATTGATCTATAGTACTATATAATGTTTCATTTTCTAGCCTCAGCCAAAGTTGGCTAGAAATGGAACAAGGGCATAGTACTATCCATTAGCATCATCATCTTGCTAAAACAACAGTTAAGGTGAATAGTATTGGTGTTTGTTCATCTAGAACTACAAGTAATACAATAACACTCATTGCTCCCAAGGCATTTTACATGTATAATCTATTCCTTTATTAGAAAGCAGTAACAAAGTCAATTCTTTATAGATTTATCTCCAGGCTTTAGTCCTTATTGGCACTTCAATGTATTCACCTTCACTGCTGGTTGTGGCAGCATGCCCAGGTTCACCACTCAAATGCCTAAAGTAATACACGATCACCAGAAACAAGATGATGGAAACTGGCCAGACTCCCAGCATCTCATAACAAAGTTACTTGGATGGGTAAGACATGGGAAGGAATGGGTAACAACAGGATGCCCCAGAAACCTGCTGTGCAGAAACTGAGAGAATGAAGTTGGGTAGAGAGAGAGGAAAAATCTGATATATTTTTTTAAAACATTGAACATTGTAATCAAGCCAAGTACTGTTGGGAAAAATCCTATCAGTGGGGAATGTACAACAACCAAGAATGTGCTGGCAGAACATAAAACTGACTGGCAGAGCTACAAACAGTTTCCAACTCTGCATATTGAGTTGGCACCTACAACTGTAGGTTGAGCAAAATCCACAAGTGAAGATCTGTTCCATCCAGTCAATCAACTACCCTTTGAGACCTTGTTATGTTTGAGCCCTGTATGATGGGCTGATAGTTTTCTAAGATGAATAAATGTCACCTTGGTCCATATAAAGCTTCCAATATAACAGGGACAGAGGTGAGCAAAACAATGATACTAAACATTTTTTTTCAGAATGTAAATTCTGACCATTGGGGTTGGGGAGGGTAAAAATAAGAGTGAGGAAAATGCTCTGTCAGAAAAGCTGAGAAAAGTTCTAAAGAGCAGATATCTGAGATGGGTACTGAAAAAAATAATTATGGGTTTCCCTGGCCAAAAAGTAATAGGAGCCCATATCAGTGATGTCTATCTATTATGTGTGTCTGTGGATATGAATAGGAATGGCAAGAAGTTGTTTCGGACAGAGCAAGAAATGATACTGAGAAAGATTTCTTGTACATGTCAGAGAAGAGGGGAAGGAGCCTATCACTAAACTTCTTACAGTGAGTCCTGTAAGTGCCAAAGATTTATGGGAAGATTTCAAATGAAGGAACAACTGAATTAGGTATGAAGCTAGAAATTGCTAAACATCAATTTAAGTAGATAACAATTGTTTTCAGTAATACAACCCATAGGTCAAAAAAGAACAACAAAAACAACAACAGTGATCCTGGGGTCTTTTTTGGCACTTGGAAAGTTAGAAAGCAACAAGAGGTCAAATGGAAGATCTATAATCAAATACGCCTCTCAAAGGGATATTGGATATTCCCGTACTCAAGTAGCTACTTTGTGCTACTCACTCAATAGCTTTTCTTGAAGCAATAATAAAGGAAGCCTTGTTCATCATTGCAGCTGGCTAAATCTGTCCAAGTTACAATTTCTCCAAACTCAATCATGACATTTTTCCCTTTTTCTACATTAAGGGCTACATCAATTTGCATTTTATACTAGATTCAAATTTTTAAATTAAAATATGTCACTTATTTAAAATGTCTGCATCTTAATGTCAGCCTGAATTTAGTAGTATCCATTACACATAACTTTATTTCATTCTTTAAATAACAGGATGGGGGGCAATCATCATTTATAGAAGTTGTATCACACTAAGTATCCATTTTTCAAAATGATTTCACATTTTCTGTGCTTTCTTCATTAAAATGCACATCTAAATTATGTCCATTTTTGGTCTTTTTAAATTTTAGTCTTAAAACTTGCCAATAAAATGAAAGTAAAATGTGCTTTTTAAAATGGGCTCTGTATCTCAAATCATTTAGACCTTAATTGTCCTGGTATTGAATTTTGGAATGATAATTACAAAACAATATATATAATTTTACTCCAGGGATTCCACTTGCAAAAATTATAATTGAGTTGTACATTTGTAGCTACCTAAACCTCATGTTTTTATTATAGCATTGTTGTAGTAAAGTGAGTTGTGAACATCAATGGTTATTAAATCTCTGAAGATTAAGGTAAGTGCAAAAGACTAAGGCAAGTTATTTTTCCAGGTAGAAAAAACAGAAAATGAGAATCAATGATGTCTACTTAGAATACATAATCATCTAAACATCACATTAAATGAAGTGGGCTTTTGTTTTTGTTTTGTTTTCTTTCTAAAACAACCAGCTGAAAACATCTTCATTTTATAAAGCTTATCATTTCTAATATCATGGACATGTAGAAATTATTCTCTGGATTTAATATAGTTTTCTTTATATAAAAGGCATCCTGGTTGTTACCAGATCTGAATTTAAAATCTAAAAGAACTGGACTTCAAATAAAAATAGTGAATGCACTCACTTGGCAGCTAAGTACATCGTGTGAGTGCCTTTGCCCCCACTATCCACATTTTAAATCCAGTGAACCTAAAGGTATTACATCTGTCATCAAAGCAATGCACACAAGGCCCTAAAGCTGTGTGCTATGATCTGCTGCAGTAGGAAAGCTAGCTCTTGACAGATTCATAGCATCTTATATTTGTACAGATCCATAGGCATCCAGGCCTATGTCATGCCCTCAGGAGGGAATCCTTGTCTACCAAGAAATAAATTGTGGGAATAAGAACTGCTCGCAATCCTGTACATGAATGTAAAGTACCTTGAAATTTTCTGTACAGATGGACTGTGTTGTGTGCGTGGTAAACACAGCTATTAAATATTACTCACTTGATATTTTAATAGAAGGATCACTATCTATATAAACATGGCTTTTTTCTCAACCCACTAGAGATTCTTGAACCCACCCACTAGTAACTATTCTGAAATAGTCGAACTCCATCCACCCACATGCAGCAGAGGAGTAACAAAGTACAGCAGTCATGAGTGGCAATAAAACTGTTGGGGAAAAGAGATTCTTTCCTAAATAGAAGAAAACTTACAACATTTAGACTGATCTATGGTAACGTCCAAGGACATAAATAAGTTTTTCATTCCCCCTTCTTCCATTTTTCATGTTTATTCTTGTTTCAGAAAAACTAATAAAGTTTAACAGGAAGACATGATTATCATTACATTTGAAACTTAGAGAAGAGAAATTAAGTCATTAGATGGACACCCAAGAAAATGAAAGAACAAATAAAGATGCTGATAGATTTAGTAGTAAATTAGTTCTTCAGTAAACTCTAGAAACAATCTGTTGAAGTTGTATAATTATACATACTCACATGCATACACACCCATAACACACACATACATACATACTATGTATATACAGATTTAGTGCAAAGTGTTAACATGAATCTCTACCACACGGTTCATGGACAAAACTTTGGACATATCCAGTTATCTACTTTAATCATATCAGGCTTGGCAAGAAGTAAAATGCTTGAAAATTCTTTGGAAAACACTAAATTTCATGAATGAAATAAAATAATGAATTTTTTATTGCTATAGGAAACTAATGATTCAGCAAGAAAGTAAAGGAATATTCATTTAATATTTAGAAATAATGCTCTGTTTTGATTCAAAAAAGCTTTCTTTGTAACTATTTTCAGGGTTTTTTACAAATAATGGGAGAAAAATAAATGTTTTCTTTTGAAGCTTACATACTGAACCTACAGTTTAATGCAAAAAGAACATTTCATAACAATTATTATCAATTTCTATTTATAAAATATCAAAAAGAAAGAGACATGTATGACATATAATCCAAATTCTTATGCTATACAAAAGAAAGAGAAAGAAAACAAAAGAATGAAAGTAAAAAAAGAAAGAAAGAAAGAAAGAAAGAAAGAAAGAAAGAAAGACTTTGTTTTCTATTATAATAGACAGTGAATAACATCATCTGCTAAATCAAATTAAGGTATTTGGAAATTAATACATATTATAGAATATAAAACACGTTTAAATAGTATATGAAATTTAATTGGTATTAAATAAAAAGAACAGCCTCAAATTATTCTACTGATATGTAAGTTATTGTGGCTGATGAATATTTATATAGCTATATATTAGGTAAATATAATTTAATAAAATATGCTTCACACACTCCAGGCACATATTCTCTTATTATGGTATGAGTTAATGAAAGTTTATTTTAAAAGAAAATGTTCACACTGCAATATGTTATATTTGTATTTATTTGTATATATGTGTGCATGATTGGGTGAGTGAGCATAGTCTTATATGGATGGATTCATGTATGTATAGATGAATATACACGTCTGCCTATCTGTAAACCTCATATTTTAGCCTTGGAGTGTTGGGTATCTGAAACCATTCACCTTATTTATAAGTACAAGTTGTCTCCCTGGATCTGAGACTCACAGTTGGGCTAGCCAGAAAGTCCCAGAGGCAGCAAGACAGGACAAAAATAAGTTTGGTAGGCATCAGATTACATGGAAATGCTGTTACAGACAGTGATGATTGACAATACAAAGGTTCCAAGTCAATAACCTACCTGCCATGTTCAAAAAAATTACTGAGGCCAAAGAAATGTGAGAAAGTGAGTAAAACTTCAATGAGCTAGAAAAATGAAGTCAAGAAATGTAAGCCAATATCAATAGGAGATTATATGAATTTTGCTTTCACTTCAAGTAAAATCACAAGCCAAGCTCTGTAAGGTTTTGAATAGTATAATGGCAGGATTTGGCTTACTTTTCAAAAGACAATTGCAGTTGTCATCAATGCAGACTCTCCAGAGCAATGACAGAGGCATGGTTTCAGATTAGAAGTTACTACAATTTAGAAAAGAAATAAAAGGTTCCAACAAGCATGATGCTAATATAGTCAGGGAAAAGTGGTTACATTCTGAAAAAATGATGAAAGTACAGTGGATATGGTATGCAAGAGATGAGGCATGCCTATGAATGGTTTCAAGGGTTTTTGTAATGAAGAATAAAAAACTAAAATTAAAATTGGTTGAAATAAAGAAACTGAATAGGGTCGATTTTTAAAGAGAAGTTCTGGTTTGAATGAATTACTTTTAAGTGTAAACTAGGCTATTGAATATATATGCTTGAAGATCAGCAGAGAAATTAATGTGAGACAATAGTGCATGAAGTCACAAAGGTGAGGGAAGACCAAGAAAACAATCAAAAGCATTGAAAAGGTGACAGAAAACAGTACAAAATGAAACCATGACATTTTGCTGTCAGATATTCTAGTTAACACTCAATTTGACACAGCCTTGAATTACATAAAAGAGTCTTGTTTGAACAACAACTGCCTTTATCAAGTTAACAAATCTGGGCATGTTTGTAAGGGATTCTCTTGGTTTACTAATTGATGTTAGAGGGCCCATTGTGGATGACACCATTTCTTAGGCAGGAGGTCTAGGAATTTGTAAATATGACACATACTTTCTTTTCTTGAACTCCTGCCTTGATTTTCATCCTCAGTGATGAATTGTGACCTAGATGTGTAAGATAAACAAACTCTTTTCTCCACAAGTTGTTTTTGTTCCCTGTGTTTTCTGACAGCAAGAGAAAAAAAAACTTGAATTCCACATAACATAAATATACCAGGAGAAGGCATTATCCAATGCAAAAACATTTCTCACAGGTCAAGTGAAATAAGGATTGAAAATCACCTCTGAAGTACAGTGACAAATCTAAAGAATGTTACTAGCTGGTATATTTTTGTAACATAGGATATCCAAAAACACTATAATAAAAGTTTTTCCATCATTACATAACTACATTTGCCAAGCACTGCCAACTCTATGCTTTTCCCAATAATTCCAAAAGCAGATTTTCTCTTCTCTTCATGTATTCAGACACCAAAACACCAATCATGCCACTTATTTGAGATTATACAGCTAATATCTTCTCCTGTGGGTATTTTGTTCCCCCTCTAATTAGGACCAGAGTATCCATACTTTGTTCTTCCTTCTTCTTGATTTTAATGAGGTCTGTGAATTGTATCTTGGGTATTCCAAGCATCTGGGCTAATATCCACTTACCAGTGAGTGCATATCATGTGTGTTCATTTGTGATTGGGTTACCTCACTCAGAATGATATTTTCTAGTTCCATCCATTTGCCTAAGAATTTCATGCATTCATTGTTTTTAATAGTTGAGTAGTAAACCAGATACACTGAAACTCCACTGTGCAATTGTAACACATAGTGTAAATATACCACATTTTCTGTATCCATTCCTCTGTTGAGGGACATCTGGGTCCTTTCCAGTTTCTGGCTATTATAAATAAGCCTGCTATGAACATAGTGGAGCATGTATCCTTATTACATGCTTGAGAATCATCTGGGTATATCCCCGGGAGAGCTATAGCAGGATTCCCTGGTAGTATTATGCCCAATTTTCTGTTGAATCCCCAAACTGATTTCCAGAGTGGTTTTACCAGCTTGCAATCCCACCAGCAGTAGAGGAGTATTCCCAGTCACTATTGTGGATGCCCAAAAGTGCTTGCTGACAGGAGCCTGATATAGCTGTCACCTGGGAGGCTCTGCCAGTGCATGACAAATACAGAGGAGGGCACTCTCAGCCAACCGTTGAATTGAGCACAGGGTCCTGATTGAGGAGATAAAGAATGGACCCAAGGAGCTGAAGGGGTTTGCAGTACCATAGGAAGGAAAACAGTTTTAACCACCCAGTACTCCCTGAGCTCCCACGGACTAAACTTGGCACCAAAGAGTACACATGGTGCTACCCATGGCTCCAGATGCATATGCATCAGAGGATGGCCTTGTTGGACATCAAAGGGAAGAGAGGTCCTTGGTTCTGAGAAGGCTGGAAGCCCCAGTACAGGGGAATGTCAGAATAGGGAAGCAGGAGTGGGTGGATTTGTGAGCAGGGGAGGGGGTGGGTTAGGGAATTTTCGAGGGTGGGGGGACCAAGAAAGGGGACAACATTTGAAATGTAAATAAAGAATATATCTAATAAAAAATATAAGAAAATAAGATTGTACAGCTAATAAACAGCAAAGCCAAAACTGGAGTTCACATTTGCCTTGATTTGAAAGTGAATGAATAGTAAACCATAATATATTTTATAACCAGGACAAGATATACTAATAAAAGTCAATTATGGTTAATGATCTTCAAATACATGTTACTTCATTACAGATGTTTCCCATTTGTGGTTATGCTTTCAATTTGGCACCCCAATATATTTTATCATATGACCCAACAATTTAGAACCTTTGTTCAGCCCCTGGGGGAAAACAAGTTTTCACTATACAAGTACATTATATAATGGATAAAACCTTTAAAATGCTAATGTCATATAAGGAACAAGATGTTATATGTTTTAATCACATTTCCTTTTCTCTTATTGTCTTACTTAAAACAAGAAGCAGAGTTATTTCCACCCCCACATACCAAATTGTACTGTTAACAAGAACTTTCCTAGACATAAAAGTTATGTGGCAAATAGAATTGTTTTAGGGCCATGTTCTCATCCTAACACTCAAGTTGGAAAAGACAATCAAGAATCACATTAAGGGCTGATGAGATGGCTTAGCAAGTAGTAAGGTTGCTTACTGCTAAAATTTTAATCTAAGTTTGACCCTCAACATCCATGTAGAAGAACAAGCAAACTGACTCCTTCAGGTTGTCCTCTGACCTCCATATATTGTGGTAGATACATATGTGTTCTAGCACATATATACTGAATGAATGAATGAATGAATGAAAAATAATGGATTTTATTAAAAAATATACTCAAAATACCAAATTTGATGGGAAAAATTTATGGATACTAGTGAGTTGAAAACACACAGTGTTCTTTGACAATGTTCTTTGGTATGTGGAATTTTTAAGCATTCAGACACCAAACCTATTTATACATTGTTGGATTAACAAGAAGTAAAGGCAGAAGTCCGTAATAGGCAAAGGCTCACACAACTGGTGTTACTGCCAAGGGACAGGAAAACATTGAGGTTCATGAAAAGTATGGGCCAGTGGCTTGATGTGTACTGTTCATTGTGATTAGGTCATATTTGCTGAATTAATATCAGAATTTTTATAATGATGATAAAATAATTGTGGTGATAGTAGTTATGAAGATACTGGCATTCAAATTAGCACACTGTATTGTCCTAAATTATCCCATGCTATAATCCTTCTAGCATAAACTTAAATATTATATGTCTCACACAAATAAATCATTTAAGAGACTATCTTTAGATATAAAACAATTTACACTTAACTTCTTGTAGTCTTTAAGAATATAAATGAATATGTGCTTGTGTGCAGTGCTGCAATTCCTTTTTTTTAATTTTTATTTTCTATATTCTATGTTTACATTCCAAATGCTATCCCCTTTCCCAGTTTCCCCCGTCCCTATGTCCCATAATTCCTCTCCCCCGCAACTATTCCTTTTTAATGTGTTGATGGCTTAACTGTGGTACCTAGGTATAGTAAGCATCTGTGATTGAAAAGATTCAGTGAAGTTAAACAATTTTAATTTTCTCAATATCTTTCAGTTTTCAAAACCTAGACTATAGTAACGCTTTACCATAGACACCTTTATTCTTCTGAAATTATAGTGAGCAATAATATTAAATAGAGTGAGGCTAGAATATTAGAAGTTACAAAAATTAATAAAGGGTGAGTTTATATTTACTAGAATTTGAATTTTGACTCCAGAAAATTGGTATTACAAAAAATATTCTCACAGAAAAATTCACATTTTCTTTCATTATAGTCTTAAAAAATTAAAAGATAATTGTAGTTTTGGAAACAGGAAATAACAATTCTCTTTTCTTCCAAATATAGATGAGGTTTAAATAACTTGTGATGCATAGTCTGTTCCAGTAGCCGTCATTCATGTTTCATCCCACCTACATGACTCTTTTGAGTAAGAAATCTAAAATAACATGACTTACCTACTATAAAGAATGTGGCATTGTGTGGTAGCATAAAAGTTATCTCTCAAATTTACGAAAACAAAAATTTATGCTGTATACAAATAGTGTAATACAATTAGTAAAAATGCAATAATTCTGATCTTAGACCCCCTAAGTTATATTTGTTCAAACATACAGAAAATATAGAGATATTGAGGTATCCTTCCTAAATTTTATATTTTGTGTTTAAAAATTAAACCATATAAATTCATTATTGTAATGGCAGCAGAAGTACTAACTTCATTAAATATTTGGTCTTTTAAAAATACCATATAACTTTTTTTTAATTCCAGTGATAAACCAAGATAAAAAAGAAATAGATCAAATTATTTCAGAGTAGCAATGAAGAGGACTGAATTTATTTTATAAGACAAATGTTTTAATATGCTTAATAGTGTACTTCCTCAATTGGCAGTTAGTGAATTGCTAATTACAATCTAGTTCTTTCTACTACATATAAAGATAGAAAATCTTGGAGTATTTCTGCAACCTAAATGAGTTAGCAATGTAGACAAATGTCAGATGAATCGAGGAGCAAAGCAGGCAAAGGTGTTGTTTATTAAAGTTCATGGATAATTACTGTAGTTGTAGAGGAGAAATTTTATCAGTCTTCAAGGGTGTACACTGAGTTCAGTTCTATTTAAATTTTCTATGATTTAATAAATGGTTACCCATTTAGGTAGAGCAACTACTTTTAAAAAATTACTGAGTAAATTATGTCTCAATATATTCAGCCTGATTGAAAATCTTCACCAAAAGGAAATATAAGGTATACCCATCACCTCACTAGAACTAAAGAAAGCATTTTAAAATCTATAGTAATAATAGTTCCCTTATATTCTACATAATAGAAAAATGAATAGTATTATATGTAACTAACAAGAAAAATTGAGCTCTACAATAACTTATCATAATTTTAAATTCATCAGTTCACATTTAGCCCCCACCTTACCTACTGAATCGAAATCTCTGCTGAGCAAATGTTACTGAAACACAGCTCTCTCTGTTCTAAGCCAGCCAGGCAATCTCCATTCAACTCAGTCCAGTCCACTCAGTTCAAGTCTGTACCTTCTGCTGACTTTCTTTATCCCTCACAAATCAAAGAACTGCCCTACTATCCTCGCAATTCAGAAAACTTGGCCCACTGTCCTCCATTGCCTTGTCCCTTCATTGACCTCCAAGGAAATCCTCTCCTAACCTTTAAAATCAAGTAAACGAGCTGCTGGAGAAAAAAAAATATTTTCACTGGACATGAATTTTCAACACCTTTCTCACTGTGTATGGAAATCTGAGGCACATAACATATTTTTCTTACATACTTGTAAACTGTAAGTTTATAGCTTAAATAATTACAATATGATTTCACTATATTCTTCAAAAAAACAAAATCCTCTGAAACAAAGCTGTATACAGTAAGTTCTTTTAGTCAAGTATATTTAGTTTCCTGCCATTATTCCAATAGTTTTCTACTGTATTTGTGAAGTATACCTCTAGGACTAATCGACCACCACAAACTTGTTAGAGCTTCTAAAGACCAAGAACTCTCATAGTCTATATGCCTATCTGGCAACTGAAAACATCAGGGCACCCCACTACTTCTAATCACTATGCTATAATCCAAAACATCCTGGGTATAGGATTACAAATTTCAGCTCCCAGAATAAATTTCAAACAAAGTTAAGGTCCATCAAGAGTCTAGAACTCCCTGAAGAAACTTCTTAGGGATCACTTGCAACCAGGTGGCAGTTAGTTTTTTCTTTATAAGCAGCAGAAGCTTCTAGTGTGATTCTAAATTTCCGGCTAGTAGTACAAGAAAGGTAATTGAAAACATTTGTCAGCCGGGCAGTGGTGGCACACGCCTGTAATCCCAGCACTCTGGGAGGCAGAGGCAGGCGGATTTCTGAGTTCGAGGCCAGCCTGGTCTACAGAGTGAGTTCCAGGACAGCCAGGGCTACACAGAGAAACCCTGTCTCAAAAAGAAAAAAATGTCTTCCTCACTACTTGATAAGCTCATTTTTTCCCTCTGAGATAATGTGGGCCAAGGTGTCCTTGGACTTATGATCTCTGGCCTCTGTGTCATAAATGCTCTAATTACAAACTGGTGACAACATATGCTCCTACTAGTCTATAATTTTTCATAAACAAGAAGTGCCATGGACATCTTTAGCTTACAGTAAGTACCATCTGTATTAGAGAGAAGGCCCTACTATGCTATATCTCTTTTTTTTTTCTGGGCAAAGTAGTAAATAAAGAATATTGATCACTTTGGCTGGCAAAATGGCTCAATATGTAAGGGTACTTGCCATCAAACCTGAAGACCCGAATGTAATAGAAGAACTTACGTGATCAGACAAGGATACTGACTACTTCAAGCTGTCCTGTGACCTCCACAAGCTCACCCCAGAGTGCTTACTGAATTTGGACTAGAATTTTAGAGCAGAAAGGACTTACTTCTTTGTATCACAAATGTAAGATTCGTCCTTATTAGGCAAGAGAGCCTCAGTCTCTCAGAGAGGGCAAAGCCCAGAACTATACAGATCTATTGTTTTACAGAAGCATACCTGGGAAAAGAGGAGAGAAAGCTGAATCTCTAGTCCATAAAGGAAAAGGGCAAATGTTACAGGTGGACTCTAGGATATTTTTTCTACTTATTAGAAATAGGGACAAAGTATTTGATCAAGAAGATACTTTAAATTGAGTTTGCTTGGATTATTTTTTACTAGGAGACTTATATTTTCTTCTTTGTCTACAATTCAAAATTGTTATAATTATTACAAATTAGCAAAAAATTGTCACACTGACTAGTAATAAAAATCTTGTATCTTATTATTGAATTCACATTCAATCCTAAAAAAATATTCTTTCCCCTCATGATCTTAATATAAAAACCATTTTGGAAATTATATTTCTACCTTATATAAAATGTTTCCTTTTCCTTTTTTCTAACTTTATTTTCCGTAATTTCCCCATTCCTTCCAATTGAATTGCTACTTTAGCATCACTTTGCTGTTACCATTACTGTTAATAAATATAACTTAAATATCCTCGTTTATGGAGTGAATAATTATGCTTGAACTGCAGTGTTTTGATAGTATACATGGCAACTTTCTAACCCCATTAGGAAAAATATAATTTAAATGCACTCGTCTCATTACACATGATGCCGTCTATATTTTCTACAGCCATTTTTTAAACTTTTATCCTCTGTTTCAGAAAGGAGAAAATACAAAAAAGAAATGAAGACAGACGTTGACGGCCACTGGAGCTCTGGGGTTCAATGTGACTACAATAGGAATAAAGATTATATTAAAGAGCTCTTTGGAATTTCACAAAATTGAAAATCAAAGGTACTTGGAGATCCAGGCTCTCATTTTGTTCCTGTTTTTCCTAAGTGTTAATGTGAGTAGGTTGTTAAATGGTCTTTTTTTCTGATGTTCACACAAGCTTATTCCACTAGCTCCAGACCTGGAGTTCTGGGGACTCTAGCCTTATTTTTTTTTTAATACATTTCACATTGCACATCTTACTCTTTAGGGCAGCTTGGCTTGGCTTTTGTCTAATTTTTCTACATTTGATCTTCCTTGTAGTGTTTGTGTGTGTGTGTGTGTGTGTGTGTGTGTGTGTGTGTAATAGCCTCCATGTTTGGAATGTGACATTTCATCCATACCAATATTATTTCATTCAAAGTCTAACATGAAGCTTGTTTCCTTTAGTATGTCTCCCCTAATTACTCTACTCAGGAGTTTTGTCTGGCCTTTTTCTAAATTTTCACCGTACTTGGTAACACTTTTGGAAGTATGCACGAAAAACTGCCTTGAATTCCAGTTCTAGATGGTTGTGTTTTCTGGTCACACCTTCGACTAAACTATTGATCTTTGGACTCAGACATCTGCCATTGCTCATTTTTGTATCTCTTGCCTCTGAACACTGAATGAATTAACTTAAATAACTACGTGGGAGCTGACTGGGGCAGCACACACCTAGAATTGAAGCATTCAGAAAACTGAGGCAGGAAGTTTCCTTATTCACATTTCACACGAGCTACATAGTAACACTGTTTAAAAAAATATTCTTTTTTTAAAAAATAAAATAGCTATGGTTAGGATGGAAGGAAGAGAGCAGGAAAGGCCACTAATTTTTTCTTCCTCTGTCACTTATAAGAAATAAACTACATATGATTTATCCCCTCTCCTTTATTTTACAATTTTCCTTTCCTACATTGGAAGCTTTAGTCTGAACTTACAATGCAGCACAAATTTTGGAGAATATAAATTTACAACTGGCTAGGAAATAGCAAATATTTAACTATTATTATGTCATTATTTACTAGCATACTACTACATGTCCTGCATGTTTCTGGTAGCTAAAAATATGAGACTGACAAGCACTTTGTCCCTGGACCTAAACTAAACTATTGCATCATTGGGAAGGGCACACCCATTGACATGAGCAACTGACTCTGAAACTGTTAAGAGCCCTGTAGGAATATCCCAAGAAGGAAGATCAGCAGTCCAAACTCCCCAGAGATACCCTGAGTGAATTTATTCTGCACACCGTGGAGCTGGGTTCCTCTGGAGTACCATTCAGGAGTTTTGTCATGGTGAGAACAATTAGGTGCTTTAACAGGGATATTCAAAAACTAAACACCGAGAGCCAACATATCCATTTTTTTTTTACATTCAAATTTTCTCCCTTGGCTACATGAAGCTTTGTTTATACAAAATATCTGAAACCATTTGAAGTCTTTCCCTTTCCCATTCATACTATTGTTTTTTATCTCCTCTGGCTATGTCTCTTCTGAAATAAAGTTCATGGTGAGGCTGTAAACATCAGAGTGTTCCTAGCTAGTGTCAGTACTCTATACAGGAAAATAGGAACAACTGTCTACCTAGTATTTCTGGAGTGCACAGGAACATCTAACCTGAATGAAAATATGGTCTTTGCAGTCTTCTCTACACCTTATCACCTAAAATGTAATCCTCTGAAGGCAGCTTTGAGTGAAGAAAAAAACCTAATATAATATTTTCTGTGTTACTACTACAATCTAAAGGAGTGAAGCTTGTCATTAAAATCTTTCAATTTAGCATAATAATAGGGTGCACATGCCAAATATCTTAAAAAATAAAAAGCCTCTAATTGGAAACACAATACTAAGTAATCAGCCTTGAAATCGTGTACATACAAACACTAAATGCCTTCCAAAGGTTTTATTTATATAGTTATGCATACGTGTGTGTTTGTGTTTGTGTGTGTGTGTGTGTGTGTGTGTGTGTGTGTGTGTAACAATAATAATCAATGGAAAAGATGCGGTAACTTGGAGAGGGAGCAAGAGGAAAGATATGGAACAAATTGAAGGTATGGCACACAGGAGGTGTTGAAAGGAGAAAAGTCTTTCACTTATTAGCTGTTTTTGGAGGTTAGCAAGCTCCAAAAATGCTGTTCTCGTTACTTTCTCAAAATTACTCCATTACTGACTATATAAGAGGAGTGAATGATCCTATTAGTGGAGCCATTTAAAAAGAGATTCTATGTCTTTATAGTAGAGTAAGTGACTAAAATATATTCTGAAAGGGGTCATTAATAGACTGCCTTAGATCTAAGCAGGCAGCATGCAATATAGAGACAAGGCAGACTACCCTAAAGGCCAGAGAGTTAAATGTTTACAAAAGTCATTTCTGGGTCACTTTTTGAAAAAAAAAAAAAAAGGAAGAATTCTATACAAAAGCAATTCTCTGCATGAGAAGAGATATACAACTACCATAGAAAGAACTGTTCAGTTAAAGCAAGGAGACTCACCAGTGACCTATTTTTCCTAACCCTTCCCTTGCATGATGTCCACAGACATCAAATAAAGTCAAGAGTAGTACAATGTTTGTAAAGAAAATGAGTTTTCAGTCCATATAATGCAAGTGGGGCAGTAGGAAAGTGATCACAAGTCAATAAAGTGAGCTAGAGTCCAAAGTATTGGAATGGTAGTGTTACCAAAGAAAAAATTACATTACTCTGAACTAAGAAGACAATATGGTATGTCAGGATATACTGTAATGTAAATAAAATAAAATACCCAATTGTGGTCTTACATCTTATCAAGAGATCAGAATCATAATTGATAGGAGGACTAACAAACTGCAAGATCTTGGAGACTCAATTTCATTTCAGTGGCTCACAATATCCTTATCTAAAAGACATAATTGGGCATCTTTTACTCATCCACTTTGCACAATTCCATGAGAGTCTTATGCCTCTTCCTTAGTTAGTTCTGGTTAAATTTGTTAAAATTAATTTTATTGGGGCAGCAATATAATCTCTTAAAACATTATTATTTTATAATACATAATGATTTTAGGATAACCTTTAAAGCATAAATCTGAAAGTCATTTTGGTGAAGGTGGATTTTTAGCCAAAGCACATGTTCTGAGAAACTTAACTGTATAGATGCAAGAACTACATTAAAAGCTTAGATTTACCTTTCAACATTTGATAAACATGGTTCATGTGCAGATGAAATGTTTGTAATATTAAATATTTTGGCTCTGGGCATTTTATTTAATGGAGTCTAGAATTATATTCTGCACTAAACTTGTACACAGATAATGCATTTTGAAGATATTTATGAACTCACTTGTATACACATTTATTTTAAAGAATATTTATTTTTATTATACTTTTTTATCAAGTGATACTGAAGGTAAAACTGTTTAAATAGCTTTCCTACATTTTTTTTAAAATTAACATTTTTAATTTCATATAATTGTATGTCTAAGATCATTTCACTGTTTGCATGCCTGTGCACCAGGTGTGTGCCTGGTGCCTGGAGAAGAAGGTGTCAGATAATTTGGAACTGCAACTAAAGTTACATGCTACTATATGGGGGCTGGGAACTAAACTCAGGTTCTTTGGAAGAGGACCCAATGCTCTTAGCTGATGAGTCATCTCTCCAGCATCCAATTAACATTTTTTTTTACTTAAATTAATATATTAGTTCATGATGATCATTGTACAAATATAATGGTTATTATATTTTGTCAGATAAGAATGTATCACGTAAATAACTTTAACCAAGACAGTAGAAGATGAATGTCTATGAGCATTCTTTCATGTACTTATTTAATACAATTATAATTCATGTGAAGTATAAAACACATGGGAAACACTCTTATTGAAATACTGAATGTGTATAGTCTATTTTCATTTTCTCAGTGAATTCAAACTCCACACACTATAACTTGGCTTGGTATAGTAAAATATTGTCTAATTTTACTCTCAAATTTAGGTAAGAACACAATCATTCATTTAATGTAATTTATTGTAGTATGTGTGGGTGTGTGGGTGTCTGTCTGTACATGCAATTAAGTATAACAAACCTTTTGAATACTTTGCCACAAAAATGATCCTTTTAATGTTTACATCAAACAGCAACAAATAAATGTTTAGAAGTAACATATTAGAGCTTTGCTCCTTCCTTTTGCTTCATCCTCAGCTCACTGCTTGACAATTTCAGATTATATGATTGGAAGGCAATACTAAGCCACTCAGTCATTCCATTTCCGTAGCTACAAGCCTTAGGAATCTTAGGGTTTTTGGCACTTCATAAGTGATTCTGCACAGCAGAACCAAAAAAAGCATGCCAACTGAGGATTTGTCATTGTGAGCCAATGGCCAGGGTAAGCAGCAAGGGGTATGTCCATTGAGCCATGTAGATGGCCTGTAATGGTACGCTATATGCATTGTAAGACACTCCAGGGTGACATTCTCTGAGTGAAAATTAAAAGCATATTTGTAAGGTGATTAACTGAATTTGTCAAATAAACATGCCTATTTATATTACTATGCTATTCCTTTGAAAATATACTGGCTCTTAACTAAAGTATTTCCATGACACAGAGATATGAATTTTAAAATATAGAATAGCAAGGAGATATTTGCTACTTATAGGTATCAACAAAGTGGAATAAATATACATGAAAAAAGTTATCCAAAATAAAGAAATATTGAGGATCTTTAACATAAAGATCAAGAGACATGGAACTGAGAGAAGTTTATATTTTAACACAAGCATTATTTAAATTAATGAACATTAATTTAGTTTTTTAAGGATTAATTTTAGAGTTTGCAATTCTATCTTAAACAAACCTTAAAACCTTACTTCTTAGCCTACTTAGTCATCCACATGAACCATATACAGAAACTCTGTTAATGAACTATGCCCTTCTCATGAGTGCAAATATGTTTATGTTAAAATGTAAGCATTAAAAAATTCAGCTTTAGCAGTGACACATGGGGGATTGCCTCCCCCTAAAGAACATTAGTAATTATTGCAACTAGGAAATTACAAACAGTACTGGCCTGGTGTCTTTACATTCTCATTTTCTCTATTACTCTGGGTCCTCAAGTCCATGTACTTTGGTAAATAAAATGTTGCTTGAGAGTAGCTTTGTGGTCAATTGACCTAATTCAAGTGGCAGCATCAAGTTTGTTTGTAGGCATTTGTTTGTGTAGTCCTCTAACCAGAAACAGATTCTAACTACTCAGGGGCATTAAGTGTGTGTGTGGGGAGCTATCTTCTTATATTATCTTCAAAAATCCTTTAAAATATGATTCAAACACAATTATTTTTAATTACTTAAGACAACTATATTCCTATATGAGTACCCCTGAAAAACAAAACTGAGTGGTGAGCAAAACCTTGTACCATAAGCTTTTCATATGTCCATGTTGCTTAATTGGTAAATGATAATGTCTCCCAGCTAACTGTAATAGATACTAGAAGTTGTCTATAAAGATTTACAATTAGGACATGAAAAATTTATTCTGAAAAAAAATTCATAAGGTAGGGGAATTCTGACTGATATTTCCATATCTTTCTAATGTGCAGTACAGTGGTAAGCACTTAGATACACACTGTCTCCCCATCTCCTTTTCTCTGAGCAACATGTAATTATTATATTTTTATCTTTCTCAGAAATTCCTGTTGCTCAAATGTAGTTCAGGGGTTACAAGTGTACTAAGTAACAAAGCCTGAAATACAAGTCAGGGAGCCTGAGCCAGCCCAATGTCCTACAGTGCCTACATAAAAAAACTGATTCCTTCTGCTTTGAGATTCCTGATATTACTAATGAAAATTGGATAGGAATTAAAATGCTGACATGACCTGATCTATAGCTGCTAAAACAGTGAAATTTTAATTATGCTACATTAGTTTAGAATTACCAGAAAACTTACTACTTTTAAATCTTGCTAATCAGTACTTCTTTAAAATTATAAACTAGCCTTCCTTACGAAAGCATGAGATTTCTCAAATGTCAAGATCATATACAATAATAATAATATGTAAACCCTTGCAATGAATATATAACACCCTAAGATTCCAAATTATAAACCTTAATTTTCTAAGTTCAGTTCTAAAAAATGCTATATGTATCAGTCTGTTTAAAATAACATTGATTTGTTCACATACACTGCAATAAAAATGTCATTTAAATTTCTCTATTTCTGGGAATATTATGATTGTTTTGCTAAATCTCTCAGTTTTACTGAAGTAATTTATCAGGAAAGAAATCAGTAGTTTACATATTCACAACATAAATGGTAGGTTTTTACAAATATTTTCTAATATAAGTACATTTTAGCTTAAGGCAATAAAGTACATGACTTTATCTTTTAAAAATGCAATAAAATAGAAAATACACATATTTTACATCACTCACAGATTTCATGTTTAAATCCTTTCTTGTTAAACAAAGCTGTTTAATATTGATTTGTAGGATACTTAAGATAAAAGCTATGAAGTACCTTCATTACATAATCTTTTTAAAGAAAGTAACAGGTTATAAGTAGCCATTAAAATGTCTGAAACTATCTGTCCTGATGTGAGTATATGTAGTCTTTAAGCAAATGGATAGCAATTACATGGATGTACTGGTTTT
The DNA here is from genome assembly GCA_964023405.1 of Apodemus agrarius. NCBI lineage: Eukaryota > Metazoa > Chordata > Mammalia > Rodentia > Muridae > Apodemus > Apodemus agrarius. The sequence continues at coordinate 50,761,475 of OZ030010.1, forward strand.
GTGCACAGTATCTTTTAAAACAGACTTCTATCCGATCTATATTTATTTCCGTTCTCTATTAGAATCAGAAAACCTCCAGAGGATGCCCTGTTGGGTAACGTGTGTGGTGTCAGCCAGAAAACAACTGAGGAAGTCGTTTATACAATGGGAAAATTGAGGATATAGGGAAAAAATTCATTGCAGGCTGAATTTCTGCACGTAGTTGGAGACTAACAGCCTGGAAGCAGCCGTAGTGTTACCCTGACCCCTGAAGGAAGGAATCAGGAGTTAACTTCACATTCAATTTCCTACACAATATGAACACGAAACCTCCAAATTCACTGGCACAATATATCAATGTTTGGGCATGTCCTGCAGAAATAAGAAAGTCACCTCAAATATCAGACCTCAGAATTTCATTCCACAATCCAACCATCTGATTCTAGGTGAGCAAATCTTTTCAAAGTTAACTTATGGAGTCTCTAATCCTGCCCCCAACTCCATAGGACTTTTCATAAATAAAATGCAAGTATCAAACAAAACATGAAAAATTCACCTCAGCAGTCTGATAGAAAGTCTTTTATCCATCCTTACAATATAAATGAAGAGGAAAATTGGAACTAGATAAGACTCAAATGGCCAAGATTAGAATGTCAGCAGCTTGTGTGTATGTGTGTGTGTGTGTGTGTGTGTGTGTGTGATCTATTGGGGGGGGGTAAATGCTGAAATAGTGAAAAGTCTAAGAAGCTGATGTGCATCTGCTCCCCCCCAAAAAAGCACAGTTCCAAATAAAGCATGAAGGAAAATGACATTTTATTCTGCAGTGTTCCCTCCTCTGTACAGTGAACACAGTGCATTTATATCATCTCATGGTGAAAGTCTCCAGCAACTGTAACATGTCTTTTAAGGTATTCATTAAGTGAAACTTGAAAATAGATAGCTCTTGATTTCTAGGATTTGTGCTAAGAATGCATTCGAAGACATTGTGGGTTTTTTTTTTTTTAATTTAACAAGATATTGTTACCTTTAAAGATTTTTTTACTTCTCTTTTTCCCTGAGGGTTAAAATGGCCCAGAAAGAGGTTGTCATGGCAAAGATAAAGGTAAGAAGCATTCATTTCTGACACACTGTGGAAGCAATCATCATTTTTTTATGAGGGAACCTCCAGACTGAAATCTGCATCAAGCTCTACCAGGAAAAAAATGCAAGAGGGGACACTAAATGTTCCTTCCCTTCAGTCTTTCTCAGTCATTTCAGTAGATTTAACTTTCCACTCAGTTGAGGTCACATATCTCAACGAAAGGGAAAAGATCTATGACCTTGGCTGGAAGCATCAGCCCCAAAGACTCAATGGGGCACTTGTGAAACATTGCAGACACATTCTGACTCTCCACGGGTGTGGCTAAAATTGCTCCTGTCCAGCCCTAAAGCTTACATGATCAGCTAGCCCTGTGAAACTCACTGTGAGGAAACTCATGTTAAATTCGCCGCAGAGATCAAGGTTTACAGGACCCTCAGAGCTAATTTCTGTCTGCCCTCCTCCTCTGTTAACTGTTACAAGGCTTCAAAAGTTACCAGGGTGATGGAGGCTCTCTATATACAATCATTCCATCTCACTATCGTTGACTGAAGCTCACTGATGTAATGAAGTTACATAATCACCGATTATGCACGACTTCCATCCATCTTCCTACATATCCACATATCTTTTCCCCTCCCCTTCAGATCAATCTACCAGGTGAGATTTATAACACATGCAAATGCTCCATACTCTCATCATAGGTACTGAATATGGGACTTAAGCATTGCAGTACAGTGCACCGAACCACGTCATCAATATCGATTTTTTTTTATCCCATTTCCCAGGAAGAATATGCTTAAGAATATTGAGTGCCATAGTCTCTAACTTTTTAGCTAAAGGGTAAAATAACAGACAGAACACATCTTCAACTTAAGGTTAAGAGAGGTGTGTAATTGACTGCATTTCCCAAGCTAGCTGCATTGCAATAAAAGCTTTATCTCCACTTCCAGACCTTTGACTTCCCTGCACGTGGGTCCTAGCTTCAGCTATTTAGGGTGCTGGGTAATAATTATATTAATGGACAATCAAACTTAGGAAAGAATGCACGATGGTGATATTTAAGATAATATTACTCTATTATTCTCTATTTTACTCATCAATTTTATTCCCTTTTTCACTTTGAATGATAATCTACCAGAATACATAGGAAAGTAGTCCACAGCACTTAATAATCCCCAATAACCACAACCTGAAGAACAATTAACAATGATTATCACCTTAAAGTTTAGGAACTTGACAAGTGGGATATCCCTGGTCCCATTGCGGCTGAGAAATGCAGCAGAATGCTGCACTGAGTTGAAAACATTTCTTTTAAAGAATAAAGAGTAGCTCATTTCATTTGAAAAGGGCTCTTCAGTAAGTGCTCCTTTTACCGCTGCTATCTCTCCAGAACACAGGAACCACAAATATTGCATCCAAACAAAGAGTGTCTATCCAGAATTAATCCAAGACTCTCTTCTACACAAAAATAATTGGGGAGCGAGTGATTCGTTGATTTATTTCCAGTTATACTCGGAATGCACACACACACACACACACACACACACACACACACACACACACCCAACTGCAGTTATTCCATTCAGTGCCAATAACGGCCACATCACAGCCATCAATGCGATGCAGCAATCATCCAAGTCACCCATTCTCATTACAGACGCCCAAGTTTGCTCAGCCACTGATGGGTCTACATATAAAAATGACCTTACCCACAACAGTCTTCCAAATTATTCTCCTCTGGATATCAGCCGGTAAGGTAATTGCTGGTCATCACAATGCGTATTCAGAAAAATCCACGTTTTACTCCTGTGTTCTTTTTCTTGCTTTTGCTAGCAATTAATATTGTGAACAAGGTACCCATTCACAAACGCCAAGTTCACCATAAAAGCAGATAATTCCATACAGATCTTCCCTACAAGACTGTCGCCAGTTAGTTCTCAAAGTGCCCGATTGTTTAGTGACGATACAATCCAGGTGCAGAGCAGGGAAGGGGAAAAAAAAGACTAGGAAGAAAAAAAGAAGAGGCAGAATAAAAAATGAGAGACTGAAGAAGGAGAGACCAGAAAAAGAGGGAGAAATTTTTTAAATGTGTTTTGTTTTGTTTTGTTTTGTTTTGTTTTAAGAAGGAAGGAAATCGGACGACAAGTGAATAAGTCTGTGAGCTCTATGACAAGAATCGGAGTCTTGCTTGCAAATCTTCTGGATACATGTAGCCTTTCAAATCTTCCTGGTCCCCAAGTAAAATTTCCAGATCCGGGATGCAGCCATAAGAAAGAATCCTATGTGTATTTCACAAGTATCCCGCAATAACAGATCCGACGGGGTTTTCCTTGTACAGTACTGCTATGTGAAAGCACACAACCCCTGCTGTTTGGGAAGGTGTCTCCTGGGTCCTAGCTCTCTTCAGCAGACCCCAAAAATGATTTTTCAAAAGAGAGTGGGTGGGGGGGGGAAGCAGCTTTGCGTTTATCTTGAATGATGCTAATCCTGAGCGAAAACGACAAGCAAACCACGAACAGCACGAGATCTTGATTAATAGCCAGAATCCACTCAAAATATCCCAAGGAAGAAGGAGCGAAAACAAGAAAGAGAAACTGCAATGCATAAATGATTCCAGTGTTTCTACAAGATCGGTTCATTTGATTGAATGCATTCTCTGGTTTGCAGCAAGTCATAAAGAGGATAGTATTACTGCCACCCAATGGATATTTTAGTACTAGCCAATCCACAGACAGCCACCGCTTTGCGAGTTTTAGTTTTCAGAAGACCCGAAGAGGAAGGACGCTAGCCTGGGAATCTTTCAGCAAGGACCCTGGAAGGAATAATGGGAATCCGTCCTTCCAGGCAAAAGTGGCCCAGCCAATTGGACGGTTACCCAGGCTTGCATTAGCCCTGTAGAATTGTGATTACATTTTTCTAGGCAGCTGAAAGGTATACAGGAGCGATGCCTGATCTGACACACTCATAATAACCTCCTTTCGTCTTTTCTTTTTGAAGATTTATTATAGCTCTAGCGCTCCTCTCTCTCTCTCTCTCTCTCTCTCTCTCTCTCTCTCTCTCTCTCTCTCTCTCTCTCTTCCATTTTAAAAAAGGGGGTGGTGGTGGCGGCATAAAAACTGAGCTCCGGGTCTCAGGTGGCTAGGTGCTAATCTTTGCTAAAGGGCAGTTTTTGCAAAGTGCTTCTCTCTGTATTGGTATGTAAACTGGAAATCCTTCCAACAGTTACTCTCCCAGCAGGAGCTCCCTCGGTTTGGGGAAGAGCAAAATCTTCTCAGAGAGAATGGAGTTTGGGAAAAGAATGCTTGTGGTGGGTACCTCTTGAAGAGAGGGGGCAGGGATAGGAGTAGGGGGTGGGGGTGGGAAGAGAATCTGACAGGACGGGATTGAAAGAGGATCCTTTTCCTAAGCAGTAAAGATTTCTGTACATCTTGAGAGTTCGCTGCAGTTTTTTGACACGGATTTGTGTTGAGGGATGAGGGACAAAAGTAGATAGATACTTGTAGATAAATGGGGAGTTACTTACTTTAAAGTGCCTTGCCTTTTTACCTTGAGATGTTATGAAACTCTTAATTCTGTGATTCCAAGACTTTAATGCATGCACTTTCATTCTGTAGGTGCAGTGTGAGGCCTGAGAGCCTAAGTCTCTAATAAGCTGGTCCGTGCACTATAATAATGCTGTCAGACTGCATACTGCACTTAAAGTAGTAAGCCCCTGGAGAAGTGCGGATATTTACACTGCATCCACAGCGTTACGTCCTGACAATGGAATAAAGCGGGAAAGAACATAGATAAATATTTTTCTGTCACCCTTCCTCCTTCTCCCCAAACTTCAGCTTTTTCCATGCCCCGCCCCCTGCAATGCCTGGTCTGAAAATCTTAACTTGCTGAACAAGATTTTCAAGCTTTTTAACTGGTAGACTGCACAAGATACACCAAAGGTAGAAAAATATACAGGCACAACAACCCTGTACCTTGACAACGCTATCTTCATGTAATTTAGAGAATAAAGTACAAATGGGAGGCAGATTAAATACTTGAAAAATTAGGTGAAATGGGTAATTAATTGAAAGCTAGACTGAGTCAGAGCACAAGTGAGATGACCAAGAGTTGGGAGACAGTAAGTCTCTATATTTTGATGAAATGTCCATTAAATTGAATTTAAAACACAAGGCAAGAGAAGATGTGGTAAATTGCTAGTGCATTTTCAAGACTTACACGGAATTTCTGAAGAGATTTGACCCAGGTTAACCTCCCGTGTGCATGCAGCTCTCTTCCTCCCCACATGCTGCAATGGAAAAATCGAAAGGCAAAATTTGAAGAGAGAATGCTATCACTCCCTTCTATTCCGTTTTACTATGTCTTGTTGCACTGTCCTTTTGCTGACCCACTTAAGGACTCCCAATGTACTGGAGGAGGTACAATTAACACAGTTAGTTGCTTCAAGCAAAGTTAAGAAGGACAAGCCTTAAACCATAGGCTCAGATCTGAGATAAATTCTACTTCTGCCGTGGCATAATTTTTTTTCATAGGAATCACTAATCTTTAATGACCTCAATTTCTTTGTTGGTAAAAGGACCTGTGGCCAAGGGTGTGGTTGAGGTCTACATAAGAGATCATTACTATCCTGTATTTGCAATATTCCTCCAGGTCAGTTTGTTACCCACAGAGAGCACAACATGAAATCTTACCTTGACATAGGCTACAGAAAGCAATCAGGAAGCTTGAATAAGTGATCTAGAGACACAGGTGTATGTTGGACCATTGCAATCCCATTGGAAGAGATGATTTTAAAAGCTTTCTCTTCAAACCAAGAAAGGGAAATGTTTGTTTGAATCCGAGGTGAAGCATTGTCTATTCCTGGATCTTACAGAGCCAACTGTGGGCCTCCCTGTTTGTTGCCATGGGATCCTCTTTGTGCGAACTGTCTTGAACTGTGTGGGAACATTTTCCTCTTGCCTCCCTTCAGTTCTCTTTCTAACTCTTCTGAAGATATGTGTCAGAACAAAATCTAGGTGCATTATTGCCAATTAAGACTGCCGCAGCTGCAAGGTGCATCTAATTAAGAAATTGAATTACTTCATTGAATTCTTATTTGCAGATGTTTGAAGCATTAAACAATATATTATGATTTTATTTTAAAATCTGGAAAACAATGACCTCTCTCTACATTGTGGGTGAAACAAAGCCTGAACACATGATGGACTTTAAGAGGACTTTAAGCCAGGTGTAGCAGAACATATTTAAACTTTGAGCACTCAGGAGGCTGAGGCAAGAGGATACATATTCCAAAGTAACTTGTCTACGCACTGAGTTCAAGGCTAACATAGTGTAACATAATAAGATATTCCCTTTAAAACTTACTTTGACATGAAATGCATATGCCTTGATACATTACAAATATGTGATGATATATTCAGAATGGGGTAATAGTATGCATGCCCATAAAGATTTTTATTTTATTTTACCGATGAAACTCTCGAAATATAGAAAAAGTAATTCACTAATTGAGTAGAGTACCTGTATATTACATAGTTCTCAAATGTTCTTTTTGCCAGTAACAGGATAGTTAACAGTAAGTTTGGTACTGCAGTATGGGAATTGTAGGCTATAATGCAAAGCATTATGGGGTTTGTAGTAAAAAGTTGCTGCAGATTAATCCATGCCTCTAGATTTTCTCAGTTGAAGGAAATCTGCTGGTTTATTTTCTGATAATAAGGAAAAGGAGAATTAAGATACTTTATAACAGATTAATGAAACAAAGTTTAGCATTGCTAGAATTATGAAAGTAGAGTTTAGGTAAAATAGCATTGTGATTGAGGACACTACAGAAAATTTACTTTCACAGCCCAAATTATAAACTGAGTGAGCTGCTTCTTGATATTAATATATTATAAATGAGGTTTAAAAGATCACACTTACTGTTTTAGTGGCAACGAGTGAGCAAATGCCAAGCTTATTGTCTATGGTAGAAAATAGTGAGTAGTGGAAAAGAATACAAACCCGTATTGGTTCCACCTTAGCTATTGGTATCTGAAATGTAACTCCCCACTCTTTGCATCATGCCACAATAATGTGGTGGAAAGTTTTGTTCAGCCCCTTTTAGGTTTGTATTATGTAAAGTTACTCTATATAGTCAGAGGAGCTCCTCAAAGCTAGAAACGTGTTTAGTGTGGGTATTTCACTCAGTTCATGTTTAATTAATTACACTAATTTATAAAATAAGTTATAATTCAGTTCAAATTTTGTATGTAGGTATTTCATGTATATAGACACAGTTTGCAGATGCTTTGATTTAATTCTCTTGGCATCTTATTTCAAAGTTCAGTAAGGTTTTTCTGTATGATAGGAATTCACACTCTAACTCCCCACTAATGCAGGATGAAATCAACCCCCCTTTTGTTATGAAGACTAAAATACATCTCTTCAAAGCCCGTGAAAGTCACCATTATCATGCTAAGTTACTTAGAAGGTATTTTATACCTGAGGTTGCTTCCTTTTCTCTTTGCTCCTTAAAGCGGCCTCCACACACAAAAAAGGTGCAGGCATGAATAAATGCACAATCAAGTGCCCTTCATTTTCAGGCCTTTTGCCAGCAACATTCATTTGAACCCACCACCACATATTCTCAAATGAGGTACAGACAAAGACTTAAGGGTTTCAGCAAAATTCCACCATAAAGTTAGGAAATAACAAAGAATGCTATGAAAGAGCAAACAGCAACAGGAAAGAAAAAATGCCATGGCTGCTTTTCTTTCAGATTTCCAAGTTTTGAATCATAAAAACACACAAATATATATCTTTGTGAATGCAGTTTACATTATTGTTCATACTGTGAATATTTCTTTTATGGTCATAAAAATAAAAGCAATGCCCCAAATGAAACACTATGTACATAAGCGATGCAAATGCATCCCCGGTGGAAAGCCGGCTGGCTGCTGGTGGGAGGGTATATTTATACAGTGCCTTTCATTTGGAAGGTTCCCAAAATGATTTGCAAACTGTATATAGAGGAATTGCTCACCATGGAAATTCACCCACTTCCAGGAGAGAATGCAGAAGTCATTCCATGCTGACAACCAGTTTAAATAAAACCACAGAACAGGATTTCAGGTGGGTTAAACACTCAAATCATAATCGATTCTGGAAATATATACTGACTACCCACTATGCTCTGGGAATTGCTTGAGATTTCAAGAGTACCTTTTGGGAGTATATCTAGTCAGGTTCCCTTATTTTCCTGAAGCTTACACGTGATTGAAATTTGACTGGGACTGCAGGATTAAAAGCTCTATTTTCTGGTAAATTTCTGATCTCTCCAAATAGTTCCACTGAAATAGGATACATGCTACTTTTGTGCTTATTTATATCTCACTTCCGCAGTATCCAGGACACATAACCTATGGCAATACTTTCCACTTTAGTCTTAATACATACCAAGAAAAGAAAGAAAGAAAGAAAGAAAGAAAGAAAGAAAGAAAGAGGAAGGAAGGAAGGAAGGAAGGAAGGAAGGAAGAAGGAAAGAAAGAAAGAAAGAAAGAAAGAAAGAAAGAAAGAAAGAAAGAAAGAAAGAGAAAAAGAAAGGAAAAGATTTCTAAAATACAACTATTTCCTAGGTTGAATGATTTGGAGGGCAGAATTTATTCTCTACAGGTGTAGTTCTCAACTTGTGTGTCATGGCCTATTAGAGGATTGATCAACCCTTTCATCATAGGAGTCACATGTCAGATATTCTGAATATCAGATATTTACATTATGATTCATCGTGGTGGAAAAATTATAGTTACTAAGTAGCAACAAAAATAATTTTGTGGGTGAAGGGTCACCACAACATGAAGAACTGTGCTGTATCATTAGCAAGGTTGAGAACCACTGCTCTACAGAGTTGGGGATATTCAATGAAAAGTTATCAATGTAACTCTATGGAAGATGGCTTCTTTTGACATGACTCAGGTCACCTCATAGTAATTAAAACATAAAAAACCACTTTGAGGAAAGAAAGGAACAATGTAATCTAGTATTTCAGAGCATAAAATGGCAGTAAATTTTATTGTATTTTCAATGAACTAGATGACCAATATTTCTCAAGTGAAAATAGAGTAAGAAAAGAAGGCAAATCATGCATTGTTGAAATTCAGCCCAGATTTACTCAGGTTTTAGCTCTGCACGGTAACAAATACCAGCTTCTTTTTTAAGATTTGTTTCCAAAGGCCGGCATCAGATTACTGTGCCTGGGCTATTGACTAATAGGTGTTGATTCAGAAATCATGGCTCTGTTTACTATAGCTCAGACAAACCATGTACTGTACACTCAAAGATCCCCTGTGGGATCAAGCTGTACTTGGACCACATGCTTGTTTGATTCGGGGATTCTAGGACATAGGGTAACAAGCAATAATCTAGCTTTCTGACAGTTATTTTGTGTAACTAAAGACAGTAATATGTGTCCTTTTAGCCATTTTCCCACTATTTTTCTATTACATGTTTTTAGGTGCAAAATATTATGCAAAATATTGGAGCTCAAGGAACAGATAAGATACTGTCTTTGAACTTAAGTCATTCATATCTTATTTAGAAAGAAACATATGCAATATGTGTGTGATACAACATGGTAAATACTGTAAAAAATTGCATATTAGGACAGTGATCTTGAATCATACTCAAAATAAAAATCTGAAAATGATTGAAGACCAGGAATAGGAAAAAAAAAAGTAAGCAAGCCAATTTTCTGGTACCTAGCAGGATATCACAATAGTTCTGGTAGTAGAATTCAAAAATGTTTAAAATCATAGAATCTAGTTTGAAGGCAGCTTTAGAGACAACCACGAGTAATCTCTTTTATTTTAGACAGAAGAAACTGAGTGTCTCTTGACCAAATGACATAGTTATTCAAGCTTAAACAGCTAGAACATGGTAAGAGGTCTCTTCTGACATGGCTCAGCCATATTGCCTGCCAGCCTTTTCTTTTCAAAGATAAGTTTAGACATAATCAAGATACTGGCTGCAACAAAATTTAGTATTAATCCTGGCATATGACTAAGACTATATGGCATTAAGAAAATTTCTTGCCTTCTATGTCAATGTCTTCCTGTAAAGAAAATGAAGTTAATAGTTCAACCTTTTTTAGATAATACTGTAGCATGTCTACAGCATAGCTTGCTCTCTATGATCATTTGAAGTTTTGTATTTATTTCTTGTCTATTAGAGTTAGTAATTTATAGTGTATAATTTTGGTCCAAGATGATTATAATTTTGTGTTATTTTGTTGGATTAAGGTAAATAATTGAAGAGAACCAGATTCCCACCTAAGATGGCTCTTATTTAAGAAGTTGTTGATGAATTGTGCTGGTGTTGTTATTATTGGTAATTTTTTTCTTTTTTTTAAAAGAATTTTCCTGGTTATAACTTATGGGTATTACTATTATATGGTCTAAGGACAAGTTTAACTTTCCACATTAGACAGAAGTCAAGTAAGTGAAACTGAATTGTAAAAATAATGATAAACATAACTGATACGTGTATTTACAGATTAAAATGTCTGTTCTGCTTATGGAACTAAAAAGAATAACCACATGGCAAATGGACATGAATAGGTAAGTGGCTTCCTGATAAATGAATCTGATAAAATTTAAAGTACAACATGACATAATTCTGCATTATTTAGAATATTTTGATCTAAATCTCAGATAGTAGAAAATATGAGTGAAAGTTTGGAACAACTGGTGATCATGTTAACTTATTATACCACTGAAAATTAATTTAGCAACCTTGAGAGACTTAGTAAATAACATTACATCTATACATTCACATAAGCAAAACCAGTAATTCTTACATATATATCTCAAACAAATATACAGTTTTGTCAAGCACAACCCGGCACAAGAAAATTCAGAGCAGGTTATTCAACAAAGTTCAAAATTAGAAATTACCCAGAAACCTAGTATCATTGGAATGGATGAATAAATTATAGTTTATCAGTACTATGGTTTTCCATGTGACTGAAAACAATCTATAGTTCCTTGCAATAACATTGATTTTTCACAAGCAATGCTTAGAGATATGCAGAAGAGTACAAACTATGTGACTGCATTCACAGAACTAGCAAAACTCATGCAATCTATACTGCAATTAGAGGAAAGTTAGTAACTACCCTTGGAAGAAATACTGATTAGAAAGAAACTTAAGAAGAGCAACAGGAACACTAAATATTCTGCTTTTTTCTCATGAAGATATTTGTTACTTGGGTATATTGATGATATAAAACCTATGAAATTATAATGTATGAATATCTGTATTCTTTTTATGTCAGTACAATATTCTAATTAAACTAAAATTGTAGAGTTGATGGGGTGGCTAAATAGATAGTTATCTGTTGCTAAACCTGATGACCTGTGTTTGATATTCAGAACCTACATGGTAGAAGAGAAAAGACCAGTTCCCAAAAGTTGTCTTCAGATTGCCACATATTGCATCATTGTATATTCCCTTCCAAATAAATACAAGAATATAATAAAGAGAAAATTGTTTTAATACTTGAAAATATGTGTAAATAGAATAGTAATAATGGATGAAGAAAAAGCTCCATTAACATTTTACACAGTATAAGTATAATGAATGAATATCAAATATTTCACCATATTAAAATATTGGGTGGAGTGTGCCCATTAGAGGGACATGAAAAATTAGTATTTGTTAGTGGTAAAATTTGTTTTCAACAACTAAAGTAATGGTTCCACTGGTAAAGTTCCTGCACCTAAGTTAGAGATCCGAGTTCAGATCTCCATTAACAGCATGAAAGCCAAGTACAGTAGCATGTGTGTGTAACAGAACTGTGGCGGGAGAGTTCAAACAGATAGATCCATGGAGCTTATATCCAGCCAGCCCAAGTAAACTGATGAGTTGCAGGTTTAGTGGGAAACCTCATAACAAAAAATGTGATAGATAGAGGGAAAGGAAAAAGATACCTGACTTCAAATTCTGGCCTTCACACACACACACACACACACACACACACACACACACACACACACACAAAAGCACAAAGGCACACACACACAGGGGCACACACACACACACACACACACACACACACACACACACACTTATCCACAGCATAAACATACGCACATCACACATCTAAAACTAATAATGTACGTTTTTAGAAAATAAATGTGGTTTTCTGTTAAAAAATAGTCAACTTTATGTAATTTAACTTAGTAAAACAATACAGCAGATAAGAAGTAAGATGTTTGTTGCCTTTCTTTGTGTGTGTGTGTATGTGTGCTGATCAGACCTGTATGCAGGTTTTTTTTTTTAAGAAATTACCCTACCTAAAATTTATTCAGAACTTATGTTATGAATCAGGTATCTTTGAAAAGTAGCTTAATGTGGTAATTCACTTGCTCTTGAAAATGATAACCAGTTTGCAGATGAGAAAAGTAAGGTTGTTCAATGTCTCACAGTGGCAAAGTTGGAAATTACAATGTCTCGAGATTACTAGCCTTATCTGGTATTTTTTTAACATTTGATTTCTTCCTCTATATTACATTTAGCTATCATCATCAATTTTATATAACTTATGTTGTTTTTACTGCCTTGCAATTGCAAACATATTAAACGGTACACAAAAGAGTTAGTAACAGTTCAACCCAATACCTACTGCTGTGTTTTCCCAGCAGAGTCTGTGACTCTTGTACACATTTGCTCTGTTTATCTTTCACTAACAGAAAATCTAAGTGAACCATTATGTTTCTGTTGAAGGCATAAATATATGATTAAATTATAACTTCAAGAGAACAATAGGACTATTTCAACATTGCTGATACCTAAGAAATTATATGATAAAGGATTTGTTAACATCATGCAAATGAAAATATGTCATTCAGAACTAATTTTCATAGTCATAGAGGATGCCATAAGGAAATACCTATACTCAATTAATGTATATGTGTTTATTCAAAGCTACAGGGTTATTATAATATGCTAAGATGATATTATAGTATAATGAATATTGGGTACTACAGGAGATTTTGGCACATCACAATATAGATGATAACTTCTTTTAAGTGTATATTATCTAAAGTTTCCTATAACAGGGGCATTGTCACACAGAGAAACTCACCAAATGCTTAAATGCTTAAATTTTATAAAGCACTGTAACCTGCCACAATTCCCAAACCTTTTATATCTAGTTGGATCAACTGAATTGTGGACAGATGTGTTAACTCTTCCAGACCTCATCCTTTAACCTTCCAGGGAGTCCTCCAGACTATCTTTATTCTGTTTGTTTTTCTGCATACTAATGGTCTGAAGGAAAGGGCTGAAAGATGGTGAATCGTGTGGTAGGGGTATTGTAATTCCTAACTCATTGGTAAGAGAAGTAATGTGTAGCCAGAAGCAATGGCCGTGAACTTTATGTAAAGATACAAACTTTCATTATACTGAGCTACACAGAATTCCAGTTTCTTGGTTAGCACAGCATAGCTTGGATGATGCTGATTTATAACCTCATAACCAGTCAAAGTCAGAAAAACAATTTTTCACTTTTTCTTTCTGTATTTCATATGAATGAAATTATCTTATGAGTCTTCTGTGTGTGAATAGTGATTTTTTGTCAATGTACATACTTACTTCATTTATGAAATTCTTTATTTAGCTATTTGTATGAGATTATAAATGCTTGAGGAAGCACCAACGAAAACAAAAGCGAGCATCTTGATAATTAGCTATATCAGCCATATGGTATGGTCCTTATGTCAACCTATCCATCTGCTTCTCTTCACCTAAAGAAATCATCTTCCTGTGTCCCACATGCATTTTTACTTTGCTTTTTTAAAGGAATTTTTTTGATGCATTTATAGATATTCCCATAAAGAATATACATTTTCAACTTCAAATGTTTTAACTTCATAAAGTAGCACCAGTTCCAGTTCTGGGTAAAATGCAGTAGATATATTCCATTCTTTCTCTCTTTCTGAACATAAGTTTAGAACCTGGACAGAATGGAGGGAAGAAGTATTTTAAAACACTGAATAGGAAATTGCAGGAAGTAGATCATAAGTGAATTCTGGAATATGAAGCAGCACTGAGTTTACTCTCAGTTTAACTTTTTTTCCCGTGATTTATAATGTCCAACTTGAAGCAGGTGAACGTACAATCTGGAAATCAACAATGAAGGCCAGACCCACAGCACTCCAGATGCTATTGTGCTCTGCCTCAAAGGAATAAGAAAAACAATTTTCTTCCTTCCTTTCTTTCTTTCTTTTTCTTTCTTTCTTTCTTTCTTTCTTTCTCTCTCTCTTTCTTTCTTTCTTTCTTTTTCTTCCTTCTTTCCTTCCGTCCTTCCTTCCTTTCTTTTTTCTTTCTTTCTTTCTCTCTCTCTCATTCTCTCTCTCTTTCTCTCTCTTCCTTCCTTTCTTTCTCCCCTACCCCGTGTGTGTGCATGTGTGTGTGTGTGTGTGTGTGTGTGTGTGTGTGTGTGAGTGGGTGTGAATGTGGGTGTGGTTTTGGTGGGTGGCACATGCACATGAGTATTAGTGGGTCCCCTTATGCATCCAAAGGCCAGAACATGATGCCATGTGACCTTCTCTGTTGCCTCATGCTTGCAAAGCAAAAGCTTTCCAGACTGACCTACATTCTTAGTCTACAACATATTCTGCCATCTGATGTATATACTTACAGGACTGGAGAGACATCTCAGAACTTAGAAACACCTGTTCTTGCAGAGGACCTGAGATTGGTTCCCAGCAAACCATCATTCATGTTTTAGAGGATTTACCTCTAAAATTACATCCTCACGTAGACTCTGTCAGCACCAGGCACGCATTTATATACTGTCGGTACATACATATAGGCAAAACAGCCATACACATAATAAAAATTTTAAAAGAGAAATGGATATTACCATTCATTTTAAGAATTTCTTAAACTTTAGTATTAGTGATTATAGCCTCTAATACCACTGTCAGACTCCATTATCTAGTGATTTCTCCACCATTCAATTTCTTCTACTTTTCAGATTTATTCCTCTGAAATTTTTTTCAGATTTTTTGTTGTGATCAAGTATAAAGCTCCAATGTTAATTTTCCCGAATTTACAGTGAACATAGGTTTATTGGGGTTAAGTTCGAGCATTTCTCTTTTTTTAAATTCTTCTCTAACACAATACATCCCTATTACAGCCTCCCTTCCCTCTACTCTTTGCACCATCCTCTGTTTGAACTTTTTGACCCCTTTCCCAGATCCACTGTTAATATATTTCCTTACAGAAAAGAGCATTTTCCCCAGGGATATCCATCAAACACAGCATAACAAGATGCAATAAGACTAAGCACAAATCTTCACATTAAGGCTGAATGAGACAATTCAGTAGGAGGAAAGAGGTCCTTAGGGTAGGCAAAATAGTCACGGACACACACACTGTTAGTCCCACAAAAACGCCAAGCTAAACAACCACAATATTTATGCAGAAAAATCTATCATAGACACAGCAGGCTCTGTGATTGCTGCTTCAGTTTCTGTGAGCCCTATGAGCCCCATGAGCCCAGCTTAGTAATTCTGTGGGCTGTGTTATCATGGTGTCCCTGGCCGTTCTGGCTCCCATGAGTTCCTCAATCTCTGCCTAATGTTTGGTTGTGGGTTTCTTCATCTGCTTCCTTCAGTTGTCGAATGAAGCCACTCTGATGATGCTTATGCTAGGCACCAATCTATGAGTATAACAGAATACTATTAGAAATCATTTTGTTGACTTTTGTTTGTTTGTTTGTTTGTCAGTTGTGCTTGGTTCTATCCTAGGTTTTTGTGCCATCTGGCTTCCAGTTCTTGGCAGTGTCTTGAATGGTATTCTTCTCCTGGCATGGGCCTCAGTTACATTAGTCATTGGTTAGTGAATTCCACAAGCTCTGAGCCACCATTGTCCCCAATACATCTCATGCATAGGACAGGTTGTAGGTTGATTTTTGTGCCTGGGTTGGTGTCCCAGTACCACCATTGGGAGCTGAGCCTAGCCTGGTTAGAGAACATGGCTGTTCCAGCTCTATATCCTCCCATTACAAGGAATCTTCACAAGGATCACCCTTATTGGTTCTAGGAAGTTTCTACTGCAGAGTGGAGTTTCACTTTGTTCCCCCTAAAGTTCCCTATTTCCAGTAATCTTTCTCTGTACTCTGTCATTCCATCCCACCCTATTTGATTTCTCCTATCTCAGCCCCCACCTGCCCCCTGTCTCCCTGCAAAATTTATTCTATTTCTCCTTCCCAGGGCAATGAATCTATGTATCCCTCCCCTGGAGCCCTCCTTATTACTTAGCCTTTTTGGGTTTGTGGATTGTAGTGTGATTATCTTTTGCTTAACAGCTAATATCCACACACATGTGAGTACATACTGTGTTTGTCTTTCTGGGTCTGAATTACCTTACTCAGGATATTTTTTTTCTATTTCCATTCATTTGCAAAATTCATGATTTTTAAATAGCTGAGTAATACTCCATTGTCCATTTATCCAATCTTTGATTGAGGGACATTTGGATTGTTTCTAGTTTCTGGCTATTATAAAACTGCTATGAACATAGTTGAGCTAGCGTTCTTGTGGTATGATGGAAAATCCTTTGGGTATACACCCAGGAGTGATATGGCTTCATCTTCAGGTAGAACTATTCCCAATTTCTGAAGAAATGCCATGTCGGTTTCCTTAGTGGCTGTACAAGTTTGCACTTGTGTTCCCCTTGCCCCAAATTCTCACCAGCATGAGCTGTCTGTCATTTGTGCTATTCAGTTTAGATAATTTAATGAGTGCAAGATGGAGTCTCCAAGTAGTTTTGATTTGCATTTCCCTAATGACTAAGGATGTTGAGCCTTTTTAAATGTATTTCTCAGTCATTTGAGTTTCTTCTATAGAGAAAATTTGTTTATATCTGTATACTATTCTTAAATTAGATTATTATTTTTTAATATTTGCTTTCAGTCCTCTATCAGATGTAGAGTTGTAAAAAAAAAAATTCCATTCTGTAGTCTGCTGCTTTTTACAAATGCCAGTGTTCTTTGCCTTATCAAAGCCTTTCAGTTTCATGAGGTCCCAATTGTCAGTTGTTGATCTTAATTCCTATGCTATCGGTATCCTGTTAATAATGTTGTCTCCATTGACTGATACATTAACTACTTCTTATGAATGATATACCAACAAATCAACAGGTGTATATTCCCCTGTGATGAAGATACTGTTACATGGGATATTCTGATAATCAGTCTTGATAATTTTGTTTCTTTGTAATTATTTTTCTTTAAGATTTATTTTATGTGTTTGCCTGCGTGTATGTCTGTTGTAGATTTAAAATTTTTCAAACTCTACATTTATTAAAGGTTCTTGAATGTTTTAACTTCGTTTCTTGTCTACCACCCACCAGATGTAGTGAGAAAGAAAGGCCATTAGAATACAGGGGAAGTGGACCTGTTTAGAAATAGTTCTTTGAAGCAAATCCAATCTGTATTGTCAGGATATAATCAGCAGTGCAGAAACAGCCAGGCCTCCACTGCATCAGCATGAGACAACAGGGGTGACAAGACCAGAAGAGATACCAGGAAAAGTTTTCTACTGTGCTTCTCACAATGAAGTGAAGATCAGCAAAGACAAAGACTAAAGACCAATGAAGTATTGCAAGAGTAGATATACAAGCCCTGACCCTGTCACTGTCCATTGGGTCCTATTTACACTCCCTCCAAACATCATGTATCCTTCTATGGATCTTGCCTCAGCAAAACACAAAATGAGTCTGTCTTAACAAAATTCCACATGAGTCTGTATAAGCTGGCATCTCTCTACCAATTGGCCTGAGTCTGAGGAAATGGCAAAAAACCAACAGAACACCAACGGGTGTTATTGGTGCATTACTATGCAGTCATGAAAAATAATGACCACTATGGAGTACCAGTACCATCCAGATCATACACTGTCTGTTGGGTTATATTTATATTCCTTCTTATCATCATGTGTTCTTTCACTTATTTGCTTTATCAAAACATCCTTTCACCTGTGTCTGCTTCAGGAAAACAGCCTTTGATGTAACTGACTTTCCAAAGAAACCAGAAGCTTCCACTTCAGTCAGTGTACCATGTCTAATGCCCAAAGAGGTAAAAAAAAAATCACACTCCCTGGAACTGGTGTAGCTTATGGTTGTGAACCATCATCTGGGGATTGAACCTTGGTCCTTTGCAAAAGTAACAAGTGGTCTTAACCACTGAACTAACTTTCTAACACTGTTACCTGCTAATGCTGATATTTGTTAATTTGCTATTTGTTTATTTTCTATATATGCTGAGTTGTTCATTGTATAACTGATGAAGAATCAAAGTTGTATTAAAATCTCTAAACTTGATAAGGAGAGTATGATATAGGAATTTAAATTAGAGGCTAAACATGTCTGAAAGCTATTTTATAGGTTTATCAATGTTTTAAGGCACTTTATTTACTTGGTCTCTTGAATCTTGTTTATGTCACAACTCTCCTACTGTAAAGTTTAATATCTTTTTATGCCATGCAATACAGCTAAGAGGTTTATTTTGATTGGGACATTACTAATAGGCCCAAGTATATTTACCAATAGTTTCACTTTCAAGTCCTGTGTATCTGCATGTACACACATGTGTGTATGCAAGCATACAAGTATAATGCAGATTAAGTGCTTTATTGCTCAGTTAATACCCGAATGTTCAACATTTGGATGTCCAAATATTTTCCGTCTTATAAAATTCAAAGCTGTCTGTGATTTTTATTTAATGTGTACTGCCGAACACTTACAATTTTATATTTTTATCTTTCATATTTATTATAATTATAACATCTTTGTTTATCATCTTATTTTCTATCATGTTGATTCCTTATTACAATGTTTTCTCTCCTTCTGCCAGCATCTCATTTTATACTTGCTTTGGATGTTTTTAAGTGAAGCTATGTCTCACATAGGGCACTTTCAGTTCTCATCTACCCTACTTTCCAGCACCAATCATGGTAATGAATCTGGTACCCTAGATTTTATTTTAAATGTGGTTCAAGGATCAGAAGCACCTGGAGACTTACAAAAATTGCAGAACCTTAGTCCTCATTTCCGATCTACTGAATCAGAATTTGCAGGTAAACTAAAGCACCAGGTGTTCATATCCAAAATGATCTTGGAGAATGTAAACTAGACTATAAATTGTTGGGCCTTCTAAATACATTTTCTTTTTTTCTTATTTTAAAATCACAGTGATGATTCTAAATGTATTTATATTTGCTTCATACAGATCATGTGAAGCTTATAGATTTGTTTTTACTTTAGTACTTATCTAAAAGCATTTTAAAGGAATCTTTGTGTAGCACAGCTTTTGACATATTGTATGCTTGAGAATATTTTTGCCCTGTCTTCTCCTTAAAAGACAGTTTTCACATATGAAATACTATGTTCAAAGTTAATTTTACTTCAGTCCTTGAAAAACATCCATTTGCATTTAGTATTGTTAAAAAGCCTGACATCAATTGGATTTTTCTTCCTTTATATGTCACCTGTTCTTTTCCTTTTGTAAATGCTCAGAATTTCCTTTGTATTTGAATTCTTATACTTCACTATACTATGTTCAGATCTAAATTCTCTATTTCTCTGCCTCTCTGCTATCTTCCCCCAACACTCTGTTTTGGTGTGGGTATGCATACATGTGCACATGAGGTGGTGGGTATGTTTAGGGACTGAACTGAGTACAGCATTTTGTTTATAATAATAATAATAATAATAATAATAATATTAATAGTAGTAGTAGTAGTAGTAGTAGTAGTAGTAGTAGTAGTAGTAATACTCCACCACAGACCAGCATCCTTTCCTGTTTATGAGGTGGAAGAGTCTCTCTCTGTATCTCAGGCTAGGTTGGAACTCCCTATTTAGTAAGCTAAGGCTGGCTTGGAACTTCTGATTTTTCAGTATCCACTTCACATATGTTAAGACTATATGGTTATACTACCAGACCCAGAATTCTAGATACTTTTATTTTGGGTTTTGTTTTTGTTTTTATTTTTATATTTTCTAGGTCCTTTTGACGTTCAGTCTTTCGAAAAGTCCTGTGTACTCAAATATTTCTTCTTTAGTGTTCTCACTTTTTTTCCTGGAAAGCATTTGTGTGTCCACTGCCACTGTCTCTTGGCTATTTTTTTATACTTCTGTCTTCCTCAACCTGGTATTCAAATGCATTTTTCTCAGTTCTGTGTTCTTCATTTCAGAACTCTTTATTTCAAACATTTTTACAGCAAACATTTTAAGTATATATATGTATATATATATATACATATATATGTGTATATATATGTGTATACACACACACACACACACACACACACACACACACACATATATATATATATATATATATATATATATATATATATTCCTCTGGGAATCAATAATCCAGAACATAATATAATTCACTTTGGAAACATCTGTACTCATAAGAATTCAGTTATTTTCACTTGAAGATCAATACTTACTGACTAGCCTGTCAAGCAACACAGAGGGGTATCACCCAATGCATTCAGCCTCAGGCCCTGTGAATTTAACTGAGTAGGAATGACTGAATGTGGATGACACCATCACAGGCAAGGGCAAATGCTTCTGCAGACCCATGTTACAGTTTATATTTCCACCACCACTCTCAAATGTGTTGATTTAGGAAAAAGTCATAGCTTATAGGTTTAAACATACAGGGTAGCAGGAATAGTGGAAATTATTTTACTTCCTAGTATTTTCACTAGTCCAGCCCTACAGGGCAGTTAAATTTGAATGGTTTGATTTTTATCCTTGTGGAATGAAAAACTTTTCATATGACAAGCTAGAGAGATAAAGCAACAATTAAAAAAGTATTCTGAGCCGGGCGTGGTGGCGCACGCCTGTAATCCCAGCATTTGGGAGGCAGAGGCAGGCGGATTTCTGAGTTCAAGGCCAGCCTGGTCTACAAAGTGAGTTCCAGGACAGCCAGGACTACACAGAGAAACCCTGTCTCGGAAAAAAAAAGTATTCTGTTCTTGCAGAGGACCTCAGCCCAGTTTCCAGCTTAGAACTGAATGAAAAGTAAAAGAAATAAAAAAGAAAAGGACATGACTACTCCTAGGTATGCTGGAGGAAGATGTTTATGGGAGATAAAAGTGAAAGCATAGCCAGGGACAGAAAACTGAGAGAGTCCAGATTATGGCCAGACTGCTAAGAGAGAGGGGAAGTCACTGACCAAGTGGGTTAGCCTGGGTCAAGGGACTGGCCAAGAGGTTGATGTAGTCAAACTGGCTACTTATATAGGAAAGGGTAGTTGGGAGAAGGACAAATTAAACCCTGGCCTGGAAAAGTTTAATGGGGGTGGGGAGAGGTGGTAGGGTATGTAAGCAACCCAGTAACAGGTAGGAACTGAGAGATGCTGGGAGACCCTGATAGTGAGGTCCATTTTGATATGTTAATTAGGCACCTTAACCATTTCTTTGTGTTTGAGACCTAGAAGAATGTTCTATGAATCCAGCTCTCTTCTGACCTTGGACATTACACTTATTTGCACACACAGCCACATATACAAACACCACAGACACACACAGACACACACAGACACACACACACACACACACACACACACACACACATACACACACACCACACACATACACACACTATATGCCCCCCTCAACACATACATAAGTATATATAGACACACCACACACATACCACATACAAATATACACACATATCACTCACATACATATCACATACAACCATGTAACATAAACACATACAATATACCATTCACATATCACACACACATTTAAAACATACAACACAGACACACACACACACACACACACACACAATATTAAACATAAAATATTGAAAATGAAAGCCTTTCCATATCCAGCTTTCTGAGTCAAAAACTTTTGAAACTTTGCAATTGCTTCCAGATGCCTACAAATTATTCACTTGATTGCCCTAACTCCTTCAGTCTATGAAAAGTCAAAACTGTCTAAAGAATTTACCAGTCCCCAATAAAACTGGATCCAATCTTTACAGGCCCAGGGTCCTCTCCTTTCTTCTTCTTGGGAATCATTTGACTTGCTAATTGTGCCTTGAGTATTTAGGGCTTCTGGGCTCATTAATATCCACTTATCAGTGATTGCATTTCATGTGTATTCTTTTGTGATTGGGTTAACTCACTCAGGATGATATTTTCCAGGTCTAACCATTTACCTACAAATTGCATGAATTCATTGTTTCTAATTGCTGAGTAGTATTCCATTGTATAAATATACCACATTTTCTGTATCCATTCCTCGTTAGAGGGGAATAGTTGGGGGGGGAGAGGAATTATGGGACGTATGGTGGGGGGAACTGGGAAAGGGGAAAGCCTTTGGAATGTAAACATAGAATATAGAAAATAAAAATTAAAAAAAAGAATTTACCAGTCCAATAACCATCATATGATAAAAATTTTGACCCTCTTTCTTATAGTACTGTACTTGTCACAAACAAGCAAAGAACACAAAAAGCATATAACAATTTCTTTTCCCACTGTGAGATGTTTGTATATCTCCTACTGCCTTAGAGGTTGTTTTTATTTGAAATGGAATCATAGAAAAGGGCTCTATACCCAAGAGTCTGTAGAATGGTCATAGCCTCAACTGTATAAAAGGAGCAGGAACCAGAGCCAAATTCTATAGTTCATCAAGTAAACTTATCATCCAGTTCTTGTAATTTTTCTCTTGTACATTCTGGCCAGGTTTTCTTTCTACTGCTTTTTACCCCCTGTAATACAGAAGCCACTTCTGAGCATATTTTCAATGAAATTTACTTTCCCTTACAGAAGTGGTCACATTTCAATAGCCAACAAAACTCCTTAGTTGCCAGTTCTGTTTAGCTTTGACCTCCCAGGTCCTGAATAGAGAAGAGGATAAGCACAAAGCAAGAGAAAAGAAGACTCAAGAGTGGTGCTCCTAAAGTTTTTCTCCCTCCTTCTCCCCATATGCTGTCACATTTTTCTCTATGGCCTATCAACCTGTCTCTGTCTCAACTTTAATCAAATACTAGACAAATTTATATGTTATTGTTTCCAGAGCTAAGGAGATAAGCTTTTGACTATGTATGCTAGGTAATCATCTGAGATTTGGCTTTATTTACATAATTTCTAAAACAAAAAAGAAGGAAAGATACACAAGAAGAGTAGATGGCAGGAAATAATTAAACAAGGAGCTGAAATCAATCAATTAGAAACAAAGAGAACAATACAAAGACAAAGAGAACAATACAAAGACACAACAAAACCAAGAGCTGGTTCTTTAAGAATATCAACAAGGTAGAAAAACCCTTACCTGAACTAACTAAATAATAAGAAAGAATATGCAAATTAACAGAATCAACAAAGGAATGGGGGCATAACAACAGACAATGAGGAAATCCAAAGAATCAGAAAGACATTTAGAACAAGCAAGCATGCAAGCAAGCAAGCAAGCAAACAAACAATGCACTTTACTCCATGAAATTGGAAAATCTGAAAGAAATGGATAATTTTCTCAATTGATATTACTTAGGACAGTTAAATAAAGATCAAAAAAGCAGTTTAAATAGACTTAAAACTACTAGTGAAATAGCAGCAGTCATTAAACGTTTACCAATTAAAACAACAATAAAAAAACAACAATGAAACCAAACCAAACCCAACAAACCAATAAAAAGGGCAGATGAGTTGGTTTTAGCACAGATGAAGAGTTAATCCAATATCCTTGAAATTTTCCACAAAATAGAAAAAAGAGAAATCAGCATTGCCAAAATTCATTCTATGAGGCCACAGTTACCCTGATATAGAAACCATACAATGATACAATAAAGAAAATTACAGACATATTCACTCTATGAAATAGATTAAAAAATACTTAATAAAATACCTATAAACTGAGTCGACTGTGATAATGTAGGCTTCATTCCAGAGATGCAGGTATAATTTAATATATGAAAATCAGTATGTGTAATCTAACATGTAAACACTCTGAATACTCAAGTCACAATTAGCAAATCAAAAGATTACCAAGAAGAATGAAGGAGAGGACCCTGGTCCCAATTTTGTAGGAGAGTATCAGAACAGAAATGGTGGGGGGGGGTGATTGGGGAATGGGCAGAGGGAAGAGGAGTTATGGGACATATAGTGATGGGGGAACTGGGAAAGGGGAAATCCTTTGGAATATAAACAAAGAATATAGAAAAAAAGTTATGCCAAAAAAAAAAAAACCAGAAATGACAGTAATAACAAAATAATGGCAAGAACGAACAGGGTACCTACTTGTTTTGAAAAATGTCTTGTATATGCTTAACATATGTTTAACATAGTAACTATCTCATCACAAAAATCCTGAGTTTGATGCTAATCTTGTTGCCATCATGAATAATAATGAGCTTTTTATGAGGTCTAGAGATTGTACATCCACTGACTTAGGATGTCTACCACTTCTTTGACTTCTACTTCAGAAGTTATAATGACAGGCAGAATAATTTTCATAATAAGCAGAGCATATATTGAGTATTCATTTTATAATTGTGGGTGACAATATATGCTACAGCAAAATCATTGACAAAAGTCAACTCCTCATGAGTAGAAGCTAGACACAATGTGTTCAGGTACAAATTGTGTCTAGCAGGCAAAAGGAAAAAGAAAAAAAGTTTAAAAATGCCTTCAAGCCTTGTAGGTTGACATGTATCTAGTGCTGGAAAAATTCCAAGACACTCTAAATCGCCTTTTGGAAATAACTGTTGACAAAAATTGTTGTTGTTGTTATTGTTGTTGTTGTTGTTGCCATGATAATAAGCATTTAGCCTTTCTTTGTTCATAAGTAACCTCTTGTTTTATTCGGGATAATAATAAACCCAGCTAAAACAATGAATTTCCCTGATTTCCTTGGTATAAAAGTGGCCATTTAATTGAGCTGGATAAGTGAGATGTGAACAAATCAATTAAATGGAGGAGACAAATAAATAAATAAAACTGAAGGAAAAAGAAAATACATGCTAATATCATTAGTTGCAGAAAAAGGTTTGTGACAAAATCCAACACTCCTTTCTGATAAAAGTCTTGGAGAGATTAGGGATTCATGGGACATATGCAAATATAATAAAGGTGAATTACAGTAACCCTACATAACTAACATTAACTTAATGGAGAAAACTAAAAGGCAATTCCACTAAAGTGAGGAACAAGAAAAGATTGTCTGCATTCTCTATACCTATTTAATATGGCAACTGAAGGAAATCAAAGGGACACAAATTAAAAAGGAAGAAACTAAACTATATGTGTAGATAATATGATAGCATATGTGACCCAGAAATTCTAGCAGGGAACTCATAACATTGATAAAAAGTTTCTGCAAAGAAGCTGGATATGAAATTAACTCACAAAGTCATTAGCCCTCCTATACACAAATAGCAGACTGAGAAAGAATCTGGGAAAATACTTTTCACAATGTGTTCAAGTAATATGAAAATATCTCGGTGTGACTCTAACCAAGCTAGTGAAAGACCTCTATGATAAGAACTTCAAGTCTCTGAAGAAAGAAATTGAAGAAGATATCAGAAGATGGAATGATCTCCCATGCTTAAGGATCAGCAAGATTAACATAATAAAAATGGTCATCTTACCAAAAGCAATCTACAGATTCAGTGCAATCCCCATCAAAATTCCAACACAAACAATACTTTACAGACTTTGAAGGAACTCTGTATTTAAAGACAACAAAAGCAGCATAGCTAAAACAATCCTGAACAATAAAAGAACTATGGGAGCTCTCACAAATCCTGATCACAAGCCATTCTACAATGCCATAGTAATAACAGCATCATATTGGTACAAAAACAGAAAAGTCAATCAATGAAATACAATTGAAGACCCAGACATAAATCCATACACCTATGGACACAGGTGTTTGTTTGTTTGTTTGTTTGTTTATTTAATAAAGGAGCCAGAAATGCATACTGGATGAGAGTGAATACCTTCAACAAATGATGTATCTCAAGCTGGATAGCTGC
Source organism: Apodemus agrarius (assembly GCA_964023405.1). Lineage (NCBI taxonomy): Eukaryota > Metazoa > Chordata > Mammalia > Rodentia > Muridae > Apodemus > Apodemus agrarius. The sequence goes on from OZ030010.1 coordinate 50,787,585, forward strand.
ACGTAGAGAAATACAGATAGATCCATACCTATTACTGTACATCAAACTGAACTCCCAGTGCATCAAAATTGTCAACATAAAGTTATATACACAGAAAGAAGAGAAAGTGGGGGAATAGCTTTGAACTCATTAGTACAAGAGCACACTTTATGAGCAGCGAACAGTTAACACAGGCACTAAGATCAACAAGTAATGAATAGGAGTGTAGGAAGCTCAGCTTAAAGAAAGCAAGCACTGGAGTAACCAGGCTTGTCAAACATGCTGGCCTGTTTTTATTTTTTTTATTTTATTTTTTTTTTTTTTCAACAGAAGAAAATGACTGAAGCCTGGTCATCCAGAAGGATGGAATGAATGTTGTTTGACAACCTGTTGATCTTTCTGCTATTCTATGAAGCTAGTCTTCCTTAATCCTCCAATATTCACAGCATTGTTTAGAACCTTATCTGGAGCTTAGTCGCATAGTGAGTAGAACAGATCCTGATAAATGAGGTCTTATGCACTTTACATGCCCCAAGAATAGAATCTATTCTCATGATTATTACAAATCCTCCCTCAGCTGGCTCTTGCCCTGAACTCTGTTAAGCAGCCAGTAGAACTCATCCTTATTGTAAAAGTCACAGGTGTTTTGCTACTTTGCTAGGGAGCTTCAATGTAGCTATGTCTAAACTTTGTTGTATAATTGTCATATAGAAACCATTTTCCAAAGTTTTATTGTGCTTAAATGTTAGACTTTGGAAGTTTTTCCTTAGTATCTGAAAAATTGGTGCTAATTGAATTCCATTCTTCACCTTATGTAGAATGTCTTCCCTCTGGCCATGAGACTTTCAGGGATTTCCAACATGTGACCTTGAGAAAATAAAACGCTTTCCCACAGAAAAGGAAGCAATTATTAAAAAAGATGGCAGCCTATAGAATGGGAAATATTTTTACTACTTCTACATCTAACAGAAGAATAATAGTAAAAATATATAAAGAACTCAGGCAACTTGATATGAAAAATATCAAATAATAGAATTAAAATGGGGTCCATATCTAAATATATAACTCTCACTAAAGAATATCAAATGCCTGAGGAACATGTAATGAAATGTTCAATATCATTAGCCATTAGAGAAATGTGTATGAAAACTAGTTTGAGATTCCATTGTATACCTGTCAAAATGACCAAGATAATAAACAGCTGACAGATCATGCTGGTAAGGATGTGTAGCAAAGGAAATACTCCTCTATTGTTGGTGGAAGTGCAAACTTGTACAGAAAGATGGGTATCAATCCACTTCAAGATCCAGCTATATCACTCTTGGGCATATACTCAAAGAGCACCTCATTCTACCACAGAGACTTGATTAATCATGCTCATTGCTGTTCTAGTTATAATAGCCAGACACTGGAAACAACTTTGATGCCCTTCAATAAGAGAATAGATTAAAATGTGTGGTACCACAGAAGGAGAAACAGAGACAAGTGTGGAGCAGAGTCTGAGGGAAAGACCATCCAAAGACTACCCCACCTAGTCATCCATGCCATATAAAGTTACAAAACCCAGATACTATTTGTTGGTACTCTGTCCAATTTCCACCCACCGCGGGCTATGACTTCCACCGGGGACAGAAAGTCCCACCATGCGCAGCCCCTATACAACTTTCCCTGCCACCTCTCGCGGTTGCCGCTGCCCTGCGTGGTCGTCGCTGCAGGCCACAGCACAGGTATCTCCTGTTGTGCCTGCCACAGCCCGGCTGCATCCCATGCTCAGCTCAGCTTCGCTATGGCTATATGTAATATTAAATCCTACAGCTGCCGCAGCGTGGCAGGTCTTAGAGCCACGCCATTTTCTGCTGCCCCTGCTGCTGCTCCTGCAGGCGGGTGCCCGTTCTGGCAGATGCCTGTAACTCCATCATGTGCGTGGCCATGCCACCACTTACTTTTCTCAGATTTCCAGTTTCTCACGCCTTAGCCTTCAAATGAAGTTTGGCCAGCCTCTTTGGAACTAAGGCTTGCTTCTCATACCCAGTCTACACAACTGGCTTTCCAGCTATAGGACAACTAAACCCTTGGGTGCCCCCTCACCAGAAGTGATCCAGAGTCCCCCTTAGCTTTCACAGCGGCCGAAAATCCTGGACCAGGTCTGGGCACTTCTCAACTCTTAAAGGCCTTCGCTATGGCCTGGTCTTTAGTCTAGCTGTGCCATGTTGCTAATATTCTTCCGGGACGCTGGAATTTTATTTAGCAACTTCCCCAACCACCCAATGGGCAATTACTTGTCTTCGACTGTAAATTAACAGTCTGGTAAATGATAAAAGACCTAAGCCTCCCTATCCGAGTTCCCACTACCTCTTAGCTTGTTTGTTCCCATAGCCTGAGTGCTTGATAGCCTATATGAAGCCTAAATCTGCCTAGACAAACTCATTTTATGTCACCATGGTCTAATCCATTGCTGCCAGCTTTCTTACTCTGATCCTAGCCTCTTTACTAATAAAGCAATATACTTTCTTATACCTATACAACCTGTCAAAGCTACTTAAGATTCACATTCCTATCCTCTCTTGACTATTGCTCTCCTATCTCGGCACTCAATCTTGTCAGAAGTTTGCTATTAAGACAGACAGAATTCCCAAAGGCCTGACAGCTTCTCCCAGGAGGTCTCAGAAGAAAGATGTGCACACTGCTACCAGATGCTGCCCCAAAAGGAGTGCAGTGAACAAGACCGGATACCTTGAGTCAAATGACTAAGCTAAACAAAGGTAAGCCATTTCTCATGTCATGGGCATCCATTCCACAGAGAAAAGCCCTGTGTCTTCTGTGCTTGAAAGCCAGACTGACAGCCAAAGCCACCATGGAGAGCAGAGACCACAGAGAACTGCTGGCTACTGGAATCTGTCACCTTTTAATAATATAACTGCTAAGTTATTGTTTATTCCTCAGACTTCTGACTACATTGACAGCTAGACAGTTGTCTTCTTACCTAAACTCTGTTTCCATTAAATACTTCATATTTCCTCTTCTTGCTCTGTCACTGTCCTAACATCTGAGTTCCTATAGATTTGCCTAACTCTAATAATAAATATTCCACTATATGATCCAACTCTTAATCTTGTTCCTTCTGCTCCACAAAAGGCTCATCTTAAAGACTGTTCATGTGGTTAACTCATGTTGTTATCTCTTTAGTAAACTTGTTAGCTACAGGAACCCTACCCAGGTCTACTGCTCATGAACCAAATAGGCTCCATCCAGATAAGTACATCTGCCCAAGTTCCCACTTACTACCTATTCCCAAGGGTGGGATTCCTTTGGGTTTCAATTGTACATCTTAAGGAAAATTTTTCCTTTCTCCCAAATGTACTTAATCTTATTCCCTACCTATACTAATGTGTTTCAACATCTTGTCAAGTCCAGGCTCTTGTCACATCCGGGCCCTTGCCACATCCAGGACAGCTCCAGAGAAGCAACCTTCAGATGCTCAAATCTCCTCAGCTTCTCTAGACACAGACAGCTTCTACTGGACCTGTTCTGACCTATCCTCAGATGGCTCCACAGACCCTGGACAACAAGAAAGCAGCCTATTCTCCTGAGACTGGACAAACATCCCCCATACCCATTTCTCTAGGTTTCCCAGAGACACATTGCCCCCAATGTCAGCATGAAACAGTCAGATATCACAACGACCACCCTATTCCTGCTAAACTGTCACCTCTTTTTAATTTTTTTCTTTTTTAATTAAACAAATACTGGGGAATGTTGGTACTCTGTCCAAGCTCCACCCCATAGTTACCTGGCAACAACCAGGTATGCCCCGCCCCATAGACCTGGCCCACTATAAAAGGGACTGCTTGCCCCTCTTCTCTCTCTCTCATCACTCTTACCTCTCTGGACTCTCACCTCTCTGTCCCTCTTGGGATTTCCTCCCCTCTCCCCTCTCTCCACGTGGTCATGGCCAGCCTCCACTCCTCTCTACTCTCTCTACTCTCTTTCTCTCTCACTGCCTCTCTCTTCCTCCACTATACCATTAACTCCCATCCTCTTCCCTGAATAAACTCTATTCTATACCATGTCTGTGTGTGTGTGGTCCCTCAGGGGGAAGAGGTACCTAGGCATGGACCCGCTTAGGCACCCCCCTTCCCCTACACCACCGTGCCACACTCTCTAATACCCCTTCTCTCTTTTATAACCCATCACTATTATCGATACCCACAAGTACTTGCTGACTGGAGCCGAATATAGCTGTCACCTGGGAGGCTCTCCTAGTGTATGACAAATACAGAGGGGGGGGGGCATTTTCAGTCAGCCATTGAACTGAGCACAGAATCCCTAGTGGGGTGGCTAGAGAAAGGACCCAAGGAGCTAAAGGGGTTTGCAGTGCAATAGGAGGAACAATAATATGAGCCACCCAGTACCCCCAGAGATCCCATGGGTTAAAGCATCATGACCACATGGAGAGAGGGGGGAGTGGAGGGGAGCCCAAGCGGGGCAAGAGTGAAGCTGAGAGTGAGAGAATAAGAGATGCAAGAGAGAGAGAGGAGGGACCAAGAATCACCTTCTATAGGAGGCCAGGCCTACCTGGCTCTTGCCAGGTAACTGTGGAGAGGGGCATACTTGGCTGTTGCCAGGTAACTGTGGAGTGGAGCTTAGATAGAATCTTAACAATAACTAAACAACAACTGATTTGACATAAGGCCTACTCCCTGAGACGAAAGCCATGCCTGGTTAGTGACCAATTACCTGAGACTAGATAGCCCAGACACCTAGGGTAAGTCAAATACTACTGTGCTAAACACAACGTAAGAAAGAGAGAGAGAGAGAAGAAAGAAAGAAAGAAAGAAAGAAAGGAAGGAAGGAAGGAAGGAAGGAAAGAAGGAAGGAAGGAAGGAGGCAAACAAACAAATAAAATGTTAATGATATTTTGCTAGACTCATAGATCAGTTGCTATACTCATAGATGGGTGCTGTATTCAGCCATCATCAGAAAGGCTTCCTCCTGCAACTGACTGAAACAATAAACAAATACATGAATCCACAGCCAGACATTTCCTAGAGAGAGAGAGCTCTTGGAACAGGATTTGATGGTTTCATCAAATCCCTCCCTTCAGAGCTCAGGGAACTATATTGAAAAGAATGCTAAAGTGCTGTGAGAGACAGAGTTGAAGAAGGATACCAGAGAACAAAGTTTTCTAAAATATCTAAACAAGGTTCTTATGAAGTCACATAGACTGAAGAAGTATATACAGGGCTTACATGCGTCTGTGTCAGGTAAATATACTAGAGGTTTCAGTTTTGTATGTTTATAGGTCTCCTGAACATGTAAATAATTTGGTCTTTGATTCTTGTGCTTTCTCTTGGAGCTCTTTTAATTTCCAATTGGCACTCTTGTCCAACTTCTGTATGACAGGTTTTTATTTAATTTTGTTATACTTTGTTGTTATATGTTAGAAGCATGCTATTTTCTAATGAGAGCAAGAAAGTGGATCTTGATGGGAAAAGAGGGAGGAAAGAACTGGGAGGAATAATGGGAGAGAAACCATATTCAGATTATATTATATGAGGAAAACATCAATGTTTAATAAAAAGGAAAAAATGAACAATGACAATATATTTATATAACTTTAAAATGCCTGATCATTACATTCTGTTAATTACTACCAGCAAAATTATTGCTGACAACAATACCGAATTGAAAACATTACCAATTTCCATTTTCAAAGTAAAAGAAGTTCTTTCAAAAGGTTAGAGGGAAGGGATGGAGAGGTAAGAAGCAATGCCTGTCAAAATCAAGAAGTAAGATATACTGTGTGGTCCTCAGAAAGGAAAATACAGTAAGATGGAAATCATGTGTATCTCTTCCTGAGAGCATCCCCTTTTATCCTCATTCTTAACTTAAAGGTTTTTTTTTATATATTTTCATAAGTGAACACTGATTGTTTTAACTTTTACCCTATTCAATCATTTTAATCCAATATCTACCATATTCTCCATAATCACATTGTTAGTTTTTCTAAACAGCCAATGGTCATATCGTAGATAACATTTTAGTCCTACTGTTTTCTTTATAATAATCTAAAGCCACATTTATCATTTTACTGTTTGGTCATAACATAATTTTCATAGTTACTAAGCATTAAATTAAGCCTTATCTCTAGTTCACTTAACCTTTGACCAATACATGATTTATTTCTTAATTTTCAATATCTTACTTCCATTTTTAATATTCACATAATGATAGATCATATCATTGAAGCAATTACGTTTATTTTCATGGCTGGTATTTTGAATTATATATAAAGTGCTATATATTAAATTTGAAATTATTCTTTCAAATAATAAGCTTATTTTAGTACTCACATATATTTTTAGTTTTAATAGTATCTGTTTCTGGGGTTAGCCTTTAGCAAAATTATGAAAATAGATGACGTTGGGTTGTCTTTGTTTCTGTAACCTATTCTGTAGATGTTTATTTTTGGCATATCCCAAATTTCACCCCATTTTTAAGTATCCAGTGCTTTTATGACCCTTTCTTTTGGTTTATAACCTGCTTTCAAAACTGGATCTAATTTTAATCACCGATGTCAGTTCAAAGTTGAGTCAACATTTCTGGGCTTCCAGAGAATATTTGAAGAGATAACGTACCTTAGTTACAGACTTAGTTTAAATATCAGGTTTGTCTCTTACTTGCTTTGTGATGTGAAGGAGTACATTATGCATCTAAGGTTGGCTTTCTCATAAAATAAAATGAACATGTTACCATTAAGTCAAGATTGTCATGAGGTTAAAAGAAGATAATTATGTAACAATCTTTGTGCATTGCTGAGCTGATAGTAAGCATTTAATAAGATCTAGATATTATTAGTAATAATTATATTCACATTAGGTTTATTTTCAATCATGGCATGAAAATATACAACTACTTTTTAAATGAGGCTCAGGAATCCACTCAGCCTTAAATATCATGAGTTCCTGTAACATTAGGTACTCAAAGCATACTTGATGTTTTCTTTTTTATTCTTATCTATTGTCTCTAAATTTTATAGTCTCACTACTCATACAGATTGCTTAAATTTAATTTATTCTTTTTACTTATGCACTTTACATCTAGCTCATTGCCCCCTCCAGATAACCTCCTCCAACTATCCTTCCCCAATCCCACCTCCACTTCTCCTCTGACCGGATGGAGGGGCCCTGAGTATTCCCACCTCCAGCATATTGGCACTTCAAGTGTTTGCAAGGCTAGGAGCTTCCTCTCCTACTGATGCAAGCCAAGGTAGCTAATCTAGTAGAACATATCTGACTTACAGCCAACATCTTTTGGAATAGTCGCCTCTCCAGTTGTTCCAGACCCACACAAAGGTCAAACTGTACATCTGCTACATATGAGCAGGTAAATTCTTTGGTTGGTGGTTCAGACTCTGAGAACCCCAAGGGTCTAGGATAGTTGACTCTATTGGTCTTCCTGTGCGGTTCCTACCCTCTTCAGGACCCACAATGGAATCCTTCCTCTTATTCTTCTATAAGAAAACCCAAGCTTCAACCATTGTCTGGATGTGGGTGTCTTTATCTGTTTGAATCAGTTGTTGGGTGGAGCATCTCAGAAGATAACATGCTGCTATCTGTAAGCATATCAGAGTATCATTGTGTTAGGGATTGGTGTTTGCCCACAGGATGGCCATTTCCCCTGTCTCTGCTCCCACTCCCATGCCTGAATTACTTGTAGATAGGATAAATTTTGAGTTGAAAGTTAGTGGTTTAGTGTATCTATTGCTCTACTGGGGTTCCTCTCTAAAGGAGGTAGCCTCTTCAGGTTTCATATCCTTAATTCTGTGAGTCAAACCTAAGGTCACCCCATTTGATTCTTGGATACCTCCCTTATTCCAGGCCTCTTTGTATTCCTGATGATGCCCCCTACTTCCCTAACCCTGTCAGCTGAAGATTTCACTTCATCTTCATGGCTCTCTGGCTGTCCCTATTGTTCTTCCCCACACTTGATCCTGAATCCCTGGCCCCAGATTCCCCTCCCCATCCCCTCTATGATCCAGTTCCCTTCCTCCATCTCCCTCTTATGACTATTTTATTTCCCATTCTAAGTGATATTCAATCTTCCTTGACAGGTCCCTCCTTGTTTAGCTTCCTTGGGTCTGGATATATAACATAGTACCTTTATTTTATGACTAATGACCACTCATAAGTGAGTGCACACCATGTATGTCATTTTGGGACTGAGTTATCTCACCTAGAATATGCCTTCATCCAATTGCCTGCAATTTTCAAGATGTCTTTATTGTAATAGGTGAATAGTATTCCTTTGTGTAGGTGTACCTCATTTTCCTTATTCATTCTTCAATTGAGGGACACCTATGATGTCGATTTTTAAAAATTATATGAATGAGTGTTTTGTCACATATATGTTTGTGTACTATGTGGATATACTGCCAGCAGAGACTAAAAAGGGCATCAAATTTGCAAGAACTGGAACTACAGAAGGTTATGAGCCAAGATGTTAAGACTTGGAGCCAATTCCAACTTCTCTACAAGAGCTGTAAGTGCTCATACCTGAGACATCACTCTCACCCCAGTATGTTACTGTTTGACTCATGGATTCTCATTGAACCTGGATCTCAGTTTTTCTGGCCATCAAGCCTTAGATACCCTTCTATCTCTGCCTCTCCATCACTGAAATTAGAAGTGCACATTATAATACCTTGCATTTTTCTTAGGCTCTAGGGATCAAACTTAACTTTATATTTACACAGAAAGTATTTTAAGAAACAGGGCATTTCTCTCTTTTTTTGGAAACACACTACAAAGCATTAGTATCTAAAATGATGTTAATTCAAGCAACCACTAATATTTCTGTCAATAACTCTGAAAAATAAACACATCTCTCTAATTCAAGCTATTCTCTTTTAAACAAGCATTAAGGCAGGAACAAAGAAGCAAACAGAAGCAAGTGCTGCTAGCTTATATATTTAGAGAGCCTGAGGAAAGGGGTTGAAGCAAAAAGGTTGAAGATGAGCAAATCTTGACAAAAAAGAAAACATTTTTCTGTGGTGTGTCAGTATTTCCTTCTATAGACACTCGGTATCTGGAGGGTTATTTCTTTGTTCTAATAATTCACTCTGCAAATGGCAAAGAGAGTGGCAATGTGGGAATAAGAAGAATTCTCATGTTTTTATAGAGAGATTTGTAAGCACTGAATCAAAGATTATTTACTTTAGTTATACATATTAAAACAAAGGAACATTCATTCTTGTGATCTGAATACCTTGCTATTTCTCCAATATTTATGAACAAAAAAGTATGCATGATAGAAGAGATAAATATTTTCTCATTACTTTTGTTACCTCCCTTGTTTCATAATTTCACTTATTGATGAAATTTGATAAGATAATTTTGAAAAATCCCCTATAATTAAATAGTTTAATAGTTATGAGGTCAAAGATATATTCGCACTCTGGAAAAATGACTTCCATCCCTATGAATAAGCTTATGGTTAGCCTTTCTTATCTCACTTTTCAACTGGAAATATTCCACTGCCCTTCTACCCAAATGCATTTCCCTCTTGGAAATTTCATCTCCTTCATGATAGCATCTATCAGAGTTAATGTTGCCTGGTTTTGGAAACCTTGTTGTAATATTTCCCCAAAGAATAAATCTGGTTTCTATTACTCCTGTAAGAAAGAATGATACTGTATATTCCAATATATTCTAGAGTGCCTCACAGTTCTCTACATGAAGTACATATGTGAAAGAGACTGGCTCGAAATGCTTGGCTTCTATAACTCCTCAAGAAATGATGGAAGGGAATTAGAAGAGACTCTCCAGCTTACTCACTTCTCAGTGGAATAAATCATAGTCTGGGACTCTCTCAGGGTCCCTCTCAGAACTGATCTATAGTTCCTGTGACGCCTTCCTGCTTGCTCAACACAGCATTTGATGGTTTTCTTTCTTTTGTTTTTCATTTTCTCATTGTATTCTTGTTTCTAGAGAATATTTTTCCTAAATAGATGGCTTCCTTGCAAATCTTTGTGTCAGCCTTTGTTTCTTGAAATTATCAAGCAATGGTGGTTGCTATTCAAAGTGGTTTTGGGAAAAATTGTATGAGGGAATTAGTGCTGATATTAAATCATGTTCTGGCTACATGATTACAGAGATTCGTTAAAGCTGGTTAGGGAGCTATCATTAATAATTCTAAGCTATATCATAGCCTGTAATATTTGTGCAAGTGATGAAGTTGAAAGGCAAAGAGGTGCAACAGTTCTAGCACCACATCGATCCAGGAACAAAAGAAATTATAAGAATTGTGTGTTGGATGGCTGTTTTTAACTGCACTTGAAACTCTAGAGAAATTTGCAGGCAGAGAGAAGCCAACTATGAGCTTAAGGCATGGTGCTGAAGTCAGAATGCTACCTGGCAGCTGTAAAAGAGATTCTGATTCTAATGTCCTAGAGCCAAAGGGTAAATGTGTAGAGAATCTTTTTGTAATAGTTATACTGCCCATAATAAATGGGATGTTTGTATGTATAGGGTTAACGTTACAGTATAAATAAGTATTATCTTCATGAGTTTGACTATAGAAACCAATATTCACTTATAAAAAAAAGATGAGATGGAAGCCTTGATGTACTTGCAAAACCACAAGTCCACAGACTTGTTCTGTTTTCACCTATTTGCTTTTGCCCATAACTAGGGTCATGGCTCAGCATGACCTAAGAAGAAGAGTTGTATTCCTGCTATACCACGTAAATTTGTTCCTGTGAGAAATTTGAGAAAATTCCTGAGAAAGGGTCACTGAACTTAAGGTTAGATAGAGGAGGTTTGATTGAAGCACTCTCCTGAAACAGGATTTAGCATCCTGGCAAGGACACGAGAGTCAATCTTAAAACACAGGTGAAGTGGTTCTTTGAAGCTTGAAAATAATAGTCTATAGGAAATGAGGTGACATTGCTAGAAATAACTTGGCAGAATATTGAAAGTGTCATCAAAAGGCTTACAGAATTGGGCCTCTTTAAATGGATTCATTATGTAAAGCTTGAAAATTCTCTAGTTCATGATGTTTCCCAAGAAAGCAAGAATAAGTTACATAAACAAGTAGTTCAGATTCCTGTGCCTCCTACCTCTTGCACTGGTAATATATATTATATGATCCCCTTGCTTTCACCAGTAGCCTCATGGTATATCCTCATGATATACTAATAGGATCATAGAAACTCAATATATAATATTGTTATGGCAGAATATGCCAAGGGCCACAATCACATCTAAGTCTTATCAAAGATGAAATTTAAATGATTATAGTCAGCAGACATTATTCCAGTGAGAGCTAATATGGGCAGTACAGCTGCCCACCAACTTGTGTGAATAGATATAAGGTCTCCCATAAGACTCTATGGAGATTTAAGCAGTACTAAATTGTTTGACTGGCTAATGCTCTCAGAAGGATAAATATGAGGAACATAGGGACACCATGTCTTCTGAAAAGATATGTATATGTGTATATATAAGTGGGACCATAAATAGTATATGATTTCTTTATTATGCGAGTGCTCAGAGAACAGGTTGTTTTCTATTAGGTGAATGGAATTACTGTCCACTGAGTTTCTAACTAGCTTTTCTTTCTTCTGCCCACTGAGTTTTCCATGCCACAATGACTATATGATATTCTATAACTGTGAAAAGAAGTAGCCTAATTTTGTGTACCAGAGATCTTTCTTTTCTCAATTGGTTACCTACTGCAGTCTCTAAATATCCAACCTATGAGAAGTAGACAAGCTTGATGTGTTTGTAGATAGTGACATCCTTTCAAAGAAACAACTAGTGACTCTGGAAAGATTACATTGGATCTCTATATTAATTTCCTATCACTGCTGTATCATTGTAGCAAAAGGTTGGCAGCTTAAATCAACAAAACTGTTCTCTTACAGTTCTGAAATCTAAAAATCTGAAATTAATATCACTGAATCAAATTGAAGGTGTCAACAGGGCTATGGTACCCCCTCTTGGGGATAACTTTTTCTTGTTTATTTTTTATTATTTATTTATTTTATCTATCTTCTGGCAGCTGCCAGAATTTCTAGGTCTTTACCATTAATTCAAACAAATTGCCTTATTCTGTTCTGTGGGAAAAATAGCTTTCTGCTCTGTCTCTTAACAGGAGCAATTTTATTTAGGGCATACTTGCATGATTTCAGATAATCTGCTCAAAATCTTCAGCTTAATTAAACTGATAATGAGCCTTATCATGATGTCACATCCATAGTTCCTATGGATTTAGACCGGCCATCGTTTGGGTCATTATTTAGAGTATAATCCCAAGAAAGAGAAAAACACACTATTTTTTTAAGAGGGGAATATATCCCTGGTATAAGTAGGTTTGGGTTTCTTCCACCTGAAGACACAAAAAGGAATTGCCCAAGTTGTCATTATAAAATACTGTCTAACAGAGACAGAGCCTATAGGAGAAATATCTTCATGAAACTGGGAGGTATATTATTTATTTATTTATTTATTTATTTATTATTTATTTATTTATTTATTATTTGTTTTATTTTACATCCCTATAGCAGTTTTCCTCCCTCTTCTACTACCAGTTACTCTCCCCACTTTCCATTTTCCCTATCCCCTATGCATTCATTCTTTTTCTCCTCAGAAATTGGCTGGCATCCCATGTATATTAACCATTCATGGCATATCAAGTTTCAGTAGAACTAGACACTGGGAAGCATATTTCAGAGTTTATAAAATCTCCTAACTTTACTCTGTACCTTATCTCCCTATGTATTTGAGTGTTAGAATGCTTACAAGGGAACTGAAGATTAGCATCCAATAGGATTGTGACATCATTCAGGATTCACAAATAATATGTGTCAACAGTTTTTACACATAGTATGACCTTCATAGGATATAAAGTTTGTGAATGAAAAACATTTTGAAAAATGTCAGTTTAAAGGTAACTAGTTTTGTTTCATTGGTATATAAAACTCAACATACACAAAACAAAATCTAACATCTCTTTGATCTATTAGCTCTCCCAGAGGCCAGTCTTTTGTAAATCCTCAGGTGATCTTAAAATCTCTTCAGTAGATGCAATGCAACGCCTTTGAACTTTTACTTAATTCCAGGTAGCATTTTTACTTATGATAAAGTTAATTTTATTTTATCAGTCTAACATTTTTTATTACTTGCTTAAGTTGACTACTCTATGGTCATTTGTTTACTAGTTTCTTTAAATACATTCATTATTTCACTTTAAGAAATTAAATATAAGACTGCAGATGATATCACTAACAAAAATGGTAAGTATCATTGAGCATTAATACAGGATATCTGGAAAAATAATTTCAGATGAGAATAAACCTTTAAATTTTAGCTAGATACTGTTTGTTGACTGTGGAAGACTCTGAATATAAGGGCTACTGAGTCTTGTTTGTTTGTTTGTTTGTTTTATTTTATTTTGTTTTTCAAGACAGGGTCTCTCTGTGTAGAATCTGGCTGTCCTGGAACTTACTCTGTAGACCAGGCTAGCCTCGAGCTCAGAAATCCACTGGCCTCTGCCTCCCAAGTGCTGGGATTAAAGGTGTAAGTTAACACTGCCTGGCTGATTCTTTATTTTAAAAGGAGATTAGTAAATATTAGAGAGGTGTTAAGTCAAAATAGCTTAAAAACCTCAAATTGAGAAATTCTTCTTGATATAACTAGAAAGAATGGAAGAGATTTAAAATGGAATTATTATTTTTCCTGTTGATTAAACATTTTCTAATGCACTTTAAATTATTTTGGTTTTCACTCCAACTAAATCTAGAAACCTTGTGATGGAATTCTTATACTATTTTAACATTGTCACAGTGAATGATGACAAGTAACATTCCACCAAGGACCTTTGGAAAAGCTTGAACATGTATTGAAAAGTAAGACAAGACATGCAATGATTGCTATTATAAGGACTAATGTCATATAATCACTATCATGCTCTGCTTCTATTTAACTATTTGTAGAATATTATATTGTTTATGCTTGTAACAATTGCTTCTGTTTATTTACCATCCAAAGCATATTTTGATGGTCATTCTTAATGTGCTTTATAAAGCTAAGACTATGTTTGGTAGAGCATGGTAAGGTACAGTGGGAAGGGTTGCCCAAGTGAGCTCATAATAAGGTAGCCTTACCCCCTGAGGTACCAGCCATACTACCAGTCTACTATTCAATAGAGTTTATTTTGAGGCATGGGAAGTGGAGTTGAGAAGGGAGTAGAGACAGGACACACACACACACACACACACACACACACACACACACACAGAGAGAGAGAGAGAGAGAGAGAGAGAGAGAGAGAGAGAGGGAGGGAGGGAGGGAGGGAGAGGGGGAGAGGGGGAGAGGGGGAGAGAGGGGGAGAGGGAGAGGGAGAGGGAGAGGGAGAAAAAGACAGCAATAGAGACAGAGAGGAGAAAGAGAGGGGGCAGGGCAATGGAAGAAAGCAAGAAATGGGTCAGAGTGGGAAGAGAGTCAGAGTCAGAAAGACAAGTCGAGGCCAAACAACACTCTTTATTGCAAGCCAGGCCTGCCTGGCTGTTGCTATGCACCTGTTGGGCAGAGACTAGAAGAATGGCAACAATTTTTCTTTCTTAACCAATATGACTGTTTAATAATATTCCACATTACCACTACATATCCTTCTATGACATATAAGATTACTTCTTATCCCTGAGTAACACAGGATCAGAGTTTTATTGAAAAGATGGTGTGATATTGAGAAAGGAAGTATTCTACATCACCCTTAGTATCTATCAATTATGTTACCTTTTTTACTTACCTTCAAACCATTATTATGAAACTTTATATTTATTTTTAGAGTTTTAAGTTGCTCTTATCCAAACAGAGCATAAGTTTATGTAGCAAAAGGTTCTTGCAAGTATTTGGAAGTATGTAGACCAGTGCCTACCATACATAATATATCTGTTTATGACCTAAAGTGCTCTTCTAGCCTTGGTTTGAAGACATACAAGTTAGAGATAATAATGTCCATCTAGAAAAGTGATCCAGAAGATGGAAAGAAGCAATTTCTATGAAGATTTGGTTACATTAGCAAAAATAATTACTAGTTTGTCTTCCTATTACTACTAGATCAGATCAATCTTATGCTCTTGTCAGACTCTTCTGGATTTATGTCAACAGGCTTTATCCTTTTTTAACTATGCTCATTAAATTACCTTAATAACATAACACATCTTATGTTACAATACTCATGTATTATTTGCTGTTGGAGAGATCTGTTGAATATACAATCAAAAACCAGTTCTCAATATAACAAAATAAGAAAAAACAATACAGTCATAATGAAATAATGCATAATTATTCACTGTGTCTGCAAGAGAAACAATGTAGAGGTCTACTTTGGTTAGGAAGAGTCATGACATGGGGAGAGCAAGAAAGCAACAAATGAGTCAGGCATTCTTTCCCATCATTCTCCTTCAGCTTTCTTGCTATCATTCAAGAGTTTGAGGTTTTCCTGCCTGTGGAGGAAATACGCTTAATAAGAAACCAAACAATGGAACTGATCACCTTTAGGGAATTTTACTGTTGCCACCTAGGAATTCCAAACCACCAGCTCCAGAATGCTTCAACCTGATACCACGTATCCTGACAACAAATGGCCTTAATTTGCATGGTCCTTGTTCACATAGCAGAGATGTGCACAGCTAGAACTGATTTGCATAGTGGTTGAGGCTAACTTCCTAGAACTGCATACTACCCATTCAGGGTTGCCCTGTAAGGAGACTGCACACAATGAACCTCACCCTTTTCAAGTAGATATGTCTCACAAGTGGAGATCCTCCAGATCCCACTATCTCGTGCTGCAGATAATAATACTCTAGGCTAGGCTACACATAGTAATACCAGTTAGTAAGCAGAATCCTCTCTATTTATATTACAGTGTACTCAAACCATTCATATTCTTGCTTGAAAGGTGAATTAATTCACTGTGTAGCCACTCAGGTTTCCTATATTACCATCCAGCATGCCTCAACAACCTAGGTAAATGCATTTAACTTCTTTGTGAAGCTTAATTGGCCTTTTTCTTTTTCTGCTATACTCCTCTAAGTGTTCAGTCCCCTATACACCTATTTTTTCTCTATTTCACAAGATTATATTTCAAAAGCATACTGGCCAGTTCTATGTGCTATTGAAATTTGTGGTTCCTCCAGAAATTATTTTTACCGAACTATAACTTCAGTATGTTCTTCCCATCCTATGTCAGTCTACTGAGAATTACTGTAAACTAAGTGTGTTTGGTGTAAGAATATATGGCCATGAAAATGAATAGAAATGTGAAACTGACAAATGTGAGGAGACAGGAGGCATCTCCAGGACAAGGCAAAGACCTGCAATAAGGGAGGAGCCCAAGAATCAACAGGAGTGACCTTAGCTGTGACTCACTACATTAGGGATATGGAACCTGAAGAGGCTTCCACCTGTTGACAAACAGAAACATCAGTGGAACAATAGAATCACCCACATCTTTTAACTCAAAATTTATCAAGTCTACAAGTAATTCAGGCACAAGGGAAGGATCAGAGACTGGGGAAATGGCCAAACAGTAGCTGGCCCAACTTGAGACCCATCCTGTGGGCAAGCACCAATCCCTAACACTACTAATAATACTGTGTTATGCTTGCAGATATTCGGAATCTAGTATGGCTGTCTTCTGAAAGGCTCCACCCAGCAGCTGACTCAGGCAGATATATAGATACATTCAAACAGAGGATGGGGCTTGGGAACTCTTATGGAAGAATAGGATGAAAGAATGCATTATGTGCCCTGAAGGAGATAAAAATTCCACAGGATTCTCCATCCAAGCACATACAATGAGCATTTTTATTGGGGTTATTAAAGAATGTAAGGGATTATTTACACAGAACAGAAATTAAAAAATGCAGCTGTGTCATCAGAAAGCCCCCCTCTATATGGATGAAGTACTCCTAGAAACCTGAAAAGGTGAAGTTTCCTGTGTGGCTTGTCGACAACTCCACAGTCCAAGCATCTCCCTGTTTCCTCAGTTTGTCTGGCCAGAGTGGTCCCTAAGTCTCTGATAAAGAGACTACTATCAGGCCAAGTGAACTGGGCTTCATATATTGCTTTCTTCTCATATAATTCCCTCACTACCCTCCTCTATAGTTCCTCCTTTACAGTCTTCCAGGCCCTAATATCCATGAGGCCATCAGACAGAGACTTCCTAATGGCTCTGATAATCCAGATCATCAGGGAGGAACTGATTTTCCTTATACTCTTTCGGCCTATGCAGC
This sequence comes from Apodemus agrarius, assembly GCA_964023405.1. Classification (NCBI taxonomy): domain Eukaryota; kingdom Metazoa; phylum Chordata; class Mammalia; order Rodentia; family Muridae; genus Apodemus; species Apodemus agrarius. The sequence continues at coordinate 50,804,866 of OZ030010.1, forward strand.
CTTTGTTTTAAGGAGGTTTAAGTAGCTATATTGCTCATTGTTTTCTGCTCTCACAGTTGTCAGACTAATCTCATTTACTCTAACATCTCACAGCCTCACAAGTCAGGTTGTAACAAGCTCTTGTATTACTTCATAAAGAGTAGTCCCTCCACATGTCCAGCAGTTCAAATTCTTTGACTCTCATAATGTCTTGCATTGGTAAGACCCTATCTACATGGTGAATCACAGATTTTCCATTCTTTTTCTCCTCCTCCTCCTTTCTATTATTATTATTATTATTATTATTATTATTATTATTATCATCATCATCATCATCATCATCATCATCATTATTATTATTATTATTAACAGTCAGGCCAGAGAGATTTCTTCTATCACTTCTACCTTGTCTTGCTTCTCACTCTGATTTTTCTCCTAGCTTTCAAGTTCTTGTATCCTACGAATGACCTTTCATAGATCTAACTTGCACTCTGTATGTTTCAGCTTTTAAGCTATAAGAAACAGGAAGCCGGGACTGGTGAGATGGCTCAGAGGTGAAGAGCACTGACTGCTCTTCCGAAGGTCTGAAGTTCAAATCCCAGCAACCATATGGTGGCTCACAAACATCTGTAATGAGATCTAATGCCCTCTTCTGGTGTGTCTGAAGGCAGCTACAGTGTACTTACATATAATAATAAATAAATTTAAAAAAAAAAGCAAGCCAATACCTCTATTCCATCATCCTGTTTATCTAATTTATTTGCCTTACCAGAGGCTAACATATAGTATGCTATGCATATCTCCATTTCTTGTGGTAATTACTCTTTCATACAAACAAGTTTCTGCTTTGGCACCATCTCAGCCTCAGATACATTTCTAGTAAGATACAACAGTGGCCAGGTGACTTCTGTTGCCTTTTTTCAACAGTCTCAATCCTTGTGTGCTAATCTCAACTATTGTAAATTTTCCTCTAAACCTTTAGCTGATTTCAGAGCATCTTGGTATGAAATTGTGACCCCCACCTCTTCAAGCAGACACACCACCACATCAACAAAGACTGCAATTCTGGTATTCCTCCTACAGACCCTCCTAATCCTAATCTCTCAGGCTTAGTAGCATGTCCAACTAGTCATAGCAAGAACTATACAACTGTGGTCATAGCACAATGGCACACTAACAAACAGCATGCAGGAATAGTCAGCACTATCAGAATTTCTCCCTGTATTAGAGTGCCTCCTCAGGATGATCAGCCTCAGCTGCACCCCTTGCTACCCATAGCCAGAACCATGCAACCATACAATCACTCCTCTCCAAGTCTTCTTTCATTGTGTTGTATCTTTATGCTGGCACTGAGTCTTGCATACAGATTTTCTTGGTAAGATGCAGCACACAGACACAAACATGGACACACATCACATCACATCACATCACATCACACCACATCACATCACATCACATCACATTCTACTCATCTGAGAAAGGGGGCCCTGGAAAGACAAAAAGTAAAGAATGCATCCATGTCAAGTTTGGTGAAGCAATGGATTGTTGTTGTTGTTGGGGTTACTAGCAAAAATATAGGGGAAGAGTTACAAGCAAGGAACAGAGGTAACTCAAAAGCGGCTGCATCACTAGAAAGCCCATCTCAACATGGGTAAGGATTCTGGAAAACTGCAGCTCTGGAGCTCTCTAGTCTCAGCAGTTAGATCATCTTTCTGCAGTTTGGCTGTTGGAGGCTCCACTGCCAGCAATTGTTTCTTCCCTTTTATATTGTTGGTAGGGTCCCTTGAGAATTTCCCAACTTTTTGTTAAAAGGCACATGAGACCTTTGTGACCTTTTTTTTTAACCTCCTAAAACTTGTGAGTCTCTCTTTCATCACAGAGGAAAGGTTTCAATTTGAAGGGAATGTTGCAATTTGAAGGAACATGCCATAAAACAGTGAGTTAGGAAAAGGATTTAAAACGCAGGAGCCGTTAATGAGAATGGCTTACTTTACTTACTGTAAAGTGGTACTGGAGTTCAACTAACACTGAACCCAAGAGAAAACATAAATATGGGGTAAAGGCAAAGTTAGTGAAAAATAGTTGCTGCAAAATTACTGGCTGTTATTTATAGTATTGCCAAATATAAATATGTCCTTGCAAAATTTGAAGAGATGAGTCGTCAGTTATTTCAAGACAAATTTCTGACTTGTTTTATATTATTTAAAAATATTTTGTGGAGACAGCATTAAAAATTCTGCATATGAAACACAGATTTACAGAAGGACATTTTGATATGACCCATGGGGCTTCACCAAAACAAACAAACAAACAAACAAAAAACTAAACTTGTGGCTACCATTTGATTTCTTTGTTGTTGCTGCAATTTTCACATACATGTTTCTTTGTGACATCATGTGCAAATGAATACAATTGGCTTGTATTTTAGCAGCAATTTAACAGACTATGGAAGGGGTGTTAAAAAGCTGTTGAGGCCCCTTTAATTACCTCCATAGGCTTCTGAGCCTCTCTTCCCACCTGAAGAAAAAGTTTCAATTTGGAGAGAACGTTGCAATTCTGAAGCACATACTATAAACAGTTATTCAGAGAAATCTGCCTGACTCTAGCTCCTATGCTCTGGAATCAACGATATGTGCCACCATGTCCATCAGATTTTACTCACTATATAATTTTTTTATTGGCAAAATAAAATACAGTAAGATAAACCAAAAGCCATCACCTTGAGGCTGCATAAGACAACCTGACAGAAGGTAGAGTCCCAAGGGAAGGTACAAACAAGATCAGGGAAGCACTCATTCACACACTCAGCAGTGCCATAAAAATACTAATAGCTATAATATATATATATAGGGGGCCTGGTGCAGACCTGTGCAGAGCCAGTGCATGCTGGTTCAGTCTCTGTGAACCCATACAATCTTTGGCCAGTTGATTCAGAGGCTGTGTTCTCCATCTCCTCTGACTCAGACTCTTTCTGCTTTCTTCTCCATAAGGTTCCAGAGCTCTTGGTGGTGGTGGTGGGGTATTGATAGTGACAACTCATTTCAAGCTGTGTTCACAAAAGACTCTCTCTCTATGACATTGGTAGGCATTTTCTCTCCTTTAGTGATGGAGATATAGGCTAGACTGGAGGAGACTCAAAATAGATAAATGCAGGTTTATTAGGAGATAACTCTGTTGAGGGCTCACAGATCTCAAGGTGGAGGTCAGTGAAGTCACAAGTCCAGGCACAAGCAGGTGTAGGTTAATGGGGTCTTGGGTTCAGAGTGATGATGAATGAGCTAAGAGCAGGGATTGTGCCCATATATGTAAATAACTATGCCTTCATGTGGGAACTCTTAGGTGGGTTTCTAGTAACACAGAGAATGATAACCTTAGCCTGGAGTTTTCTCCAAGTGGGCAAGGGAGTTTTATCTGTGTTGGCTGGGTTGGAGGAAGGAAGAAGGAAGGGAGGAAGGGAGGAAGGAAGGAAGGAAGGAAGGAAGGAAGGAAGGAAGGAAGGAAGATGGGTTTTGTAGCTCTGTAAGGGATGAGCAGGGTTTCCAGCCTAACAGAATTGTCTGGCTGTGGGTCTTTGCTGAGCTACAGGATGAAGCTACTCTGATGATTGTCAAATAAGGAACCAAGCTATGAGAATTGCAGAATGTTATTAGGAGTCATTTCATAACTATTTTAGCCAAATAGTGATTGGGTTTATTCTAGTTCTCTGGGCCATCTAGTCTCTGGTTCTTGATCACACAAGGAGTGTCAGGAATTCCTTTCATCTTGTAGAGTGTGCCTTAAGTTGTGTGGAACTAAAAACACCACCATCCTGAGTGAGGTAGCCCAGACCCTGAAAGGGAAATGTTGCATGTGTTCACTTATATGTGGGTATTACCCATTAAATAAATAATAATCAACCTATAATCCACAGATCCAGAGATGTTAGGGATACAGGAACAGACTGGGGGTACAAATAGACATTGCTTGGGATTTAAAACAGATTTAAAAAATGGGATGGGAGAAGGCAGAGAAAGGAGCAGGAGGATCAGGTGGGAATGGGGAGGTGATACAGCATTAAGAGAGTGAATTTAGATAGAGACACATGGAATTGAGGGCTGATTGAAGAATAATATGGAAACCTAGTGCAATGGAATATATTTTAAAGTGATCCTGATGGGGTCTCCAAATGGGGGAAATGGAATCCCAGCTGGTCATCATTTATCTCCAATGAAGTGTCCAGTACTGGAGCTGCATTCATTTAATTGCATTGAATGGGCTATGGGTTTAGGGGTTCCATGGAAATCCCCCAGCAACCCGGGTTGTTGTTAAGACAATGGATTGCTCTCTGAAAACTGACAGTGGTCCTTCCATGCTGGCAATGGCACCCACACAATTTATTGAACATGCAAAAGAACAGCTGTTACCCTGGTGGATTTTTATCTACTACATTATAGTGCATTTGTTGCAGAAAGGTATTCTGGAGGCTATCAAAATAGAAACATAAAGACCCACCCACCCACAAGACATTTTACAGGCACTCTGCCTTGCCTGTATGTTATACTAGAGCATCTATTCCCAACCTGTGGGTCACAACCCCTTGGAGGTCATTATAATTCATAACAGTAGCAAAATTACAGTTATGAAGTAGCAACAAAAACAATATTATGACTGGTGATCACCACAGCTTGAGAAACTGTATTAACGTGTCTCAGCATTAGTAAGGTTGAGAACCACTGTGCTAGGGTGAGGGTGGCACAGCCAACTCACTGTATATTTTAGATTGCAATTTCTATTTCACTTTTGTCCTTCAAGGAGGGGGCAACTACTCATTTATTGTGAAAATCACAGGAGGCATGAACTCCAAATAAAAACAAAAATGACCTTCTGCTCCCTGTCTTCATTTAATAATGTCAATTGCATATAAAGCATTGGGCTAGCATCTGGAATAAAGAATATGGAATATGGCACACTCCTACTGATTGAGAAGCTTACAAAAGTGTAAAGCAGCTAATATAAAAATAGGAAAGCAGAGCAGTCAATATTGACAAAATCATAAGTGGTGTTTGGGAAGTGCATAGTCTTACAAGACCATACAGCAGAGAATACTTTTAGTGAGCTAGTGGAGGAAGACTTTCTGTAAGGTATTTTCCATCACAAATACAAGGTGTCCCTTGGGAACAAATTAGAGAAAAACATTTCAATCAGGAGTTGTCATATAATGAAATTTCCCATACACTAGATGTATTTTGCAATGGAGGTATCTAGAGGAAAAGATGCACAGTTTCATAATTTAATCAGAGTCCACTGTTTTCATAAGATTAGGTAAAAAATATATAAATCACAATGTAGTAATAGCAAATTACTACATAGTTATCTTGGCTGGACCTAGTAGTAAATCCAAATACAGACTAGCCCAGGAAGTCCTAATCATAAAGTGGCATTTAAGAAGAAAAATTATTCAAACGAGATAGAGAGATTGAGAGAAGTGAGACAGAGATATTTTCACATGTAATACTTACACACACCTGAAATAATGATTTGACAGGATCTAGAATATATTCATTGCAGACCCCACTCCCCAAATACCAAAAGACATGAGTAAAGGATGACAGTCTATAAAAGCTTGTAATGGAACAAGTATTGCTGTGAGCAATTTGGGGTTAGCTAATGAGCTTGGGGATTATATTAACCCCAGGAAAAATTGCCTAATTTTTCCAAGGGATAGAGAAGCTAGAACATTTATTAGCCCAAGTCTAATTGATAAGTTCTTTAGGATTTTCGGATATATGATCATTTTCTAGCACTACTAGACAAGAGTGGATTCCAGCAGCCTAAGTAAGGCCTCAATCAAGGTGATGTAGATGATGCCAGGTAGAAGTCAAAATTGGGAACACCTCCATGGGAAGAACCTAGGAGATTAGGCACACCTCCATGGGGAGACCCTTGGACATATAGGTAAATTAATAAATAACAGTACAAACTGTGTACTAAGTCTGTTTTTCTTTTGGTCGAGATAGTGTCTTACATGTCTTTCTTTTAATAGCTATCCTATTGCTATGCCCATACAGAACTCAATTTGACTGTTCCACATAGCATTTATTACTCGAAAGGACTGCTAAAATAGCCATACATATTACTGGTTTTTGCAGAAACAGTTGCTCAAAAGTTAATCATCTAGTTGATGGCTTCTTTTATAAAGTTTGGAACCAAGACCTTTTTGTTTAATTCAGTTACAAATGCTGTTATTTAGCCTCCTTGATCTCTATATTTCATCCTTTGAAGGATGTTAGCAGAGCTGTAAATGGAATCACTGATGGTAGTATTTGAAAAGCTAGAAAACTTTTATCAAGTTGATTCACTTCAGATGCTATTGTTGGTTAACATTCACTAAGAATTTCTTTAGACAACTTAAATTCTATTTAAAATTTTAAGAGAGCTGAATCTACCTTGATGCAGAATATTACACAGATTCAAGTGAAGGAAATATTTTTAAAATACACAAGAAAAGCACATTATCCAAAATGCTACTAATTAAATCATTTGGGAGAATTTTAATAGTTATCAATTTCAGGAATTGTAATGATTTGTTACTATTTTTGGTGTGGCGCTTGGTTTTTGCATTTTTATTTAGGTACATTATTATTCCTTAAACAAAAGACACCTACTTTCTCATAATCCTACGGATACATCACTGTTCCAATATATCCATCACTATTTAAAACAAAAATTAACAATAAAACATGCCATTTGGTAAACAAAAATGTAAACCTTATTTTTATGTTAATTTTCTTTGCAAATTGTTACTAAATATTAAATTGCATTCTGAAATGCAATTTTTTGGGTATAGTTCTATATGGTCTTGGTTTAGAATTTTGGGATTCCTGTGATCACCCAAAATTCTGAAATTATGTAGAAATTTTCTTTTCCTTGAGAGGGAGACATAAATTGTAAGCTCTATTGTCATCACTGAAAGGAAAATGATGCAGTAACTATCGAAGTCGTACCTTTCTGTATTTTCACAAACTTGGGTTGATTTGCAAGGATATTTAAATCACAAACATGTCCTATATTAGCATCTACTGGTAATTCATATATCAGTAGGAAAATACTCAGTGTAGATTGTCTGTTCATTTTGATTAAACATAGCCATGAAGAAGAAGAAGAAGAAGAAGAAGAAGAAGAAGAAGAAGAAGAAGAAGAAGAAGAAGAAGAAGAAGAATTGACAAATGAGTGTCTTTGGAAGATGAATATTGTAAGATTCAGGGCAAGCTTAGATGATTTTCAAAAGTGAATAATACATTGCAATTATCAGTAGCAGTGCAGTATGTCATAAAAACTCAAAGATGGTAACACTAATGATAGTTAGATATGTATTTTTTAATACTTAGTCTGTGGCTGACCCATTTCTAGGTCTGTTATGTAAATTAACCTGTTCTACTCTCCTATGAGAGCTGTCAGACTCAATATTTTACATATACAAGAATCCATAGTGATTGTTTTCAACTTCTATGTTTTAAGGTAGATATTTGTCGTAGAAACTAGAATGCAAGTTGCATATTTAAACACCAATGTTCACAGAATAATCATTTATGAAAAAGGTAAACAGATTAATATAATGTTTTATATATTTTATATATATATACACTATGTGTGTATGTGCAATATGTCATTCAAACATAAAAATGTTTAAAATTCTGGTAAATATTATATTGTGATATCTTGACAACATTTTGTTTAACAAAATGAGTCAGAATCAGTGCAAATATTGTGTACTTTTACCTATATGAATGAAGTAAATAGAGACAAATTCACTGATGCAGAAAGTAAAATACATCTTACTGAGGACCTTTAGAGGAATTAATAATAAAAAGATTCAGTTGTTACAGAGTTCCTATATGAGGTGAAGAAATCAGAGTAATTGTTATATAATATTGTGTGTATAATGAATTGGCTGAATTATATAACTAAAACAAAATTGTATAGTATGTTTTGCTGTAATATCTCTTTTAAAAAGCTGTGAGAGAAATTAAATTCTGCAGATTTAATTTAATTTGTTTTTAGAACAGGGTCTTTTGTAGCATAGATTGACATTGAGCTCTCTATGTGGTTAAGGATAACCTTGAACTCCAGAATCCCCCAGTCCACCTCCTAAGTGTTAGGATTACAGATACTTTTTACTTGACGTGGTATGACATCAAATGGCTATGATCTAGCACACACAACAAAGTATTTAAGTATACCTGCCTTTGAAACTCAAAAAAAAGAACTCAGGTCTCAGGCCTTTTCACCACTTGGGCACACAGAAATGGAGAGAGAGAGAGAGAGAGAGAGAGAGAGAGAGAGAGAGAGAGAGAGAGAGAGAGAGAGAGAGATGAGTTAAAGAGAGAGAGGGAGAGAGGGAGAGGAAGAGGGAGAAAAGGCAAGAACAGTTTTAAGGGAAGTTTTCAATAAATTTATTATTCAAATATGAGACAAATATTGGTTGGAAAGCAGTTTTCAATCCATGTCTTTGGGAAAAACATCAAAGTCTGACACCTTTTTCATTCTATATTCTTCTAGTTTCAAGAGTCTTCTATTGTATTTATACACAAATGCCACCTGTGGAAGTTCCCTGAAAGAGTTTATTTTTATATTAAGCAGATTGTTGACAAAATATAAATGAAAATAGCATGTTAAATTAGGCTGAAGAGAAGAGTTTAAGGAGTAACTAATTGTAAAAGGAGAGGTGTTCTGTAAGTCCTGTGCCTTATTGAGGAATGGATAGTTGTCAGGGAAGGAAGAATCATTCTTTTGAGAGTGTGGCCACTAGTAAGTTTCTTATATTTGAACAGACGCTCACAAATCCATGTACATATGAGCAACACCATTTTGACTAAGTGGGTTATAAGAAAGGTGAAGTTGGAAATAGGATATGTTGGGAAGAGATATAAGAGGCAGTGAAGGGGAATGTAGTTGGATATGATGATATTTCATTGCACATATCTGAAATTCTCAAGAATAAAGATAAAATATTTTCAAAAAGACATTTTCTTTTTTTTATTGTATATATTCTATATTTACAATTCATTTCCCTTTTTCTGGTTCCCCACCCCCAAAGGTCCCACATGCCCTTTTCCCTCCCCCCGTTCCCTCATCCACCCCTCCCACTTTACTGTTCTTGTACTCTCCCACAATGATGTTTTGGTCCATTCTAGCAACAGTGTCCACTCCTTTCTTCTTGTGAGACATCACTTGATATGTGATTTGTGTCTTTGGTGTTCCAAGCTTCTAGGCTAATATCCACTTATCAGTGACTGTATACCATGGGTATTCTTTTGAGACTGGGTCACCTCACTTAGTATGACGTTCTCCAGCTCCATCCATTTCTCTAAGAATTTCATGAATTCATTGTTTCTAATGGCTGAATAGTACTCCATTGTGTATATATACCACATTTTTTGTATCCATTCCTCTGTTGAGGGACATCTGGGTTCTTTCCAGCTTCTGGCTATTATATATAAGGCTGCTATGAACATAGTGGAACATGTATCCTTATTGCATGCTGGAGAATCTTCTGGGTATATTCCCAGGAGTGGTATGGCTGGGTCCTCCGGAAGTATCACGCCCAGTTTTCTGAGGAACCGCCATACTGATTTCCAGAGTGGTTGTACCAGCTTGCATTCCCACCAGCAGTGGAGGAGTGTTCCTCTTTCTCCACATCCTCGCCAACACCTGATGTCTTCTGAGTTTTTAATCTTAGCCATTCTGACTGGTGTGAGGTGAAATCTCAGGGTTGTTTTAATTTGCATTTCCCTAATGACTAGTGATGTTGAACATTTTTTAAGGTGTTTCTCAGCCATCCGAATTTCTTCAGGTGAAAAGTCTCTGTTTAGCTCTGTACCCCATTTTTGGATAGGGTTATTTGGTTTTCTGGGGTCTAACCTCTTGAGTTCTTTGTATACATTGGAGATTAGCCCTCTGTCGGATGTGGGGTTGGTGAAGATTTTTTCCCAATTTGTTGGTTGCCGATTCATCCTTTTGACAGTGTCTTTTGCCTTACAGAAACTTTGTAGTTTTATGAGGTCCCATTTGTCTATTCTTGTTCTTAGAGTATAAGCAATTGGTGTTCTGTTCAGGAATTTTTCCCCTGAGCCGATGTCTTCAAGAGTCTTCCCCAGTTTCTTTTCTATTAGTTTTAGTGTGTCTGGTTTTATGTGGAGATCTTTGATCCACTTGGAGTTGAGTTTAGTGCAAGGAGATAAGAGTGGATCAATTCTCATTCTTCTGCATGTTGACCTCCAGTTGAGCCAGCACCATCTGTTGAAAAGGCTATCTTTTTTCCACTGGATGTTTTCAGCTCCTTTGTCAAAGATCAATTGGCCATAGATGTGTGGGTTCAATTCTGGGTCTTCGATCCTATTCCATTGATCCGCTTCCCTGTCACTGAACCAATACCATGCAGTTTTTAATACCACTGCTCTGTAATATTGCTTGAGGTCCGGGATATTGATTCCCCCAGAAGTTCTTTTGCTGTTGATGATAGTTTTAGCTATCCTGGGTTTTTTGTTATTCCAGATGAATTTGAGAATTGCTCTTTCTAGCTCTATGAAGAACTGAGTTGGGATTTTGATGGGGATTGCATTGAATCTGTATATTGCTTTGGGCAAGATTGCCATTTTGACTATATTAGTCCTGCCAACCCACGAGCATGGAAGATTTTTCCATTTTCTGATGTCTTCTTCAATTTCCCTCTTCAGCGACCTGAAGTTTTTGTCGTATAAATCTTTCACATTAGCGTCACTCCAAGATACTTTATATCATTTGTGGCTATTGTGAAGGGTGTCATTTCCCTAATTTCTTTCTCGGCCTGCTTATCCTTCGCGTATAGGAAGGCTACTGATTTACTTGAGTTGATTTTATAGCCAGCCACTTTGCTGAAGTTGTTTATCAGTTGCAGGAGTTCTCTGGTGGAGGTTTTTGGGTCACTTAAGTAAACTATCGTATCATCTGCAAATAGTGATAGTTTGACTTCTTCCTTTCCGATTTGTATCCCTTTGACTTCCCTCTGTTGTCGAATTGCTCTAGCTAGTACCTCAAGCACTATATTGAAGAGATATGGCGAGAGGGGACAGCCTTGTCTAGTCCCTGATTTTAGAGGGATTGCTTCAAGTTTTTCTCCGTTTACCTTAATGTTGGCTACTGGTCTGCTGTATATTGCTTTTACTATGTTTAGATATGGGCCTTGCATTACTGTTCTTTCTAGGACCTTTAGCATGAAAGGATGCTGAATTTTGTCAAATGCTTTTTCAGCATCCAATGAGATGACCATGTGGTTTTTTTCTTTGAGTTTGTTTATGTAGTGGATTACGTTGATGGATTTCCGTATATTGAACCATCCCTGCATCCCTGGGATGAAGCCAACTTGATCATGGTGAATGATCGTTTTGATGTGTTCTTGGATTCGGTTGGCAAGTATTTTGTTTAGTATTTTTGCATCGATATTCATAAGAGAAATTGGCCTGTAGTTTTCTTTCTTAGTTGGATCTTTGTGTGGTTTTGGTATCAGGGTAATTGTGGCTTCATAGAATGAGTTGGGTAGTGTTCCTTCTGTTTCTATTTTGTGGAATAATTTGAAGAGTATCGGTATCAGGACTTCTTTGAAGGTCTGATAGAATTCTGCACTAAAACCGTCTGGTCCTGTGCTCTTTTTGGTTGGAAGACTGTCTATGACCCCTTCTATTTCTTTGGGGGTTATGTGTCTGTTTAGACGATCTATTTGATCCTGGTTTAATTTTGGTATTTGGTAACTGTCGAGGAAATTGTCCATTTCCTCCAGATTCTCCAGTTGTGTTGAGTATAGGTTTTTGTAGTAGGATCTGATGATTTTTTGAATTTCCTCAGTTTCTGTTGTTATATCTCCCTTTTCATTTCTAATTTTGTTAATTTGAATACTGTCTCTGTGCCCTTTAGTAAGTCTGGCTAGGGGTTTATCTATCTTGTTGATCTTCTCAAAGAACCAGCTCCTGGTTTTGTTGATTCTTTGTATAGTTCACTTTGTTTCAACTTGATTGATTTCAGCCCTGAGTTTGATGATTTCCTGTCTTCTACTCCTCCTGGGTGAAATTGCTTCTTTTTGTTCCAGAGCTTTCAAGTGCGCCATTAAGTTGCTAGTATATGCTCTCTCCTGTTTCTTTTTGGAGACACTCAGGGCTATGAGTTTTCCTCTAAGCACTGCTTTCATTGTGTCCCATAGATTTGGGTATGTTGTGCCTTCATTTTCATTAAGTTCTAAGAATTCTTTGATTTCTTTCTTTATTTTTTCCTGGACTAAGGTATCATTGAGTAGAATATTGTTCAGCCTCCAAGCGTATGGGGATTTTCTGTTGTTTTTGTTGCTATTGAAGAACACTCTTACTCCATGGTGATCTGATAAGAGGCATGGGATTAGTTCGATCTTTTTATATTTGTTGAGATCTGTCTTGTGTCCAATTATATGGTCGATTTTGGAGAAGGTACCATGAGGGGCTGAGAAAAAGGTATAGTCTTCAAAAAGACATTTTCACAAGCAATATTAATGGCTCAAATTTACAGAATATATATTTGTATATACTTTACTCAAGTTTTCCATATAAAAACCTTTATATTATACTTCAATGTTAAATAGAATTTATTTGATATATTCTTTATTTACATTTCAAATGATTTCCCCTTTCCTTGATTCCCCTCTTCCCGATAATCCCATAAGCCTTCTTCCCTCCCCCTGTTCCCCAATCCACCCCTTCCCACTTCCCTGTCCTGGTATTTCCCTACACTGCTGCACTCAGCCTTTCCAGGACCAGAGGCCTCTCTTCCTTCTTCTTGGGCATTATTTGATATGTGATTTGTGTTTTGGGCATTCCAAGCTTCTAGGCTAATATCCACTTATCAGTTAGTGCATACCATTAGTATTCTTTTGTGATTGGGTTACCTCACTTAGGATGATATTCTCCAGTTGCATCCATTTGTTTAAGAATTTCATGAATTCATTGTTTTTAATGGCTGAATAGTACTCCATTATGTATATATACCACATTTTCTGTATCCATTCCTCTATTGAGGGACATCTGGGTGCTTTCCAGCTTTGGCCTATTCTAAATAGGGCTGCTATGAACATAGTGGAGCATGAGTCCTTATTACAGGCTGGGGAATCTTCTGGTTATATGCCCAGGAGTGGTATTGTGGGGTTCTGCAGCAGTATCATGCCCAGATTTCTGAGGAACCGCCAGACTGATTTCCAGAGTGGTTGTACCAGCTTGCAACCCCACCAGCAGTGGAGGAGTGTGCCTCTTTCTTCACATCCTCTCTAGCACCTGCTGTCTCCTGAGTTTTTAATCTTAGCCATTCTGACTGTGTGAGGTGAGTACATAGGATGTATCACAATGGTAGATTGCTTGCTTAGCCTATGCTAGACCCTTGGCTCAATTCCTAGTACTCTTAAATAAATTCATAAAATATAAAGAAAAAATTTAAGAAATATGTCAAATTTGTATAATCTCATTTTAATGTAGACATGCATACTTGATATCATCAAATGCCACGTGTGGGATCTGAAGGTTAAATTAGATTTTAGATGTTGACCAGCTTTTTCAAAACTTAAATGATTGTATTTTATGTACCTAAACAAATGAAAGAATATCAATCCTTTATTGTGTACAACTAAAGTATATAAAATTTGAATAACCCTGTTAATACATAAACCATTGATTTTATTGATAAATTTTTATAGATACTTTTTGATAGATAACCATCTTTTTTAGCACTAAATTTCTTACCAGCATTAGAATAGAAGAAAGCATTATTGGTAAAGGAAAATTTTTCCATCATATTTTTACAGAGGTATTAAAGGAATGGTAGGACACCATTCCACCTTGCTTTCTCTTGGATCTGGTTCCTGGCTATGACAATCCTATATAGAATCTCCTGATACTGTCAACTGATAGTCTATAAAGATATAACACTATTATGTTTGCCTTTGTGAATGTTATATAGTATTTTTCTGGCATGTATGTATGTGAAATCAGCTTTCTTAAGGAGACTGCTGGATCTTTGGAAGAATGAGCCTGTGATTTTGCAGTTTCATATAGTTTTAGAGACAATTACTTCTCAGCAGTGTACTATATACCAGTGTTTTAAATGTATAGAAAATATACATTCATGGATCCCTTCATTTTGGCCAAAGAAAGAGTGGAGATACAAATATATAACCACTGTTTACATGCATTTCACATTGTTGGATGTCAGATTCTGATCCATAACTAAATAGAGCTGGAGAAAATGATTTGTTTTTGAGTGTCCCTGATCTGTATTTTGATCGGTTATAGAAGAGCTTATGGCATCATGTTTGCCCCAGGGGATGAACATAAGAATGAACATGATACTTCACATCTATTCTACCTTGGCTATTAATCTTTTTGAATGACTGGAGGAAAAGAAGGCTCATGGGCAAAATACTGTGGATATCTTAAAACTATGACCCATAAACTAAATGTAACTTCCAGCTTGTTTCTGCTTTCATAAATACAATTTAATAAGCAATAGCAATACCCATGTACGTATGTATTAAATATGGCCACTTTGGAGAAATGATATTACATTGAATTATTGAGGCAAAGACTATAGATTACTGTGCAAGGCATAGCACAAAAATTTTGCCTTCAATAATATTACATTTCTCTAACAATCTTGAGTTTTACACAACATTAAAATTAATACATAAGCACAAAAGGGTAAGCAGTTGGTTTTTAATTATGTAAAATATGAGAAGAAAGTTTTTGACCTCATTATTCTCTAGTGTAATTTGAAGCACACATTTGTCCCCTTCCAAACCAACCTATTCCTTGGAGAATTTGAGAAATCCATCATTATGGACATGTTCAAATTAGGCCAAACCTTTTAAAAGAACAGATGTGTTATTTTGACATACGTCATCAGGTAAAGCTTCCTTGTTCTAAGTTTCATGACCTCTTTTTCATTCTTGGGACTTAAATGGTTTAAGGAGAGATCAAGATTCCATTATTCTCTGATTTGTACACACTCACTATGGCATGGGTGTCCTCCCCAACATGGGTAAATAAAAATTTTAAACTACAAATGTACTTGAGGGAAGATGCTTATGAATCCCCCTTCATCTCTCTCCCCCCTCTGTCTCTCTGTCTCTCTGTCTCTGTCTCTCTGTCTCTATCTCTCTCTCTTTCCTTCCCTCACCCACTTACTTTCCTGTAAGAAAATGAAAAAGTGGAACAAATAGGGTCTAGATGGTCTAGTTAAAGATCTTGCTGTACAAGCATGAAAACTGGAGTTAATGCACACAATTCACCCAAGTACTGAAGGGGACAAGGATGACCTAGCCAAACCATGAAATCCATGTTCAGTAAAAGACTTTGTATCAAAAACAAACACACAAACAAACAGAGACAGAAAGTAATCATGAAGGATTCTAGGGTCCACCATAAAACAGGCCTGAACCTATACATGCACATGTACTGTTTTGTTGTTTAAATATCCAAAAAAACTTTGCGTGAGTCAGCCAGTAGTAAAACAGGAAAAATACTCCATAAAACTTTAGCATGCACAAAAAGTACACACTAATACAGCACACACACACACACACACACACACACACACACATGAAAAAGAAATCAGTAGGTAAAGCTGAACTTATCTGGAAGTATGAATGAAACTGCAAATAAAGAATGAAATTGATACCACATATTTCATTCAGCTACCCCCACTTCTAGGAGTTTATAAGGATAATTACTCTACCTTTAAATAAAAGGAACCTGAGTCCCAATGAAGCTAAGTGAGTTGCCTAAGGTTAAGCAGTTAATAAGTAGCAACCATGGTCTTCTTATTTTCACTTTAAATTCAGAGGATTTTTCCTATTATACACCATTGCTTCCTCAATATCTTTGCCATTTCCCTAGAGGCTATCATGTTAACAACATAATTTCCTCTCCCCTGGAATTATAACTTGGCCTTCTGGAACAGAGACATTCCCATTTGATTTGTTGCTGTTTTTAGACCCCAAGATGGCCAAATCAAAATTAAATCTCAAATTTAAAAATATTTCTCCATTTTGTCTACTTATCTTTCAGTCTACTCATGACTAAGCTGATAAACCAGTAATAGTCTCTCTCTTTCATTGAAATTAAAAGAAAACCCTGCTCAGTGTTAAATTACAGCACCCACCAATCCTGAATTAAAATCAAGCAAGACATTCTTTTCATGTAACTAAGTCTCACAATTAGGAAAGTATGATAATTAGTTTTAAATTAGGGTAAATCATCAAAGAAAGTTAGGTATCCTGGGAGTTATTTACATGTGAACAGATGCCTATGGAAGTTAAATGGAGTGTGGAAATTTCACAGCATGCTGTAGTAGAAAAGCCAAATTAATAAAATGATCATATCTCCAGTTATGTCTTGTATGAAATCTCAAGATTCCTTTTTAGGAGTGGAAGACAGGAGAAAATTCTAATAGTTATTTTGGTTAAGTATGATCAGATAAAGTATCAACCCAAGCAAACCTACTTAATTTTAGTAGCAAATTTTTTTTTTTTTTTGCTCTTCTTGCCAATTGACCAAGCACCATTTGTTGAAACTTCTGTCATTTTTCCATTGGATGGTTTTAGCTCTTTTGTCAAAGATCAAGTGACCATAGGTGTGAGAGAACATTTCTGGGTCTTCAATTCTATTCCATTGATCTACCTGCCTATCATTGTACCAATACCATATAGTTTTTATCATGATTGCTCTGTAGTATAGCTTGAGTTCAGGGGTGGTGATTCTGCCAGAAGTTCTTTTATTGTTGAGAATAGTTTTCACTATCCTGGGATTTTTATTATTCCAGATAAATTTGGAAATTGCTTTTTCTAACTCTATTAAGAATTGAGTTGGAATTTTGATGGGATTGCATTGAATCAGTAGATTGATTTAGGCAAAGATAGCCATTTTTACTATATTAATCTTGACAATCCATGAGCATGGGAGATCTTTCCATCTTATAAGATCTTCAATTTCTTTCTTCAGAGACTTGAAGTTCTTGTCATACAGATCTTTCACTTCCTTGGTTAGAGTCACACCAAGTTATTTTATACTATTTG
Source organism: Apodemus agrarius (assembly GCA_964023405.1). Taxonomy (NCBI): domain Eukaryota; kingdom Metazoa; phylum Chordata; class Mammalia; order Rodentia; family Muridae; genus Apodemus; species Apodemus agrarius. Next base: position 50,821,943 of record OZ030010.1, read on the forward strand.
TGACTATTGTTGTTGTGAGGTGTCATTTCCCTCATTTCTTTCTCAACTTCCTTATGCTTTGAGTACAGAAAAGCTTCTGATTTGTTTGAGTTAATTTTATATCTAGCCACTTTGCTGAAGTTGTTAATCAGGTTTAGAAGTTCTCTGGTACATTTTTTTTGTTTTTTTCGAGACAGGGTTTCTCTGTGTGTAGTCCTGGCTATCCTGGAACTCATTCTGTAGACCAGGCTGGTCTCCAACTCAGAAATTCGCCTGCCTCTGCCTCCCAAGTGCTGGGATTACAGGCGTGTGCCACCACGTCTGGTACAATTTTTGAGGTCACTTAAGTATACTATCATATCATTTGCAAATAGTGATACTTTGACTTCTTCCTTTCCAATTTGTATCTGAACTTTTGTTGTCTAATTGCTTTGGCTAGGACCAGCTTGTTTCTTGTGACCATTTGATTTGAAAATTGTTTTCCAGACTTTTACTCTGAGGCAGTGTCTGTCTTTTTGCCTGAGGTGAGTTTCCAGTGTGCAGCAAATTGTCAGGTCCTGCTTATGTATCCAGTCTGTTAGTCTGTCTTTTTATTGGAGAATTGAATCTATTGATATTATGAGATATTAAGGAGAAATGATTGTTGCTTCCTGTTATTTTTCTTGTTAGAAGTGGAGTTATACTTGTGTGGCTCTTTTCTTTTTGGTTTGTTAAAGATTAATTTCTTGCTTTTTCTAGTGTGTACTTTTCCTCCTTTTGTTGGTGTTTCCTATTCATTATCCTTTGAAGGGCTGGATTTGTGAAAAGATATTGTGTAAATTTGTTTTTGACATGGAATACCTTGATTTCTCCATCTATGGTAATTGAGAGTTTTGCTGGGTATAGTATCCTGGGTTGGCATTTGTGTTCCCTTAGGGTCTGTATGACATCTTCCCGTGATCTTCTGGCTTTCATAGTCTCTAGTGAGAAGTCTGGTGTAATTGTGATCAGTCTGCCTTTATAGGTTTCTTGACCTTTTTCCCTTAGTGCTTTTAATATTCTTTCTTTGTTTAGTGCATTTGGTGTTTTAATTATTATGTGATGGGAGGAATTTATTTTCTGGTCCAGTCTATTTGGAATTGTGTAGGCTTCTTTTATGTTTATGGGCATCTCTTTAGTTTATAATATTCTTGAAGATATTTCTTGGCTCCTTAAGCTGGAAATCTTCAATCTCTTCTATACCTATAATCCTTAGGTTTGATAGTCTCATTTTGCCCTTGATTTCCTGGATGTTTTGGGCTAGGAGCTTTCTGCATTTTGCATTTCTGTTGTTTAACTGTTATGTCAATGTTTTCTATGGTATCTTCTGTACCTGAGATTCTGTCTTCTATTTCTTATATTCTGTTGTTGATGCTTTCATCTACAATTACTGACTTCATTCCTAGATTTTCTATTTCCAGAGTTGTTACCCTTTGTGATTTCTTTATTGTTTCTACCTCCATTTTTAGCTCCTGGATGGTTTTGTTCAGTTCCTTCACCTGTTTGGTTGTGCTTTCCTGTAATTCTTTAAGGGTTTCTACCTGTTTTCCAGTGTTCTCCTGTATTTCTTTAAGGGAGTTATTTATGTCCTTCTTGAAGCTCTCTTTCAGCACCATGAGCTGTGATTTTAAATTCAAATATTGCTTTGCCGGGACTTGCTGTTGTTGGAAATAGGGTTTGGATGGTGCCGTGTTGCCTTCACTTCTGTTGGCAACACTCCTGTGTTTGCCTTTTGCAATCTGGTTATCTTTTGGGTTAGTTTGTACTGCTGTCTCTGGCTGGTGCTTGTCCCTCCAGTGGTCCTGCAAGCCTGTCTCAGCACCCCTGGGTGACCAGCTCTCCCCTGGCACAGAGTGCTGTGGCTCAGCCCAGCCCCTGGATGTAGATGGAGCCCAGAAGGATTCTATCTCATCTGCTCTGCCACGCCTGTGTTCCCAGTGCTTCTGGCTGTACCCACCTGCTCAGTCTGTAGCAAATATTCTTAATTGTAGTAGCAAATAAGACATAATATGTATACTTAGATAAAAATTAACAGTAATAATGGGTAAATATCCAAAAACGTTTGTGTGAACATTTTTAGTCAGCTAGTACTAAAATTGGAAGGAGACTCCATAATACATTGAGCCCTCAGTATGAGGTGAACTGTTATATACACTTAAAAAGTTGGATACTTTGGTAGTTAGAAACATCAGGCCCTTTTCTGAGTGTAACATGAAAATAAAAGTCTGGGCATTCCTCTGCTCTCTTTTCAGATAACTGGCATCATTCAGAAAATTCTAGTCTTCCTCCTATGAATCTGACCTGCTGCATTGCTGCTGCTACTTTATTTTATAATACTTTGGAAAGAAATTTAATCCTACACTATTGGTTAACTTTGAAATGGCTAATTAGGCATTCACACTTTACATACGGTTAATTAGCATTTGAATGGTCTAATTAGAGTATGATTTTCTAATTAGTGTATGTTTTTGCATCCTTGCCTGAGAAAAACAGAAAAAGTTGAGTAATTCACATATTACCAACTGGAAATTATTTTTCTTGGTGAAATAAATGACATTTTAATATAGCCATTGTGAGTGAAAATGTACAGTCATCCTGTCCCTACATAAAAAGGTGAAACTAAGTAGTCTTACCTTAGGACTCTTTGACCAAGTGAAAGTATGCTGCTTTTGACAATGCATAATCTTACTCCTAAATTTGTTCAACCTGGCCACCAGAGTATAGTTTCTGTCCATCAGGTGACTCTTACATGCAGTCTCCTTGTGAAAGAAACTAAGAAAGCAGATAACGAGAACTCCTGAAATTTGCATGGGCAAGTCATGTCTGATTGTTATTAAATGTTTACATATCTGGAAGGATTTGGGGATAGTGGTAAGATAGGAAAACTGCCCTCTACACTTAGTTTTGTAGCAAGGCTGGATACTATATCTGATAATGGACAACAGGAGAAAAGGTACACCCACTTAATCTTCCCTTTCCAAATGTGCACAAGAATTCTTGTAGGGGAGAAAAAAATAAAGAAGCAAAAATGCAGTTAGAACTGAGAGTGTATTCACCTTTTTCAAACAAGAAATGACAAATTTCTGGAGAAGCACCAAGACTAAGAGGTTTGTGCTAAGGGAAGTAAAGTGCAGGCAATTATCTAGAACATATACCAAGGAAACAAATGGAGGATAAGATTTTTTTTTTTATGTTTGTTTGTGCAGTTCTACTTCAGCTCCATCTCCCTGTTTCGAGTCTCCTGAGATAAGTGTTCTTTTCCTGGTACTGAGGCAGGGCACCTTTATTCACAGGAAATTTATTGAGCTCCTTTTAGGTAGAAAGGGGGAGTAGGTCAGACAACGCTCCTAGTATCTGCTGTTTCTCAAGTGCTTTCAGCCCAAAATAATCAATATGCTAGAACAAGATATTTGGGGGCAGCATGTTCTGACCTCCCTCAGAGATTGCCTTAATTGTTCTAGGCCACTAGCAAGTGAAGATGCAGAGGAAGAAAGACTGGCATAATCTTGGCATATTTTTTTAACCATCTTCAAATTTTACATTATCACTCATAGGTTGATGTAGTCTTCATCTAAAATAACAAAAAATAAAAACATACAGAAAAAGGAAACATGAAATCACATATTAAAAATATGGTGGTAAGTGATGGATGCCTGTAAAAATATCTAACACTTAAGAAAAACTCACTAAATGAGCTGTGGCATACCCTCACTAATAAGCATGTTTCTCTTAGGTGATATTCTAACTTCTTCCGTGGTGATCATGGATTGAGTGGCTGTATTAACTTGCTGGAGTTGCTGAAATAAAATACCCCAAATTGAGTGGTGATCTAAAACAATAGCAAGTTATTCTCCCACAGTCCCAGAGGCAGATGCTTTAAAAATTAAGGATTCATCATGGTGGTATTCTTTTTTTTTCTATATTTTTTGTTTACATTCCAAAGGCTTTCCCCTTTCCCAGATCCTCCCACCATATGTCCCATAAGTCCTCTCCCCCCCAACTATTCCCCAATCATTCGCCCCCTGCCACCATTTCTCTGTTCTGGATCTCATGGTGGTATTCTTGTGGAAGTCTGTCACTCAGAATTCTTCCATGCCTTCTCTAGCTTTACCTCTGTAGCAATACTTAACACCACTTGTGTGAATGAATCATTACCCAATCTCAGCATTTGCCATCTTAGGTCCATCTTCCATTTGTGCCTGAATGTCTTCCCAGAACCTCCTTCATTTTGTATATATGCTACAAATTCTCTTTTAAGGGCACTGCTTATATTGGATTAGAGTTCACACTAATGACCTTATTCACACCATCATTTTCCCTACAAAGTTCTTACTTAAAAATAAGGCCACATTCAGGTACGAGGGATAAAAATCAGAACATTTCCTTTTGTTTTATTGTTGTTGTTGTTGTTGTTGTTGTTGTTATTATCATTATTATTAACATCCTTATGGCAGTTTCACTTCCATTCTTTTCTACAAGTTCTACCCATCTTAATTCCTCACCCAGGAATTAGGCAGGTCTCCCAGGGATATTAACCAAATATGGTAAATAAAGTTACATGTTGTACCTCACTTCTAAGACTATAGTATACCATGTACAGACAGCTTTCCTGAGAAGATTCCCTTTTGTTTTTTTTGGGGGGGGGAGGAAAGGGTTTATTCAGCATACAATTTTCACATTGCTGTTGATCACCAAAGAAAGTCAGGACTGGAATTCAAGCAGGTCAGGAAGCAGGAGCTGATGCAGAGGCCATGGAGGGATGTTTCTTACTGGTTTGCTTCCCCTGGCTTGCTCAGTCTGCTTTCTTTCATTTTTTTTTAAATTTTATTTTCTATATTCTTTGTTTACATTCCAAAGGCTTTCCCCTTTCCCAGTTCACGCCCACCATATGTCCCATAAGTCCTCTCCCCCCCCAACTATTCCCCAATCACCCCCACACACACACACCATTTCTCTGTTCTGGATCTAAAAAACTGGATCCAATCTTTTCAGGCCCAGGGTCCTCTCCTTTCATCTTCTTGGGAATCATTTGACTTGCTAATTGGGCCTTGAGTATTTAGGGCTTCTGGGCTCATTAATATCCACATATCAGTGATTGCATTTCATGTGTATTCTTTTGCAATTGGGTTAACTTGCTTAGGATGATATTTTCCAGATCTAACCATTTGCCTACAAATTGCATGAATTCATTATTTTTAATTGCTGAGTAGTATTCCATTGTATAAATATGCCACATTTTCTGTATCCATCCATCCTTTGAGGGATATTTGGGCTCCTTCCAATTTCTGGCTATTATAAACAAGGCTGCTATAAACATAGTGGAGCATGTGTCTTTATCGTATGCAGGGGAATCCTCTGGGTATATGCCCAGGAGTGGTATGCCAGGGTCCTCTGGAAGTGACATGCCAATTTTCTGAGGAATGGCCAAAATGATTTCCAGAGCGGTTTTACCATTTTGCAATCCCACCAACAGTGGAGGAGTGTTCCTCTTTCTCCACATCCTTGCCAGCACCTATTGTCACATGAGCTTTTAACCTTAGCCATTCTGATTGGTGTGAGGTGGAATCTCACAGTTGTTTTGATTTGCATTTTCCTGATGACTAATGATGTTGAACATCTCTTAAGGTGTTTCTTGGCCATCTGAATTTCTTCAGGTGAAAATTCGTTTAGTTCTGTACCCCATTTTTTGATAGGGTTATTTGGTTCTTTGGGGTCTAACTTCATGAGTTCCTTGTATATATTGGATATTAGCCCTCTGTCGGATGTGGGGTTGGTGAAGATCTTTTCCCACTTGGTTGGTTGCTGTTTTGTCCTTCTGACAGTGTCCTTTGCTTTAGAGAAACTATGTAATTTCATGAGATTCCATTTGTCAATTCTTGATCTTAGAACACAAGCTATTGGTGTTCTGTTCACAAACTTTCCCCCTGTGCCCATGTCCTCCAGGGTCTTCCCAAGTTTCTTTTCTAATAGTTTCAGTGTGTCTGGTTTTATGTGGAGGTCCTTGATCCACTTGGAGTAGATCTTATTACAAGGAGATAAGAGTGGGTCAATTTGCATTCTTTTGCATATTGACCTTCAGTTGAGACAGCACCATTTGTTGAAAAGGCTATCTTTATTCCACTGGATGGTTGTAGCTCCTTTATCAAAGATCAAGTGACCATAAGTCTGTGGGTTCATTTCTGGGTATTCAATTCTATTCCATTGATCTACTTGCCTGTTGCTGTACCAATACCATGCAGTTTTTAACACAGTTGTTTTGTAGTACTGCTTGAGGTCAGGGATATTGATTCCCCCAGAAGTCCTTTTATTGTTGAGAATAGTTTTAGTTGAGTTTTCCTCTTACCACTGCTTTCATTGTGTCCCATAGATTTGGGTAGGTTGTACCTTCATTTTCATTGAATTCTAAAAAGTCTTTGATTTCTTCTTTTATTTCTCCCTTGACCAAGGTGTCATTGAGTAGAGTATTGTTCAGTTTCCATGTGTATGTGGGCTTTCTGTTGTTTTTGTTGCTATTGAAGACCACTCTTACTCCATGGTGATCTGATAGGAGGCATGGGATTAGCTCGATCTTCTTGTATTTGTTGACATCTGTCTTGTGACCAATTATATGATCAGTTTTGGAGAAGGTACCATGTGGTGCTGAGAAAAAGGTATATTCTTTTGCTTTAGGATGAAATGTTCTATATATATCTGTTAAATCCAATTGGTCCAAAGTTTCAATTAGTTTCACTGTGTCCCTGTGTAGTTTCTGCTTTCCTGATCGGTCCATTGAGGAGAGTGGAGTGTTGAAGTCAACAACAATTATTGTGTTGGGTGCAATGTGTGCTTTAAACTTTAGTAAGGTTTCTTTTACAAATGAGGGTGCCCTTGCATTTGGAGCATATATGTTCAGTATTGAGAGCTCTTCTTGGTGGATTTTCCCTTTGACCCGCAGAAGTGACCTTTGAGTCTATTTTGATGACTTTAGGTTGAAAGTCAATTTTATCTGATATTAGAATGGCTACTCCAGCTTGTTTCCTGAGACCATTTGCTTGTGAAATTGTTTTCCAGCCTTTTACTCTAAGGCAGTGTTTGTCTTTAACACTGAGATGTGTTTCCTGTATGCAGCAAAATGTAGGGTCCTGTTTCCGTATCCAGTCTGTTAGTCTATGTCTTTTTATTGGGGAATTGAGTCCATTGATGTTAAGAAATATTAAGGAATAGTAATTATTACCTCTGGACATTTTTGAAATTATTGTTTTATATTTGAGAGGTTATCTTCGTTTGGATTTGATGAGAGGAGGTTTCTATCTTGATTCTTCTGGGGTGTGGTTTCCCTCCTGGTGTTGGTGTTTTTCCCCTATTTTCCTTTGTAGGTCTGGGTTTGTGGAAAGATAATGTCCAGATTTGGTCTTGTCATGGAATACCTTGGTTTCTCCATCTATGGCGATTGAGAGTTTTGCTGGGTATAGTAGTTTTGGCTGAAGTTTGTGTTCTCTTAGAGTTTGCATGATATCTGCCCCAGATCTTCTAGCTTTCATGGTCTCAGGTGAGAAGTCAGGTATAATCCTGATAGGTCTTCCTTTATATGCTACTTGGCCTTTTTCTCTTGCTGGCCTTAATATTATTTCTTTGTTTAGTACATTTGGGGTTTTGATTATTATGTAACAGGAGGTATTTCTGTTCTGGTCCTGTCTGTTTGGAGTTCTATAGGCTTCTTGTATATTCATGGGAATCTCTCTCTTTAGGTTGGGGAAGTTTTCTTCAATAATTTTGTAGAAGATATTTACTGGCCCTTTAAGTTGTATATCTTCCCTCTCATCTATGCCTGTAATCCTTAGGTTTGGTCTTCTCATTGTGTCCTGGATTTCCTGGATGTTTTGGGTTACAAGCTTTTTGAATTTTGTATTTTCTTGGACTGTTGAATCAATGGTTCCTATGGTATCTTCGACATCTGAGATTCTTTCTTCTATCTCTTGTATGCTATTGTTGATACTTGCATCTATGGCCCCTGATTTCTTCCCAAGGTTTTCTATCTCCAAAGTTGTCTCCCTTTCTGATTTCTTAGTTGTTTCTACTTCTGTTTTTAGATCCTGGATGGTTTTGCTCAGATCTTCTACTTGCTTGTTTGTATTTTCATGTATTTCTTTAAGAGTTTTTGTGTTTCTTCTTTCATGACTTCTACTTGTTGGCCCATGTTCTCCTTTATTTCTTTAAGTGATTTTTGTACTTCCTCCTTATTGACTCCTAATTTTTGATCCATATTCTCCTGAATTTCTTTAGGTGATTTTTGTGTTTGCCTTGAAAGGGCTTCATATTTTAGATCCATTTTCTCCTGTGTTTCTTTAAGAGATTTATCTATGTGTTCTGCTATCAGCATCCTGAGCAGTGATTTTAGATCCAAATCTTGTTTTTCTGGTGTGGTGGGGTATCCGGGACTTACTGCTGTCAGAGTGTTGGATTTAGATGCTGCCATATTGCCTTGATTTCTGTTGGTAAAGTTCCTACATTTGCCTATTGCCATCTGGTTATCTCTGGCCTTAGATGTTCTTGTACTCACTAGCTGGTGTTTGAAGCTCCTGTGGGCTCGAAAGGCTATTTCCCCACCACTGGATGACTGGGTTTCCCCTGGCACAGATTGCTGATGTGTTGTTCTCCTCTTGGGTGCTGTTTGACCCCTGGTGTATCTTGCTCTAAACAATGTTGTATTAGGTTATCACTGTGGACCTGATGCTGCTTATCTTCTCTGGATCTGTTTGCTTAGTTCAGTCAGCAGCAAGGATGCTGTCTGAGGCCTCGAGGAGTGGAGAGAGCAGAGTGCGGAGTGCAGGGACTCCCAGCGGGCCAGGAATCCATGCCCTGCTGGAACACAGGAACTGCTGCTCTGCCAAGCTTCAGTTCTTAGATGACTGGCTGGCGACCAGGGTCCCCTGCGATCTTAAGCTTGGGATATCTCGGATATCTGGTCCTGTCTGCTCAGTGTAAGCACCCGCCACCAAGATGTCCTCGGTTGAGCAGAGTGCAGGGTTCCCCTCAGAGCGCAGAGCCCATGCCTGGTTGGGGCCCAGGAACCCTGTTCTGCCTGGATTACTGCCAGGCGGTCTTGCGCCCCTGAAGATCCCAAGTTCTGGGTATCACGGGTACCTGGCTCAGCTCTCCTTAGTTCGGACCACTGCAAGGATGCCGGTGGTGGCAGCTGGATGTGGGGAGTGCAGCTTGCCAACCCCCAAAGGTCTTAAACTCAGGATATCTTGGGAACCTGGTTCTGCAGGCTGGATCTGGACACCTGGGAAGATGGCTGAGGCTGCAGGGAGTGCGGGTCTGCCTTCAGGGCACAGAGCTCAAGCTTGGCTGGTGTCCCCCAAACCACTGCTCTATGCATAGCTCCTGCTCAAGGCCTGAGTCCCCGAAGGTCTTAAACTCAGGATATCTCGGGTACCTGGTTCCTCAGGCTGGATCAGAACACCTGGGAAGTTCACGGAGGCTGGTTCTGCCTGCTGTATCAGATTCCCTTTTGTTAATGGGGCTTCTTCTTCTCCACATGATCTGGGGAGCCTGACTCCTAGTCTTGTAGCTGAGGATTGTAGTATAGCACTTGGAGAAATTATAGGTTCGATTTTCAGGAATGGTTCTCTATGCAAATATGTTTCTCAATGTAAATGAGGTATCACCAAAATCTTAAGCCTTAGTCCATGAAGCTTTGCCTTAAGAAGAACCCCTCCCATTCCTCTAGGTTTATACATTTAGCCCTAGATTCACCTCAAATAAAGTATGTGTACAAGTTGTTTTGTTACTAAGAGTGCCGTTTCATTAAATGTCATCTAAAAGGTCTGTAACACTGAAAATTTTAGAGAAGACACCGCCCCCCCCCAATCGTTCCCCACCTGGTGTGCAGCAGTGCCTGGACACCCTAAGGTCAAAAAGCATGAAACAGTACCACAGTTGCAGTGAGACTAGGTACCTCTCCTTGTATTAAGATTAGTTGCGGCAACTCAGTATGAGGAAATGAGTCCAAAAAGCCAGCATGTGTTGTTCAGAATACAATATTTTTGAAATTACAAGGGTATGCATTCATTTTGAATATTTTGGTTTTGTAAATAGCTGGTGTTTTCCCCTGCACATTTCAAAATGATGTAACCCAGCCAGTTTCTCTATTACCTATTTCCATGTCCTACACATTGTATAACATCTGTGCTGGATGTGCCTTAGTCCATGCTTTAGCATACTTTTACCTGAAAGATAGACAGTAAATATTCTAAGTATCATAAGCTATACTCCTGTCATAGACTGGATTACCCCATATTGAGGAGGTATTAGTAGTTGATTTTTATTAGGGTCAAGGAAATCCTTCTTTGTTGAGGATATGGTAACTGGAAATTTTCTCATGGTCTATTATTGTTTGGCCTCACCACCATGCACATTTGACCAGCACTAAATGCATTCAGTGAGTTATCAATAAAAAGGTACTAAGCTGGGAGTAGGGTATATTTGGCAAAATATAGGTAGAGTAGGTGGGACAACTGAGGGGTGTGATCATGTTTTATTGTATACCTATATAATAAAATTCTCAAAAAATTAGACCAGCACCATTTGTTGAAAACAGTTTGTTTTTTTTCCATTGTGTATTTCTGTGTTTTTTTCTGTTTTTTTTTAATTGGGTGTACACAGGTGTTTGGATTTATGTCTGGGTGTTTGACACAATTGTATTGATCAAAATGTTAGTTTTTATGACCACTGATCTGTAGTATATCTTGAGATCAGGAATGGTGATACCTGTAGAAGTACTTTTATTGTACAGAATTGTTTTAGGTATCCTGGGGTTTTTGTTTTTACATACGATGTTGAGTATTGTTCTTTGATGTGCATATATAGAAAATGCAAATAGACCCATAACTATCACCACACATAAAACTCAAGTCCAAGTAGATCAAAGACTTCAATATAAAACCAGATATACTGAGCATAATAGTAGAGAAAGTGGGACTCTTGAATGCATTAATACAGGAAACAACTCTCTAAACAGAACACAAATTGGATAGACACTAAGATCAACAACTACTAAATGGTTCTCTATGAAACTGAAAAGTTCTATAAAGCAAAAAGCTCTATCAATAGGACAAAATTACAGTCCACAGAGTGGGGAAATAGCATCACTGACCCCACTTCTGACAGAGGGTTGGTATCTAAACATATAAAGAACTCAAGAAACTAGACACCAACAAACTAAACAATCTCTATAAACAGAGAATTCTCAATATAGGAAGCTCACATGGCTGAGAAACACTTAAAGAAATGTTCAACATCCTTGACCATCAGAGAAATGTAAATCAAAATGACTTTGAGGTTCCTTTTTACACCTGTTAGAATGGCTAAGATCAAAACTTCAAATGACAACACATATTGGCAAGAATGTGGAGCAAGTGGAACATTCTACCATTGCAGGTGGAAGGGTAAAGTTGAACAACCACTTTGTAAATCAATATGGCATTTTGGGACTCAATTGGGACTCAGTCTATTTCAAGATATAACTATACCTAGACATGTTCCCAAAGGATGCTCCATTTTATAACAAGGATAGTTGCCCAACTATGTTCATAGTATTTTTATGCATAATAGCCAGAAACTGGTAGGAAACTAGATGTCAAGTGAAGAATGGGTAATGAAAATATGGTACTTTTACACAATACAGTATTATTCAATAGTTTAAAAGAATGACATCATGAAACATACAGGCAAATGGATAGAAGTAGGAAAAATCATAGTGAGTGAGGTAACCTAGACTGAGAAAGACAAATATGGTATTATTCACTTATAAATGGATATTACTTATAAAGTAAAAGTCAATCATGCTACAGTTTAGAAACAGAGAGACTAACCAACAAAGAAGGCTGTGGGAGGCACAAGGATCTCCTAGAAAATGGGGTGTAGGGGTTTCAAACAGGATGGTCCAGATGAGGGAAAGGAGGGAAAAATACTGGAAGAAATGACTGGAATTGGGGGAGGGAGTACATTTTAGGTGTGAGGCAGAAACTCCATGGAATCCACAAGAATAACCCTAGCTAAGACTCCTAGTAACAGGTGATACAAAGCCTGAATTGGCCAACTTCTGTAACCATGCAAGGCCAAAACTAACACTTGGGCACCAACCCATCCACAAAATCAACCTAAAAACTGTCTTTCCTTCAGAGTGTGCTGGAACCAGAACCTAGCAGAATCATCATCAAAGAGACCAGAGAAATTTCATCCAGCAACTTAGGACAGTAGATGCAGAGTACTACAACCAAACATTTGGCAGAACTGCAGGAGTCCTGTAGGGGTAGGGGAGGAAGTATCTGTGGAACAAGAGTGGTCTCAGACACACCAGGAGAACATGACTTACAGAAACAATTGACCTGGACTCATGGGAACTTGCAGAGACCAGGAAAACAGTAGGGAGCTGATCTAGGATCTCTGAATATATGTTATGGCTGAGTAACTTGGTGTTCTTATAGAAATACTAACAGTGGGAAGAAGAGCAGTCCCTAACTCTTTTGCCTATTTTGGGGTCTCTTTTCTGCTTACTTGGTTGCCTTGCCCAACCTTGATGTGCCTAATACTATTATTGTAGCTTGTTCTATGCTGTTTGGTTGATGTCCCTGAGAGCCCTGCTCTTGTCTGAGGGGAGGGAGCAGGTCTGAGGGATAGGGGAGTTTCACAGTAGTGGTAGGAAGATTGTGGGATGGGAGGAAGGGGAAACTGCAATCAAGATGTAATATATGTAGAAAGATAACAAAATTATAAAACTATTTAGATAATTTTAAAAATTAAGTGGATCTGCAAGTCAAAGATACATGTCAACTCTTATGAATTGTTCTCATACTTTTACAACTGGGATGTAGCATGCACATATACAGGTGTAAACACACAAATAATAAATTGTAACTTAAGCCAGGCGGTGGTGGTGAATGCCTGTAATCCCAGCACTTGGGAGGCAGAGGCAGGTGGATTTCTGAGTTCGAGGCCAGCCTGGTCTACAAAGTGAGTTCAGGACAGCCAGGGCTACACAGAGAAACCCTGTCTCGACAAACCCCCCAAAAAATTGTAACTTAGATTAATTTTTTGTAATGTTAAAGCAACACAAAATTAAAAATTTAGTGGGAGAAATTAACTTATTTACAGTGGTGACATAAAAGAAAAGGTCCTAGGAATATATGTAATAAAAAATGCTCAAGAATAATAGAAAAATAGTTCAAGTTAAGGTTAAAATCAGATGAACAAATAAAAAAGGCTCACCATTATTTTGGATAAATAGTCTAACATTATACAATATGCATCTGCAAAGACATGTCCATTTTGTAAGCTGGACAACTTGCTCTGGTTTACTCAGCATTTCTTTTCTTAGTCTAATATAGGACAGGAATGTATACTTCAATTCCTACCTTGAGATGTGTTTCTTGGAGGTTCCATATAAATTCATCTTGTAAAAATGTTTTCAATCTTTCTTCCAGAGGAAATAATCAGGAGACAAAATAAAAAAATCCAAGTTGCTTTATGCTATGTAAAAATTCACTTGATATTTCTTTATATAACTTAGGTAAACTATATTTTTCTAGAAAATTCTCTACTTCATCTAAAAACTTAAATTTATGTATATAACCTCTTGTTTATTCACATCCCGTATTTATTTTATTGCACTTCATCTTATTAATGAACAGTGATCTGTTTTATTATCATTAAGATGATCATTTTAATAATTTGTGATATCTGCTACTAAATCTTACAATTGAAGTCAATAATGCTATAGGATATATTATATATGCATACACATATACATTTTGTATATTGGTATAAATATATGCCATTTCTGTATTCTTATTTAACCACTCTAGCACAAAATATTCAAGAAAAAATCTTGCTAATAATATGAAAAATAAAATGGAATAAATATGACCAATAAGTTAAAGATATATTCACTGAAATGTAAAAATATTGATGAAAAGTTGAAAAGGACAAAAACAATGGGGCGATATTTTATGCTCTTGAATAATCAATACTAAAAATTCAAAATTGTGTGTGTGTGTGTGTGTGTGTGTGTGTGTTAAAGCCACACTTAATGCTCTGCCATTTTGCCTCCTGGACACCAGACAGATCTGACAGGCAGGGCCAGGTACACAGACATATCCCAAGTCTAACATTGCTTGGGTCTCAGCCTATCAGGTTTCTGCCTGTACCCAGGGCCTGCGCTGTGGCTGTGTGTGACAGCCTTGTTGGGGGATGTTTGCCCTGCAGTGATCAGAACTTGGAAAAGATCCCTGCAGCTTCTACCATCTTCACTCCCTGACAGAGCAGAGGGCAGCACCAGATTCACAGAGACATTCTGAGTATAACTTTGCTTGAAGCAAGACACACCAGGGCTCCAATGGCACCCAAGAGTGGGGCATCTCATCAGCAATCTGATCCAGGGGAAACCCAGTCATCCAGCAGTGCAGAAATAGCCCTACAGGCTAATAGGTGGTTCAAGCACCAGCCAGTGACAACAAGACCAACAAATACCAGAGATAACTAAATGGCAAAGGCAAACATAGGAATGTTATTAACAGAAATCAAGGCAATATGGCAGCATCTGAACCCAATTCTCCAACAACAGCAAGTCCTGGATAGCCCAACAAACCAGCCAAACACTATTTGGATTTCAAATCACTGGTCATGGTGCTGTTAGAGGAACACAAGAAAGACATAAATAAATCTCTTAAAGAAATACAGGAGAAAATGGATCAAAAGGTAGAAGCCCTTACAAGGTAAACACAAAAATCATTTAAAGAAATTCATGAGAATATGGCTCAAAAGATAGAAGCCAAAAAAGAGGAAATGCAAAAATCACTTAAAGAAATACAGCAGAACTTGGGTCAACAGACAGAAGTCATGAAAGAGGAAACACAAAATTCTCTTAAAGAATTACAGGAAAACACAAACAAGCAAGTGAAGTAACTGAGCAAAACCATCCAGGATCTAAAAACAGAAGTAGAAACAACTAAGAAATCCCAAAGGGAGACAAATTTGGAGATAGAAAACCTTGGGAAGAAATGAGGGACCTTAGATGGAAATAACAACAACAGAATACAAGAGAGAGAAGAAAGAATCTCAGATGCCGAAGATACCATAGAAACCATTGATACAACAGTCAAAGAAAATGCAAAATGCAAAAAGCTTGTAACCCAAAACATCCAGGAAATCCAGGAAACTATGAGAAGACCAAACCTAAGGATTATATTTATAGATGAGAGTGAATATTTAGAACTTAAATTGCCAGTAAATATCTTCAACAAAATTATGGATGAAAACTTCCCTAACCTAAAGAGAGAGATGCCCATGAATATACAAGAAGCCTACAGAACTCCAAACAGACTGGACCAGAACAGAAACACCTCCCAGTCACATAATAATCAAAACCCCAAATGTACTAAACAAAGAAAGAATATTAAGGGCAGTAAGAGAAAAAGGCCAAGTTACATATTATGGAAGACCTATTAGAATTACACCAGACTTCTCACCAGTGACCATGAAAGCTAGAAGATCCTGGGCAGATCTCATGCATACTCAAAGAGAACCCAAATGCGAGCCAAGACTAATATACCCAGGAAAACTCTCAATCACCATAGATGGAATAACCACGATATTCCATAACAAAACCAAATTCACACAATATTTTTCCACAAACCCAGCCCTACAAAGGATAATAGGTGGAAAAACACCAATACAAGGAGAGATACTACACTCTGGAAAAAGCAAGATAATCACTTTCTTTCATCAAATACAAAAGAAGATAGCCACTCAAATATAAAAATAACATCAAAAATGACAGGAAATAATAATCACTATTCCTTAATATCTCTTAACATCAATGTACTCTATTCCCCAATAAAAAGACATAGACAAATAGACTGTATATGGAAACAGGTCCCTACATTGTGCTGCATTCAGAAAACACACCTCAGTGTCAGACAATCACTACCTTAGAGTAAAAGACTGGAGGACAATTTTACAAGCAAATGGTCTAAGGAAACAAGCCGGAGTAGCTATTCTAATATCAGATAAAATGGACGTTCAACCTAAATTCATCAAAAGAGACACTTTCTGCAGGTCATAGGAAAAATCCTCCAGGAAGAACTCTCAATTCTGAACATCTATGCTCCAAATGTAAGGGCACCCTCATTCATAAAAGAAACTTTACAAAAGCTCAAAGCACATATTGTAACTAACACAACAATTGTGGGTGACTTCAACACTCCACTCTCTTCAATGGACAGATCAGGAAACCAGAAACTAAACAGGCACTGTGAAACTAATTGAAGCTTCAGAACAATTGGATTTAACGTATATATATATATAACATTTCATCCTATGGAAAAAGAATATACCTTTTTCTCAGCACCTCATGGTACCTTCTCCAAAATCGATCATATAATTGGTTACAAAACAGACTTCAACAAATATAAGAAGATTGAACTAATCCCATGCCTCCTATCAGATCACTATGTAGAAAGAGTGGTCTTTAATAGCAACAAAAAAACCCAGAAATCCACATACACATGTAAACTTAAGAATACTCTACTCAGTGATACATTGGTCAAGGAAGAAATAAAGAAAGACATCAGAGTTTTTAGAATTTAAGAGAAAATGAAGCCACAGCATACCCAAATTTATGGGACACAAGGAAAGCAGTGCTAAGAGGAAAACTCATAGCCCTGAGTGTCTCCAAAAAGAAACTGGATAGAGCATACACTAGCAGATTAATGGCACCCCGAAAGCCCTGGAAGAAAAGGAAGCTAATTCACCTGGGAGGAGTAGATGACAGGAAATCATGAAACTCAGGGCTAAAATCAATCAAGTAGAAACAAAGAGAACAATACATAGAACCAACAAAACCAGGAGCTAGTTCTTTGAGAAAATGAACAAGATAGGTAAACCCTTAGCCAGAATATCCTAAAGGCACAGGGACAGTATCCAAATTAACAAAATAAGAAATGGAAAGGGGGATATAACAACAGAAATTGAGAAAATTCAAGAGATCATCAGATACTACTACAAAAGCCTATATTCAACACAACTGCAAAATTTGGAAGAATTGGACAATATCCTAGACAGATCCCAATACCAAAATTAAATCAGGATCAAATAGATCATCTAAATAGTCCCAAAACCCAGAATGAAATAGAAGGTGTCATAGAAAGTCTTCCAACCTAAAAGAGCACAGGAACAGATGGTTTTAGTGCAGAATTCTATCAGACCTTCAAAGAAGACCTAACTCCAATACTCTTCAAATTATTCCATAAAACAGAAACAGAAGGAACACTAACCAAATCATTCTAGAAAGCAACAATAGCAAAACCACATAAAGATCCAGCAAAGGAGAAATTTATGCCAATTTTCCTTATGAACATCGATTCAAAAATACTCAATAAAATTCTTGTCAACAGAATCCAAGAACATATCAAAATGATCATTCACCATGATCAAGTGGGCTTCTTCCCAGGGCTGCAGGGATATTTCAATATACAGAAATCCATCAATGCAATCCACTACATAAACAAACTCAAAGAAAAAAACCACATGATCATTTCATTACATGTTGAAAAAGCTTTTGACAAAATTCAGCATCCTTTAATGCTAAAAGTCTTGGAAAGAACAGGAATTCAAGGCCCATACCTAAACATAGTAAAAGCAATATACAACAAACCAGTAGCCAATATCAAACTAAATGCAGAGAAACTTGAATCAATCCCACTAAAATCAGGGACTAGACAAGGCTGCCCTCTCTCTCCATATCTTTTCAATATAGTACTTGAATTTCTGGCTAGAGCAATTAGACAACATGAGATTAAAGGGATACAAATTGGAAAGGAAGAAGTGAAACTATCACTATTTGCAGATAATATGATAGTATACTTAAGTGACCCAAAAAAACTCCACCAGAGAACTCCTACAGCTGCTAAACAACTTCAGGAAAGTGGATGGTTATAAAATCAACCCAAGCAAATCAGCTGCCTTCCTATACTTTAGGATAAGCAGGCTGAGAAAGAAATTAGGGAAATGACACCCTTCACAATAGCCACAAACAATATAAAGGATCTTGGTGTGACTCTAACCAAACAAGTGAAAGATCTGTATGACAGGAACTTCAGGTCTTTGAAGAAGCAAATTGATGAAGAGCTCAGAAAATGGAAAAATCTTCCATTCTCATAGATTGGCAGGATTAATATAGTTGAAATGGCCATCTTGCCAAAAGCAATATACAGATTCAAAGAAATCACCATCAAAATCCCAACTCATTTCTTCATAGACTTAAAAAGAACAATTCTCAAATTCATCTGTAATTAAAAAAAATACCAGAATAGCTAAAATTATTTTCAACAGTAAAAGAACTTCTGGTGAAATAAGTGTTCTGGACCTCAAACATTACTACAGAACAACAGTGTTAAAAACTGCATAGTATTGGTACAGTGACAGGTAGGTGGATCAATGGGATAGGATTGAAAACCCAGAAATGAACCCACACACCTATGGTCACTTGATCTTTGACAAAGGAGCTGTAAACATCCAGTGGAAAAAAGATAGCCTTTTCAACAATGGTGCTGTTTCAATTTGAGGTCAGCATTCAGAAGAATGCTAATCGATCCATTCTTATATACTTGTACTAACCTTAACTCCAAGGGAATCAAGAACCTTCACTTAAAGCCAGACACACTGAAACTAATAGAAAAGAAACTGGGGAAGACCCTTGAGGACAGGGGCACAGGGGAAAAGTTCCTGAACAGAACACCAATATCTTATGCTCTAAGAACAAGAATTGACAAATGGGAGCTCATAAAATTACAAAGTTTCTGTAAGGCAAAGGACACTGTCCACATGACAAAATAGCAACCAACAAATTGGGAAAAATCTTCACCAACTCTACATCCAACAGAGGGCTAATATCCAATATATACAAAGAAATCAAGAAGTTAGACCCCAGAAAACCAAATAACCCTATTAAAAAACAATTTTCACCTGAAGAATTTTGGATGGCTCAGAAGCACCTTAAGAAATGTTCAACATCATGATTCATTTGGAAATGCAAATCAAAACAATCCTGAGATTCCACCTCACAACAGTCAGAATGGGTAATATTAAGAACTCAGGAGACAGCAGGTATTGGCTAGGATGTGGAGAAAGTGGAACACTCCTCCACAGCTGCGGGATTGCAAGATGGTACAACCACTCTGGAAATCAGTCTGGTGGTTGCTCATAAAACTGGGCATAACACTTCTGGTGGACCCTGTTATAGCACGACTGGGCATATACCCAGAAGATTCCCCAGCCTGTATTAAGGACACATGTTCAACTATGTTCATAGCAGCCTCATATATAATAGCCAGAAGCTGGAATGAACCCATATGTCCCTCAGTGGAGGAATGGATACAGAAAATGTGGTATATTTTTTATTGGATATATTCACACATATATATATATATATATATATATATATACACACACACACACACACACACACACACACACACATATATATATATATATATATATATATATATATATATATATATTGGATATATTCTATATTTACAATTCATCAATTCATTTTCCTTTTTCTGGTTCCCCACCCCCAAAGGTCCCACATGCCCTTTTCCCTCCCCCTGCTCCCTCATCCACCCCTTCCCTCTTTCCTGTTCTTATATTTCCCCACAATGATGTTTTGGTCCATTCTAGAACCAGTGTCCACTCCTTTCTTCTTGTCAGACATTACTTGGTCTGTGATTTGTGTCTTTGGTGTTCCAAGATTCTAGGCTAATATCCACTTATCAGTGACTGCATACCATGGGTATTCTTTTGAGACTGGGTCACCTTATTTAGTATGACATTCTCCAGCTCCATCCATTTCTCTAAGAATTTCATGAATTCATTGTTTCTAATGGCTGAATAGTACTCCATTGTGTATATATACCACATTTTTTGTATCCATTCCTCTGTTGAGGGATATCTGGGTTCTTTCCAGCTTCTGGCTATTATATATAAGGCTGCTATGAACATAGTGGAGCATGTATCCTTATTGCATGCTGGGGAATCTTCTGGGTATATTCCCAGGAGTGGTATGGCTGGGTCCTCCAGAAGTATCATGTCCAGTTTTCTGAGGAACTGCCATACTGATTTCCAGAGTGGTTGTACCAGCTTGCATTCCCACCAGCATTGGAGGAGTGTTCCTCTTTCTCCACATCCTCGCCAACACCTGATTTCTTCTGAGGTTTTTAATCTTAGCCATTCTGACTGGTGTGAGGTGAAATCTCAGGGTTGTTTTGATTTGCATTTCTCTAATGACTAATGATGTTGAACATTTTTTAAGGTGCTTCTCAGCCATCTGAATTTCTTCAGGTGAAAAGTCTCTGTTTAGTTCTGTACCCCATTTTTGGATAGGGTTATTTGGTTTTCTGGGGTCTAGCCTTTTGAGTTCTTTGTATACATTGGATATTAGGGCTCTGTCGGATGTGGGGTTGGTGAAGATCTTTCCCCAAGTTTTTGGTTGCCAATTTATCTTTTTGACAGTGTCTTTTGCCTTACAGATACTGTCTCTGTGCCCTTTGGTAAGTCTGGTTAGGGGTTTATCTATCTTGTTGATTTTCTCAAAGAACCAGCTCCTGGTTTTGTTGATTCTTTGTATGGTTCTCTTTGTTTCAACTTGATTGATTTCAGCCCTGAGTTTGATGATTTCCTGTATTCTACTCCTCCTGGGTGAAATTGTTTCTTTTTGTTCCAGAGCTTTCAAGTGCGCCATTAAGTTGCTAGTATATGCTCTGTTCTGTTTCTTTTTGTAGACACTCAGGGCTATGAGTTTTCCTCTAAGCACTGTTTCATTGTGTCCCATAGATTTGGGTATGTTGTGCCTTCATTTTCATTAAATTCTAAGAAATCTTTGATTTCTTTCTTTATTTCTTCCTGGACTAAGGTATCATTGAGTAGAATATTGTTCAGCTTCCACGTGTATGAGGATTTTCTGTTGTTTTTGTTGCTATTGAAGAACACTCTTACTCCATGGTGATCTGATAAGAGGCATAGGATTAGTTCGATCTTTTTATATTTGTTGAGGTCTGTATTGTGTCCAATTATATGGTCGATTTTGGAGAAGGTACCATGAGGAGCTGAGAAAAAGGTATAGTCTTTTGCTTTAGGGTGAAATGTTCTATATATGTCTGTTAAATCCAATTGGGCCAAAGTTTCGATGAGTTTCTCCATGTCCCTGTTTAGTTTCTGTTTTCCTGATCGATCCACTGAGGATAGTGGAGTATTGAGGTCCCCCACAATCATTGTGTTAGGTGCAATGTGTGCTTTGAACTTTAGTAAAGTTTCTTTTACAAATGAGGGTGCCCTTACATTTGGAGCCTAGATGTTTAGAATTGTGAGTTCTTCTTGGTGGATTCTTCCTTTGACTAGCAAGAAGTGACCTTCTGTGTCTCTTTTGATGACTTTGGGTTGAAAGTCAATTTTATCTGATATTAAAATGGCTATTCCAGCTTGCTTCCTGCGACCATTTGCTTGCAAAATTGTCTTCCATCCTTTTACTCTAAGGTAGTGTTTGTCTTTGAATCTGAGGTGTGTTTCCTGTAAGCTGCAAAATGTAGGGTCCTGTTTCCATATCCAGTCTGTTAGTCTATGTCTTTTTATTGGGAATTGAGTCCATTGATGTTAAGAGATATTAAGGAATAGAGATTATTACTTCCTGACATTTTTGATGTTATTTTTGTTTTTGAGTAGTTATCTTCCTTTGAGTTTGATGGAACAAGGTTACTGTTTTGCTTTTTCTTGGGTGCAGTTTCCCTCCTTGTATTGGAGTTTTCCTCCTATTATCCTTTGTAGAGCTGGGTTAGTGAAAAGATATTGTGTAAATTTGGTCCTGTCATGGAATATTTTGATTTCTCTATCTATGTTGATTGAGAGTTTGCTGGGTATATTAGTATTGGCTGACATTTGTGTTATCTTAGAGTCTGCATGAGATCTGCCCAGGATCTTCTAGCTTTCATGGTTTCTGGAGAGAAGTCTGGTGTGATTCTGATAGGTCTTCCATAATATGTTACTTGGCCTTTTTCTCTTACTCCCTTTAATATTTTCTTTGTTTAGTACATTTGGGTTTTGATTATGTGACAGGAGGTATTTCTGTTCTGGTCCAGTCTGTTTGGAGTTCTGTAGGCTTCTTGTATATTCATGGGCATCTCTCTCTTTAAGTCAGGGAAGTTTTCTTCCATAATTTTGTTAAAGATATTTGTTGGCCCTTTAAGTGTTAGATCTTTTCTCTCATCTATCCCTATAATCCTTAGATTTGGTCTTCTCATGGTGTCCTGGATTTCCTGGATGTTTTGGGTTTCAAGCCTTTTGCATTTTGCGTTTTCTTTGACTGTGGAGGCAATGGTTACTATGTTATCTTCAGCATCTGAGATTCTTATCTCTATCTCTTGTATTCTGTTGTTGATGTTTGCATCTACGACCCCTGATTTCTTCCCAAGGTTTTCTATCTCCAAAGTTGCCTCCTTTTGTGATTTCTTAGTTGTTTCTACCTCTGTGTTCAGATCTTGGATGGTTTTGCTCAGTTCCTTCATTTGTTTGTTTGTGTTTTCATGTAATTCTTTAATATATTTTTGTGCTCCCTCTTTCATGACATCTGCATGTTGTTTCAAGTTCTTCTGCATTTCTTTAACTGATTTTCTCATTTCCTCTTTATTGGTTTCTGTCTGTTGGCCCATATTCTCCTGGAGTTCTTTAAGTGATTTTTGTGTTTGCATTGTAAGTGCTTCTACCCTATTGATGTTCCCCTGCATTTCTTTAAGAGATTTGTTTATGTCTTTTTTGTGTTCCTCTAGCAGCATCATGACCTGTGCTTTTATATCTAACTCTTGTTTTTCTGGTGTGCTGACATATCCAGGTCTTGCTGTGTTTGGCGAATTGGGTTCAGATGGTGCCATATTGCCTTGATTTCTGTTAGTAACGTTCCTATGTTTGCCTTTTGCCATCTGTTTATCTCTGGAGTTAGTTGGTCTTATTGTAGATGGCGGCCCCTCTGAAAGCACAGTGATCCTGTCCCCAGAGGTCAGTGACCTTGCTGAGCTGTTGGTGCCCGGATCTGCCGATCTCTTCTGACTCTGGATGCAGGCCAGAGCCTGGTGGTGTTGTCTGTGCTAGACTAAGCTAGGTCTCAGTCCACGCCCCTGACTCCAGCTGCTAGAGTTCTGAGCTGTGTCCTGAGGCAAGATGGTACCTCGCTGCCAGCCAGCCTGGAGAGCCGGTCTGCAGTGGTCTGCAACCGCAGCTGAGCTGTCCATGCCCAGATCTCCTGCAGAGCTAAGCTAAGCTAGGTCTCTGTCCACACACCTGACTCCAGCAGCCCACTGTGCCCGCCGTTCGTGCGGTGTCCAGAGGCAAGATGGCCGATATATTCTATATTTATATTTCATTTCCCTTTTTCTGGTTCCCCACCCCCAAAGGTCCCACATGCCGTTTTTCCTCCTCCTGCTTTCTCTTCTACCCCTTCCTTCTTTCCTGTTCTGGTATTCCCCTACACTGATGCTTTGATCCTTTCTAGCACAGGTGTCCACTCATTTCTTCTTGTCAGACATCATTTGGTATGTGAATTGTGTCTTTGGTGTTCCAAGATTCTAGGCTAATGTCCACTTATCAGTGACTGCATACCATGGGTATTCTTTTGAGACTGGGTCACCTTATTTAGTATGACATTCTCCAGCTCCATCCATTTCTCTAAGAATTTCATGAATTCATTGTTTCTAATGGCTGAATAGTACTCCATTGTGTATATATACCACATTTTTTGTATCCATTCCTCTGTTGAGGGATATCTGGGTTCTTTCCAGCTTCTGGCTATTATATATAAGGCTGCTATGAACATAGTGGAGCATGTATCCTTATTGCATGCTGGGGAATCTTCTGGGTATATTCCCAGGAGTGGTATGGCTGGGTCCTCCGGACGTATCATGTCCAGTTTTCTGAGGAACCACCAGACTGATTTCCAGAGTGGGTGTACCCCTGCATTTCTTTAAGAGATTTGTTTATGTCTTTTTTGTATTCCTCAAGCAGTATCATGACCAGTGCTTTTACATCCAGCTCTTGTTTTTCTGGTGTGTTGGAGTATCGAATTGGGTTCAGATACTGCCATATTGTCTTGATTTCTCTTAGTAATATTCCTACGTTTGCCTTTTGCTATCTGTTTATCTCTGGAGTTAGTTGGTCTTGTTCTTAGTGGTTGGTGTTTGAAGCTCCTGTGAGCCTGGTGTTTGGCGCTGCTTTCGCAGAGGGCATCCAAGCTCCCGAGGTGGAGACCGGGAGTTTTCAGTTACTGGGCTCCCAGTTACCTCCTCAGCTCTGCTGGGCCGGATCCAAGTCTTTCCGAGGCTCGCTGCTGGACCTGTAATTGGCCTCCAGCAGTCTCCTCCTGGCCTGCCTAGTTGCCAGCTCTTAAGAATCAGATCTTTTTTCTTTCCTCCACTGATCTGGGCTAGTCTGTTAGATCTTTATGGTGACCTGGGCTCCTCTGTTGGTTCTCTATGATGACCTGTTCAGGCCACCAGCTCCAAAATGATGGCGGATCTCAGGGCTCTGTCTAACCACTGGATTCCCTACAGGACTAGAGATTCCCTGGTTGGGCTGCTAGAACCTAGATGGTAGTGTTCTCAGTCCACAGGGCTCTGTCATGTTAGCTGTCTGTGGTGTCCTGAGGCAAGATGTCAGCCTCTGGCTGTACTCCAGGCACAGACCCACTAGCAGGTTGGTGCCCAAGTGGGTTAGCACAGAGACCACCTGCCGAGCTGATCTGGCTCTGTGTGCACTGCGGAGCTATTGGTGCACATACCTCCCGCCAACCTTCTTTGGCTCTGAGGGCCAGCAAGAGCCTGACCGGGTATTCGTTGCTAGGCTAAGTCTCTGTCCACGTACCTGAACCCAGCTGCCGGCAGACAGTCCACAGTGACCCGAGGGAAGATGTCGGCCGCTCCCGAAAATGTGGTATATTTATACAATGGAATACTACTCAGCAATTAAAAACAATGAATTCATGAAATTCTTAGTCAAATGGTTGGAACTGGAAAATATCATCCTAAGTGAGGTAACACATTCACACAGACACACACACACACACACACACACACACACACACAAACTACACACACACACACACACACACACACACACACGGAATACAGTCAGTGATAAGTGGATAGCCCAGAAACTCTGAATACCCAAGACACAACTCACATATCAAATCATTCCCAATAAAAAGGAAGGAGAGGTCCCTGGTCCTTGAAATGCTTGATGCAGCATTGTAGGTGATTGCCAGGGCAGAGAAGTGGGAGGTCGTTCATTGGGGAATGGGCAGATGGAACAGAGCTTATGGGACTTACGGGAGGGGGGAACTGGGAAAGGGGAAATCATTTGGAATGTAAACAAAGAATATGGAAAATAATAAAAATAAACCCACTTAACACTTATTTGTAGATATATATGAAGTAGAGAATTTGTCCAGGGAACAAGAAAAGGACTTTACCTACAAACCCTGTTGAATCTGCTGACTCTTTACAACATAGACCTGACTTGCTAGAGATAATTTACTTCATGTTACAAAAAATGGTTCAAAGAATTTTTTGGCACTGACTGATTTTATATGAAGACTGCTGGAAAAGCACAGTGTATATATTTATATCTATTTCTATATTCTCAGTAAGTTGTCTTTCTCACAGAATTCATACAGAATGGTTCAGTACAATAAATAAGACATAGTTATAAAACTGTTTAAATGTTTTCACAGAGATATAAAAGACAAATACTTGTTTTTAATTAAAATATGTAATAACCACATGTTTAAAAGAATTGATGGTAGCAAGAAGACACATGCTCTAATATATTCGTAGTAGCCTTATTTATAAGAGCCAGAAGCTGGAAAGAATCCAGATGTCCAACAGAGTAATAGATTCAGAAAATTTATATTATACAAAGGAGTACTACTCAGCTATTAAAAACAATGATTTCATGAAATTCTCAGGGAAATGGATAAAACTAGAAAATATCATTCTGAGTGAAGTAGCCCAGTGACAAAAGAACACACATTGTATGTACTCACTGATAAGTGGATATTAGCTGAAAAGCTTTGAATACTCAAGATACAAGTCACAGACAATATGAAGCTCAAGTAAAAGGAAGAGCAAAGTGTGGATGCTTCAGTTCTTCTTAGAAGGGGAACAAAATACAGACAGGAGGAAATACTGAGATAAAGTGTAGGGCAGAGAATGAAGAAAAGGCCATTCAGAGACTGACCCACCTGGAGACCCATCACATATACAGTCATTAAACCCAGACACAATTGTATATTTCAACGAGTGCTTACTTACAGTAGCCTGATATGGCTATCTCATGAGAGACTCTGTCAGTGCCTGACAAATACAGAGGTGGATGCTCACAGCCATCCTTTGGACTGGGAACAGGGTCCCCAAGGTCCCCAATGGAGGAGTTAAAAGAAAGGAATGAAGGAGCTGAAGTGGTTTGCAGCCCCATAGGAGGAACAACAATATGAACCAACCAGTATCTCCAGAAATCCCAGGGACTTAATCACCAACCAAAGAGTTCACATGGAGGGACCCATGTCTCCAGCTGCATATGTAGCAGAGGATGGCCTTGTAGGACATCAAAGGGAGGAGAGGCCTTTGGTCCTGAGAAGGCTTGATGGCCCATTATAGGAGAATGCCAAGACTGGGAAGGGGGAGTGGATGTGTTGGTGAGGAGGGGGAGAGGAGGTAGGATAGAGGGCTTTCATGGGAGAGACATGGAAAGGGGAAAACATTTGAAATGTAAATAAAGAAAATATCTAATAAATTTTTCAAAAAAATGAGCATTAAGAAAATATAATCAACTCAACAAATCAGTAGCCTTCCTCTACTCAAAGGATACATAGGCTGAGAAAGAAGTTAGGGAAACAACATATTTCACAATATTCACAAGTAGTATAAAATACCTTAGTGTGACTCTACCCAAGTAAGTGAAAGATCTGTATGACAAGAACTTCAAGTCTCTGAAGAAGGAAATCGAAGAAGATCTCAGAAGATGAAAAGAACTCTCATGCTCCAGATTAATATAGTAAAAATGGCCATCTTGCCAAACACAATCTACAGATTCAATGCAATCACCATCAAAATTCAAACCCAATTCTTCATAGAGTTAGAAAGAGCAATTCTCAAATTCATTTGGAATAACAAAACAAACAAACAAACAAAAAACAAAAACAAAAGCAAAAAACAAAAAACAAACAACAACAACAACAACAACAACAACAACAAACCCGCAGGATACCGAAAACTATTCTCAACAATAAAAGAACTTCTGGGGAATCACCATCCCTGACCTCAAGCTATACTACAGAGCAATAGTGATAAAAACTGCATGATTGGTAAAAAGACAGTTAGGTAGATCAATGGAATAGAATTGAAGACCCAGAAATGAACTCACATACCCATGCAAATGGTCACTTGATCATTGACAAAGAAACTAAAACCATTCAGTAGGAAAAAAAAGACAGCTGTTTCTTTTCTCTTCTTTTCTCTTCTTTTCTTTTCTTTTCTCTTTTCTTTTCTTTTCTTTTCTTTTCTTCTTTCTTTCTTTCTTTGTTCCTTCCTTCCGTTCTTTCTTTTCTTTCTTACTTTTGTTGTTGTTGTTAGATATTTTCATTATTTATATTTCAATTGTTATTCCTTTTCCTGGTTGCCCCTCTGAAAACACACTATCCCATCTGCTCTCCCCTTGCTCAACAACCCACCCACTCCTGCTTCCCTGTCCTGACATTCTCCGATATGGGGCATCAAACCTTCTCAGGACTAAGGACCTCTCCACCCTTTGATCCACATTTTGTCTCTATCTCTTCCTGTGGGTATTTTCCTGCCCCTAAGAAGGACCAATGTATCCATATATACATATAGCTGGGTCCTCCAGTAGTACCATGTCCAATTTTCTGAGGAACTGCCAAACTGATTTCCAGAATGGTTGTACCAGTTTGCAATCCCACCAGCAGTGGAGCGCACCATGTAGAAGAATGTAAATTGATCCATTATTATACTTTTTTAGAAAGGTCAAATCCATGTGGATCAAGGACCTCTACATAAAACCAGATACATTGAAACTAATAGAAGAGAAAGTGGGGAAGAACCTTGAATACATGGTTACAGAGGAAATATTCCTGAACAGAACACCAATGCTTTATGCTCTATGATCAAGAATTGACAAATGGGACTTTATAAAATTGCAAAGCATCTGTAAGGCAAAGGACACTGTCAATAAGACAAAATGGCAACCCACAGATAGGGAAAAGTTCCTTACCACTCCTACATCCAATAGAGGCCTAATATCCAATATATTAAAAGAATCCAGGAAATTAGACTCCAGAAATTCAAATAACCCCATTAAAATATGAGTTACAGAGCTAACAAAGAATTCTCAACTGAGGTAAGAATGATCTAGAAGCACTTAAAATTTTCCATTCCTAATCAAGAGACACCATATTTTTATTTGAATCATTTCACTTGGATATGGTAGATATATTTTATGGGGGGGGGTCTTAAGCTTTAAATTTTCTTAGGTCATTAAACAATTATATATTTCAGTTGAAAAGCTTTACTTTGACCATGAAATTGTAAGGAAAAGGTAGATAATTCAAAATTCTGTAACATTTTAGTTTTATTTATGCAATAATGCTATGGCAAATGGTTTATATGGTTAAATTCATTCTTATCTTTCCTATTAAGAAAAATTTGGAGTCAGGCATGGGCTCTGTGCCCTGAAGGCGGACCCCACACTCCCTGCAGCCTCCGCCATCTTCCCAGCAGGCATAACCAGCAGGCGGAATCAGCAGGCTGAACCAGGCAGAACCAGCAGGCGGAACCAGGTACCCGAGATATCCCGAGGTTAAGACCCCTGGGGACTCAGGCCTTGAGCAGGAGCTGCATGCAAAGCAGCAGTTTGGGGGGCCCAGCCAGGCATGGGCTCTGTGCCCTGAAGGCAGACCCCGCACTCCCTGAAGCCTCTGCCATCTTCCCAGCTGTTTTGAACCAGCAGGCAAAACCAGCAGGTGGAACCAGCAGGCAGAACCAGGCGGAACCAGCAGGTGGAACCAGGTACCTGAGATATCCCGAGTTTAAAACCTCTGGGGATAGGCTGGGCGGTGGTGGTGCATGCCTTTAATCCCAGCACTTGGGAGGCGGAGGCAGGCGGATTTCTGAGTTCGAGGCCAGCCTGGTCTACCAAGTGAGTTCCAGGACAGCCGGAGCTACACAGAGAAACCCTGTCTCAAAAAACCAAAAAAAAAAAAAAAAACAAAAAAAAAAAAAACAAAAAAAAAAAACAAAAACAAAAAACAAAAAAACCTCTGGGGACTCAGGCCACCTGTCAGCAATCTGTGAACAGGAGCCCCGCAGGGCAGTGGTTCAGGTGTCCCAGTCATGGGGAAATAGCCTTAAGAGCCCATAGGAGGTTCAAGCACCAGCTAGTAACTACAGGACCAACTAACACCAGAGATAACCAGATGGCAAAAGGCAAACATAAGTTCATTACTAACAGAAATCAAGGCAATATGGCAGCATCTGAACCCAGTTCTGCAACAGCAATAAGTCTCAGATACCCCAACACACCAGAAAAATAAGACTCAGATCTAAAATCACTGGTCAGGATGCTGATAGAGGAACACTTATATAAATCTATTAAAGTAATACAGGAGAAAATAGACCAAAGCTAGAAGCCATTAGAAGGCAAA
Organism: Apodemus agrarius; assembly: GCA_964023405.1. Taxonomy (NCBI): domain Eukaryota; kingdom Metazoa; phylum Chordata; class Mammalia; order Rodentia; family Muridae; genus Apodemus; species Apodemus agrarius. The sequence continues at coordinate 50,851,734 of OZ030010.1, forward strand.
CACAAAAATCACTTAAAGAAATTCAGGAGAATATGGATCAAAAAACGGATGCAAATAAGGAGGAAACACAAAAATCACTTAACGAAATACAAGAGAACATGGGTAAACAAGTAGAAGTCATAAAAGAGGAAACACAAAAATCCCTTAAAGAATTAATGAAAACAGAAACAAGTAAGTGAAAGATCTGAGCAAAACCATCCAGAATCTAAAAACAGAAGTAGAACCAACTAAGAAATCACAAAGGGAGACAACTTTGGAAATAGAAATCCTTGGGAAGAAATCAGGAGTCATAGATGCAAATATCAACAACAGAAAATGAGAGATAGAAGACAGAATCTCAGATGCTGAAAATACCATACGAACCATGGATTTATCACATAAAGAAAATGCAAAATTCAAAAAGCTGGTAACTCAAAACATTCAGGAAATCCAGGACACAATGAGAAGACCAAACCTAAGGATTATAGGTATAGATGAGAGTGAAGATCTACAACTTAAAGGGCCAGAAAATATCTTCTACAAAATTATAGAAGAAAACTTCCCCAACCTAAGAAGAGAGATCCCCATGAATATACAAGAAGCCTACAGAACCCCAAACAGAATGGACCAGAACAGAAATACCTCCTGTCACATAATAATCAAAACCCCTAATGTACTAAACAAAGAAAGAATATTAAAGGCAGTAAGAGAAAAAGGCCAAGTAACATATAAAGGAAGACCTATCAGAATTACACCAGACCTCTCATCTGAGACTATGAAAGCTAGAAGATCCTGGGTAGATCTCATGCAGACTCTAAGAGAACACAAACTTCAGCCAAAACTACTATCCCCAGCAAAACTCTCAATAACCATAAATGGGGAAACCAAGGTATTCCATGACAAAACTAAATATGCACATTATCTTTCCATAAAACCAGCACTAAAAAGGATAATAGGGGAAAAACACCAACATAAGGGAGGAAACTACACTCCAGAAGAAGCAATATAGAAACCCCCTCTCATCAAACCCAAAGGAAGAGAACCACTCAAATATAAAAAATAACACCCAAAATGTCAGGAAGTAATAATTACTATTCCTTAATATCTCTTAACATCAATGGACTCAATTCCCCAATAAAAAGACACAGACTAACAGACTGGATACGGAAGCAGGACCCTACATTTTGCTGCATACAGGAAACACATCTCAGTGTCAAAGACAAACACTACCTTAAAGTAAAAGGCTGGAAGACAATTTTACAAGCAAATGGTCTCAGGAAACAAGCCGGAGTAGCCATTCTAATATCAGATAAAATTGACTTTCAACCTAAAGTCATCAAAAGAGACATGGAAGGTTACTTCTTGCTAGTCAAAGGCAAAATCCACCAAGAAGAATTCTCAATACTGAACATCTATGCTCCAAATGTAAGGGCACCCTCATTCATAAAAGAAACTTTACTAAAGCTTAAAGTACACATTGCACCAAACACAATAATTGTCGGTGACTTCAACACTCCACTCTGGTCAATGGACTGATCAGGAAAGCAGAAACTAAACAGGGGCACAGTGAAATGAATTGAAGCTTTGGACCAATTTTAACACACATATATATAACATTTCATCCTAAAGCAAAAGAATATACCTTTTTCTCAGCACCACATGGTACCTTCTCCAAAATCGATCATATAATTGGTCACAAGACAGACCTCAACAAAAGAAGAAGATCAAACTAATCCCATGCCTCCTATCAGATCACTATGGCATAGAAGTGGTCTTCAATAGCAAGAACAACAGAAAGCCCACATACACATGGAAACTGAACAAAACTCTAATCAATGACACCTTGGTCAAGGAAGAAATAAAGAAAGAATTCAAAGACTTTTTAGAATTCAATGAAAATGAAGGTACAACATACCTAAATTTATGGGACACAGTGAAAGCAGTGCTAAGAGGAAAACACATAGCCCCGAGTGCCTCCAAATAGAAACTGGAGAGAGCACACACTAGCAACTTAACAGCACACCTGAAGGCCCTGGAACAAAAAGAAGCTAATTAACCCAGGAGGAATAGAAGACAGGAAATCATCAAACTAAGGGCTGAAATCAATCAAGTAGAAAGAAAGAGAACCATACAAAGAATCAACAAAACCAAGAGCTGGTTCTTCAAGAAAATGAACAAGATATATAAACCCTTAGCCAGACTAACCAAAGGGCACAGAGACAGTATGCAAATTAACAAAATTAGAAATGAAAGGGGGATATAACAATTGAAACTGAGGAAATTCAAAAAATCATCAGATCCTACTACAAAAGCCTAAACTCAACACAACTTGAGAATCTGGAGGAAATGGACAATTTCCTAGACAGATACCAAATACCAAAATTAAATCAGGATCAATTAGATCAGCTAAACAGTCCCAGAACCCCTAGAGAAATAGAAGGGGTTATACAAAGTCTCCCAACCAAAAAAAGTACGGGACCAGATGGTTTTAGTGCAGAATTCTACCAGACCTTCAAAGAAGACCTAACACCAATACTCTTCAAACTATTCCACAAAATAGAAACAGAAGGAACACTGTCCAACTCGTTCTATGAAGCCACAATTAGGCTGATACCAAAAGCACACAAAGATCCTACAAATAAAGAGAACTACAGGCCAATTTCTCTTATGAATATTGATGTAAAACTACTAAATAAAATTCTTGCCAACTGAATCCAAGAGCACATTAAAACAATCATTCACCATGATCAAGTAGGCTTCATTCCAGGGATGCAGGGATGGTTCAATATACAGAAATATATCAATGCAATCCCCTACATAAACAACCTGAAAAAAAAAACACATGGTCATCTCATTAGATGCTGAAAAAGCATTTGACAAAATTCAGCATCCTTTCATGCTAAAAGTCCTGGAAAGAACAGGAATTCAAGGCCCATACCTAAACATAGTAAATGCAATTTACAGCAAACCAGTAGCCAACATCAAAATAAATGGAGAGAAACTTGAAGCAATCCCATTAAAATCAGGGACTAGACAAGGCTGCCCTGTCTCTCCATATCTTTTCAATATAGTACTTGAAGTTCTAGAGAGAGCAATTAGACAACACAAGGAACTCAAAGGGATATAAATTGGAAAGGAAGAAGGCAAACTATCACTTTTGCAGATGATATGATAGTATACATAAGTGACCCAAAAAACTCCACCAGAGAACACCTACAGCTTTTAAACAACTTCAGCAAAGTGGCTTGTTATAAAATCAAGTCAAGCAAATCAGTAGCATTCTTGTACTCAAAGGACAAGCAGGCAGAGAAAGAAATTAGGGAAATAACACCCTTCACAATAGCCACAAGCAATATAACGTATCTTGGCGTGACTTTAACCAAACAAGTGAAAGATCTGTATGACAGGAACTTCAAGTCCTTGAAGAAAAAAATCGAAGAAGACCTCAGGAGATGAAAAAATATTCCATGCTCTTGGATTGGCAGGATCAATATAGTAAAAATGGCCATCTTGCCAAAAGTAATCTACAGATTCAATGCAATCCCCATCAACATCCCAAATCTATTCTTCATAGATCTAGGCAAATGGTTGGATCTGGAAAATATCATCCTAAGTGAGTTAACCTAATCATAAAAGAATACACATGAAATGCAATCACTCATAAGTGGATAATAAAGAACCCAAAAGCTCTGAATACTCAAGGCACAATTAGCAATCAAAAGATTCCCAAAGGAAGGAAGGAAAGGACCCTGGTCCTGAAAAGATTGGGCCCAGTTTTGTAAGAGATTATCAGAACAGAGAAATGGGGGGCTGATTGGGGAATGGGTGGAGGGAAGAGGACTTATGGGACATATGGTGAGGGGGGAACTGGGAAAGTGGAAAGCCTTTGGAATGTAAACAAAAATATTGAAAATTTAAAAAATATCAAAAAAAAAAAGAAAAATTTGAACTAGAAACACTAATTTGAAGCTGAGTTCAGGAGAAAAAAACTATATCCCTTTCAGTTTATTTATGATAAAAGTATCTGTTAAAAGAAAGATAAGGATTCATTAGATAATATATGTAATATGTAAAAGAATTCATAAACCTTTGAGAAACATACCAGCTTTTGATCATATTTGCATTATACATTTGGAACAGTTTGTTTTCCCCCACAAATTAGGATGTCAAGCAAAACAGTTTGTAGAGATTTAAAATACTATCAATAATTTAAAAACAAACAAACAAAAACACCTGCAAAACCAAATCAAAACAAAATAAAAATCCCTTAACTATGCGACCAGATAAGTTGGGCTCAGGGCATATTAGTAACCAATAAAAGTTTTACTATCAAAATCTATTTTCCTTTTATTATATGGTAACTTTTTACTAGAATTATTGTCTCATAAAGAAAGGGTGTCAATGTAACCCAACCCTTAGCCAAAACAATACAAATTTATTCCCTCTGTCTCTGTCTTTCTCTTTCTCTGTCTCTCTCTGTCTCTCTCTCACTAACCCCCAAGTCTTCTCTCTTTTCCTCTCTCTGCCCACTTCATACATTCTTCCCTCCCTCCCCACCCTCATATGAGTGTGTGCATGTGTGTGTGTGTGTGTGTGTGTGTGTGTGTGTGAGAGAGAGAGAGAGAGAGAGAGAGAGAGAGAGAGAGAGAGAGGTGAAAAACAGGACAGACATTTTGGGGATTAAAAATAATCTACTTCTTGAGTTCAAAATCTCACTAAGGCCGATATGAGATTTTTGTGCTTGATTTGGTACCATGTATACTAAAATTGGAATGATACAGAGATTAGAATGGCCAATGAACAAGAATGACACACAAATTTGTGAAGGGGTATCAATGACTATATTGCCTGCATTTGTAATCCTTTCGCCTAACTGGACTACCTTGTCTAGCCTCAATAGAAGATGATCCTAGTCTTATGGCAACTTGATATGCCAGGGCTTGTTGATATCTATGGATGACCTCTCATTTTCTGAGGAGAAGAGGAGAAAGAGTTGAATTGAGCAGGGAGGAGAGGTGAGATGGTGGGACTAAGAGAAGAGAGAGGGGAAGTTGTGTTTAGGATATAAAGAAATAAATAACTCACTCAAAGAAAGAAAGAAAGAGAGAGAGAGAGGAGAGAGAGAGAGAGAGAGAGAGAGAGAGAGAGAGAGAGAGAGAGGGAGGGAGGGAGGGAGGGAGGGAGGAAGGAAGGAAGGAAGGAAGGAAGGAAGGAAGGAAGGAAGCCAACCACGCAGGCAGTAGTGGCACATGTGTTTGATTGCAGCACTCAGGAGGCAGAGGCCTGTGGATCTCAGAGTTCAAGGACAGTCTGGTCTACAAAGTAAGTTCTAGGACAGATAGAGTACATAGAGAAACTCTGTCTCAAACAAAACAAAACAAAACAAAACAAAACCAAACCAAACCAAACCAAACCAAACCAAACAACAAAAAACTGAAAATAAAAGAAAATGTAGGGAAATTGATGGAAATAGAAAATATGCTGAGTCAAATAACCCAGACCCAAAATGGCATGCATAGTATATATTTGCTGATAGTGGATATTAGCCAAAAAGTACAGCATAACCATGTTAAACCTTACAGAAGTAAAATAAGATTAGCCCAAGTGAGGATGCTTCAATCCCGCTTAGAAGGGTCACATTTACCCCCCTCCCCTTTGCCATTACTGATAAGGAAAGGGTCTTGTCAGTTATCCTAACTGTCCATTTGGCAATTTAATTCACAAGCTGATGTATTTCACAACAAGTTGCAAAAATAATTTTTTTTGATTTTGTGCTGCACAATATCGAGAAGTAAAAGTTGGATTTGGGATTAACTTCTTCCAGTTGCAAATTATTTCTTTTACTAACCTCAAGTTTAAAAACTTCCTGACATTAAAGTAAAATGGTAAATTCTAGAAGAGACTAATCAGAGAACATGATCAAAAGGTTCTATTATTTCTCAAGTGTGTACAATAGGGTGTGCATTTTTTATTTTTAAAATTATTTGTTTATTTGGGAGCACTTGTACCATAACACATGTGTAAAGGCTAGGAAACAATTGGCAGGGGTCAATTCTTGTGTGTGCCAAAGATGAAACTCAATCACCTTTAGCCTCTGAACCATTACCTCAACCCCATTACAAGAATTTCACAATGCCTAAGACTAGTTTATGATTGACAGGAAGCTGGATGCCTCAGATGTTAACAGTGGTATAACACTGTTGTACAAGCAAGTTTCTAGGGGAAATTGTGGTGGCAGCTTGTTTCCAATTCAATCAAATCAACCTGCATGGAAAGATGTACAATAGCCTTCTTATATTGAAACAGGTTCTGCAATATACACTCCAGAAAATATGTTATGTCATCTAACAGAATTCTGCAGCACTTCTATACATTTTGGTTTATGCACTGAATCAAGATGCTATATTCTAGCACTCACATGTTAAAAATAAGTAATTGTTTAAGTGAAAGTATGTTCAGTTATGTAATTCTAGAATCTTTATTTTACTTGATAGAACCAGTTTCCTACCCATCTGAGGGCTTTAATTTCTATTTGAATTGGATTCTAAGTTTTCTAGATATTAGCAGCATAACCCTACAGCTTAATATCATGATTTTGTCAAATCCCTGTTGCTGAGGTCAAACAACTTATAAAGAAAAGTAGTTTTCATAAAAAGTTTAATAAAAAGTAGCTTTATCTTTATACCGGAAGAAAGATTCTGGATTTATCTGAAGACCCATATTGTGAAATCACAATGAAAATACTTGAGAAACTTGACTGGATTCAATTTGTTTCTTTTATTTGCATATCTCCCTTTCATCTCTAGTCCTCCTTAATAAAATTCATCTTCTATTTTGATAGATAAGAAATTCTCTGTGTGTGTGTGTGTGTGTGTGTGTGTGTGCAAGCATGTGTATGCTTGTGAATTTTTCAATTGTTAATTCTTTTTCTAGACAATCTCTTTAATTTCCAACATTTATAATATAAAACCACTGTTGTTAGAGATGCTCTTCTGCAGCTTTTGGCTTTGTTTCTCATGGAAATAAACAAGGAACTATGATGATGTGATAACTCTTATGAAGAAAACAACCTATTAATTCTCCCAGGCTTTTGGGGACATATTTGCTGTGTGTAGGAAAGATGAAAATGAAGATGGAGAATTTCATAGGGACAAAACTGAAATAAAAATGAAAATATAAAAATAACCTCAGTGTGAAGTTACATATCCATGTTATTTCAGCAAAATTGAAAGTCAAATTACTAATATTTTTTTTAGTCTAGGAATTTCTTGATGATAAAAGGAATGTTATGGCTGCCACCATCTTTGCTGCTGCTTGGACTGGACAAGTGGACCTAGGTACCCCAGATATCCCGAGTTTAAGATCTCTGGGCCGCCAGGCAGTGACCTGCTCACAGGAGCTAGGCAGAGCAGCAGTTCCTGTGTGCCAGCCAGGCGTGGGTTCTCTGCCCTGCAGGATGTCCTGCACTCGGAGGACTCCCAGCTGCCATCTCTGCTTCTGTTTGGAGAGGACAAGCAGCCCCAGGTACCCGAGATATCCCGAGTTTAAGATCTCTGAGGACTCAGGCTGCCAGGCAGCGACCTGTGCACAGGATCTGGGCAGAAAGGTGGTTCATCTGTGTGCCAGCAAGGCCTGGGTCTTGTGCCCTGTGGGGTGGTGAGCACTTGGAGGGGCAAAAGGTAAAAGTAGAAATGTTACTAACAGAAATCAAGGCAATATGGCAGCATCTGAACCCAATTCTCCGACACCATCTTGGCTACCTGACAGAGCAGACAAGCAGCATCAGGTGCACAGAGACAACCGAGTATAACATTGCTTGGAGCAAGATACACCAGAGATCCAACAGGACCCAAGAGGAGGGCAGCATATCAGTAATCTGTGCCAGGGGAAACCCAGTCATCCAGTGGTGGGGAAATAGGCTTATGGGCCCACAGGGGGTTCAAGCACCAGCCGGTGACTGCAGGACCAACTAACGCCAGAGATAACCAGATGGCAAAAGGTAAAAGTAGGAATATTACTAACAGAAATCAAGGCAATATGGCAGCATCCGAACCCAATTCTCCGACAGCAGTAAGTCCTGGATACCCCAATACACCAGAAAAACAAGATTTAGATCTAAAATCACTGGTCATGATGCTGTTAGAGGAACACAAGAAGGACATAAATAAATCTCTTAAAGAAATACAGGAGAAAATGGATTAAAAGTTAGAAGCCCTTACAAGGCAAACACAAAATTCATTTAAAGAAATTCAGGAGAATATGGATCAAAAGTTAGAAGCCCATAAGGGGGAAATGCAAAAATCACTTAAGGAAATACAGGAGAACGTGGGTCAACAGTCAGAAGTCATGAAAGAGGAAACACAAAAATCTCTTAAAGAATTACATGAAAACACAAACAAGCAAGTGAAAGATCTGAGCAAAATGATCCAGAATCTAAAAACAGAAGTAGAAACAACTAAGTAATCGCAAAGGGAGACAACTTTGGTGATAGGAAACCATGGGAAGAAATCAGGGGCCATAGATGCGAATATCAACAATAGAATAAAAGAGATAGAAGAAAGAATCTCAGATGCCAAAGATAACATAGAAACCATTAACGAAAGAGTCAAAGAAAATGCAAAATGCAAAAAGCTTGCAACCCAAAACAGACTGGACCAAAACAGAAATACCTCTTTTCACAGAAAAATCAAAACCCCAAATATACTAAATAAAGAAAGAATATTAAAGGCAGTAAGACAAAAAAGGCAAGTAACAGATAAAGGAAGACCTATAAGAATTACACCAGACTACTCATCAGAGACCATGAAAGCTAGAAGATCCTGGGCAGATCTCATGTAGACTCTAAGAGAACACAAAGTTTAGCCTAAACTACTATACTCAGCAAAACTCTCACTCGCCATAGATGGAGAAACCAAGATATTCCATGACAAAACCAAATTTGCACGACATCTTTCAACAAACCCAGCCCTACAAAGGATAATAGGGTGAAAACTCCAATAAAAGGAGAGAAACTACACCCTGGAAGAATCAAGATAGAAACCCCCTCTCATCAAACCCAAAGGAAGAGAACCACTCAAATATAAAAATAACACCCAAAATGTCAGGAAGTAATAATTACTATTCCTTAATATCTCTTAACATCAATGGACTCAATTCCCCAATAAAAAGACACAGACTAACAGACTGGATACTGAAACAGGACCCTACATTTTGCTGCATACAGGAACACATCTCAGTGTCAAAGACAAATAATACCTTAGAGTAAAAGGCTGGAAGACAATTTTACAAGAAATGGTCTCAGGAAACAAGCCGGAGTAGCCATTCTAATATCAGATAAAATTGACTTTCAACCTAAAGTCATCAAAAGAGACACGGAAGGAAACTTCTTGCTGGTCAAAGGAAAAATCCACCAGGAAGAACTCTCAAATCTGAACATCTATGCTCCAAATACAAGGGCACCATCTTTCATAAAAGAAACTTTACTAAAGCTCAAAGCACACCTTGCACCTAACACAATAATTGTGGGTGACTTCAACTCTCCACTCTCCTCAATGGACTGATCAGGAAAACAGAAACTAAACAGGGCACAGTGAAACTAATAGAAGCTTTGGACCAATGAGATTTAACATATATATATAATTTCATCCTAAAGCAAAAGAATATACCTTTTTCTCATCACCTCATGGTACATTCTAAAAAATTGGTCACAAGACAGACCTCAACAAATATAAGATGGAACTAATCCCATGCCTCCTATCACTATGGAATAAAAAGTGGTCTTCAATAGCAACAAATACAGCAGAAAGCCCACATACACATATACTCTACTCAATGATATCTTGGTCAAGGAAGAAATGAAGAAAGAAATCAAAGACTTTTTAGAATTTAATGAAAACGAAGGCACAACTTACCCAAATCTATGGGACACAATGAAAGCAGTGCTAAGTTGAAAACTCATAACCCTGAGTGCCTCCAAAAAGAAACTGGAGAGAACATACACTAGCAGCTTAACTGCACACCTGAAAGCCCTGGAACAAAAAGAAGCTAATTTGCCCAGGAGGAGTAGAAGACAGGAAATCATCAACCTCAGGGCTGAAATCAATCAAGTAGAAACAAAGAGAACCATACAAAGAATCAACAAAACCAGGGGCTAGTTCTTTGAGAAAATGAACAAGATATATAAACCCTTAGCCAGACTAACAAAAGGGCATAGACATAGTATCCAAATTAATAAAATTAGAAATGAAAAGGGTGATATAACAACAGAAATGGAGGAAACTGAAAAAAATCATCACATCCTACTACAAAAGGCTATACTCAACACAACTGGAAAATCTGGAGGAAATGGACAATTTCCTAGACAGATACCAAATACCAAAATGAAATCAGGATCAAATAGATCAACTAAACAGTCCCATAACCCCTAAAGAAATAGAAGGGTTCATAGGATGTCTTCCATCCCAAAAAAGCACAGGACCAGATGGATTCAGTGCAGAATTCTATCAAACCTTCAAAGAAGACCTAACATCAACACTCTTCAAACTATTCCACAAAATAGAAACAGAAGGAACTTTACCCAACTTGCTCTATGAAGACATAATTACCCTGATAGCAAAACCACACAAAGATCCAACAAAGAAAGAGAACTTCAGGCCAATTTTCCCTATGAATATCAATGCAAAAATACTAAATAAAATTCTTGCCAACTGAATCCAAGAACACATAGAAACAATCATCCACAATGATCCAGTAGGCTTCATTCCAGGGATGCAGGGAAGGTTCAATATATGGAAACCCATCCATGCAATCCACTACATAAATAAACTCAAAGAAAAAAAACACATGATCATTTCATTAGATGCTGAAAAAGCATTTGACAAAATTCAGCATCCTTTCATGCTAAAAGTCTTGGAAAGAACAGGAATTCAAGGCCCATACCTAAACATAGTAAATGCAATTTATAGCAAGCCGGTAGCCAACATCAAACTAAATGCAAATAAACTTGAAGCAATCCCTCTAAAATTAGGGACTAGACAAGGCTGCCCTCTCTCTCCATATCTTTTCAATATAGTACTTAAAATTCTAGCCACAGCAATTAGACAACATTAGGAGGTCAAAAGGATACAAATCGGAAAGGAAGAAGTGAAACTTTCACTATTTGCAGATGATATGATAGTATACTTAAGTGACCCAAAAAACTCCAACAGAGAACTCCTATAGCTGAAAAACAACTTCAGCAAAGTGGCTGGTTATAAAATAAACTCCGGCAACTCAGTAGCCTTCCTGTACTCAAAGGATAAGTAGGCTGAGAAAAAATTTAGGGAAATAACACCCTTCACAATAGCCACAAGCAATATAAAGTATCTTGGTGTAACTTTAACCAAACAAGTGATTGAGCTGTATGACAGTAACTTCAAGTCTTTGAAGAAAGAAATTGATGAAGACCTCAGACAATGGAAAAATCTTCCATGCTCTTGGATTGGCAGGACTAATATAGTAAAAATGGCCATCTTGCCAAAAGCAATCTATAGATTCAATGCAATCCCCATCAAAATCCAAAATCAATTCTTCATAGATTTAGAAAGAGCAATTCTCAAATTCATCTGGAATAACAAAAAACCCAGGATAGCTAAAACTATTCTCAACAATAAAAGGACTTCTGGGGGAATCAATATCCCTGACCTCAAGCAGTAGTACAGAACAATTGTGATAAAAACTGCATGGTATTGGTACAGTGACAGGCAAGTAGATTAATGGAATAGAATTGAAGATCTGGAAATTAACCCACAGAATTATGGTCACTTGATCTTTGATAAAGGAGCTACAACCATCTTGTGGTAAAAAGAGCCTTTTCAACAAATGGTGCTAGTTCAACTGTAGGTCAGTATGCAGAAGAATGCGATTTGATCCACTCTTATCTCCTCATATTAAGCATAACTCCAAATGGATCAAGGACCTCCACATAAAACAGACACACTGAAACTATAGAAAAGAAACTGGGGAAGAACCTTGAGGACATACGCACAGGGGAAATTTCCTGAACACCAATAGGTTATGCTGTAAGATCAATAATAGACAAATGGGACCTCATATAATTACAAAGGTTTTGTAAGGCAAAGGACACTGTCAGAAGGACAAAACAGCAACCAACTAATTAGAAAAAGATCTTCACAAACCCCACATCAGACAGAGGGTTAATATCCAATATATACAATTATATCGAAAAAACTCAAGAAGGTAGACCTCAGAGAACCAAATAACCCTATTAAAAAATTGGGAGAGATCTAAACAATGAATTTTCCCCTGAAGAAATTCGAATGGCTGAGAAGCACCTTAGAAATGTTCAACATCATTAGTCATTAGGGAAATGCAAATCAAAACAACCCTGAGATTTCGCCTCACGCCAGTCAGAAGGGCTAAGATTAAACACTCAGGAGACAACAGGTGTTGGTGAGGATATGAAGAAAGAACACTCCTCCACTGCTGGTTGGATTGCAAGATGGTACAACCACTATGGAAATCAGTCTGGTGGTTTCTCAGAAAATTGGGCATGACACTTCCAGAAGAACCTGTCATACCACTCCTGGGCATAAATGCAGAGGATTACCCTGCAGGCAACAAGGATACATGCTTCACTATGTTCATAGCAGCCTTGTTTATAATAGCCAGAATTTGGAAAGAACCCATATGTCCCTCAATGGAGGAATGGATACAGCAAATGTGGTATATTTATACAATGGAATACTACTAAGCAATTAAAAACAATGAATTCATGAAATTTGTAGGCAAATGGTTAGAACTGGAAAATATCATCCTAAGTGAGCTAAACCAATCACAAAAGAATACACATGGAATGCAATAACTGATAAGTGGATATTGATTAGCCCAGAAGCTCTGAATACTCAAGACACAATTAGCAAATAATATGATTCCCAAGAAGAAGGGAGGAATGGGCCCTGGTCCTGAAAAGACTTAATCCAGTATTGTAGGGGAGTACCAGAACAGAGAAATGGGAGGGGTGATTGGGGAATGGGCAGAGGGAAGAGGATTTATGGGACATATGGTGAGGGGGGAACTGGGAAAGAGGAAAGCATTAGGAATGTATACAAAGAATATAGAAAATTTATAAAAAGTAAAAAAAAAATAGGAGTGTTATGAAGGCTAACCACTATCTTCTATGATTAATTCAGCAATAAATTATTATATGTCAAAGTATAATTATGATTAGACTAATATCATTTAGTGACTACATACCATTAAACTGATGCTAATATAATGTGTTTTAAATAATTAAATGGTTGGACTTGGTGGTGCAAATATTTAATTTCAACATATGGCAGGCAGAGGCAGGAAGATTTTTTTGTGCATTTAAGGCGAGTCTGGTCTACATAGTGAATTCTAGCTCAATCAGATCTGAAAGTTAGACCACATCTCAAAAAATTATTTAAACATTCCATTCAAAGAGGTATTAACATAGTGGATCCATATCTAGAGAAAAAAAACTAGTTTTTACATTTTACTTCACCTATGTGAATGTTTCTTTTTCCATTTAAAATTAAAAATTTGGGTACCAATTCAGAAATCTTTAAATATAGCTCATTATGCTGGGAAGATTGCTCTGTGGTTAAAACAGTTTCTGAACAAGTAAAAAGATCACAGAATGATACATAGTACTCATTAAAGTGGTTGAAGCTCACTTGTAGTTTCAGTCTTGAAAGGCAGAGACAGAGAATCATCAGGGTAGGCTAGATAGCCATACCAGTTTTGTAGGTGACCTCTAGGTTCAAGTTAGGGACACCATTTCAATGAAATGTAGAGAGTCATCAAAGAAGACAGGTTATTAACTAACCATAAGTCTTCACATGCACTTTTGCATATTTGTACATGTACCAGCACACATCTTTGTTTACACATTCAAGCAAACACACATAAATATACATACCAAAACAAACAAATGCTTCAAAAGATTCTTTTTTTATTTAATCGTTTTTATTGGATATTTTATTTTTTTACATTTCAAATGTGATTCCCTTTGCCTCTTTCCCCTCCAGAAGGCCCCTAACCCATCCTCCCATCCTGCTTCTATAATGGTGCTTCCCTACCAACCACCCACTTCTACTTCCTGGCCCTTGCATCCCCTACACTGGGACATCGAGCCTTCACGGGACCAAGTACCACTCCTCCCATTGATGTTCAACAAGGACATTCTCTGCTACATATCTGGCCGGAGCCATGGGTCCCAACATGTGTACTCTGGTTGGTAGTTTAGTCCCTGGGAGCTCTGGGGAGTCTGGTTGCTTCAGATTGTTGTTCCTTCTAAGGGTTGCAATATTTAAGCTTAATTTTTACACTCCAGATTTTATTCCCTTCCAAGTTCACCCTCTGACTGTTCTGAATCCCATACCTCCTCCCCACTTTTGTTCCCACATCTTACTTTTATTTTATTTATTTGCAAAGCTTTTGTGTGGATTGTAACAGTGACAATACCAGATTACACTTCCTCCAGTAGTGGGTTCCTCTTTAGCATGTTCTCATTAGCACCTCTTTTTACTTGTTTATTTCCTAAAAACCATTATGACTGGGGTGAGAGTCAATTTCAAAGTGGTTTCAATTTTCATTTCTCTGTTCACTGAAAATGTTGAACACTTAATTTTTACTTATTTGTTTAGTTTTGTGTTTCTTCACTCGAAAACTGTCTTTTCAGTTCATTAGTCCATTTATTGATTGGGATCTTGGGTTCTTTTTGCTGTTTAATGTTTCCTGTAATCCATATATTCTCTGTTTCTCTTGCATAGTTTATTCTTCATGCATTGAATCTATACTGCTTTACAGCCAGTGTTAGCCTACAGTAAGTAAACAGCTGAAAGTGATTGTTTACCAATCCCAGGATTAGGCTTCACAAGAACTCACACATTTCTACTTGTCCTCTTTTTATCTTAGTCATGAATGTAAAATCATACCCAAACTGTGAAGCTGGAGAGATGGTTCAGCAATTAACAGCACTTCTTGGAGAACATGTGGATTCAGTTTTCATCAACAGCATGGTGGATAACTTGGGCCTGAAATTCTAGTTCCATAAGATCAGATGACAACATCTAGCCTCTGAAGGTACTACAAAAATGTGATACATAAACATGAATGCAGGCAAAACACATAAGTGCACATGCGCGTGTGTGCACGTGCGCGCGCGCGCGCGCCACACACACACACATATATATATATAATTTTTAAAAGGTTTATACTCAGACTTTCTCAGTTTCTCAGTGATGAGGGATACATGAACTATGGTGAGGGCTCCAATTATCCTAAATGACAATAGGATATTATCAACTAATAGCCAGCCAGTTCTTTAAAGAATTATTGGATATCTAAAGAGTTTTCTTTGCAAGACATGATGCTAGACCATTGAGGCTTGTTTGTTTGAAGCATTGTCTTATTAGCTAACTGTGCACTGAATTAAAACAATTTAAACTTCTTACCTTATTTGGTACAGTCTTCTTTCCAACATGATCTAATCATTTGCTCCTTGAAGACATTATCTGATGGGATTTCACCTATTCTGGCGAGCTTTATGTATAGCTAAGTTTGAAATTCCCTTTTGAGAATTCCCAGAGCAAACCTCTTTCTTTTTCAGAGTGAAATAGGTGTTGGATGATTTCCACTTTATAGAATTGGATGATTTAAACTTATGAAAAGCATTAAGACAAAGAATGTAACTCAATATTATCTTGACATCTTCAGTATTCTAATAATACCCTATCATAATTCTTGAATAAGTAACATTAGCCAAGCACCATGGAATAGGAAACTTTCCTACTTTTTTAAAGTTTACATAAAATAAAATGTCCCATATTGTGAGGACTCCCTGGTCTCTCTTTTTTTGCTTAAGGCAGATTGGGATTTGACTGTAACACTTTAGCTGACTTTAAAGATATGTGATAATTTTAGGCCATCTTGCCTTGGGTCACTATGGACAGACTGCAGCTGGGGTCAGGGGCATGGAAAGAGACCTAGCTTAGCATTGACTACCCTGTCAGGCTCTTGCCTGAGCCCAGAGCCAGAGCAGCTCAGCAGGAGGTCTGTGCACTAACAGCTCAGAGGTGAACCCAGAGATAGATCAGCTCGGCGGGTGGTCTCTGCACCAACCCACATAGGCACCAATCTGCTAGTGGGTCTGGGCCTGGAGTACAACCAGAGGTCTACATCTTGCCTCAGGACACCATAGACAGCTAACCAGACAGAGCCCTGTGGACTGAGAGCACCACCATCTTGGTTCTAGCAGTCCAACCAGGGAACCTCTGGTCCTGCAGGGAATCCTGTGGTTAGACAGAGTCCTGAGACCTGCCACCATCTAGGACCTGGTGGCCTGAACAGGTCACCATAGCGAACCAACAGAGGAGCCCAGGTCACCATAAAGATCTAATAGACGAGCCCAGATTGGTGGGAAAAAAAGATCTGATTCTTAAGAGCTGGCAACTAGGCAGGCCAGGAGGACACCACGAGAGGCCAATTGCAGGTTCTGCAGCAAGCCTGGGGATGACTTAGGTCCAGCCCAGCAGAGCTGAGGAGATAATTAGGAGCCCAGTAGTGGAAACATACCTGTCTCCACCTCGGGTGCTCGGACACCCTCTATAACAGCAGCGCCAAAGGCCAGGCTCACAGGAGCTTCAAACACCAACCAGTAACAACAAGACCAACTAACTTCAGAGATAAACAGATGGCAAAAGGCAAACCTAGGAACATTACTAACAGAAATCAAGGCAATATGGCAGCATCTGAACCCAATTCGCCAACCATGGCAAGTCCAGGTTACCCCAACACACCAGAAAAATAAGAGGTTGATTTAAAAGCACAGCTCCTGATGCTGCTAGAGGAACACAAAAAAGACATAAACAAATCTCTTAAAGAAATGCAGGGGAACAGGAATAGGGTAGAAGCCCTTACAATGCAAACACAAAAATCACTTAAAGAACTCCAGGAGAATATGGATCAACAGACAGAAGAGGAAATGAGAAAATCACTTAAAAAATGCAGGAGAAATTGAGTCAACAGGCAGAAGTCATGAAAGAGGAAACACAAAAATCTCTTAAAGAATTGCAAGGAAACACAAACAAAGAAATGAAGGAACTGAGCAAAACCATCCAAGATCTGAACACAGAGGTAGAAAAAACTAAGAAATCACAAAGGGAGACAACTTTGGAGATAGAAAACCTTGGGAAGAAATCAGAGGTAGTAGATGAAAATATCAACAACAGAATACAAGAGATAGAGGTAAGAATATAAGATGCTGAAGATAACATAGTAACAATCTCATATGCTGAAGATACCATAGTAACCATTGACTCGACAGTCAAAGAAAATGCAAAATGCAAAAGGCTTGTAACCCAAAACATCCAGGAAATCCAGGATACAATGAGAAGACCAAATCTAAGGATTATAGGGATAGATGAGAGTGATCATCTACAATTTAAAGGGCCAGCAAATATCTTCAACAAAATTATGGAAGAAAACTTCCAAAACCTAAAGAGAGAGATGCCATGAATATACAAGAAGCCTATAGAGCTCCCAACATACTGGACCAGAACAGAAATACCTCCCATCACATAATAATCCAAACCCCAAACGTACTAAACAAAGAAATAATATTAAGGCCAGCAAGAGAAAAAGGCCAAGTAACATATACAGAAGACCTATCAGAAACACACCAGACTTCTCTCCAGAGACCATGAAAGCTAGAAGATCCTGGGCAGATCTCATGCAGACTCTAAGATAACACAAATGTCAGCCAATACTAATATACCCAGCAAACTCTCAATCAACTTAGATGGAGAAATCAAAATATTCCTTGACAAGAACAAATTTACACAATATCTTTCCACTAACCCAGCTCTACAAAGGATAATAGGAGGAAAACTCCAATACAAGGAGGGAAAAGGCACCCAAGAAAAAGTAAGATAGTAACATTCTTCCATCAAATAAAAAAGAAGATAACCACTCAAAAACAAAAATAACATCAAGAATGACAGGAAGAAATAATCACTATTCCTTAATGCCTCTCAACCTCAGTAGACTCAATTAGCCGATAAAAAGACATAGACTACATACTGGATATGGAAACAGGACCTTACAATTTGCTGCATACAGGAAACACACCTCAGGTTCAAAGACAAACACTACCTTAGAGTAAAAGGCTGAAAGACAATTTTGCAAGCAAATGGTCGCAGGGAGCAAGCTGGAATAGCCATTCTAATATCACATAAAATTGACTTTCAACCTAAAGTCATCAAAAGAGACACAGAAGGTCACTTCTAGCTAGTCAAAGGAAAAATCCACCAAGAAGAACTCACAGTTCTAAACATCTATGCTCCAAATGCAAGGGAACCTTTATTCGTAAAAGAAACTTTACTAAAGCTCAAAGCACACATTGCACCAGCACAATAATTATGGGGGACCTCAACACTCCACTATCCTCAATGGACAGAGCAGGCAATGGAAACTAAGCAGGGACACAGGGAAACTCATTGAAACGTTGGACGAATTGGATTTAACACATACACACACACACACACACACACACACACACACACACGTGTGTGTGTGTGTGTGTGTGTGTGTGTGTGTGTGTATAAACATTTCATCCTAAAGCAAAAGACTATACCTTTTTCTCAGAACCTCATGGTACCTTCTCCAAAATCGACCATATAATTGGTCACAAGATAGACCTCAGCAAATATAAAAAGTTCGAACTAATCCCATGCCTCCTATCGTATCACCATGGAGTAAGAGTGTACTTCAATAGCAACAAAAACAACAGAAAATCCTCATACACGTGGAGGCTGAACAATATTCTACTCAATGATACCTTAGTCAAGGAAGAAATAAAGAAAGAAATCAAAGACTTTTTAGAATTTAATGAAAATAAAGGCACAACATACCCAAATCTATGGGACACAATGAAAGCAGTGCTAAGAGGAAAACTCATAGCCCTGAGTATCTCCAAAAAGAAACAGGAGAGAGCATATACTAGCAACTTAATGGGTCACCTGAAAGCTCTAGAACAAAAAGAAGCTATTTTACCCAGGAGGAGTAGAAGACGGGAAATCATCAAACTCAGGGCTGAAATCAATCAAGTTTAAACAAAGAGAACTATAAAAGGATTCAACAAAAACAGGAGCTGGTTCTTTGAATAAATCAACAAGATATATAAACCCCTAACCAGTCTTACCAAAGGGCACAGAGACAGTATTCAAATTAACAAAATTAGAAATTAAAAGGGAGATATAACAACAGAAACAGAGGAAATTCAAAAAATCATCAGATCCTGCTACAAAAGCCTATACTCAATACAGCTGTGGATTATATGGACAACTGTGGAGTATATGGACAATGTGGAGGAAATGGACAATTTCCTAGACAGATACCAAATACCAAAATTAAATCAGAATCAAATAACCCCCCAAAGAAATAGAAGGGGTCAAAGAAAGTCTTCCAACCAAAAAAAGCACAGGACTAGATGGTTTTAGTGCAGAATTCTATCAGACCTTCAAAGAAGACCTAATATCTATACTCTTCAAACTTTTCCACAAAATAGAAACAGAAGGAACACTACCCAACTCATTTTACGAAGCCACAATTACACGGATGCCAAAACCACACAAAGATCCAACAAAGAAAGAGAACTTCAGACCAATCTCCCTTATGATCATCAATGCAAAAATACTCAATAAAATTCTTGCCAACTGAATCCAAGAACACATCAAAACAATAATTCACTATGATCAAGTTGGCTTCACTCTAGGGATGCAGGGATGGTTCAATATATGGAAATCCATCAATGTAATCCCCTACATAAACAAACTCAAAGAAAAAAACACCTGGACATCTAATTTTATGCTGAAAAAGCATTTGACAATATTCAGCATCCTTTCATGCTAGAAGTCCTGGAAAGAACAGGAATTCAAGGCCCATACCTAAACATAGTAAAAGCAATTTGCAGCAGACCAGTAGCCAACATCAAAGTAAATGGAGAGAAACTTGAAGCAGTCCCACCAAAATCAGGGACTAGACAAGGCTGACCCCTCTCACCATCTCTCTTCAATATAGTACTTGAGGTACTAGCTAGAGCAATTCGACAACATAAGGAAGTCAAAGGGATACAAATTGGAAAGGAAGAAGTCAAAATCTCACTATTCACAGATGATATAAGAGTATACTTAAGTGACCCAAAAAACTCCACCAGAGAACTCCAACAACTGATAAACAGCTTCAGCAAAGTGGCTGGTTATATAATCACCTCAAGCAAATCAGTAGCCTTCCTATACTCAAAGAATAAGTAGGTTGAGAAAGAAATTAGGGAAATGACACCCTTCACAACAGCCACAAACAATATAAAGTATCTTGGTGTGACTCTAACCAAACAAGTGAAAGATTTGTATGACAAAAACTTCAGGTCTCTGAAGAAGGAAATGGAAGAAGGCCTCAGAAAATGGAAAAAATCTTCTATGCTCATGGTTTGGCAGGATTAATATAGTTAAATGGCAATCTTGCCAAAAGCAATATACAGATTCAATGCAATCCTCTTCAAAATCCCAATTCAGTTCTTCATAGAGTTAGAAAGAGCAATTCTCAAATTCATCTGGAATAACAAAAAATTCAGGATAGATAAAACTATCATCAACAATAAAAGAACTTCTGAGAGAATCAGTTTCCTGGACCTCAAGCAATACTAAAGAGCAGTAGTGTTAAAAAAAAATGCATGGTATTGGTACATTGACAGGCAAGTAGATCAATGGAATAGGATTGAAGACCCAGAAGTGAACCCACACATCTATGGCCAATTGATCTTCAACAAAAGAGCTGAAAACGTACAGTGGAAAAAAGATAGCCTTTTCAACAAATGGTGCTGGCTCAACTGGAGGTCAACATGCAGAAGAATGAGAATTGATCCACTCTTATCTCCTTGCACTAAGCTCAACTCCAAGTGGATCAAGGAATTCCACATAAAACCAGACACACTAAAATTAATAGAAAGAAACTGGGTAAGACCCTTGAGGACATTGGCTCAGGGGAAAATTCCTGAACAGAACACCAATTGCTTATGCTCTAAGATCAAGAATAGACAAATGGGACCTCATAAAATTACAAAGTTTCTGGAAAGCAAAAGACACTGTCAAAAGAACAAATCCGCAACCAACAAATTGGGAAAAGATTTTCACCAACCCTACATCTGACAGAGGGCTTAATATCCAATGTATCAAGGAACCCAAGAACTTAGACCCCAGAAAACCAAATAACCCCATTCAAAATGGAGTACAGAGCTAAACAAAGACTTTTCACCTGAAGAAATTCAGATGGCTGAGAAACACCTTAAAAAATCTTGAACATCATTAGTCATTAGAGAAATGCAAATCAAAACAACCCTGAGATTTCACCTCACACCAGTCAGAATGGCTAAGATTAAAAACTCAGAAGACATCAGGTATTGGCGAGGATGTGAAGAAAGAGGAACACTCCTCCAATGCTGGTGGGACTGCAAGCTGGTACAACCACTCTGGAAATCATGCTGGCAGTTCTTCAGAAAACTGGACATAATACTTTTGGAGGACCCAGCCATACCACTCCTGAGCATGTACCCAGAAGATTCCCCAGCATGCAATAAAGATACATGCTCCACTATGTTCAAAGCAGCCTTATTTATAATAGCCAGAAGCTGGAAAGAACCCAGATATCCCTCAACAGAGGAATGGATACAAAAAATGTGGTATATATACACAATGGAGTACTATTCAGCCATTAGAAACAATGAATTCATGATATTCTTAGAGAAATGGATGGAGCTGGAGAGCATCATACTAAGTGAGGTGACCCAGTCTCAAAAGAATACCCATGGTATGCATTCACTGATAAGTGGATATTAGCCTAGAATCTTGGGTCACTAAAGACACAATCTACATAGCAATGGATGTCTGACAAGATTAAGGAGTTGAGACTGGTGCTGGAAAGAATCAAGGCATCAGTGTTTGGGAATACCAGAACAGGGAAGTGAGAAGGAGTGGATAGGGGAACAGCGGGAGGGAAAAGGGCATGTGGGACCTTTGTGGGGCAGGGACCCAGAAAAGGGGAAATGAAATGTAAGTATAGAATATATACAATAAAAAAATATGTGATAATTTTAAAGCTCGTTTGTCTGTGGCTTAGCTTACTTGCATTCAACTTTTACGTCTTGGTCTTCTTACAGTCAAAGCTACTGAAGTGAATTCTGTCTTCCTGGTGGAAAATACTTTTCAAATTATAACAATGACATATCTTGAATGGCTCCTCCCAAAATGCAGACATACATGCATTTCATTCAGTTTTCACCTAACATTTAAAGAGACATGTATTTTCTAATTAAACTCTAAATTTATTTTTCAAAGATTGAATATTTATTACAAAGTTGTATCAATTTATATACTTTTTAAAACACCAAATACAGGGCACTGTATACTAGTATATTTTGATGATAATTTAAACTCCATTGTTCTTGTCCTTAAATTTGAATTACTTTCTAAATGGTATTCTAATTGCCTAAAATAGTTTGTAGAGTTTCTAAAGGTACATAATTTCAGTGTAAGTTGCAGCTGATATACTAAAAAAATCACTTTTATTGTAAGGTTCTTAATATTTGAAACTTTTCAACAATCTTCCCGACAACAGAAACTTCTGGTTCCATCATTACACTTTCAGAATTTTCTATTTAAGTTTTAGAGTAGGACTAGGTTGTGTACATATAGAGATTAAGGTATGTCCTACACAAAAGGTTTTTTTAAAAATGTTTTGCATACTGTTCTGAATTTCTAGGATCCTACTATAAAAATATTATGTGATAAGTAGATAGTCAGTACCTTTATAAAGAACAGATTATTCATATACTCTGTATGAAAGTCACATCAGCTTATTAACATTATGGTAGAATCCCTTATGCAACATAACTAATATAAGTTAGATAACCAACCATTTTATGAAGGTCAAATCTAGGCTGATGTTATTGAATTTGGGATTATATCTTGTGCCCCAATACAGGTTTGGCACCCATCCTCATTAAGTCATTAAAAGAGTCAAATTAATAGTAAAATTCAGAAAAAGGAGACTTATTTCATGCTGCAACACAGGAAAGAAAAACAAACAATTAGAGGCTTCACATATGGGTGAACACCCTAACTCTGTCTTGTAGGATCTGAGCTGATTTTGAAGTTTAAACAGAGAGCCATGGATGTGCATATCTATTCAGTTCTAGTCAAGGTATAGTCCCATTTGTCACTGACATTTTGTCTAGGCTTCACTTTCCTCCTATAAGGTGGTCTGACAGCTTATTAGAACTCTTAGGAAATCTCTACTGGGGAAACAAATCCCCCCTCTGGCTGGGGCCTATTACTTTTCTCCCAGAATGTGATTCATAAGAAATTCCCATTTCACTGGGGTTCAATATTGCAACAGTCTGTCAGACTGAGAAACACAAATGTATCTTTAGACTATCTTCATTTCTGCAAGGTCAGTTACTATGAGAGACATCTAAAGGGCTAGAAACGTGCTGTAAAGCACACTTGTTTATCATTTTATTTCTTTCGGAGCATATATGTCAAATGAGATAAAATATCTAAGACTGCCTTTATGTTCAAAAGTAGCTTACAAATACAAGAATTATTCTGTTTTATTAAACAGTGAATAGGACCTTCAGAGCAATTTTATCATAAAAGTTTTTGATATGTAGGAGTTGATATGGGCAAGGTACAATTGGGATTGATGCAAGTAAGGTATTACATGACAATAATTTCTGAGAAATGTAACAGAATGTCTTTCTAAGTTATGTGTCAGGATAGATCTAAGATAGCTGTGAAATGATGAATAGCCTGAGGCATTTACTTTTTAAAAAATTCTTAAAGCATTACACTGTAGAGAATCCTTGATATCCTGCTATGGACTAGGTTACAAAGACTGAACTATCTATGATGAACCCCAAAAGGAAAGGTTATAACATGTGAAAAGGAAGCATATAAGAACATTTCACACTAAGTGGCTATTATAAACTAAATATAAGATAATGTACATGGAAATTCTTTGAACATTATGTAGTACTCCAAAAAAATCAGGGATATTTACAAATGGAATTATTACTTTTACAGATTTTACTGGAGGTATGGATTCACTTGTCTGTAGAAAGCAAGCTGACCTATTGTACCAAAGACAATTTGGCTTTCTAAAAAGTTATACCTTTAGAATATTTTTGGTTGTGTAGAGTATTTATCACTGTAGTGTAATGAGTCTAATTCTTGTGCATTAAGTTGTGCATGTATATCCAATGAATTCTACATTTTTAGCTGAATAAGGGTCATGAAGCAATTATTGTCTATTCTGGATCTTGACTCACATTTTCTCTTGAGCCTATCCTTATTTGGCCCAAGGTAAATAGTGAAATCATATCAAATGGGTCAAAGTCTCACGATTTCTAATTTTCAGAAATAATTTTCCAATTCGGCTAACCAGTAACTGTATTTTTAAAAATCCACAATACAATCAGAATATTAATTAAGTTATGACAGAGAAAATACACCTTTAAATAGTTGCTTGATTTAAGGGGAATGGATACTTAATTTTTCTGATTTCAAATATATATATATATACATACATACATATGTATCATCCTTCATTAGCTTCTCTTATTCTCCTTCTCATTATTCCTACAATTGGAGCTCTTCTTTTGGCAAAATTACTTCTTAAATAATTTTCTAATTCTTAAATCATAATCTAATATTTAATAGAAAACAGCCAAAATGTGTGCAAAGAACTAACATTTTAACATTGAGGCAGTTATAGTAAAATTAAGAAAATATAACCAACAACACAGACAAGTCTAAAAAATATGTTGAGCCCACAGGTTTATCCAGTTTCTTTTTTTTAGTCTTAACTCATGGAGGAGAGAGAATTAATGTGAATCTGGTAGATTATGTTACTTCTTAGCATATAAAAACTAGGCCCCAATTTTGCTCTTTACATTTTCTCTAATTTCATTTACGCAGCCTATATATGTGCTGGTTTTAATATGGTTGGCCTAGGGAATTGTACTATTAGGAGGTGTGGCCTTGTTGGATTACTGTGGCCTTGTTACATGAAGTATGTCACTGTGGGAATGAGCTTTGAGACCCTACTCCTAGATACTTGAGAGTCATTCTTTTCCTGCTTGTCTTCAGAAGTAAATGTAGAACTCTCAGCTCATCCAGTGCCATGCCAGCTGGGATGCTGCAGTGATTCTGCCTTGATGATAATTGATTGAACCTCTAAACTATAAGCCAAATCTAATTAAATGTCCTTTATAAGAGTTGCCTTAGTCATAGTGTCTCTTCACAGCAATGGAAACCCTGACCAAGACAAATGAGTTGATATAACATGCCAAGAAAGTGTTAGGTAACACCTAACATAGGACATAGGTGATACTCAGCTAGATATTAACAGTTGGAATTGATAAGAAGACTTGCACACTGGTGTATTATTTTGTTTAATCTGGTGCAAGAGAATAACTATTGTAGTTTTAGAGTTCAGCACAGGCAACACCAACAATTTTGGCATGACGATGTGTTACACATTATTGAGAGGTAGTATTATAGTAGAAGGGTGCCAATACCTTTGAGCTTTTCTATGTGTGTTGCCATGTAAAAGACATTAGTAAACAGGATATTAGCAGAAATTTGAAAGGTTCTTGATCATTGAAGCTTTTCTTCACTTGTTTCTCCTTAGAACACTCATTTTATCACATGATTAAATCTATGATAGTGTTTTGTTTTTGAAGATGAATAAGCATGTGAATGAATACAGAGATTAGTCTTTATAATGGAGGGGCACTAGAAGTAGCCTGACAACCACCAGATGCATGTAAATCCCACCATGGGCTTTTTATTGTTAAAATTGCCTGAAGTTCTTTTGCTGTGATAAACACCAAAGCAATGTGGGAGTGGAAATGGGTAATTTTACTTAAACTTTCAGGTCACAGCACATTGATGTTGAAATTCAATATAAGAACTTAAGAAGGAATTTGGAGCACAAGTAATGGATGAAATATCCTTACTGGCTCTTGCTCAGCCAAAGACACGTACTTAACTTACCCCACCTTACACAGCCTAGACCCACATGCTTCGGTGTGGTATTGCCCACAAAGAGCTGTATCTGTCGATTTTAATAATCAGCTATAGCAATTTCTCACAGATTTGGCCACAGGTTAATGCTTCCTTAACTGAGGTTTCCTCTTCCTTGGTGACTCTAAGTCACATAGACTCTTAGACTCTAAGTTGACAATATAAACTAGCCAGCATGCCAAGGTTATCCACATACTAACATAAAATTAAATTGGTAATTCTCTTCACATGAAAAAAATAGAACTCAAGATTAATATATAACTAAGCATAAGAAGTACAGCCATAAATCTCTTGGAAGAAAAAAATATGTGAATGTTTTGATAGTGGAGTAGGAAACAGTTTCTTTATTATTATTATTATTATTTATTTTCTATATTCTTTGTTGACATTCCAAATGATTTTCGCTTTCCTGGTTCGGATGTAAAAAATATATGTAACAAAGAAAATAGTTTTGTGTTCCTTGGGAACTATTACTACACAAACTATCCCTACCACTTCATTGTTTTATAGCATTATTAGTAGTTATAACTTTCTTAATCTGTAAAATATAAATATTATTTATATCCTAAAATTTTGTATATATTATATTTAAAATATTAATGTCCATTAATGGCATAACCTATAGAAAAATGATATGTTTCTATTTCTGCCTCACCCCATTGTTATCTTTTTTTTAATTTTATGGAAAAAACAGGGTAGACAATTCAATTAATGATGGTGAGAAACTATGGAGTAAGCTGAAGAATATTCATATCATGAATCAGAAAGTAGAATGTACCAGGAATTGAGCTTGGTGTGTATGTTTCAAAGGCTTGCCCTTCTCAATGGGTAGTTTTTATTTCTGGCATTTCTTTTTTTTTCAGATGACCAGTACTCTGACATCATAGAGCCCTTCTGTTCCACTCACCTTGGTATATATCTGGTATCCAGGAGACATTAGTGTTTGTCACACGAGGTGTTACAAAACTTCTAACTTTGCTGAGCTCAGTTCATGTTTAAGGATTAATAAACTGATAAACTGAGAAAACTGACCATAATGTTGCATTCTGCTCTTGGGAAGCAGAGGCAGGAAGGTTGGGCTTCCTAGGCTCATACTAAAATACTGTTTGGGAAGTAAACAAACCAAAAAGAAAATGGAGAAGAATGCTCATCCATGGTTAACTATACGTACATGCTTAGCCTAATTTGAATTGGCAATCTTTAATCTCCATAGAATATGCTGCATATCATCTCATGGAGGCCAACACAGTGTATATATTCCTTAGGTGAAAACCCACCCAGAAGATGTAGTATCTAGTGGTGAGTGAAAAGTATCACTATTCCAACTCCTAAACCCTTCCATTAAAAAGATGAAAATTGACAGCTTTTGCATCGACCCTCGCTGCGAATCACAGCCTGGGGGGTGCAGGATCACCTATACTGTTATACGTAGGGACACTTAGATTTCTTATACTTTGACCACAGGCACCATACACACAGAACACTGCTCCCTTTTAGAGTGGTTCTTCTTTCCATTTTTAATTGATTTTTACAGTAATATAATAGTTCTTAGTATTTATGATTGATTGGCAAAATTGTCCTCCATTGTCTTGAGCATTTGGATAATTGGTCTCAGTTGGTGGCTATCTGAATAGGTTTAAGAGGTATGGCCTTGTTGGAGGAAATATGTTACTGAGGGCAGGCTTTGAGAGTAAAAAACTCTAGACACTAATTCAATCTTTCTGCTTTGTGCTTGTGATTCAAGATCTGAGCCCTAAATTTTCTGTTCTGTTGGCATGCCTGCTGCTTGCTGCCATGTATCTCTGCCACATCAGACACTTTTCCCTCTGGAACTGTAAGCTAAATAAACTCTTTTTTTCTATAAATTGCCTTGGTTTTATCACAAGGTAAAAGTAGCTAAGATAATATTCATGTTTTTCTTTTGTATCTTGTGTTTATTTCACAGTTCTCATAAATAACAGATATTTTAGCACATGTAATATTTTCAGAATTATAGAATTAGCCTTACTTTATTTATAATTACTATAATGATTATATTTTCTTTTTATTACATTTATTTATACATGTACATACAGAAACACTATTGTCATGGCACATGTATGGAGCCAAAGAAACAACCTGGGGAGCTAGTTCTCTCTAGGTACCATGTAGGTTCAGGTGATTGAACTCATATCCTACAATTAGATGTTCAATACTCTTACCTCCTGAGCCATCTTCCTGGCACTATGATTTTATATTTTACTTATTATTTATGCTTTTCCACTATGGCTGTACTACCACACTTGAAAGATAATTGATGCCTGAGTTAAGATGAGTCAGTGAATCAGCAGCACTAAGCAACCACAAACTCCTAGAGGTTTGTACGTGAGTGAATATAAAAATTTAAGAGCTATTAATTTTTTCAGCATCAAATTTAACCTTTTTTTAATGAATCTGTGAAATGGGATTAGGAATATTAATATCAAGTTTAAATAATTACCACAAAATCTAGTTAATTAGCTTAGAAGAAAAGTTAAGTTTGATTTTCTTAAAGATCATGTTTACTAGGTTTCCATAAATGAAAAACAGTAAAGATGTCAAATGAGCTGAATGACAAAGGTCATCAGTGTTTGAAGCTGCAAAGCCAGTTGAGGTAAAGCAGAGAGTGTTATCTCTACCTGATCTAATGGAAACCAAACAGTCAGAGAATTAGGCAATTCTTTAGTCATTTATTAAATTGTAGTGCTTGAAATTTGGATGCTTGCATAGGCTAACTATACAAAAGTGGCTAACTCAAGGATCTTCATTTGGTACATTTATTGGTAGTATTCAGTAACATACTTTTGTGTCCCTTCTCTTTTATTAAATGTAATGTATATATTTATAAGTGGAAATTTCTGATATCTTTGAAAACTCAGTTTTGTTTTGTGATGTTTTTGTGGAAACTGTCTTAGGAGAGAATATTTTGCTGATGTAAACATGGAAGATGTTCTGCTAAGAACAGACACATGGTATTCTTCTGGAAAAATGACATATGAGGTGTTGTTAGAGCAGATGCTTGAGAAAACATGCAATGTTTGGAAAGGGTATAAGTATAACACAGCAGACAGTGAAGGAAGCATTGTAGCATTGGTTTACCTTGCCACTCTTTGAAGATCTTCCTTGTGCTTTGATGACATTGGTCTTACTGACCATTCTGACATATTGGTTCACCTTGCCTTTTTCTCTGATCATCACTTGTTGTGACTCCAGAGAGTGAAAAAGACCAAAGAATTTCTTATGATATTCTGGTGGCTTCTTGCTACTTCTGAAGACTTGGGCCAATTGGAAGAAACTTGTTGATTCCTCTTGATTGAACTTCTGTTGTTGATTTGTCAATGGTGTTTGTGAGTGGATCCAGCTACCACTGCTGATTCATGTGAACTAAAATACTTGTAACCTTGTAATGAAGATTGGAACCACTCCAAAGAACAATTTCTGAACAGGTCCACATACCCCTTTGCCCTATCAACTTTTACTTTCTGCTACTTCTGGTGGATGGTGGGCTAGAAGGGAAAATAAAGAATTTAAGAACACTTATTAAAGTAAGTTTTGGAAAATCTAAGTCAAACATTTATTTTTGTTTTAAATTTTTATCCTTTGAAAATTTCGTGCATGTATGTAATAAATTATGTTCATATGCACCTCTACACTTTGATTTTTTTCCTATCCTCAGCTTCCCACCCCATGATTAAGTCTCCACTCCTATGTCTTTATTAGTTTTCCTATTCTATTGATAGAAAACATTTGGTAAGAAACTCGTTATTGGTTGGGGGTATCTGCATCTGACTTTCAGCTGCTTTTTGTGCCTCTTGGAGGCACTGCAAGGCTCTTCTCTGTCAGGACACCATAGCATCAATAATAGTGTCAGGCCTTGGAGATTCCCCTTGAGCTGGATCCCAATTTTGGCAGGTCATTGGCCCTCATTTACCTCACTCTTTTCTCCATTTTTTTCTTTGCTGTTCTTTTTGGCAGGGACAACTCTGGGTCAGAGTTTTTGACTGTGGGATGCCAACCCCATCCCTCCACTTGATGCTCTGTCTTTCCATTGGAGGTGACCCCACAAGTTCCCATTCCCCACAATTGGACATTTCATCTAAGATTCATCCATCTGAGTCTTGGAGTGAGTCTCACTTCCAACAAGCTGAGGAAGAGGGTGATCCCATAGAAAGACCAGCAATCTTAACTATCTTAGACCCATGAAATCCCTCTGACACCAAGCCACCAGCCAGGAAGCATACACTAGCTGATATGAGGCCACTGACACATGTACAGCAGAAGACTGCCTGTTATGGACTCAATGCAAGAAGAAATACTTAACCCTCAAGAGACTTGAGGCGCCAGGGAGTGGGGAGGTCTGGTAGAGTGTGTGGTCAGGGGGGGGGCATCCTCTTGGAGACAAGGGAGGAGGAATGGAATGAGGAACTGCTGGAGGGAAGACCAGGAAGGAAATAAGGACCAGATTGTTTAAAAAGATTAAATAATAATAATAGTAATAATAATGATGATGATGATGATGATGATGATGAAACTGTATTGTAGTGACAGTGTGAAAAGTGAAAAGCTTTGGGTAAAAATGTTTTCTCAATGTAGAGTTTAGGTCATGTTTGTTGGAATGTACATATTTGAACATAATTACTTTGGATACAAACAGTATGAAATAAAGACAACATGAGAAGAGCTATAAAACTGAATCAGGTATTAAAAGCATTTACTGCTCTTTCAGAGGACCAGGGTTTGGTTTCCAACACCCACACTGGGAAGCCTATAACTTTCTTGTAACTACAGATCCAGGGAATCTGATACTATATTCTATACTACATTATCGCCCACATACAAGTGACAAATACTCATATACCCATAAATAAAAATGAATCCTTTTTAAGACATGACCTCAATATGTACCTGAAACTTAGAAATCTGCATGCCTCTGCTTCCCAAGTACTGTGATTAAATGGATATATAATCATTCCTACACCTATAGGAATAAATTTCTTAAAAATAAAGGACAACATAAGAATAGGAGATAATTATATATTTTATATATCAGTGGGCCAATGCTATGTTCATTTCATCAACAAGTAGAACAGAAGTCTTTAAGAAACTACAGAGAAGACAAGAAGACTAATCATATACTATGTTAAATCTGTTAACTTACCATAAACACATATGATCAAAGATTGACAGCGTCTTATTTTTGTTAGTTTTTTATGTATTTACATTTCAAATGTTATTTCTTTTCCACATTTTCCCTATGCTAACCAACTATCTCATTCCCATCTCCCTCCACAAAAGATGGTCCAATATATAACAAGGACACATGCTCCACTATGCTCATAGCTACCTTATTTATAATAGCCAGAAGCTGGAAAGAACCCAGATGTCCAACAACAGAGGAATAGATACAGAAAATGTGGTTCATTTACACAAATAAGTACTACTCAGCTATTAAAAACAATGACTTCATAAAATTTGCAGGGAAATAGATAGAACTTGAAAATTTCATCCCGGATATTGATTCCCCCAGAAGTTCTTTTACTGTTGAGAATAGTTTTAGCTATCCTGGGTTTTTTGTTATTCCAGATGAGTTAGAGAATTGCTCTTTCTAACTCTATGAAGAATGGAGTTGGGATTTTGATGGGGATTGAGTTAAATCTGTATTTTGCTTTTGGCAAGATGGCCACTTTAACTATATTAATCCTGCCAATGCATGAGCATGGAAGATTTTTCCATTTTCTGAGGTCTTCTACAATTTCCTTCTTCAAAGGCTTGAAGATCTTGTCATACAGATCTGTCACATGTTTGGTAGTCACACTAAGATCTTTTATATTGTTTGTGGCTATTGTGAAGGGTGTCATTTCCCTAATTTCTTTCTTAGTCTGCTTATCCTTTGAGTATAGGAAGGCTACTGATTTGCTTGAGGTGATTTTATAACCAGCCACTTTGCTGAAGTTGTTTTTTATCAGCTGTATGAGTTGTCTTTTGGAGGTTTTTTTTTGTTTTTGTTTTGTTTTTGTTTGTTTGTTTGTTTTTTTGGTTTTTTTTTTTTTTGGTCACATACGTATACTATCATATCATCTGCAAATAGTGATATTTTGACTTCCTCTTTTCCAATTTGTATCCCTTTGACTTCCTTATGTTGTCTAATCGCTCTACCTAGTACCTCAAGTACTATACTGAAAAGATACGGAGAGAGGGTGCAGCCTTGTCTAGTCCCTGAATTTAGTGAGATTGCTTCAAGTTTCTCTCCATTTAGTTTGATATTGGCCTCTGGTTTGCGGTATATTGCTTTTACTATTTTTAGGAATGGGCCTTGAATTCCTGTTCTTTCCAAGACTTTTAGAATGAAAGGATGCTGAATTTTGTCAAATGCTTTTTCAGCATCTAATGAAATGACCATGTCGGTTTTTTTTTTTTTTTTTTTTTAGTTTGTTTATGTAGTGGATTGCATTGATGTATTTCTGTATATTGAACCATCCCTGAATTCCTGGGATGAAGCCTACTTGATCATGGTGAATGATCATTTTGATGTGTTCTTGGATTCAGTTGGCAAGAATTTTATTGAGTATTTTTGCATTGATGTCCAAAAGGGAAATTGGTCTGAAGTTCTCTTTCTTTGTTGGATCTTTGTGTGGTCTTGTTATCAGAGTAGTTGTGGCTTCATAGAATGAGTTGGGTAGTGTTCCTTCTATTTCTATTTTGTGGAATAGTTTGAAGAGTATTGGTGTTAGGTCTTCTTTGAAGGTCTGATAGAATTCTGCATTAAAACTATATGGTTCTGTGCTTTTTTTGTTTGGAAGACTTTCTATGACCCCTTCTATTTCTTTAGGGGTTATGGGACTGTTTAGATGATCTATTTGGTCTTGATTTAATTTTGTATTTGGTATCTGTATAGGAAATTGTCCATTTCCTCCAGATTATTCAGGTGTGTTGAGTATAGGCTTTTGTAATAGGATCTGATGATTTTTTGAATTTCCTCAGTTTCTGTTGTTATATCTCCCTTTTCATTTCTAATCTTGTTAATTTGGATACTGAAACCAACAGAAAAGAAACTGGGGAAGACTCTTGAGGACATGGGCACAGGGGAAAGTTCCTGAACATAACACTAAGAGCTTATGCTCTAAGATCAAGAATTGACGAATGGGACCTCATAAAATTACAAAGTTTCTGTAAGGCAAAGGACACTGTCAAAAGGACAAATTGGCAACCAACAAACTGGGAAAATATCTTCACCAACCCTACATCTGACAGAGGGCTATTATCCAATATATACAGAGAACTCAAGTAGTTATACACAAGAAAACCAAATAACCCTATTAAAAATGGGGTACAGAGCTAAACAAAGAATTTTTACCTGAAGAACTTCAGATGGCTAAGAAGCACCTTAAGAAATGTTCAACATCATTAGTCATTAGGGAAATGAAAGTCAAAACAACCCTGAGATTTCACCTCACACTAGTCAGAATGGCTAAGATCAAAAACTCAGGAGACAGCAGGTGTTGAGGAGGATCTGGAGAAAGAGGAACTCTCCTCCACTGCTCGGGGGATTGTAAGCTGGTACAGCCACTCTAGAAATTAGTCTGGTGCTTCCTCAGAAAACTGGGCAGGACACTTCCAGAGAACCCTGCTATACCACTCCTGGGCATATACCCAGAGGATTCCATAGCATGTAATAAGAATACATGCTCCACTATGTTCATAGCAGCCCTATATAAAATAGCCAGAAGCTAGAAAGAACACAGATGTCCCTCAACAGAAGAATGGATAAAAAATGTGGTATAGATACTCAATGGATTACAATTTAGCTATTAGAAACAATGAATTCATGAAATTCTTAGACAAATGAATGGAGCTAGAGAACATCATACTAAGTGAGGTAACCCAGTCTCAAAAGAACACTCATGGTATGCACTCACTGATATGTGGATATTAGCCTAGAAGCTTGGAATACCCAAGACACAATCCACATATCAAATGACGTCCAAGAAGAAGGAAGGTATGGCTCCTGGTTCTGGAAAGGCTCAGTGCAGCTGTGAAGGGGAATACCAGAACAGGGAAGTGGGAAGGGGTGGATCGGGGAACTGGGGGAAGGGAAAAAAGGCTTATGGGACTTTCTGGGAAGGGGGAGCCAGGAAAGGGGAAATCATTTGAATTGTAAGTAAAGAATATATCAAATAAAAAAAGATAAAATATCATCCTGAATGAGGTAACACAGTGACAAATGAACACACATGATATATGCTCACTGATAAGTGGATATTAGCTAAAATGCTCAGAATATCCACAATGTTCAACATCCTTAGTCATCAGAGAAATGCAAATCAAAAGAACCCTGAGATTTCATGTCACACCAATCAGAATGGCTAAGATCAAAATGCCAGGAGACAGCAGGTGTTGTTAAGGATGTGAAAGAGAAACACTCCTCCATTTCTGGTGGGATTGCAACCTGGTAAAACCACTCTGGAAATCAGTTTGGCAGTTCCTCAGAAAACTGGGCATAATTCTACCAGAGAACCCTGTTATACCATTCCTGGGCATATACCCAGAGGATTATCCAGCACGTAATAAGCACATATGCTCCACTATGTCCATAGCAGCCTTATTTTTAATAGCAAGAAGCTGGAAAGGACCCAAATGTCCCTCAACGGAGGAATGGATACAAAAAAATGTGGTATATTTACACAATGGAATACTACTCAACTATTTAAAACAATGAATTCATGAAGTTCTTAAGCAAATGGGTGGAACTGAAAAATATCATCCTAAGTGAGGTTACCCAATCACAAACAAACCTCATGAAATGCACTCACTGATAAGTAGATATTTGCCCAGAAGCTTGGAATACCCAAGACACAATTCACATATCAAATGATGCCCAAGAAGAAGGAAGAACAAAGGATGGATACTCTGGTCCTTCTTAGAAGGAGAAACAAAATAACCACAGAAGGAGATACAGAGACAAAGTGTGGAGCAGAGTATGAGGGAAAGACCATTCAGAGACTACCCCACCTAGTGATCCATCCCATATACAGTTAAAAAAAACCCAGACACTAGTATGGATGCCCACAAGTATTTGCTGACTGGAGCGATATATAGCTGTCACCTGGAAGGCTCTGCTAGTGCATGACAAATACAGAGGGGGACACTCTCAGCTACCCATTGAACTGAGCACAGGGTCCCCAATGGGGGAATCTAGAGAATATACCCAAGGAGCTGAAGGGATTTGTAGCGTCATAGGAGAAACAAAGATATTAGCCACCCAGTAATCCCAGAGCTTCCATGGACAAAACCATCAACCAGATAGTACACATGGTGTTTTCCATGGCTCCAAACACAAAGGCAGCAGAGGATGGCTTTGTGGGAGATCAAAGGGGGAGAGGCCCTTGGTCCTGGAAAGGCTCAATGCCACACTGTAAGGGAATAGCAGGACAAGGAGATGGTTGATTGAAGTACAGGGCTGGGGATGGCTTATGGGATTTTCATGGGGGTGAACCAGGAAGGGAGAATCATTTGAAATATAAGTTAAGATTATATCTAATAAAAATTAAAAAAGAAATTATTTGCCCTCTGAGAACATGGGGATTACCATCTTCTGTGATCTCAATCTCTAGAAAGGAACAATATATGCTTTCTAACTATCACAATAAAGAAAGGAAGCATTATAGTGACCAGCCACACCTTGGCCTCATGCACATGGAGATAAATTAGTAAAGGAGAAGAAATGCCTCCTTATGCTGTATATAAAATCTTCTTGTGTTTGGGATTCCCAGTGAGAGGAAGGTCTTGACTCCAGCTTCATCAATGAAAGGAATCTGGCTTTGTCCAAATACTTGACAGGATCTGGAAAAATTGACTCAGACTATATGTATATATGTATATATGTATATATATATACATATATATATGTATATATATACATATATATGTATATATATATAATTTTCATTTTTATTTTTATTTAACGAATAAAATTTATTTTAAAATATAAAAAAGTAGTGGTTTTAATGTTTGAAAGAAGGCCTCAAGTGCCTATGCAAGGATTGCTAGAAAATTTTTAGTTAACTTTACTTGGAGTGAAAATAAAAGAGGCACACCATAATCACATAAGAGTTGGGTTGTTTTCATAATGTAAAGTTTAATATGGGCATGATTTCTTTGTCTCTTATTCAAGTCAGATTTGTTGAATTCCCATAGTCACCAAAGACCCTCATTTAAAGAATATTCTTTACATCCTATTACCTTTAAAGAATAATCTAAGTAGGTTTGATAAATTAAATAATAAATGCCAAGAGATTCCACAAGCTATTTATAAAGTATTTAGAATGTTGCAGCACTAATATTGGGAGAGATTAGATAGTTCTTATCTGTCACTGACAACGCAACCTTCTAATCAGCCACCAGTGAGTCATAGAAAGTTTTACAATTGTTACATTAAAGGTTAAACATAATTGGTGATAGTTTAACTTTCTTAACCACTACAGTAGCTTCTGTTATAAGTTTAGCTGTAACAGTCTTTTGAGTTCATGGTTTAAGCACTTATTTGTATCTCAAAGGGTAATACCAAGTTGTTATGAGTAAAATTCTTAATGTGTCCATAAAATGTTCCTGAAGAAAAATATAACCTAGGAGAATTAGAGTACAATGAATTAAATATGCATAGGTAATTTTAATTATTTTATTTATGAAGTATCTTTCTCTTAGGAACACAACATTTTGGGGAGGCTGTATCTTTGTCTGCTTTACTTGCTATCCTTGGAGCTATAGTTTTGACGACATAAACTCTGAAAAAGGTAAGATTGTTTGGGATGAACATATAAGGATATTTCTTTCTATCTCTGACATTTGTAAGTTGCTATGCATTTTGGTTAAATGGAGTTATTGGTTATTGTCTTTATCAAGTGAGGTAGTGACTACTGCTTCAGAATCAATAACTGCTGTTTTTCAACTTTGTGTTACTTTTTTTCCTAACCAATTAGTTGTTTAGGCATATGAAATAGCTGCTGATTTTGGCTACTTTATAATTTAATCTAGGCATATCAAACTAGATTATTTTTACTTATGTGTTCTTATAAATTTTTATGTCAAGGTCATACAAGCCCAAATTAGGATCCATTCTGAAGATCAATACTAGATAATGCAATTATGATTATCTAGCATCTCCTGTTCAATAGAATCTATGGACTTTCTGGAGAAGAATGCTCTAGACCAGAGATGTCTTCTACATATATAATAGGCAGGCCATTTTGTCATATGAATTTGTTTCTTCTTCACTCACAAAGAGTAAAATTCAAATTAATATTGCAAAGGGTCTCATAATTTATAAGCTCAGCAATGATAAAATGGCCTCATTTGGATGAGTAATGGTATAAGTAATAAGGCATATCTTTACATTTTTCACATGCTTTTAATGGACTTTTGTATGATAAAAATTCATTGAAAAACCTACAAACCAAAATGAGATAACCCTTAGAAGTTGCAGCATTATACCTAGGAATAATTTTTATAAGTATTTGCACAAATATATAAACAATAATCTTAGAAGCGTTGGTTAAAATGGCAAAAGAATGGAAATAAATCAAATGCCTACCAATAGAGCATGTCAAAATAATTCAGTGTCCTTTTTATGTAATAATAAATAGCTCTATTAAGTTAACCAAGACAACTATATATGTACAGACAAGCAGTACTTACTGAAACACATTTTTAAGAGGAAGAGGGCCAAATATACAACAGTATATAACTACTGTCATTGGGGTTATTTATTACATCTGTATATAATTTTCTTGCATATATACCTAACAAATGAGAAAAAGATTTTGCATTCAGAATTGAGCTCCCTGAATATAGTGTAATGTAGAAAAGATTATTATTCAATCAAATGAAAGTCTCTGGCTCTTTTTCATGTATAACATATGAAAACAACCTGCCCTAGTAACTAATTTTTAGCCACAGTTTTTCTATGGCAATAGAGTGAAGCAGATAACACGGAAGCAGAATGTGAATGTGCTTGGGAATTTTGATCTACCCATACATGCACTACTGTGACTGCCATGGAAATAATATGCTCAGCTGCAACTACCCATCTACCCTGAGCTCCAAAATGACATATATGTATTATTCCCAAAATTAACCAAAAGGTAAGGTTAAAGTTTATATAACTCACAATCTAAAGAGTGAATACTCTTGGCAATTTAAAATTTATGAGCTAGAGGAAAAATGTTTAATGATATATGTTACTATGGTTTATGTAGTAGTTACATTTCTGCTGCTGTGTTTAACAATTTACAGAAATTTAATAAGGCAATTTAGAGAAAGAAGAGGACATTTTTATCCTACATTTATGTAAGGATAATCATCCATCATGTCTGAAAGGCATAATAAAACATGGGCAGCATGGCAGCATGTAGAGGAATTCTAATCCAGCAACATGAATGGTTTGGGCAAAGGATCATTGTGGGTTAAAATGGTGATCTGCATCTTTCCAGGGCTCAGGTGGTTGGGAGAGGCAGACTCAGGAAGTTTCATTACAAACACTCCACTCCACCGAAGACAGGCAGGCATCAAGCTGTGGATTGCCACAGGACCCCGTTCCAGGGGTGGGGAAACACAGTCTGGGGTACCTGGGGAACCGATGGTGGCCTGCTTGTGGGTCTCTGGGTTGCACAGAGCCTAAGGTAACAGGTTCTGAGTCTTAGGCACAGCACATGCCTCTGGATGTCATGGAAGAGCTGAGAATGGACTGCCTGCACTGGCTCTAGCCTAGGGCCAAAGGGAAAAGGGCAGGAGGAGAGCT
The DNA here is from genome assembly GCA_964023405.1 of Apodemus agrarius. NCBI lineage: Eukaryota > Metazoa > Chordata > Mammalia > Rodentia > Muridae > Apodemus > Apodemus agrarius. The sequence goes on from OZ030010.1 coordinate 50,890,689, forward strand.
CTGGCTGGTTCCCACGGGGACAGAGTCCTTGGTTTCCTCTGTCAGCTGCTTGGCTTGGCAGAAACCACATCTGGGGGCACAGAGAGTTTTCCTGCATGAGAAACTAGATGCAGCTCTTTAGAGGAAGACCTGCTCCATGCTGGTCCAGATGAGAAGAGGCAGTCCGTGGATTTAAGACATTTATTTGAAAAGATATGGAGAGAGAGGGCAGCCTTGTCTAGTCCCTGATTTTAGTGGGAATGCTTCAAGTTTCTCTCCATTTATTTTGATGTTGGCTACTGGTTTGCTGTAGATTGCTTTTACTATGTTTAGGTATGGGCCTTGAATTCCTGCTCTTTCAAAGACTTTTAACGTGAAAGGATGCTGAATTTTGTCGAATGCTTTTTCAGCATCTAATGAGATGACCATGTGGTTTTTCTCTTTCAGTTTGTTTATGTAGTGAATTACATTGATGGATTTCCATATATTGAACCATCCCTGCATCCCTGGGATGAGCCTACATGATCATGGTGAATGATCATTTTGATGTGCTCTTGGATTCGGTTGGCAAGAATTTTATTTAGTATTTTTGCATAGACATTCATAAGAGAAATTGCCCTGTAGTTCTCTTTCTTTGTTGGATCTTTTTGTGGTTTAGGTATTAGCGTAATTGTGGCTTCGAAGAATGAGTTGGGCAGTGTCCCTTCTGTCTCTATTTTGTGGAATAGTTTGAAAAGTATTGGTGTTAAGTCTTCTTTGAAGGTCTGGTAGAATTCTGCATTAAAATGATCTGGTCCCGTACTTTTTTTGGTTGGGAGGCTTTCTATAACCTGTCCTATTACTTTAGGGGTTATGGGACTATTTAGCTGATCTACTTGATGCTGATTTAATTTTGGTATTTGGTATCTGTCTAGGAAATTGTCCATTTCCTCCAGATTCTCCAGTTGTTTTGAGTATAGACCTTTGTAGTAGGATCTGATGATCTTTTGAATTTCCTAGTACTTGAAGTTCTAGCGAGAGCAATTAGAAAACATAAGGAAGTCAAAGGGATAAAAATTGGAAAGGAAGAAGTCAAACTATCATTATTTGAAGACGATATGATAGTTTACTTAAGCGACCCATAAAACTCCACCAGAGAACTTGTACAGCTGATAAACAACTTCAGCAAAGTGGCAGGTTATAAAATTAACTCAAGCAAATCAGTAGCCTTCTTTTACTCAACGGACAAGCAGGCTGAAAAAGAAGTTACGGAAATGACACCCTTCACAATAGCCACAAACAACATAAAGTACCTTGGCGTAACTCTAACCAAACAAGTGAAAGATCTGTACAACAGGAACTTCAAGTCCTTGAAGAAAGAAATCGAAGAAGACCTCAGAAGATGGAAAAATATTTCTTGCTCCTGGATTGGCAGGATCAATATAGTAAAAATGGCCATCTTGCCAAAAGCAATATACATATTCAATGCGATCCCCATCAAAATCCCAAATCAATTCTTCATAGATCTAGAAAGAGCAATTCTCAAATTCATCTGGAGCAACAAAAACCCCAGTATAGCTAAAACTATTCTCAACAATAAAAGGACTTCTGGGGGAATCTATATCCCTGACCTTAAGCAGTACTACAGAGCAATTGTGTTAAAAACTGCATGGTATTGGTACAGCAACAGGCAAGTAGATCAATGGAATAGGATTGAAGACCCAGAAATTAACCCACAGACTTATGGTCACTTGATCTTTGATAAAGGAGCCACAACCATCCAGTGGAATAAAGATAGCCTTTTCAACAAATGGTGCTGGTTCAACTGGAGGTCAACATGCAGAAGAATGCGAATTGACCCACTCTTATCTCTTTGCACTAAGATCAACTCCAAGTGGATCAAGGACCTCCACATAAAACCAGACACACTGAAACTATTAGAAAAGAAATTTGGGAAGACCCTGGAGGACATGGGCACAGGGGAAATGTTCCTGAACAGAACACCAATAGCTTATGCTCTAAGATCAAGAATTGACAAATGGGACCTCATAAAATTACATAGTTTCTGCAAGGCAAAGGACACTGTCAGAAGGACAAAACGGCAACCAACAAAGTGGGAAAAGATCTTCACCAACCCCACATCCGACAGAGGGCTAATATCCAATATATACAAAGAACTCAAGAAGTTAGACCGCAAAGAACCAAATAACCCTATCAAAAAATGGGGTACAGTGCTAAACAAAGAATTTTCACCAGAAGAAATTCAGATGGCCAAGAAACACCTTAAGAGATGTTCAACATCATTAGTCATCAGGGAAATGCAAATCAAAACAACCCTGAGATTCCACCTCACACCAGTCAGAATGGCTAAGATTAAAAACTCAAGAGACAACAAGTGCTGGCAAGGATGTGGAGAAAGAGGAACACTCCTCCACTGTTGGTGGGATTGCAAAATGTTAAAACTGCTCTGGAAATCAGTTTGGTGGTTCCTCAGAAAATTGGGCATGTCACTTCCAGAGGACCCTGTCATACCACTCCTGGGCATATACCCGGAGGATTCCCCTGCATATGATAAAGACACATGCTGCACTATTTTTATAGCAGCCTTGTTTATAATAGCCAGAAATTGGAAGGAGCCCAAATATCCCTCAAAGGATGGATGGATACAGAAAATGTGGCATATTTATACAATGGAATACTACTCAGCAATTAAAAATAATGAATTCATGCAATTTGTAGGTAAATGGTTAGACCTGGAAAATATCATCCTGAGTGAGTTAACCCAATTGCAAAAGAATACACATGAAATGCAGTCACTGATAAGTGGATATTAATGAGCCCAGAAGCCTTAAATACTCAAGGCACAATTAGCAAGTCAAATGATTCCCAAGAAGAAGAAAGGAGAGGATCCTGGGCTTGTAATGATTGGATCTAGTTTTGTAAAGAAACTGTGGGGGGAGGGGGAATGATTGGGGAATAGTTGGGGGGGAGAGGAACTATGGGATGTATGGTGGGGGGGAACTGGGAAAGGGGAAAGCCTTTGGAATATAAACATAGAATATAGAAAATAAAAATTAAAAAAAAGACATTTATTTGGTGGAGAGTTGTTGTGGGTGAAAAGTAGAGGCAGGCCATGTAGAGAGACGGGGAAGCGAATGCAGAGAGAGGGGAAGCAAGAGCAAAAGAGAGGCAAAAGTAAGAGAATATGAGAGAGAGAGAGAGAGAGAGAGAGAGAGAGAGAGAGAGAGAGAGACCAAGAAGAAACCCTTTTTATAGTAGGCTGGGACTAGGTTATTGTGGAGAGGAGCATACCTGGCTATTGCCAGGTAGATGTGCGGGTGGAGTCCTAACAGAATACCAAGGACCTGGGGTGTTACCCTACATGACTGCTGGCCACAGAATTATGGAGAGCTGAGGCCTCAATGTTAGGAGCCTAGTGTCTGAGAGTGTGGCAAATGGCCTTCGGTCCCTTGCAGAATTATTTGCTGTGTCTTCAGGATTTAAACCTAGCTCAGTCAGAACACAGGTTGCCTTTTATGGTCCCAGAGATCACGTCTAAATATATGATCTGGTTGGAATGCAAAAATGCCCCACACATTTTATCCCACTGATTGGAATATAGACCTGCCTCTGTTACCCACTTTTAATTCCAAGCAATGACATTCACTTGAGGGGCAGACAAAGTGAAGAATCAGAGAAAGATTTACAGAATGAGTAAAAGATAGGATATGCCCAACTCTCACAATAACAGACAAAAAAGAGAGGCTAACGAGAAGTAAGGGATGGAGAATTCCATTCAATTCCATTCAGCTGAATTCAGTTATGCTTAGTTCAGTTCAGATCAGGGCAGTTCAGTTTGGAGTAGTTCAGTTTGTGGAGTTCAGAGGTGATCTTTCCAAGAAGGGTAATTCAGTTCAAAGCTGAGAGAAGCCAATTTGAATCAGTCAGCTTGGAGAGGAATTTGAGCCAGAAGAGACTGAGTTGAACCAGCCATTCAGAGTTCAGAAAGAACTATATAGAATGAGTATATTTAGCATAAGTCTTGGATGCTGAAACATTTTAGGCCTAGGGTAACATACAGAAGCTGAAAGATGAAGTCTTCAAGATCCAGGCTTGCAGAAGTTTAGACTGTATGAGGCTAGAAGCTTTCAGGCCTAGGACTGGGGATCTTTAGATAGAAATGCAGTGGGCTTAGACCAAGCCATGTATTTGTAAAGCATAGGTACAGATCTTATCTCTTCATTTGATGAAATAAAAGTGACATATACATTTACAGCAAGAGGAGCAGAAAGCCAAGAGTTTATATGCTCAATTCCAAGAGTGACTTGGAAGAAGGGAGGCTAAGTTGTTTCAAAACCTGTTCTGGTGAGATATTTCCTACAGCAATGTCATATTTTGAAAAAATAAACTGCATACTTCCAACATATAATAGCTCAGAGTATGTTTTACCATTCCAAAACAAAGGCATTAGACACACTGGGGACATACTGGGCCAAAGCATGATTTCAAACTAGCAAAGCAAAAAAAAAAAATCCGTTGCTCCATGTCTAATGTGAAAGAGTGTAGATGACTCTGAACCTCTATTTTTGGTGTTTGTAACATACATCCCTGCCTTTGGCTTGTTTCATTCCCTAGATGCAGAGCTCTATAGTTATTCCACAGCTCTGACATCACCACATCTTGAGGAGGGTGGTATCCACTACAAGACAGAAGTTGTTTTCACAGCTTCACACAATGGCATCCTAGAGTTTTCACACAGGCATGGCACCTACTGTCTGGCCTCATTGACTATGAAACCATGGAAGAACAGTATAAAATTCTGCACAGTTAAGGCTATGATTTCTGTGCTGAAACATCATGATAAAAAAGCAAATTTTAGAGGAAATGGTTCATTTGGCTTATATATCTACATCACTGTTCATCATTTAAGTAAGTCAAGGCAGTAACTCAAACAGGGTAACAATCTGGAGGCAGGAACTCATGTATAGGCTGAGGAGAAATGCTGCTTACTAGTTTGCTCCTTCTGGCTTTTTTTATAGAAACCAGGATGAACAGAAGAAAGATGGGCCCATCTACAATGGGCTAGACCCTCTTCCATCAATCACTATTCAAGAAAATATTCCACAGGGGAGCCTATATCCTGAATTTTGGGAGGTGTTTTCTTAACTGAGGTTTCTGCAGTTCGGATGAGTATAACTTCTGTAATGTTGACAAAAAACGAACCAAAACAAACCCCAAAGGTGGGAACACATGAAAGAAACTATCAAGTTCTTCTACCAGTTTGGGGTAGACCCTGATTTCCTTAAACTACCTTAGTGGTAGATGACCTTTGAAACTGATTTCAAGGAGAAGAAAACACCTTAGGCTCTTTACTTCCCCAAGTTTGAAGCCTAGATGGTTTGGTTCTTTCCCTGAGACGACTTTGCATTTGTTTCCATGCAGCTTGCAGATCAGGCCTCTTTTCAATGGAGCTACTTACTCTTTAATAATTACAACTCTTGGTTCAGCACCACCCTTGGCTCTAACAGTCTGTTAAGATTAAAATAGTTATGCATAAAATATAGCTATACATTTGCTTGTTGTATATGGACTTTTGTATCTTTGAAATAATATATTGTTTATATAATCACCATTTAATAAGGAACTTTCAAAAAAGTAGTTAAATTTTACCTCCTCAAATCCAAACAAAAATATGCATACAAAATAAGAAATATCCTTAGGTTGAACAATGGTGAAACCTGAGCGTTCACCATACTGGATTGCTCATCCAACATAATTATTTGTGCTTTGAAATTATTCTATCATGTTTGATCTCTTTATCCACTGAAGCACCAATTAGACTTAAGAAAAGAAAACTTACTAAGGTGGGAGGAAAATGTGCTCACGTACACTGTAGGAAATTGTGCTTATTGTATAGAAGATGAAATTCTAGCAGATGTGTTCATAGATTTTAATTTTTTCATCTTCTATAGACCTGTTTTGAGTATAACTGAATAGATCAAATGCTTCAACATTATTTGATCTGGGACTTTATTCAGAAGATGATACTGGAATGTCTGTGTATTAAGAAAGCATGAAATCATCAAACATGAATACATTTGCCATAGATAAGGTAAAATATCTATTTCATGGTGTCCAGTTAAATATATAATTAGCAACACAAATCAAGTCATTTTATTTTTATCAAGCTTATAAGACAGGGCATAGCTCTTGCCATCTGAATTTGTACTTCACTTCATGTGGGTGAATTTGACACATTTCCATACAAATGTATGATGACAGAATGGCTATTTTGAAATTATACTACATCACTAAAACTGGAATTGTAACTCATTATATAAAATAGACTGAATATCTTGTGCCAATGTTTATTTATGGAGAAGATTCTGTCAACAAAGGACATTTATTTTAATCAGGTTCTCTTTGAAAAAGATGATCATGTATCCACGATATAGCTTATTAACTATTGAGATAAACACAAATAGAAAGCCAAGAACAGTGCTTGATCCAATATCAACTTTTGGGATGTATTTTACCTTTGTCTGAAGGTTCTAGTGATTTTCCTACATTGGCTTCCTAAGTAGTGAGGGCTATATGTGCAGGCTACCATATCTGGCTCAATCATAAACATACCATATTAGAGAAGATCTGTATATAAATATCAAATCACCACTCTTGCAGATTCTGTGACATAGAGATGGGACTCAGACATGACAGAACAATGTTGGAATTACCAAGAGAAAAGATGTCACAGAACAGAAAGAAACCCAGATAAGAGATATTGAGAATATAGAAAACAGAGGTAACACTACCATAGCACATCTTTACACTAAAGAATATTGAAGCCTTGCTATATAGACGTACAAAGTCAGGCATTATAGGGATCTTTTAGTGGGTAAAGCACTTACAAATCAAATGTGATGAACTGTGTTTGAATTCCCAGGAGTCACGCAAAGCTAAGTATAGTGGTGCATACATCTGTAGTCTCCAAAAGCACAGCAACTCTAAGTTGGAGGAGAGACAGGATATTCCCTACAAGCTGTCATCTAGCTACTCTGGTATAAAGAACAGCAAAAATCAAAAGGTATTGGCTCAAAGAAGGTGTAGCATTAGAGCTACAAACCTAAAATATCCTCTGACCTCTGCACACATATACCAAGACACCTGCACAACCTATACATATACATACATGTTTAAAATCTCTCTCTCTCTCTCTCTCTCTCTCTCTCTCTCTCTCTCTCTCTCACACACACAGAGAGAGAGAGAGAGAGAGAGAGAGAGAGAGAGAGAGAGAGAGAGAGACGAGGGAGCGAAGGAAAGAGAAGAGAGGGAGCAAGAGATCCAACCAGGCTCTGATTTGTAACCAATCACCCAAAAGAAGGCATTTGCTTCCTTCATACCTGAGGTAAAAACTTTTTGCCTCCATGAAGGGCCTTACAAGTGTGTAAATATATATCTGTTCTTTGAACAAGCTAATAAGCAATCTAACTGATCAGATGATTTACCTCAAATTATCTCCACAAGTCTCTAAAAGAAGCTTCATGGGAATATATTGTCACTATTGAAAAGTAGTATAAAAACTAACAAATATATGACTTGGTAATACTTTTATTATTAATGTATTATTCATATGACCATATAACCATGGAGATAATAACTCTCAATGTTTCAATCTCATCATTGAAGAATTTTTTTCTTGAGTGAGATAGCAATGAACTAAAAAAAAAAAACAGTGATATCTGTTTATCTGCAGAAATCTTAATTTCTTTCTATTGTTATATATTTATCTATGAAACAGACACAATAGTGCTAGTAACCTATTAACTTTTATTGTTAATGAAGACAAATTAATTGGCTTCAATTATAATGGATGTTATAGTTGAAAATATTAAATATTCTATTCTATTTACCTTACAAAATCGCTATTGTTTTTGTAGTTTTCAAAATAAATGAGGCTTTAACTATCACTAATAGTAAGATGAATATGGATGCAGTCAATTTGCACAAATCATTTTCAAGCTGATAAATATAAAAAAATCTTATATTGTTCACTAATTCATATGGACTCCACTACAATAAATGCTTGAAATTCTATGAGCAAATAGTTTCTGAAAAGCATTTGGCTGTATTCCTAGTCATTGAAGCATTGAACTCATAATACCATGAAACAATTAGTCAGACTATAAATTAACTAAGAAGCTTTACTCCCACATTACTCTGTTTAATTCCAGAAACTGGCTCTAAGAAATAAGAGACCTTTTATCAGGAATCCTAGAATAAATGGATCCTTGGACAGTTTTACTCCTCTGTGGGACATGTAGAATTTGAACAATACTCTCAGTTCTTATTAATAGTCTAATTGCATCATTCTTCTCATAAAAATAAAACCATCATTTGAGTGAAAGGTAAACCAGCACTTTGAGAACATATTATAGACAATAAATGTACTAACCCATAATTATTGTATGGCTATAAAAATAGTGAGTTACACAGGATGAGTCCAGTTTATTCAATATGTTTTTGGCAGTGCTGAGGATGGAACCCAGAGACTTACATCTTTTAGGAAAGCACCCTACACTGAACTATATCCATATCCATCAAAGTAAATCTTTATGTCCAAAGTATTTACAGTTCAACATTTACATATGAGAATAAAAATATTTCTAAAGTGATACATCTTTTTTTTAGAATATGGAGTAGATTCAAACAGATGCATCATAAATCTCAGAAATCTAGAACAAATTTTCTTCATTATGATTCATAATGTTACTTTTACAGTTTTAACAAAGATCTTACATTTATTTAGTGTGTGTGTGTGTGTGTGTGTGTGTGTGTGTGTGTGGTGTATTAATGTATCTTGGCATGTATGGAGGTCAGAGGATAAGTTCAGGATTGAATTCTATTCTTCTACTCCATAGGTTTTGGGGATCAGACACAGGTTATTAGATTTGGTAAGGGATGCTAGCCATATGACCAGTTATTATATTTTAGCTTTATAAGTTGACTGTTGTATATATAAATAAATGCATTTTCCACTTTTTAAAACTACTAATCAATCTAATAGAAGGGAAAATATAATAGAACAACTCTTACTGACAGATAAATCAAGAAAGAATTTTCCAGAAAATTTCATAATTAATAACTTGTTTTCTCTCTAGTAACTTTTTCATACAATTCATACTATAAAACTGAAAGTTATATGTCATACCCTATCTCTTTTATTTAAAAATAGTAGATGAAAGGGATTTTTTTCTAGAACAAATCGGTATGTATTCATATTTTTGTACTTGTTATAACTTTGGTCCATAAAATTTCCCACCATTTTAACTCTAGTATTGAGAGACAATATGTTATAGTTGTACTTTGTTTAGTAATAGCTTATGCTCTAAGATGAATAATCAACAAATAGGACCTTGTAAAATTTCAAAGCTTCTGAAAGGCAAAGGATATTGTCAATAGGACAAAAGGGCAATCCACAGATTGGGAAAAGATCTTTACCAATCTTACATTCAATAGAGGGCCATTATCCAATATATACAAAGAACTCAAGAAGTTACACTGCAGAGAAGCAAATAATATTATTAAAAATGGGGTACAGAGCTAACCAAAAGAAGCACCTTAAAAAATGTTCAACAACCTTAGTCATCAGTGAAATGCAAATCGAAACAGCCTTGAAATTCCACCTCACACAGATCAGAATGGTTAAAATTAAAAACTCCGTTGACAGTAGATACTGGTGAGGATGTGGATAAAGGCAAACATTCCTCCATTTTTGGTGGGATTGCAGGCTGGTACAACCACTCTGAAAGTCAGTCTGCAGGTTCCTCAGAAAATTGGACATAGTAATACCTGAAGACCCAGCTATACCACTCCTGTACATATTCCCAGAAGATGTTCCAACATGTAATAAGGAAACATGCTAGCTATACTATGTTTGTATCAGACTTATTTATGATAGTATGGAACTGAAAACATCCCAGATGTCCCTCAACAGAGGAATGGATATAGAAAATGAGTTACATTTACACAATGGAGTACTACTTAATTATTAAAACAATGACCTCATGAAATTCTTAGGCAAATGGATGGAACTAAAATATATCATCCTGAGTGAGATAACCCTGTCACAAAAGAAGACACATGGTATGTACTCACTGATAAGTGCATATTAGCCAAAAAGCTTGGAATACCCAAGACACAATTCACAGACTACATGAAGTTCAAATGAAGGAATACCAAAATGTGGATGATTTGGTCCTACTTGGAAGGGGGTAACAAAATACTCGCAAGAGAAAATATAGACAAAGTGTGGAGCAGACATTGAAGGAAAGGCCATCCAGAGATTGTCTCACCTGGGATCCATGCCATATACAGACATCAAAACGAGACACTTTCAGAGGCCAAGAAGTGCTTGCTGACATGAGCCTGATATAGCTGTCTCCTTAGAGTCTCTGCCAAAGCCTGACAAACACATAGGCATATGCTCTCAGCCAACCATTACACTGAGCACATGATCCCTAATGGAGGAGTTAGAGAAAGGACTGAAGGAGCTGAAGGGGTTTTCAACTTCACAGGGAGAACAATATCAACCAACCAGACACCCCCCACCCCTGCCCAGAGCTCTCAGGAACTAAACCACCAAAGAGTACACATGGATTGACCCATGCCTCCACCCACGTATGTAGCAGAAGTTGGCCTTGCTGGACCTTATTGGGAAGAAAAGCCCTTGGTCCTGTGAAGGCTTGATGCCCCAGTGTAGGCGAATGACAGTGCAGGGAGGCAGGAGTACATGGGTGAGTGGGTGAGCACTCTTAGAAGCAGGAGGAGGGGGTGTAATAGGGGGTTTCAAGAAGGGAAACCAGGGAACAGGATACCATTTGAAATGTAAATAAATAAAATATCCAATTAGAAAAGGAAATGAAAAAGGAAATATGCGTGAAAATTTCTCTCAATATGTATAGAGATTTGTTCTGAGGACTGAATTTTCAAGGAATACCCATTTTGAGTAGACTTTTACAATAATTTTCCCAAGGAGAAATAAATTCTCTAACTCTATTTTACTACTTTGTTATCTCTGGTTTAAAAAAAAAAAGTCTTCAGTTTCCTACCTTGATCATTGTTTGCTCATATATTTTGATTTGTAAATTTTTTCTTTCTTAGGTTCAACAATTTTCCAACACCAGTATTCTTATAATGTGGACAGAATCCCAAGTGACTTATTTTCCTTGAGCTGCCTGTATACAAGCATTTTTTCTTTAGCTCGCATGCAAGCTTTTTATTTTGTATTTTCTCTCTTGCTATTTGTTCACCTAACAATGACCTTCATTTCTTCCTCATTTTAATGCAACCTTTCAATATTTCATCAGAATAATGACTAAAAGTCACCAGATATCCCATTTTTAGTTGTTAATATGACATATCAAGAGCCTGAGGAAAAACAAAGATTACTTCACCATTTATAAAAGCACTTGAGGACTACTTCCTAAGTGCTATGAATGCTGATTTGTGTGGACTGGAGGCCTGGAGATGCCATAGCAAACTTGCAATTGTAATGGAAACCAATGGAAGATGTGTTCAAAAATCATATCTGGGAAGAACGAAAGCATCATTCAACCTCGATACCAATAATGAGCTATTGAATAGGTTCCATATTTAACTACCTCTCAAGTCTTCTTTCTATGCAAAATATATACCTTTACTTGTAAGACAAATTTTCGTCTAATATTCCAGTAGAATCACCAGGAAATCTTCTCACTGATTTGGATGTAAGGGAGCTAGCTGACTGACCTGGATGAACCTTATTCTTTTACAGTTTCTACTTCCTATAATAAAGAATAAATGTTTCTTGGCTGAATTGCAGCCTGTGTTTTGGTGAGTATGTGAATATAGCAAATTAAAATATAGAAACTGTATATTAGTTATAACTGGAGAAATATATAAAGAAGCTAGGTTTCTGATAACCATGATCTACCCTAAGAATATTTAACTCCTATCTTGAAATGTATTTTATAGCCCAGTTTCTTATAATGTGAGCTATAACTTGATATGAACATCACATATACACAAAATGATGGTTACCTAAATTCAAATGCTAATGAAACTATATTACATTATACCCTTATAAGCTTAGTTTTGAATACACAACATGTGACTTTGTACTATGCCTGCCTTTATGTTACACAGTAACTAATGATGCCTGAAACACCTCAACTCAGATTTCAGATATTCTCTTAGGAATTAAAATGTTTTATTTTGCACATGAAATTTCTGCTCTAATTGAAAAATAGTAGTGTAATTTGGTTAAAAAATATATTTTTATCAGTACCTAAATATCAAATTTTTTAAGCTTTCGAATGTATTGTGTTAGAATAATTGATTTAAAAATATTATTTGAGGGACCAGCTTGCTGGGCTTGCAGCGAGGCCACCATATTGACTTGGGTCACTGTGGCCAGCACGTGGCTGGGGTCAGGTGCTTGTACAGAGACCTAGCCTAGCATTGACTACCACGCCAGGCTCTTGCCTATGCCCAGAGACAGAAAAGCTCGGCGGGAGGTTTGTGCACCTACAGCTCAGGGGCGGGGGGACTGTCCCTGACCACTGGGGAACAGCTCCCTGGGCTTGCACTGAGGCCTCCATCTTGCCTTGGGTCACTGTGGAAGGCCGGTGACTGGGGCAAGGTGGGCAGAGAGAGACCTAGCCTAGCATCAACTACCCTATCAGGTCTTGCTTGTGCCCAGAGCCAGAGCAGCTCAGTGGGAGGTCTGTGCACCAACAGCTAGGCAGTGCACCCAGAGCCAGATCAGCTCAGCAGGCAGTCTTGGCTCTGACCTATGTGGGCACCAATCTGCTAGTGGGTCTGGGCCTGGAGTACAACCAGAGGCCAACATCTTGCCTCAGGACACCACAGACAGCTAACCAGACAGAGCCCTGTGGACTGAGATCACCACCATCTAAGGTCTAGCAGTCCAAACAGGGAACCTCCAGTCCTGCATGTAATCCCGTGGTTAGATAGAGCCCTGAGACCCACCATCATCTTGGAGCTGGTGGCCTGAAAAGGTCACCATAGAGAACCAACAAAGGAGCCCAGGTCACCATAAAGATCTAACAGAAGAGTCCAGATTGGTGGGGAAAAAAAGATCTGATTCTTAAGAGCTGGCAACCAGGCAGGCAAGGAGGAGACTGTGGGAGGCCAATTGCAGGTCATGCAGTAAGCCTGGGGAAGATGTAGGTCCAGCCCAGCAGAGCTGAGGAGGTAATTCGGAGACCAGTAGCAGAAACATACCTGTCTCCACCTCGGGAGCATGGACACCCTCTACAATAGCAGCGCCAAAGGCCAGGCTCACAGGAGCTTCAAACACCAACCAGTAACAATAAGACCAACTAACTCCAGAGATAAACAGATGGCAAAAGGCAAACCTAGGAATGTTACTAACAGAAATCAAGGCAATATGGCAGCATCTGAACCCAATTTGCCAAACACAGCAAGTCCAGGACATCCCAACACACAAAAAAAACCAGTTGGATTTAAAAGCACTGCTCCTGATGCTGCTAGAGGAACACAAAAAAGACATAAACAAATCTCTTAAAGAAATGCAGGGGAAGAGGAATAGGGTAGAAGCCCTTACAATGCAAACACAAAAATCACTTAAAGAACTCCAGGAGAATATGGATCAACAAACAGAAGACAATAAAGAAGAAATAAGAAAATCACTTAAATAAATGCAGGAGAAATTGAGTCAACAGGCAGAAGTCATGAAAGAGGAAACACAAAAATCTCTTAAAGAATTGCAAGAAAACACAAACAAATGAACGAACTGAGCAAAACCATCCAAGATCTGAACACAGAGGTAGAAAAAACTAAGAAATCACAAAGGGAGACAACTTTGGAGATAGAAAACATTGGGAAGAAATCAGGGGTCATAGATGCAAATATCAACAACAGAATACAAGAGATAGAGGTAAGAATCTCAGATGCTGAAGATAACATAGTAACCATTGACTCGACAGTCAAAGAAAATGCAAAATGCAAAAGGCTTGTAACCCAAAACATCCAGGAAATTCAGGACACAATGAGAAGACCAAACCTAAGGATGATAGGGATAGATGAGAGTGAACATCTATAATTTAAAGGGCCAGCAAATATCTTCAACAAAATTATGAAAGAAAACTTCCCTAACCTAAAGATAGAGATGCCCATGAATATACAAGAAGCCTACAGAACTCCCAATGGACTGGACCAGAACAGAAATACCTCCTGTCACATAATAATGAAAACCCCAAACGTACTAAACAAAGAAAGAATACTAAAGGCAGTAAGAGAAAAAGGCCAAATAACATATTATGGAAGACCTATCAAAATCACACCAGACTTCTCTCCAGAGACCATGAAAGCTATAAGATCCTGGGCACATCTAATGCAGACTCTTAGAGAACACAAATGTCAGTCAAGGCTATTATACCCAGCAAAACTCTCAATCAACATAGATGGAGAAATCAATATATTCCATGACAAGCCCAAATTTATACAATATCTTTCTACTAACCCAGCTCTACGAAGGATAATAGGAGGAAAACTCCAATACATGGAGGGAAAATACACCCTAGAAAAAGTAAGATAGTAACCTTCTTCAATCAAACTCACAAGAAGATAGCCACTCAAAAACAAAAATAACAACTAAAATGACAGGAAGAAATAATCACTATTCCTTAATATCTCTTAACATCAATGGATTCAATTCCCCAATAAAAAGACATAGAGTAACAGACTGGATATGGAAACAGGACCCTACCTTTTGCTGCATACAGGAAACACACCTCAGGGTCAAAGACAAACACTACCTTAGAGTAAAAGGCTGGAAGACAATTTTACAAGCAAATGGTCTCAGGAATAAAGCTGGAATAGCCTTTCTAATATGAGATAAAATTGACTTTCAACCTAAAGACATCAAAAGAGACACAGAATGTCACTTCTTGCTAGTCAAAGGAAAAATCCACCAAGAAAAACTCACAATTCTAAACATCTATGCTCCAAATGCAAGGGAACCTTCATTCATAAAAGAAACTTTACTAAAGCTCAAAGCACACATTGCACCTAACACAATAATTATGGGGGACCTCAACACTCCACTATCCTCAATGGACTGAACAGGACAACAGAAACTAAGCAGGGACACAGGGAAACTCATTGAAACTTTGGACCAATTGGATTTAATATATATATATATATATATATATATATATATATATATATATACACACACACACACACACACACACACACATTTCATCCTAAAGCAAAAGACTATAACTTTTTCTCAGCACCTCATGGTACCTTCTCCAAAATCGACCATATAATTGGTCACAAGACAGACCTCAACAAATATAAAAAGATCGAACTCCTCCCATGCCTCCTACCAGATCACCATGGAGTAAGAGTGTTCTTCAATAGCAACAATAACAACAGAAAATCCTCATATACATGGTGACTGAAAAATATTCTACTCAATGATACCTTAGTTAAGGAAGGAATAAAGAAAGAAATCAAAGACTTTTTAGAATTTAATGAAAATGAAGGCACAACATACCTAAATCTATGGGACACAATGAAAGCAGTGCTAAGAGGAAAACTCATAGCCCTGAGTGGCTCCAAAAAGAGACCGGAGAGAGCATATACTAGCAACTTAACAGCACACCTGAAAGCTCTGGAATAAAAAAAACTATTTCACCCAGGAGTAGTAGAAGACAGGAAATCATCAAACACAGGGCTGAAATCAAACAAGTTGAAACAAAGAGAACCATAGAAACAATCCACAAAACCAGGAGCTGGTTCTTTGAGAAAATCAACAATATAGATAACCCCCTAGCCAGACTTACCAAAGGGCTCAGAGACAGTATTCAAATTAATAAAATTAGAAATGAAAAGGGAGATATAAAAACAGAAACTGAAGGAAATTCAAAAAATCATCAGATCCTACTACAAAAGCCTATACTCAACACAACTGGAGAATGTGGAGGAAATGGACAATTTTCTAGATAGATACCAAATACCAAAATTAAATGAGGATCAAATAGATTGTCTAATCAGTCCCATAATCCGCCCCAAAATAGAAGGAGTCATAGAAAGTCATCCAACCAAAAAAAAGCACAGCACCAGATGGTTTTAGAGCAGAATTCTATCAGAACTTTAAAGAAGACCTAATACCAATACTCTTCAAACTATTCCACAAAGTAGAAACAGAAGGAACACTACCCAACTCATTCTACAAAGCCACAATTACCCTGATATCAAAACCACACAAAGATCCAACTAAAAAAGGGAATTTCAGACCAATCTCCCTTAAGAATATCTATGCAAAAATACTCAATAAAATTCTTGCCAACTGAATCCAAGAACACATCAAAACGATTATTCACCATGATTAAGTTGTCTTCATTCCAGGGATGCAGGGATGGTTCAATATACAGAAATCCATCAACATAATCCAATACATAAACAAACTCATAGAGAAAAAGAAAAACATGGTCATCTCATTGGATGCTGAAAAAGCATTTGACAAGATTCAGCATCCTTTCAAGCTAAAACTCTTGGACAGAACAGGAATTCAAGGCCCATACCTAAACGTAGTAAAAGCAATTTACAGCAGACTGGTAGCCAACATCAAAGTAAATGGAGAGAAATTTGAAGCAATCCCACCAAAATCAGGGACTAGACAAGTCTGTCCCCTCTCACCATATCTCTTCAATATAGTACTTAAGGTATTAGCTAGAGCAATTCGACAACTTAAGGAAGTCAAAGGGATACAAATTGGAAAGGAAGAACTCAAATTATCACTATTTGCAGATGATACGTTAGTATACTTAAGTGACCCAAAAAAACTCCACCAGAGAACTCCTACAGCTGATAAACAACTTCAGCAAAGTGGCTGGTTATAAAATCAACTCAAGCAAATCAGTAGTCTTCCTATACTCAAAGGATAAGCAGGCTGAGAAAGAAATTAGGGAAATGACACCCTTCACAATAGCCACAAACAATATACAGTATCTTGGTGTGACTCTAACCAAACAAGTGAAAAATTTATATGACAAAAACTTCAGGTCTCTGATGAAGGAAATGGAAGAAGACCTCAGAAAATGGAAAAATCTTCCATGCTCATGGGTTGGCAGGATTAATATAGTTAAAATGGCAATCTTGCCAAAAGCAATATACAGTTTCAATGCAATCCTCTTCAAAATCCCAGCCCAGTTCTTCATAGAGTTAGAAAGAGAAATTCTCATATTCATCTGGAATAAGAAAAAAAACAGGATAGCTAAAACTACCATCAACAGTAAAAGAACTTCTGGGGGAATCAATATCCTGGACCTCAAGCAATACTACAGAGCAGTAGTGTTAAAAACTGCATGATATTGGTACAGTGGCAGGGAGGTGGATCAATGGAATAGGATTGAAGACCCAGAAGTGAACCCATACATCTATGGCCAATTGATTTTTGACAAAGGAGCTGAAAACAGCCAGTAGAAAAAAGATAGCTTTTTCAACAAATGGTGCTGGCTCAACTGGAGGTCAACCTTCAGAAGCATGAGAATTGATACACTTTTTTTCTCTTTTTATTGGATATATTCTATATTTACATTTCATTTCCCTTTTTAGGTTCCCCACCCCCCAGTGGTTCCACATGCCCTTTTCCTTCCCCCTGCTCCCACATCCATCCCTTCCCACTTCCCTGTTCTGGTATTCTCCTACTCTGATGCTTTGATCCTTTCCAGCACCAGTGTCCACTCCTTTCTTCTTTTCAGACATCATTTCGTATGTGAATTGTGTCTTTGGTGTCCCAAGATTCTAGGCTAATATCCATTTATCAGAGACTGCATACAATGGGTATTCTTTTGAGACTGGGTTACCTCACTTAGATTCACTTTTATCTCCTTGTACTAAGCTCAACTCCAAGTGAATCAAGGACCTCCACATAAAACCAGACACACTAAAATTAATAGAAAAGAAACTGGACAAGACCCTTGAGGATATTGGCTCAGGGCGAAAGTTCCTGAACAGAACACCAATTGCTTATGCTCTAAGATCAAGAATAGACAAATGGGACCTCATAAAATTACAGTTTCTGTAAGGCAAAAGACACTGTTAAAAGAACAAATAGGCATCCAAAAAATTGGGAAAAGATCTTCACCAATCCTACATCTGACAGGGGGCTAATATCCAATGTATACAAAGAACCCAAGAAGTTAGACCTCAGCAAACCAAATAACCCTATCCAAAAATGGAGTACAGAGCCAAAGACTTTTCACCTGAAGAATTTCGGATGGCTGAGAAACACCTTAAAAAATGTTCAACATCATTAGTCATTAGAGAACTGCAAATCAAATCAACCCTGAGATTTTACCTCACACCAGTCAGAATGGCTAAGATTAAAAACTCAGGAGACATCATGTGCTGGCAAGGATGTGGAGAAAGAGGAACACTCCTCCACTGCTGGTGGGACTACAAGCTGGTACACCCACTCTGGAAATAGGTGTGGCGGTTCCTCAGAAAACTGGACTTGATACTTCCAGAGGACCCAGCCATACCACTCCTGGGCATATACCCAGAAGATTCCCTATCACACAATAAGGGAACATGCTCCACTATGTTCATAGCAGCCTCATTTATAATAGCCAGAAGCTGGAAAGAACCCAGATGTCCCTCAACAGAGGAATAGATACAAAAAATGTGGTATATATACACAATGCAGTACTATTTAGCCATTAGAAACAATGAATTCATGAAATTCTTAGAGAAATGGATGGAGCTGGAGAGCATCATACTAAGTGAGGTAACTCAGTCTCAAAGGAATACCCATGGTATACACTCATTGATAAGTGGATATTAGCCTAGAATCTTGGAACACCAAAGACATAATCCACATACCAAATGATGTCGGACAAGAAGAAAGGAGTGGACACTGGTGCTGGAAATGATCAAAGCATCAGTGTAGGGGAATACCAGAACAGGGAAATGGAAGAGGTGGATGGGGGAAGAGGGGGAAGGAAAAGGGCATGTGGGACCTTTGGCAGACCGGGGAACCAGAAACAGGGAAATGAAATGTAAATATAGAATATATCTAATAAAAAAATTTTAAAAAATGAAAAAAATTATTTGAGTTGCTGATGTAAGTTTCATTAAAAACTTATTGAACATTTTCTAAAAAATGTCTGCCATACCCACAAATATATCTTGCCCTTTAATATATTTTCCTTTTTATTTGTTTTTCTTTCTCATCTGAAATTCCTCTGTAGACAAGTAACTTTCAAGTATAAGAGGTAATGATTAAAAACAAGTGGACTTTTTTTTCTATGAAAGTTTATGTGCATTTAAAGAGTTAAAATTCTTCTTTCTCTACATCCTTACTATCACCTGCTGTCTCCTGAGTTTTTGATCTTAGCATTTTGACTGGTGTGATGTGAAATCTTAGGGTTATGATTTGCATTTCCTTGGTTTCTAAGTATTTTGAACATTTCCTTAGGTGCTTCTCAGCCATTCGATATTCCTCAGGTGAAAATTATTTGTTTAGCTGTTTACCCCATTTTTAATAGGGTTATTTGGCTCTCTGGAGTCTAACTTCTTGAGTTCTTGTATATCTTGGATATTATCGCTCTGTTGGATGTAGGGTTGGTAACTGCTGGTAGGATTGCAAGCTTATACAACCACTCTGAAAATCATTCTGGTGGTTCATCAGAAAACTGGGCATGATACTACTGGAGGACCCAGTTATGCCACTCCTGGGCATATACCCGGAGGATTCACTAGCATGTAATAAGGACATATGCTCCACTATGTTCATACCAGCCCTTTTTATAATAGCCAAAAGCTTGAAAGAACCACGATGTCCTTCAATGGAGGAATGGATACAGAAAGTAAATGTGGTATATTTATACTATGGAATACCACACAGCTATTAAAAACAATGAATATATGGAATTCTTAGGCAAATGGGTGGAACTGGAAAATATCATCCTAAGTTAGGCAACCCAACCACAAAAGGACACACATGGTATGCACTCACTGATAAGTGGATATTAGAAAAATTCACATATCAAATGATGCTCAAGAAGATGGAAGGGGAGGCCACTGGTCAGGGAAAGGCTCAGTGCAGCACTGTAGGGGAATAGCAGGACAGGGAAATAGGAAGGGGTTGATTGGTTAACAGGGTGGTGGAAGAGGGTTTATGAGACTTTCGTGGAGGGGTGTCCAGGAAAGGGGAAATAATTTGAAATGTAAATAAAGAATATATCTAATAAAAAAAGAAAAAAGAAAAAAATTGTTAAAATTGTAGATATTTTTGACAAAAGTCAAAATAAGCTTCTGATTTATATCTGTATTTTCATAAATACTAGTTAGCATCAAACGTGTTAAAGTTTGGCCACTCTATGTTAAAATTCTGCTTGTTATTATAATATGCATTTTTGAAATAGAAAACTATTTCTTCATTTACTTCACTCTTCATTATTTACATTCTTATGAATTATCTGACAATTTTTATGTGCATTTTTCTATAGTAGCATTCTTTTCTTACTGATTTATATTGTGCTGAAATAATTTGTGCCTAAATTATCATGTATGCTTCTAATTTTTTTATTTTTGTCATTTAGAATAAACATTTTAAATATAGTGAGTGTTTACTTATTTATTATCATATAACTTCAACTACTTGTGCTTTAATATCAAAGACTTCTTTGTGCAAAACAAGTGATAGTTGTTCATTCATGAATATCCATCATAAAGTATAAAAGTCACATTTTCAGGAAATAAAAGAATTTTCTTGTAAAAATTTTAGTTGTTAATTAAAATGCAAAAAATCATAAATACTAGCAGTAAATCATATAATATGTTGTACAGTAATATACAATAAAATGTTTAAATCAAGTTAAACACATTTTGTCTCATTTACAATGCATGGTGACAATTTATTTCCCACATATTAACATGTTTAGAATTGATTTTGAAGGTTTGTGTGAGGATACTGCCAATTTGTTTTCTGAAAAGGTTTATGAGCTGTTTCAAATTTGATGTGGGAGCTAAAGAAATGGTTCAGTGGGGGGTAAGAGTAATTTCATGGCACACAGGTGTCTATACCCTTTTCAGGTATATGCAGGCTTAAACCTTTGCATATCCACTCAGAGACACAGAAATATGCATAAATAAAAGAAACTTAAAAGAAAATAAAATCGTTTTTGGAAGAAAAAAATATTCATTTCTTCACAAACTGAGTTCTCACTTTATTATAAGTTTCAATTTTGTTCAGGCACCAGCATAGTGCTTGGAATAAAATAAATCCTCAGCAAGCATATTGTTGTGTAACTGGAGAAACTTTGTAAAATATTACTACAAAACCTGTTGCTATCTTAAGAGATATAACAATGCATTTATGGATCAGTATAGAAAGAATTTAAGATATAAAATATAAATATGCAATATGCAACATAAAATGTTATATAGAAATTCCTAATTAAAGCACTATTATTTTAATATATTTGTATTTTTAAATTATTTTGTTTTAAAGATTTTATGCTGACTTCATATGATTGCTATTTAAATCTCTTGCTCTATAATAAATACTTGGGGATTATATCAGTTTGTAAGTCCTATGTTGTTTTGCAGAACTGATTGTAAAACTTTGGTCATAAATTATCTAAATACCGCCGGGCAGTGGTGGCGCACGCCTTTAATCCCAGCACTTGGGAGGCAGAGGCAGGCGGATTCCTGAGTTCGAGGCCAGCCTGGTCTACAGAGTGAGTTCCAGGACGGCCAAGGCTACACAGGGAAACCCTGTCTCGAAAAAAAAAATTATCTAAATACCTATCAGATTCAGCTTAACCTTATGAAGGATTTTCAAATTAAACACGAATTTCTTTAAAAAGTTTTAATTTTATAGACTAGTTTACATTTTTGAAAAATCTCATCTTCATAAGAGATTTACTGTGGAATTCTCTAATTTTTGTTATACTTTATATAATGTTATTGCAACTTCATTTAAGAGAGCTTCATAAGTAGAGTTATACAAAAGAATTTCTCATCTCAGAGCCTTATTTTGAAGTCTCTATAGAAATTCACAAAACAATTACAAACAACACTAGACAGAATTCACCACCAATGTGTGTGTCTAGGAAAGCATTTTTAAAGAACAGAGACTTCAAACTACTTTTCTGGCCATAGATTTTGTTATAATAATAGCCTCAGAAAACCATAGAAGCAAAATGGACCCAAGTATTTAGAATGCTTTAAGGGATGAATTGGCATTGTGAGTTGTCTTTCCAGGAGGAAGGAATGTAAAATCATTGTTTTAAGTAGAATATAGTTTTTATTGGATATTTTATTTACTTAAATTTCAAATATTATCCCCTTTCCTGGTTTCCCCTCTACAAAACCCTTATCCACTTCTCCCCCCACCCGCTTCTATGAAGATGCTCCCCCACCACTCATCCACTCCCTATTTACTGCCCTGTCATTCCCCTATACTGGAACATATAAATTTACTCACATGCATCAGTCAGTAATGACACAAGAATAATATTTTAGTCCATAGTTTTGAATAAAGATAGTTTAATAGCAGTATGATGTAAGGATCAAAAAAAAAGGCCCAAGTGAATATTTGTTGTTGACATAACTATTCCAAGGACTTCAGTACCTCACACCCATACAAGTGGTAGAGCCTTCCCTGAATGAGGCTCAAAGGGATAGCAAAGCCTTCCTCAGGTATTAGTAAAGACATTGATAGTCACCTGTAATAGGTTGACTGTTTGTGTCTCCCCGACCTCCCAGGATATTTGGGTATATATCTGAAAAAGATGGCTTCCTTAGCTTGTTCCTACTGAGATTAACTAAGCCTGCCTCCTTGTTCAGCTGCATAAAACAACCCTTCCTCTTTTATCTCTAAGTAATAACCTTGATTCCTCTTTAGGTGTAGGCAATAACCCCACCTTTCTGTCTTACTATGCATGATAAGCATGCTAAATTTCTGGGGTGCTTAGGCTTTTCCATTAGAGCACCCAGCCTAAAAAATTCCAGCTTTGCCATGTGTCTGTGAGTCTGTCTGTCCTTTCTTTCCTCTCTTATTGCCCTGCTAGGTTAGTCCCTGAAAACATGCAGTGTATGGCAAGTGGTACTTGAACAGAGACAGAGACTATGGACAATGATTTCAGAGAACTCACATCAGTCATGTGAGGGAACACTCATATGAATAGCATGCTTATATGGGTAAAGAAATAAAAGGAAAGAAAGAAATAGCAACAAAGGAAAAAAGGAATAGAGGGAGACATTTTAATTTGTCTGATATAAAACATTGGGAAACATTGAATCTAATAGTTAAGTATAAATACTTAGAAAAATATTTTGGGGACCAGTACAATCTGGAAAGGTAGTTAAATGTTAGTGCTTTGGGTGAGATTTAGAAGAAACTGGCAGCCAGGTAGAGCATGGTACCTTCATTGGCTCTTTGGCTGTGATCAGTAGGTATTCCTTTGGACTTTAGGTAAATGGCCTTCTGGGACTCTCTCTTGTCTCTTCCCCACTACTTCCCTGTGTGATGAATTGATTACTCAAAAAAATATTCAAAATTTGAAGGGGGAAAGGGATAAATTTATAACTGAGGTACCAGACCACATTCTTGTTTTTACTGTCAGTTTAACTGTTTTCATGTTACATTTGATGAAAAACAATGTAATATATAGGTAATGGATCCTATTGGTGGAGTTCTGAGTAGTCACTGGCCTGTAGGACTCAGTCCGATGTGTGGGTACTTGATTGATTGTTGGTGAGATGGATCTTTCTAATGTTCCACACAAGTATCTAGACAGACAGGAGCCCACAACCATGCAGAGGTGATCTTAGAACTACTGAGGCTGTGGCCTGTTGAGGGAGGAAGGAGGAACACATTAACAGAGGAGACAAGTAGCCAAAGGGAAAACTCTTGGTTGGTTTAAATGCTTCCTAGTTTTTTGGATATCCCAGGAGCTATATTTCTAATATTTCTGGTAACTATATCCACGCAAGTAAGTCTGATCAGGAGAGAAGCCTACTAGACCTATACATTTCCAGCCAGGAGTTTTATCATATCTTCCCATTCCTGTTTATACTAGTGTGTCCCTTCATTTGGGAGATTGCTGCTCTCATCACTTGGAGTCCTAATGGGCTCTTTTCACCTCCTATGTGTGGGTAAGAGCCCTGTGATTTACGTAGAATGTAATGTGACACATAGACTACCAACATATGTGTGTATAGCAGCTCCTCGTTTTGAGAGCAAATATAATTGGGAATTAATTGGGACCTAACTCCTGGGTGTTGGACATCCAATAATGATAGCCTGAATGTGGCCCAATTATATCAGCACATCCTAGAAAAATGAAAGGGTTCAGATTGGTTTCTTCTGCTAATATTGGAAAAAAAACAAAACCCATAGAGAACAACAGCAACAACAACAACAACTGAGGAACTTTGAGGATTCAATCCCTTTCATTTTTATTGGACTGAGTGGGTGCTATATTCTTTCTTCTTAACATTATCAGAGTCTGTTTTAAAGCACTATAAAGAACTAGCTCTGGAGTAAGCCTGACAATCCATTCATAACATCTAAAAAATAAAAACAGGGAAAATGTAGGAAGAAGAGAAATTCTGAGTGCATGTGTTTAGTAGAAGTTGGCACACCAAGGACCCTAATTCTTCAGCCTTTGGGAGTGGGAAAGCCTTGTGGATGAGTCTTAGAGGGATGATAAAGACTTCTTCTGATCCTAGTGCAAATGTTATTAGTATGTGCAGAAAATGTCCATTGCAGGTTTCTCCCTCCAGACATTTAAATTTTTATGGTCTGAATATTTCTCCTCTACAGATATTGCTCCTAAAAAAATTAGGTAAACCTGGCTCCTTGTTTATCTTTATGTAATAAACTCATATCCTTGTTCAGATGTATTCAAAAACCCTTACTTCTTATTGAATGGTATATAATAAATACAGTGCACTTCTGCATTGCTACAGTTTCTCCACCAGAAAGGCCAGTATGCCTGATTTCAGCTTTTCTATGTATCTAAGTCTATCTCTTCTTTCTTTATTCCCTCATATCCCCAAGTTAGGTCAGTCACTGGAGCAGTGCAGGACAAAGGCAGAATGGCATAGAGGAATTAGTAGATTTAGTGGTAATATCATGACAAAGAGATGTTGATATATATAATTAGTAGCATGTGGAAGTTGTTAGACAATAAAAGCTTCATCAAAACCCAGTGGAGTTCTCTAAGAAATGGAATCATGGAGATTGTCTGGAGGTAGGACTGCTGTTCATGCTATAAATCATTACTGGGTTACACAAAATAAAGAAATGCCTCTCAACTTACAATTTCCTATTAATGGGACTCTATCTAGTAAAGAGTCCCAATTACCAAGATTCCATAGAAATCTGCCTGTCCGAGAAAATAACACCATCACTAAATGCCTGAAGAAAGAGCCTAGATTGGAAAGAATTCAAAGCAAACAAGAATGAATTGCAAGAAATTCTTTAGTATCTTACTTTCTCTTGAACAACAAATATGAGTAACAAAAGTAAACTACAGAAATACTGTATTTAATAAACAATATCATATTATTACTTCATTTCTCATTTCTGTAGTGGATTTCTATCTTCTTATATGTGATTGGACTGCTGAAGACATGGTGGAGAGGAAAGGTGGAAAAGATTGATGTTTTTCAAATGATTAATATTTATACCTCTTTGAAATATAAAATGAGGATCAAATCCAAGATCACATGATTTTGTATTTTGATTTCTATTTATTCTCAAGTTAGGAGTGCTGCTTTAGTCAGGATCTATTCTATAGCTGTTCAGATTGTGTGATTGTACAGGGCCTGGTGCTGACAAAACTCGGACTTGTGCTTAATGTACTGCCATCACCAATATCAAATTTTTAATATTTAAGCAGTAGCCCACCAACTTCATTTTGTACCATATGTGAGTCCTGCACACAATAAAGCTATTCTTCACTTGAAGTACAGCAATTGCTTCATGATTCTGTAGAAATGGTCTTTATATGCTATTAAGGATGATACTAAGAATCATAATCTTTTAAAATTATTTCTTCTACTTATTTTTATTAATTTATTTTTTCATTTATTACTTCCTGACTTAAGTTTCCTTTTCCTCCCTCTGTGCCTCACTTCCTCCATTCCCCTGCACCTCTTCCCACCCAATCACTCTTCCTCCTATTTCCCTTCAGAAAAGGGCAGTCTTTCCAGTGATATCAACCATATTATGTTGCAATAAGATAAAGGACATTCACTCATATTAAAGCAACCTAGTAGGAGGGCAAGGATCCCAAAGTCAGGCAAAAACATTAGATATATTTCCTGCTCCCTCTATTAGTAGTCCCACAAAGATACCAACATATTCAACTATAACATATGCGCAGAGGGACTAAGTTACACTCATACAGGCTCCATGATTGTTGGTTCAGGCTCTGTGAGGCTCTATGTGTCCAGGTCTGTTAATACTATGGGTTAACTTGTGGTGCCCTTGACTCCTCTGAAGAGCAATAATTTTTTATTTATTTTATTTATTTACATTCCAGATTTTGTTTCTCCCCATACTCCCCTCTCCCATAGTTCATGCAGTGAGAAACATAGACCAGAGACTGAAGAACAATATTATTATCTATCATCTTCTCCTAAGAATTTCAAATTATTTAAGAAATCCTTACTTTTCATTTTCCACTACAGCACTGATTCATTAAAAAAATGGACATACATAAATCTATGCAAAGAATTAAACTATAACTGGTATACCCAAGATATGGTATAAGTGCCAGAGTAAAGATAGAATTAAGATATTCTGACTCTTTCCAGCTTCAGGCAGCTCAAGTGCCTGGATGTTGTAGTTTGTAGGACATGGTCTACTAACAGCAACAACACAGAAATCTCATTTGGTCACCAAATCCGGACACTATTGTGGATGCCAAGAAATGTTCATTGAAAGGAGTCCGATATGGCTGTTTGCTGAGGGGCCCTGACACAGTCTTGCAAATACAGAGGCAGAGCTAGCAGCCAACCATTGGACTGAGTACGGGGTCCCCAATGGAAGAGTTAGGGGCAGGACTAAAGGAGCTGAAGGGTTTTGCAATACCATAGGAAGAACAACAATATTAACCAACCAAACCCCCCAGAGCTCCCAAGGACTAAGCCATTAACCAAGGGGTACACATGGCTCCAGCTGCATTTGTAGCAGAGGAATGCCTTGTCAGGCATCAAGGGGAAAAGAAAACTTCTTTGAAGTAAGAGTGAATTCCAAAGAAGAGAGCACCCTAAAGGAGGGTCTAGAGCAACATCATTATTTCAGGTTCATTTTGGGGGACTCAAGTTTAATGTAGTAGAGTAATATGAAGTGATTTCAGTGGAAGATTCTAATGCTACTACCAAGCTATTAGTCTTAGTTGTTTTATTGATTGAAATTGTGATTTAAAAAAAAATCTGTTGTTAATGAGTTTGCTGTTACAGCTGTCAAGAGGAGTAGTAGCCAGTGCACTTGAAGATTCCCCAGCATGCAATAAGGATATATGCTCCACTATGTTCATAGCAGCCTTATTTATAATAGTCAGAAGCTGGAAAGAACCCAGATGCCCCTCAACAGAGGAATGGATATAAAAAATGTGAGATATATATATATATATATATATATATATACACACATATACATATACATATATATGTGTGTGTGTGTATACATATATATGTATATATATGTATATATACATATATGTATATATATGTATATATATATACATATATATATTTAATGGAGTAGTATTCAGCTATTAGAAACAATGAATTCGGCTGGGCGTTGGTGGCGCACGCCTTTAATCCCAGCACTTGGGAGGCAGAGGCAGATGGATTTCTGAGATCGAGGCCAGCCTGGTCTACAGAGTGAGTTCCAGGACAGCCAGGACTACACAGAGAAACCCTGTCTCAAAAAAAACAAAAAAACAAAAAAAAAAAGAAAGAAACAATGAAGTCATGAAATTCTTAGAGAAATGGATGGAGCTGGAGAACATCATACTAAGTGAGGTAACCCAGTCTCAAAAGAATACCCATGATATGCACTCACTGATAAGTGGATATTAGTGTAGAGTCTTGTGACACCAAAGACACAATCCACATATCAAATGATATCCGACAAGAAGGAAGGAGTGGACCCTTGTTCTGGAAAGGATCAAAACATCAGTGTAGGAGAATACCAGAACAGGGAAGTGGGAAGGGGTGGATGGGGGAACAGGGGGAGGGAAAAGGGCATATGGGACCTTAGGGGGGTAGGGAACCAGAAAAAGGGAAATGATGTAAATAAAGAATATATCCAAATTAAAAAAAAAATAAGAAGAGGACCCAGGTTTGATCCCATTTCTCACATCATGGCCCATAACTGTTTGTAATGCTGTAATGTTTTTATTTAGCATCCCTATCTGGAAGAATAAATGCTTTGAGTTGGTTTGCCAACTATTGGCCTTAGAGTATTTTTTTATATTATACAAATTTTATCAATGAGATGTCTTATAATACTTTATTAATATGAACAAATTTTCACTTAAACTGATTTTTAAGTAAAAAAGCAAATGTAGAAAATGTATAAAAAACATATTCATAAGATTTTTATCTTACATCTACTATTTATTGAGTACCACACAGTGTTAAAATTCTGTCAGTAAAATGAAGAATTAAATGCAGAATTAATTATATATAGAAAAAATCCAAAAATGCATTTGTTTTCATCTTTAATGTTTTTTATATGATATTGTTTTGATTTGTATCCACAGAGTCTTCTAGAAATAACTGTTTCAAACATCAGACTCCAGATGGATGGATCTAAGCAGCAGCACTCTAAAGATAGAAAGATTTCTGTTAAATCTAACTGTTTTACGTCAAAAATTGCAGGATGAATTCAATACCTTGGTCTTAACAACTAGGAACATTTACTAACAAAATTATTCTTATCAATAGGTATTAGTATTTTGAATTCTTGAAACTTATCTGAATTATTTTGTGATTATTTTTGTATCTTTCAGACTCTGAATTGATAATGTATCCCTTAACGTTTGTCGTTTTCTGGCCATAGTTATGTCAGTGATTAAAAATATAAATAAATGTATTCCCTCAGTTTGACTTTGGCCCCATTAGATTGTAATTTTCTCTGACAGGGCAAAGAATTTTCAGGTGCCAGTTTTTATAACAAAACCCAGTATTCTCTCCTATGCATTCTAGCATCCATCTTCAAAGCAAACTTTCATTTTGATAGTCTCAGTAGAAGAACACATTCGTCTTTTATTTGTCTCAATACTCAGTCAAGGAAGCTTTCTATACCAGCAGTTTTCCCAAAGAAGGGGAAAAATTCAACATTAAAAACAACCACCTACACAGTTCTCTAAACACGGCTCTCTGAGTTAAAGTATAAAAGATTTGCAATGAGAGAAAATCACATAGAATGTCTATTTCGGTGTAGAGACAAGAAACTAAAGAGGAGACCCAAAATAGGAGGGATGGAAGCATTGGTGCCAGTGACTCAGTCAGGGACCTTTAGCAAATCACTTAACCTCCTCTCATTGCCTTTCAAACAAAGCCAGACCAGCACTCATTTTCCAGCACTTTCATCCTTCCTCCCATTTGCAATGATTCTCTTGGTTCCTAGGAGCCTCTGGTACTCTCTTCCATCCTTGCTCTATGACTAAACATATTTCCTTTCTTAATATTTTCCCTGGGTGTTTTTTTTTCTCTTCCCATTTCATCTTGTTCTGCATGCCTGGGATGATTATTGTGAGTCAGAGGGTATCCTTTTAGAATCACGGTTTCCATAAAGCCTTCCTGCAACAAGCTGCAAGCTGCTGCTTACTCTTTATTTCTATACTTATTAAAGTGAACAAAAGTTTCCCTACTTTTCTTTCAGAACTTTTGCTTTGACGTTTATTGAAACTTATCAAGCTTGCTAACCAGCTGCTTTAGTAAGGGTTTACTCATCAAGATACCCAATATTTCTTTAGAACAATTAGATCCTGCTGTGTCTATTCCCTCCTTCTTTGTTCCTAACCTGGGTCACGCACACAGAAATAGATTTCAGAAAATGATGCATTTGTCCTAGACCTAGATGGAAGAGTACTTCACAACTCAGATGACGAAGAGGATGAAAATAGGGCCAGCAAGATGGCTCAGTGGGTAAAGGTGCCTGATGCTAAGCATGGCAACCTGCTATTTATCCTTGGGAACTACTTCGTAGTAATAGAGAACAAACTGTAAGTTGTCCTCTGATCTCACATGTAATGTGGCATGCATGTGCTCACACATTCACATACACATGTACACAAATAATGAATATTAGGATTTATTCTGATGAAATAATTGCTGATTTAACTTCAATAATTATATACATGTGCATATATACCATTGAATATGAATATATGTATTGATTGTTAAAAGTTAGGAATTAGAATTTACTCCATTTATATTAAAGAACACTTATAGGACTGCACTATGAATTTTAGAAATATACTATATTATATATGAACATATGTGTATATGTATATATGAACAAAAATCAATTACTATTATATATATATATATATATATATATATATATATATATATATATATATAAAACCATACATAACTGGGATGTCAGAAAGTACCAGAGAATAAGTTTTTGAGATTCTAGGGATGGAATCCAGCAACCAGCACCTACTAAGGCAGCTGCTCTAAACTGACCTACATGATCTATGACAAGAACACAAACTTTAATGTGAAAAATTGCATCTTCTCTATCTGACTTGTGCTATTGAAGTATGGAAATAAAAACAAACCTGGTGTCAATTTTGATTTCATGCTGTTTCTTGCTAAGTTATAAAATAATCACACTGAAGGCAGAGGTGAAGGAAACAGCATACAGCTTTTTCTCCAGATATTCAACATCATTACATACTCTGTTAATTTGACAAGAAATATTAGATGAGCTACACACACAAGAACTGTACTAGCTTTACCATTTTTGTTACTATCATCTTGGGCCATACAGTTCCCAGTATTATGGTCCTCAGAAAAGTCAAATGATCGGCTCAATACTTTATAATTTCTATGACTTATGTGTTGCTTATCTGTGGAAATAGCTTCAAGAACTCTACTGTAAATGTGGAAAAATTTGAGGATTTACTTATATATTTATTTTGTGTGTATGTACCTGTGCATGTAGGTGATTGTATACATGTGTATGTGTGCATGTGGAAGTCCATACACATAAAAATATCTCACTAACAATTGAAATTAAAATTCTACAAAAGTATTAGTAAAAACTAATACCCAGTGCTCAATATATAGCTAAATGGGTAGGCTGTCATCTTCTATTGCTCCCCAAATAAGTTTTTAAGACAGCACTTCCAGTTGAAACTGACACTCGTCAATTTGACTATATAGTCTGGGGAATCCTTCTGTTTTGGCTTCCCAAGTTCTGGGATTAGAGGCATGTGCAAATGTACCAAGCTTTCATTGTTGGTGTGTTTAGCTTATAAGATAACCATTTTTTCCATTTCTTTTAGTATTGTTTTTTGTTGAATTTCTAATTACCATTTAACTATTATATAAATGCATATAATAATGTTTTGATTAAACCCAACTCTGTTCCATCCCCTTCAACATCTCTTCTGTTTTCCTCACATCCATTTTGTCACCACTGGTCTTATTTTTATTATTTTTCAAATCCCATTGGCTCTACTTAACAGTCAGAATGTGAATAGGTATAGGGCTTCCCTGAAGAAAATGAGTTTTTCCTTCTCCATCACTAGCCAATAACTTTTCATCTATGAGTGGGAATTCAGAGGCTCTCGCACATTCATTTTGGCAGCCATCTTTTATGTACGGTTGCTTTGGATTCTAAACTCAGATCCTTACCCCAGTAAAAGGAGTTCTTTACATTGAGCTATGTATTGAACACTGGGTTTTACTTTTAACAGATGCTTTTGTGGCATTTTCATTTGAATTGCTTGCAAGGGGTTTATTTAACTTTTTTTTATATGTATGGGTGTTGTGCCTACAAGCATTTTGTATACCAAGTACATGCAATACCTGAGGAGGCTAGAAGTGGATGTTGGACTACATGGTACTGGAGGTACAGATGACTGTTTGTTGGCTGCTACATGGATCCTGAGAATTGAATTAATGTCCTTTGGAAGAGTATTTTTTGTCATTCAGCCACCTCTCCAGTCCCATCATTCGAAAATGTTTATAGTTTTACAATAGAGTTTTTTTATTATGTATTGCTTTAAAATCAGTTGAAAGAAGCTACTTGGTCCATTTTTTTCTAGCAAAAATATATTCATTTAACTACCTGATAGGACTTTTTATGGTTGCATAAGTTTTCTTTCTCAGATTATGGACTCAATTATTTTCAGATGATTATAATGTTTAAAGTGTTTTGTTGTATCAATTTTTTTGCAATCACTAAAACATATTTGAAAGACACAGGATAAAAACATGCATTTTGATATTCTTAGAGAATATTCTAGGGACAATGTTACTAACATTGACCTTTTGTATTTTTTATTCCCCCAAATAGGCACTTTACTGTCAAATTGATTTAGAAGAAAACTAAAAAAATATTGTCTGGAAGGAAAATAAATTCAAATGATACAATATGACATATCACTTTATGTAAGATCATTTAAAAAATCTTAGAAATAATAAAAATAAAAATAAGAAACTTATCAAAGCTAGAAAGAAAAGTAGTTTGAGGACTTTGCGGCTGAAATACTGTTTTTTGTTTGTTTGTTTGGTTTTTTTTACCTCTCTCTTCCCTTAAGTCTTGGACATAATTATAGAATTAGAATCAGTAAGTACAGACAAAAGTCGAAAATAAAGGAGTCCTTTCTCTATGTCAAAGGAGTAGAGAAAGGTTCACCTAGTAACTTAAAAATACTTTTAGGTAATATTCACCATTCTCATAACAAATATGAACTGAAAGAAAAATATGTTCTTTAGGACCCCAAAATTTCAGTGGAGTCTAATGGATATGTTAATCTTCATGCTTCTTTTTGCCACATAGAATAACAGAATGGCACTATATTTTCTTCAGTCTTCCTGGAGGAGGGAAGGGAGCTAATATTTTGTTTGTTATCCATTAAGATCAGTCAGCACTTGAATTTCCTTTCAATGTGATGTTAGCAGGTTGATGAGATATCTGAGCTTCCATGCCCACCCATTAAAAACAGGATATGTTCCAGTTCTCCTGCCAAAATAGTGTTGGGCTGATCAGGGATCTAGGCTTCCACCTTTGACTTCTATTTGCAGGTGATCTACAGACATTCCTAATCCAGAGTAATGACTCTGGTAGTGGTGAAATAGAGTAGCGAGCTAAGCCATTTCTTTCTGCAGGATAAACAAGACTGAACCAAGGTACTGCAATTTGCAGACCACATCCACTTCATTTTTCACTAATTCTTAATGTCAACAGGACTCAATAGGGAACTAAGATTTTTGTCTTTATCCAGCATCAAATTAAATGAATTAAATGGTAAAACGTAGGACTATCAGTTAATTCTCTTTCTCTCAAATTAGTGAAGTGTAAGGAGAGTGAGCTTCTGTCCCCCTGACAGAATGTGAATCCATCCTCAGCATTTGCATTGTGTAGTAACAGCTGGCTCCAGTGGAAAACACCTTAAATCTTATACAGGAAATAAGGTAGATGAGTCTGTGACTTATTTTCATCAATATTTTGTTTATAGCACCCAAGGTAGAAGTTACACCTATACCCTACTCACATGAAATAAGACAGCTTTAATTATTTGTGACCACATAGTATTGGTGGGATACTGTAGGAGAAAGAACATGCACACTGTTCTCATGCTACTCTGGAACAGGCGATTACTTTCTAAAAAGAAGTGATTAAATAGGATTCAGTATCTCATAATATCTACAATGTCTACAATATAATAAGAAATCTTTTGTCATGTTAATAGCCAAGAAAATTGCAGCATGAATGAGAGAAAAAGACAATCATATGATAACAACACCAAGATGAATCAGATCTTGGCATCATCTGACAAGGTTTCTAAAGCAACCATCATAAAAATAGAAGCTATAAAAAGGAGTCAAGTCGACATCATAGAACTGAAATAAAAAAATAGGTGGGCTTAATGTTTGATTGCTGACGACAGAGGATAGAACCAGTGAATTAAGGACAGATTATTAGAATTTACCCAATCCAGAATTTATCTCAGCTGTGAAGAGAAAAAAAAAGTCAGAAAGTGGAAGAATAGCTCAGAGCATTGAAACAATAGCAGAAATCTCAACTTTGTGTTGTCAAAGTCCAGGAAGGAAAGAAAGAAAGAAATCTTTCCTGTTATCTGCAAATGATATAACCACGAGTCAGAAAATCAGCAAGGATAGCAAAGAAATGAACAGTTATGCCAACCAAAATTTTCGAATTGGAGTACATGCAATAATTTCCCCCCTAAGAAGTAAAATATAATTAACCAGAAAAACAATATCCTGGGAAATAAAGGAAAGTATCTCATTGAATTTCAAAGAATGAGAATTGCTTAAAGTATGATAATATTCTCCAGCATCTGACTATACAAATGAAACACACACACACACACACACACACACACACACACACACACACAGAGAGAGAGAGAGAGAGAGAGAGAGAGAGAGAGAGGGGGGGGGGGGAATTATCAAATTACTTGAGAATAACATGTTTTTTAGTAATACATGAAAAAGACCTCTTGTGAAAAATAATTAAAAATGGAAAGTAATGATTCTGAAAATTCAAAGCACATTAAAATATGACTGATGGGATTAAATATGTGGTGGCACACATCTTTAAGCTTTGCACTTGGGAGCTGGAGGCAGATGAATCTCTGAGTTCAAGGACATCCTGGAGAACAGAGGGAGTTCCAGAACAGCAAAGGCTAAACAGAGAAACAGTGTCTCAGAAAACAAACAAAAATTACAAACTTGTTAAGAGACAATAAAAATTCATATCATATTAAAGTGTTACTAGAATCAAAATTAGAACCTCATATTTGAGAGTAGACAATTAAGATATAATATCAAAGTCATAAGTAACAGAACAAAATAAAAATGATGGAATCATCTTTCAGGATAGCCCAGTAAGAAACTGAATGAGTCACTCTCCCTTTCAACTTCTTCAATCTTTCTCTTAATTCAAACATCGGGTTCACCCAACTTCAGTCCAATGCTTAGGTGTAAGTATTTGCTTCTGTCTCAGTCACCTGCTGGTGAGGACAGCCATGCCAGGATACAGTCTGTAAGCATAGCATAGCATAGTAGTGTTAGGCCTTGGTGTGGGACACTCTTGAATTGGTGGTAGAGATAAAAAATGACACAACTGTCTTGGGGGAGAAGTATAGAATTAGCCAGATGTTAAATGTAGAATTTTATGTGACCAAAACTTACATGTTTGAGGATGTGTTCAAAAGAAATGAAAAATCTCTGTTCCCAGAAATATTCATAAATGAACTTCACAGCAATGTTACTCACTGTTGCCCAATAGTCAAAGCAATTTAAATGTCTATCAACTTATTCATGATTATTATTTTTTTCAGGTGAAGATTTTTATTTCTTCTTTTTATATGCAAAGTTCTCTAATTACCAGCTTTATATTCACACTGAAACACATTTCTAAGTATATTTCTAAGTATTACTCTCTAATGGTACCTAGATTAATTTCTCACTCAAGAAAAATCAACTCTGTGAATGCTGCACAATTTTAAAACCATTTCTGTGAAGGAATCAAAGATAGAATCAGGCCTTTCTTTCCTGGATTATCATCCTGAAGCCTGCTAGCATAAATATCAGAATGTCAGAAGTGTAAATGTAGGAAAAGACTGTCTTGTGATGCCTGAGGAAATCAGATTAGCTTTTATATACAGACAAAGTCAGACATTTAAAGAATTAACACTCAGTAAATAACCCTGAATGAAAAGTTTGGCCTTATAGACACACTGTAGCAGACACGTAATATTTTCTAGGTTCAAGCTTAGAATACTCAAATTGTATTTTTACTTGAGAAACAGAGGTTGTTATTGGTTTCTTAATCAGGGTAATAAAGAATATAAAATGAACAAGGAAAGATTCTTGTGGACAATGTTATTTAGAGGTAACACACAAAACCACAGGGCAGGGAAGCTGAAAATCCCTGGAACTCTACAGAAGACAAATAAAGAAAAGAGAGTCATGCTTTTGAATTAAAACGCAAAAGCCAGCTACTTAAAATTGGAGGTCAGCACTTAACTGCATGGTGGAAAGAGAGTACATTTTCAGGGGAAAAGAAAGTTAAAAAAAGAAGAAGAAAAGAAAATGGTATAGTAGGGTCCTCCAGTAGTATTATGCCCAGTTTTCTGAGGAATCACCAGACGGATTTCCAGAGTGGTTGTATCAGCTTGCAACCCTGCCAGCAGTGGAGTAGTGTCCCTCTTTCTCTACATCCTCCCCAACACCTGCTGTCTCCTGAGTTTTTGATCTCAGCCATTCTGACTGGTGTGAGGTGGAATCTCAGGGTTGTTTTGATTTGCATTTCCCTAATGACTATCATGATTATTATTTTAAGAGTGGAATAATACTTAGCCATAAAAATTGATTAGTGATACATGCTACCACATGAAACTTGATAACCTTATCCTAAATTAAAGAAGACAAAGACAGCTACTACACATTGATTCCATTTGTTGGAAATGTTCAGAATAGCAAGTCTGAAAATAAAACATATTACTTTTTCCCAGGACTCAGAGAATAGGAATTTAAGGCTAATGAACAGAAACACAAGGTTTCTGTTTACATTTTTAAAATAATTTATTTTATTTGTATGAGTGTTCTGTCTGCATGCATATATTTTTACCACTTCCTTTCCTTGCACCCTTGTATGTCAGAAGAGTGTGCCATATCACTTGTATGTGGGGTTATGTGTGAATGAGCTAACATGTCGGTAGTACAAATCCAGTCTTACATTTTCTGAAAGAGTAATAAGTGGCATTAACCACTGAGGCTACTCTATAGGCCCAATATATGGTTTCTTTTTAAGGTGATAAAAATTCTCTCAAATTTACTGTAGTGATATATGTTCAACTATGTAAATACACTAAAAGCTACTGAAATACATCCTTTAAACAACTAAGTTTTATGTTGTATAACTATATATATTTCAATAAAACACTAAAATAATAGTAAATGAAATAATAATAAAGTTGACTGTCAGATGATTTTAAATACCTGAGTGTCTTTTGTGTGTTCTTAAAATTTGCAATTTAAAACATAATAAACCTCCCAACTGAATTCCATTGAAGCCATGTCTTTCATAGCTTATGTGTCCTGAGTGTGTACCTGTACTGTATTGAAGGTGCAATAAGGCATACAAAATGAATAAAATAGAAAAAATAAATCAAACTCAAGAGATATATTAAAAATACATAATCTAATAGACTCTGGTTTTTTTTCAATTATTTAAATATAGACCCAGTGTTAGTAGCAAAACTGTTATTGAGAAATGTGTATACGTCAACTATGTTGTCTTCAGGTTAAGATCCTTTTCCAACAAGAAATAGTAAACATAGGGTCTATTGCTAGGCATTTTGAATTAAGTTTTTGGTTTGTGCCAACAATCATTCTTTTTATTCTGTTTACATGTTTATTTCTATTACTTAAAGACATTTCCTTTGAGCAATAGTTTTTTAAGTCAACTCTTCATATTTCCTGTATTAATTTGGAACAATCAGTATTTGCACCTATAATTCTTGAGTAGGCTAATAATGTTTTGAATTAATTGACTAGGTTACAAATGTGGAAGGTTCTACTTGATGAATCTGACTGGGCAATTTTCTGTGACTCGTGTTGGCTCATTAAAAATACTGCAAAGAACATAATGATTGACAGAAAACCTTCCCTAAAGCAGCGTTTATTTTGGAGACACATTAGATCTCACTGGTGAACTTGGCAGCTTGACGTAATGTAAAGTGATTGAAATTAACAACCACACAGCAAGTCACTAATGCCCATGCTGAGTGGTAGATATTTGAACAAATGCAGTAAATAATGTCTTGATAAATCACAACTTTGGGTTTAAACTTTAAGTGATCTGAGGTGGAAGAAAAGAAAATGATGTCCACATTTATTCATATTTTTATGTTCACTTTTCACAACTAAAATACAATAAACAGTAGTTATCTGAAGACATCTGATAGTAGCATAATATGCTCTAACAACAGCCTGTGTTTAAATCCTACTTCTATCAATTTTAGAGAAGCTTATATTCCTCTGTGATTAATTTTCTCAGTTAGGTAGTGGGAATAGAAATAGACCTTTTCAGCTAGCAATGGAGACTCAAACATGTAATCCTGAGGCATAAGCTGCTGAGGTAGGATGATTGCCATAAACTCAAGGCAATCATGAGGTACAGTATATTGTCTCACCCACTCCAGGCAAAAAGAAAAGTAGAATTTCTTATATAGGATAGCTAAAAGTTATTCATAAGAAAGTAGAAATGTGTTGAACATGTTCCCTTGCATTTTGAAGCATTATTTAACATTTCATATTTAGTAGTATCTCTTATTTCCCCCATAGACTATACGTGGGATAAATAGCTATATTTTAACAACATGAAGATCTGGACCACAAGCAGCATGTTTAGAACTATGTTTCTAAAAGCACTAAACATTATTTCAATTATCATACTTCATTGTGTTTATTTAGGGGTGTGTGTGTGTGTGTGTGTGTGTGTGTGCGCGCGTGCGTGCGCGCGCATGCGTGTGCGTGTGCATGCATCTGTCTGTCTCTCTGGCTCCTGTCTCTCTCAGTCTCTCTGTCTCTTTCACAAAAACAAAGTTAAGAACATTAAAACTGGCATCCACAATGTATCTGACCAGAATTACAGTTCTTTCCAGTTTTCCAGGTTACCCCTTACTCAGAAGCAGGTGTAATTGCTGTGTGTTGGTCAAGACACCCCATTTCATGGGAAAACCTTTTTGTCACCACCAACACTTATTCATATCATGTTTCACATTCACACAGACCAGCAGCAACTATTTTTGTGGTCATGTGCTTCTCATAGAATGTACAAATAAGCTTTCACAGTCAATTTCAATAACTTTCTGACAACCAAAGTTTAGAAAGAAGGTATTCTACTATTCTACTTTATCTTAACATAGTCAATAGCCTACTAGGTTGCACAATAAAGACCTGACCTCCCTAAATCTCAAGGTAGAAGTTCTATAATCAAGTTTTTTATATGGCTGAGTTGTGCATTCACACACATACACACACACACACATACATGCATACATACACACAAACCTTTCTAGAATGGAATGAAGACATATAAAGCCATTTACAATTATGTTCTCAGTAGTGACTCTCAAGTACATAAAAATAAAATATTGTCAGAAATAAAAAGTAAACTCATTATAAGAGGAAAATTTGTGAAAACAAAAGAAATGCTATAGTTAAAGTGTATGTTCCTAACACAGATTTCTATTATGGCCTACTTATTTAAAATAATTATTTTCATTCAAGGCTCAGCATTTTCAAGTACTTTTATTAACATAAAAGTTGATTAGACACCTAATTTACTTTTGTTCATGAAATTTACTTGCAATTGAGTCAGAACATGTTTCATGAGTTTAAGAGTGACAATGTCTTTTTCAAGATTTCTGAATTTTGTAATAGTATTATCCTATATGTTTAATGGCACTCTTGTTTGGAGCTGACAAAGAGATTCCAATATCCTACTTTGAAGTGAAAAATACCGAAGTGTTTTGTTGCTGAGCTTCTGCTTGAGGAATAACCCAATTGATAGCTGGCCCACAGAAATCATCTGACCAATATTAAAAGAGATGGTCATTTCCTAACTTTGGTCACATCCTTTTGTATCCAGAAAGTAACCATTAAAGTTGTTTGACCATGCTGTAAGTAGAATTTGTACACATCCACAAACTTAATAAGCTGTAATGAGCAGGATACTTTCTATTACAGAATTGAAGTTTGCTGTGAGAGAATGGTGAAGGGTATGCTAGTACTCAACATAGAAGAACAAATTTTTGAAATGATACTTGTGATTTTACTGTAAAGAAAAATTGTTTGCCCTGTCTGTGAGAATGTCACAATTCAAGAAGAGATTTGATGTATTTTACCTAAATGTTACTTCTTAAACTTTGCACAAAAAGCAGTCAGCAATAGGAGTATGAACACCACAAGCACATTATGCTTTTCTGGGTCAGGATTAAGACACACATGTGAAATTAAATAAGACAATCTAGGTAGTAGCTGACATTAAACATTGTGATAGAGAGAATAATTATTTCTCAAAAATGTCCTCATCTTTAACTCCTATCTTGTGAATATATTAGGATACATAGAGAAAGGCAGCTTGTAAATGTGACTAATGATCCTGAAATGGGGAGAAATCATTAAATTCTTTTAGTAATCCCAAAAGGGGATCCCATGAGTGCTTGAAAAAGGAAATCAAAATCAAAAGAATATCATGTATGTGAGCAGATGTCAAAGAGTTTCTTATTGGAGTTATCTGCCTGGAATTCCACAGATATACTGGAGGGTAATTTATTTAAAGTTGAAAATTCCAGCTTACATATATTATAACTTCCAATTGTAACCTAAGGCTGAGAAGCAGGACCTAAATAATATAGCAATTTCAGAGCTTAGCTTGTACAGAAAGAGTAGAATACCCCCCCCCAATTTTTAGATTTTGGTATAAACTATAAAAGAATTGACAATTATATGTAAAAATTGTTGCATCCTAAATTCAATTTAATTGGGGACTGGCTATGGTAAAGAGTGAAATGTTTGTGTTCCAGAATATTATGACAGAGTTATCAAGACAAAAAAAGATGATCAGCCTGATTAATGAATGCCTTTAATAAGTATTGCTTAATGAAGAATTTTATGACATGTAGCACATAAAATCATTGCTATAACATATAAATTTTATACATATTTTAAAATCATTTCTTACAACCTGCTGCAGAAGGAAGCCAGGCAATATCTATGCATATATATATAGCAGAATGTCATTAGGACTTACTTTATTGCTATGCTTTATTTGATATTGTTTCTTTATTAGACCAGTAATATGTAGTTTGTACCTAGGTTCTTGTGCTGTCTAGTCTCAAGTTTTTCTTCACACAAGCAACTTTAGGTATGGGTTTTCTTATTTTACAGGCAATTTCTCTGACATGTTCTCATGGACTTAGCAAATGCTTATGTCATCATATGCCTCCTGATGCAGTTGCCAGGCACACCAGGTGTTTGCTGCAGATAAAAGGACCACCAGGCAGCCCAGACCCATATCTATATTCTCTCTCTTTATGTTCTCTGCCTGTGCTGCATTTCTCTGCAATCAAGGCTCTCTCTGCTCTGCTCTGCTCTGCTCTGTCTGTCTGTCTGTCTGCCCACTTGTCTGTCTTTCTGTCTACATGTCTACTTGTCTTCCCCTATCCCTTCCCAAGGTCCTCACTTCTCTCCCCTACCACAATAAACCTCTTTTATACCAATTCCATTGCATGACATACTTTCTCATGGGTACACCTTGGAGTGAACCTGCCAAAGATACCTCCTTGCCAAATTATATTTTCATAAAATGTTTTCTCTTATGTACTGAGTTTTAAGTCAAATCAGTTATTGGTTGGTTATTCTCACAAGATTTGTGCTACCATTGGACTAGCAGTTTTTGTAGACATGACACCATTTTTAGCTCAGCAAGTTTGAGAAAGTGTAGATGTTAACATTTCTCTATTGCTAGCATGAATGCTTTCTTGTATCAAATTATCTAGCTCTAGGAGGAAAGCTTCTATGTCAGAATCAAGTAAATTCTGAAATCAATGAGTTGTGTAGATTTTGTCCTGCTATCAGTTTCTGGAGGAAATCTATAGACTTGGCAACAGTCTGGGTTGTTTGAGGGATCCAATTAGGCTTCTTTGGCCAGCAACTTAATTACATATAACCCAATTCCACTAAGGAAGCTTTATCTGGTAGCAAGAATTATAGGAAAACACAAACAAGTGAAGGAACTGAACAAAACCATCCAGGGTACACATGGAAGCTGAACAATGCTCAACTCAATGATACCTTGGTCAAGGAAGGAATAAAGAAATAAATCAAAGACTTTTTAGAATTTAATGAAAATGAAGGCACAACATACCCAAACTTATCAAACACAATGAAAGCAATGATAAGAGGAAAACTCATAGCATTAAGTGCTTCCAAAAAGAAACTGGAGAGAGAATACACTAGCAGCTTAGCAGCACATCTGAAAGCTCTAGAACAGAAAGAAGCTATTACACCTAAGAGGAGTAGACTACAGGAAATAATCAGACTCAGGGCTGAAGTCAACCAAGTAGAAACAAAAAGAACTATACAAAGAATCAACAAAACCAGGAGCTTTTTCTTTGAGAAAATCAATAAGATAGATAAACCTTTAGCCAGAGTAATC
Organism: Apodemus agrarius; assembly: GCA_964023405.1. Classification (NCBI taxonomy): domain Eukaryota; kingdom Metazoa; phylum Chordata; class Mammalia; order Rodentia; family Muridae; genus Apodemus; species Apodemus agrarius. The sequence goes on from OZ030010.1 coordinate 50,933,155, forward strand.
AGAGGGCACAGAGACAGTATCCAAATTTGCAAAATCAGAAATGAAAAGGGAGATATAACAATAGAAACTGAGGAAATTAAAAAAATAATCAGATCCTACTACAAAAGCAACTGGAATATCTGGATGAAATGGACAATTTTCTAGACAGATACTAAATACCAAAGTTAAATCAGGATCAGATAGACAATCTAAACAGTCCCATAACCCCTAAAAAAATAGAAATAATCATTAAAAGTCTCCTAATAAAAAAAGAAAGAAAGAAAAAGAAAAAAGAAAGAAAAAAAGCACAGGGACAGTTGGTTTTAGTACAGAATTCTATTAGACCTTCAAAGAAGACCTATCACCAATACTCTTCAAACTATTCCACAAAAGAACAACAGAAGGAACACAGCCCAACTCATTCTACGAAGCTACAATTACACTGATAACAAAACCACACAAAGATCCAACAAAGAGAACATTAGAATAATTTCCCTTATGAATGTCAGTGCAAAAATACTCAATAAAATTCTTGCCAACTGAATCCAAGATCACATCACAAAGATCATTCCCCATGATCAAGTAGGTTTCATCTGAAGGATGCAGGGATGGTTCATAATGTAATCCACTACATAAACAAACTCAAAGAAAAAAAACTACATGGTTATTCTATTAGATGCTGAAAAAGCATTTGACAAAATTCAGTATCCTTTCATGTAAAGGTCTTGGGAAGATCAGTAATTTAAGGCTATATCTAAACCTAGTAAAAGTTAATATACAGAAAACAAGTAGCCAACCTCAAACTAAATTAAGAGAAACTTGAAGCAATCCCACTAAAATCAGGGACTAGAAAAGGCTGCCCCCTCTCACCATATCTCTTCAATATAGTACTTGAGGTATTAGGTAGAGCAATTAGACAACATAAGGAGGTCAAAAGGATACAAATTGGAAAGGAAGAGGTCAAACTATCACTATTTGCAGATGATATGATAGTATACTTAAGCAACCACAAAAACTCCACCAGAGAGCTCCTACAGCTGAAAAACAACTTCAGCAAATTGGCTGGAAACAAAATTAACTCAAACAGATCTTTGATTCTGATACTCATAGGATGCATAGACTGAGAAAAAAATTAGGGAAGCATACCTTTTACAATAGTCGCAAACAATATAAATTATCCTGGTGTGACTCTAACCAAACAAGTGATCTATATGACAGGAACTTCAAGTCTCTGAACAAAGATATCAAAGAAGACTTCAGAAGATGGAAAGATCTCCCATGCTTGTGGACTGGCAGGATTAATACAGTAACAATGGCCATCTTGCCAAAAGCAATATATAGATTCAATGCAATCCCAATCAAAATTCCAACTCAATTCTTCATAGATTTAGAAAAGAGCAATTCTTAAATACATCTGCAATAACAAAAAAAACTCAAGATAGCTATAATTATTCTTGACAATAAAAGGACTTCGGGGGCAATCAGTATCCTTTACTTCAAGCAGTACTACAGAGCAATAGTGATAAAAGGTGCATGGTATTAGTATACTGACATGGAGGTAGATTAATGGAATAGGATTGAAGACCCATAAATGAACCCACACACTTAATGGTCACTTAGTCTTTGACAAAGGAGCTAAAACCATCCAGTGCAAAAAAGATAGCCTTTTCAACAAATGGTGCTTGTTCAACTAGCAGCTCCCATGTAGAAGAATGCCAATCGATTCATTCTTATCTCCTTGTACTAAGCTCTAGTTCAAGTGGATCAAGGACCACTGAACCAGTACAAACAGACACACTGAAACCAGTACAAAAGAAACCTGGGAAGAGCCTTGAACATATGGGCACAGGAGAAAATTTCCTGAAAATAACACCAATAGCTTATGCTCTAAGATCAAGAATTGACAAATGGGACCTCATAAAATTACAAAGTTTCTGTAAGGCAAAGGACACTGTCAATCAGACAAAACAGCAACCACCAAATTGGGAAAAGATATTTACCAACCCTACATCCAATAGAGGGCTAATATCCAATATATATATGAAGAACCCAAGGAGTTGGACTTGATTAGACTTCAGAGAACCAAAGAACCCTATTAAAAATGGGGTACAGAATCGGTTTTCAGCCTTTTGGCTAAGATCAAGTGTAAAAATGGGGTATAGAGCTAAACAAAGAATTTTCAACTGAGGAATATCAAATGGCTGAGAAACACTTAAATGTTTCACATCCTTAGTCATCAGGGAAATGCAAATCCAAACAACCCTGAGATTTTACCTCATGCCATCGAGAATGGCTGAAATAAAATACCCAAGAGACAGTAGGTAGAATTATCCTCCAATACTAGAAAGACATGGCAACAGGAATATTGGTAACTGGTAACAATGGCAAACATGTTTTAATTTGCATTTCCCTAATGACTAATGATGTTGAACATTTTTTAGGGTGTTTCTCAGCCATCCGGATTTCTTCAGGTGAAAAGTCTCTGTTTAGCTCTGTACCCCATTTTTGGATAGGGTTATTTGGTTTTCTGGGGTCTAACCTCTTGAGTTCTTTGTATACATTGGAAATTAGCCCTCTGTCGGATGTGAGGTTGGTGACGATTTTTTCCCAATTTGTTGGTTGCCGATTTATCCTTTTGACAGTGTCTTTTGCCTTACAGAAACTTTGTAATTTTATGAGGTCCCATTTGTCTATTCTTGCTCTTAGAGCATAAGCAATTGGTGTTCTGTTCAGAAATTTTTCCCCTGAGCCAATGTCCTCAAGGGTCTTCCCCAGTTTCTTTTCTATTAGTTTTAGTGTGTCTGGTTTTATGTGGAGGTCATTGATCCACTTGGAGTTGAGCTTAGTGCAAGGAGATAAGAGTGGATCAATTCTCATTCTTCTGCATGTTGACCTCCAGTTGAGCCAGCACCATCAGTTGAAAAGGCTATCTTTTTTCCACTGGATGTTTTCAGCTCCTTTGTTGAAGATCAATTGGCCATAGATGTGTGGGTTCAATTCTGGGTCTTCGATCCTATTCCATTGATCCGCCTCCCTGTCACTGAACCAATACCATGCAGTTTTTAATACTACTGCTCTGTAATATTGCTTGAGGTCCGGGATGGATTTCACCTCACACCAGTCAGAATGGCTAAGATTAAAAACTCAGAAGACATCAGGTGTTGGCGAGAATGTGGAGAAAGAGGAACACTCCTCCACTGCTGGTGGGAATGCAAGCTGGTACAACCACTGTGGAAATCAGTATGGCGGTTCCTCAGAAAACTGGACGTGACACTTCCAGAGGACCCAGCCATACCACTCCTGGGAATATACCCAGAAAATTCCCCAGCATGGAATAAGGATACATGCTCCACTATGTTCATAGCAGCCTTATATATAATAGCCAGAAACTGGAAAGAACCCAGATGTCCCTCAACAGAGGAATGGATACAAAAAATGTGGTATATATACACAATGGAGTACTACTCAGCCATTAGAAACAATGAATTCATGAAATTCTTAGAGAAATGGATGGAGCTGGAGAACGTCATACTAAGTGAGGTGACCCAGTCTCAAAAGAATACCCACGGTATACAGTCACTGATAAGTGGATATTAGCCTAGAAGCTTGGAACACCAAAGACATAAATCGCATATCAAGTGATGTCTCACAAGAAGAAAGGAGTGGACACTGGTGCTAGAATGGACCAAAACATCATTGTGGGGGAGTACAAGAACAGTGAGGTGGGAGGGGTGGATGAGGGAGCAGGGGGAGAGAAAAAGGCATGTGGGACCTTTGGGGGTGGAAACCAGAAAAAGGGAAATGAATTGTAAATATAGAATATATACAATAAATTAAAAACAGGAAAAAAAACAATGGCAAACATGATGGAAAGGGTAAGGTAGAACCATAAAATCATAAAATAGAGTTAGAAGTACTACTATTTCCCAGGATCAGTTGCTGGGAGAAGATAATTGTGCTGATTACAAAGGCAGCTTGAATTTGATGATCATCTTGCTCCTATGCTGTTTAAATGCTTGGGATAAGGTTTAAGAATCTTTTAAGAGGTCTGAACTATTTAGTAAAATTATACAAGTCCCAAAATGTCTTCACTGATTTTTTGGAAGAACTAACTTCAGCTGTAAATAGAATAATATCAGATTCAGAAGTCAGACAGATATTCATCAAATATTTAGCTTTTGAAAATGCTAATTCAGAATACAAGGTAGTGATTAGGCCTTTAAAGTCAGGATCAACACCAAGATATGTATGAATTAGAAATATGGCATATATTGGATCTCACATTTATGATGCTACTCTGATAGGCGAAGTAATTTCTAAAAGTTTTAGGAAAATAAAAATGTCAGATGTTTTCATTGTGGTAAGCAAGGGCATTTGAAAAGGGATTATAGGCAAGTCATTCTTAGAAACAAAGCATTTTCTAGACATAACCCAAAAATAAGGCCTCAGCCATCTGGAGTATGAAGAAGGTGTTGCAAAGTCCATCATGGACTAATAAATGTAGATGGACAAGTGACAGGCACTGTAACCCTTTACCATTAGGAAACTAGGTGGCCTCCTGCAGGCCTAAATATCAAATTTGATTCAGTAATTTCATGTCAGCATTGGAGAAACACATAAACAGAACAATTAAAAGATTTAATGCCTGTTGTTAAAAATAATACTGTGCTGGCTGTAATCAAGGGACAAACAGATTAAGTAGTTTCAAAAATCCAGGAAAGACCTCCTCAATAAGCATGTGATAGTTTATCAGATAGCTTCATCATTCAGTTCAAATTAAAATATAAAGACAAACAAATGCTTATTTATTTGTTTGTTTATTTATTTATTTATTTATTTAATCAGGCATAATATAATAATACTTACCAAAGGCACACTTGCCTTAGTTGCATGAAATTAAAAACAGGTTGTTTTAAACATGTTTCTTAATTTCATCTTTGAATTTTAGACTATAAATTATCATATGGCCTACTCCATCTTGGTTTTCTTCATAAATAAAAAGGATATTGTTGTTTGGTATCAAAAACACAGTTAAGGTTTCCCATTCAACCGGCAGCGGAGCCAGCCTCAGCCAGCTTCCCAGGTGCTCAGACCCAGCCTGCAGAACCAGGTACCCAATATATCCTGAGTTTAAGACCTTTGGGGACTCAGGCCTGGAGCTGCAGCTGCGCACAGAGTAGCAGTTTGGGGGACACCAGCCAAGCCTGTGCTCTGTGCCTGCAGGGTGGACCCCGAACTCCCTGCAGCCACCGCCATCTTCCCAGCTGTTTCCCATCCAGCCGGCAGCAGAGCAAGCCTCAGCCAGCTTCCCAGCAGCTTTGGACCAGCAGTCGGAACCAGGTAACTAAGATATCCCGAGTTTAAAACCTCTGGGGACTCAGGACACCAGACAGCAAAGCCTGAGCAGGAGCAGTGCAGAGCAGCTGCCCAACAGGTGGAACAAAGTACCTGGGATATCCCGAGTTTAAGACCTTGGGGGACTCAGGCCACCTGTCAACAATCTGTGAGCAGGAGCCCTGCAGGGCAGTGGTTCAGGTGTCCCAGTCGTGGGGAAATAGCCTTACGAGCCCACAGGAGGTTCAAGCACCAGATAGTAACTACAGGAACAACTAACACCAGAATTAACCAAATGGCAAAAGGCAAACATAAGATCGTTACTAACAGAAATCAAGGCAGTATGGCAGCATCCGAACCCAGTTCCCCGACAGCAATAAATCTTGGATACCCCAACACACAAGAAAAACAAGACTCAGATCTAAAATCACTGGTCAGGATGCTGATAGAGGAACACTTAGATACATCTCTTAAAGTAATACATGAGAAAATAGATTAAAAGCTAGAAGCCCTTACAAGGCAAACACAAATAAATATCGGATATCCCAACACACCAGAAAAACAAGACTCAGATCTAAAATCACTGATAAGGATGCTGATAGAGGATCACTTAGATAAATTTCTTAAAGTAATAGAGGAGAAGATAGATCAAAAGCTAGAAGCCCATACAAGGCCAACACAAAAATCACTTAAAGAAATCCAGGAGAATATAGAGCAAAAAATGAATCCCAATAAGGGGGAAAAACAAAAATCACTTAAAGAAATACAAGAGAACATGGGTCAACAAGTAGAAGTCATAAAAGAGGAAACACAAAAATCCTTTAAAGAATTACAGGAAAACACAAACAAGCAATTGAAAGATCTGAGCAAAACAATACAGAATCTAAAAACAGAAGTAAAAACAACTAAGAAATCGCAAAGGGAGACAACATTGGATATAGAAAACCTTGGGAAGAAATCAGGAGTCATAGATGCAAATATCAACAATAGAATACAAGAGATAGAAGACAGAATCTCAGATGCTGAAGATACCATAGGAACCATGGATTCAACAATTAAAGAAAATGCAAAATGCAAAAAGCTGGTAACCCAAAACATTCAGGAAATCCAGGACACAATGAGAAGACCAAACTTAAGGATTATAGGGATAGATGAGAATGAAGATCTACAATTTAAAGGGCCAGCAAATATCTTCTACAAAATTATGGAAGAAAACGTCCCCAACCTAAAGAGAGAGATGCCCATGAATATACAAGAAGCCTATAGAACCCCAAATAGACTGGACCAGAACAGAAATACTTCCCATCACATAATAATCAAAACCCCAAATGTACTAAACAAAGAAAGAATATTAAAGGCAGTAAGAGAAAACGGACAAGTAACATGTAAAGGAAGACCTACCAGAATTATACCAGACTTCTCACCTGAGACCATGAAAGCTAGAAGATCCTGGGCAGACCTCATGCAGACCCTAAGAGAACACAAACTTCAGCCCAAACTATTATCCCCAGCAAAACTCTCAGTCGCCATAGATGGGGAAACCAAGGTATTCCATGACAAAACCAAATTTGCATGATATCTACAAACCCAGTCCTACAAAGGATAATAGGGGAAAATACCAACACAAGGGGGAAACTACACCCCAGAAGAAACAAGATAGAAACCCCCTCTCATCCAACCCAAAAGAAGAGAACCACTCAAATACAAAAAAAAAAAAAAATGCCCAAAATGTCAGGAAGTAATAATTACTATTCCTTAATATCTCTTAATATCAATGGACTCAATTCACCAATAAAAAGACACAGACTAACAGATACAGAAACAGGACCCTACATTTTCCTGCATACAGGAAACACATCTCAGTGTCAAAGACAAATAGCACCTTAGAGTAAAAGGCAGGAAGACAATTTTACAAGCAAATGGTCTCAGGAAACAAGCCAGAGTAGCCATTCTGCTATCAGATAAAATTGACTTTCAACCTAAAGTCATCAAAAGAGACTCAGAAGGTCACTTTTTGCTTGTCAAAGGGAAAATCCACCAAGAAGAATTCTCAATACTGAACATCTATGCCCCAAATGTAAGTGCACCCTCAATCATAAAAGAAACTTTACTAAAGCTTAAAGCACAAATTGTACCTAAAACAATAATTGTGGGTGACTTCAACACTCCACACTCCTCAATGAACTGGTCAGGAAACCAGAAACTAAACAGGGACACAGTGAAAGTAATTGAAGCTTTGGACCAATTGGATTTAACAGATATATATAGGACATTTCATCCTAAAGCAAAAGAGTATACCATTTTCTCAGCACTGCATGGTACCTTCTCAAAAATTGATCATATAATTGGTCACAAGACAGACCTCAACAAATACAAGAAGACCAAACTAATCCCATGTCTCCTATCGGATCACTATGGAGTAAAAGTGGTCTTCAATAGCAAGAACAACAGAAAGCCCACATACACTTGGAAACTGAACAATACTCTACTCAATGACACCTTGGTCAAGGAAGAAATAAAGAAAGAAATCAAAGACTTTTTAGACTTCAATGAAAATGAAGGTATGGCCTAACCAAATCTTTGGGACACAATGAAAGCAGTGCTAAGAGGAAAACTCATAGCCCTGAATGACTCCAAAAAGAAACTGGAGAGAGCATACACTAGCAACTTAACAGCACACCTGAAGGCCCTGGAACAAAAAGAAGCTAATTCACCCAGGAGGAGTAGAAGAGAGGAAATCATCAAACTAAGGGCTGAAGTCAATCAAGTAGAAACAAAGAGAACCATACAAAGAATCAACAAAACCAAGAGCTGGTTCTTTGAGAAAATCAACAAGATAGATAAACCCTTAGCTAGACTAACCAAAGGGCACAGAGACAGTATCCAAATTAACAAAATTAGAAATGAAAAGGGGGATATAACAACAAAATTAGGAAATTCAAAAGATCATCAGATCCTACTACAAAGGTCTATACTCAAAACAACTGGAGAATCTGGAGGAAATGGACAATTTCCTAGACAGATACCAAATACCAAAATTAAATCAGCATCAAGTAGATGAGCTAAACAGTCCCATAACCCCCAAAGAAATAGAAGGGGTTATAGAAAGCCTCCCAACCAAAAAAAGTACGGGACCAGTTGGTTTTAGTGCAGAATTCTACCAGAAACTCAAAGAAGACTTAACACCAATACTCTTCAAACTATTCCACAAAATAGAGACAGAGGGGACACTGCCCAACTCATTCTTCGAAATCACAATTATGCTGATACCTAAACCACAAAATGATCCAACAAAGAAAGAGAACTACAGGCCAATTTCCCTTATGAATATCGATGCAAAAATACTAAATACAATTCTTGCCAATCAAATCCAAGAGCACATCAAAACGATCATCCACCATGATCAAGTAGGCTTCATCCCAGGGATGCAGGGATGGTTCAATATACAGAAATCCATCAATGTAATCCACTACGTAAACAAACTAAAAGAAAAAACACATGGTCATCTCATGAGATGCTGAAAAAGTATTCAACAAAATTCAGCATCCTTTCATGCTGAAAGTCTTTGAAAGAGCAGGAATTCAAGGCCTATACCTGTACATAGTAAAAGCAATCTACAGCAAACCAGTAGCCAACATCAAAATAAATGGAGAGAGACTTGAAGCATTCCCATTAAAATCAGGGACTAGACAAGGCTGCCCTCTCTCTCCATATCTTTTCTTTTTTTCTTTTTTTTTAATTTTTATTTTCTATATTCTATGTTTACATTCCAAATGCTTTCCCCTTTCTCAGTCCCCCCCATATATCCAATAGTTCCTCTCTCCCCCAACTATTCCCCAATCATTCCCCCTCCCCCCAAGGTTTCTTTACAAAACTGGATCCAATCTTTACAGGCCCAGGGTCCTCTCCTTTCTTCCTCTTGGGAATCATTTGACTTGCTAATTGTGCCTTGAGTATTTAGGGCTTCTGGGCTCATTAATATCCACTTATCAGTGATTGCATTTCATGTGTATTCTTTTGTGATTGGGTTAACTCACTCAGGATATTTTCCAGGTCTAACCATTTACCTACAAATTGCATGAATTCATTATTTTTAATTGCTGAGTAGTATTCCATTGTATAAATATGCCACATTTTCTGTATCCATCCATCCTTTGAGGGATATTTGGGCTCCTTCCAATTTCTGGCTATTATAAACAAGGCTGCTATAAACATAGTGGAGCATGTGTCTTTATTGTATGCTGAGGAATCCTCTGGGTATATGCCCAGGAGTGGTTTGCCAGGGTCCTCTGGAAGTGACATGCCCAATTTTCTGAGGATCCGCCAAACTGATTTCCAGAGTGGTTTTATCATTTTGCAATCCCACCAACAGTGGAGGAGTGTTCTTCTTTCTCTACATCCTTGCCAGCACTTGTTGTCTCTTGAGTTTTTAATCTTAGCCATTCTGACTGGTGTGAGATGGAATCTCAAGGTTGTTTTGATTTGCATTTCCCTAATGACTAAGGATGTTGAACATCTCTTAAGGTGTTTCTCGGCCATCCGAATTTCTTCTGGTGAAAATTCTTTGTTTAGCTCTGTACCCCATTTTTTGATAGGGTTATTTGGTTCTTTGTGGTCTAACTTCTTGAGTTCTTTGTATATATTGGAAATTAGCCCTCTGTCAGATGTGGGGTTGGTGAAGATCTTTTCCCACTTTGTTGGTTGCCGTTTTGTCCTTCTGACAGTGTCCTTTGATAAAGGAGCCACAACCATCCAGTTGAAGAAAGATAGCCTTTTCAACAAATGGTGCTTGTTCAACTTGAGGTCATCATGCAGAAGAATGCAAATTGACCCACTCTTATCTCTTTGCACTAAGATTAACTCCAAGTGGATCAAGGACCTCCACATAAAACCAGACACACTGAAACTATTAGAAAAGAAACTTGGGAAGACCCTGGAGGACATGGGCACAGCGGAAAAGTTCCTGAACAGAACACCAATAGCTTATGCACTAAGATCAAGAATTGACAAATGGGACCCCATATCTTTTCAATATAGTACTAGAAGTTCTAGCGAGAGCAATTAGACAACATAAGGAAGTCAAAGGGATACAAATTGGAAAGGAAGAAGTCAAACTATCATTATTTGCAGATGATATGATAGTTTACTTAAGTGACCCAAAAAACTCCACCAGAGAACTTCTACAGCTGATAAACAACTTCAGCAAAGTGGATGGTTATAAAATTTACTCAAGCAAATCAGTAGCCTTCTTGTGTTCAAAGGGCAAGCAGGCTGAGAAAGAAGTTAGGGAAACCACACCCTTCACAATAGCCACAAACAACATAAAGTACCTTGGCGTAACTCTAACCAAACAAGTGAATGATCTGTATGACAGGAACTTCAAGCCCTTGAAGAACGAAATTGAAGAAGACTTCAGAAGATGGAAAAATATTTCTTGCTCCTGGATTGGCAGGATCAATATAGTAAAAATGGCCATCTTGCCAAAAGCAATCTACAGATTCAATGTGATCCCCATCAAAATCCCAACTCAATTCTTCATTGATCCATAAAGAGCAATTCTCAAATTCATCTGGAGCAACAAAAAAACCCAGGATAGATAAAACTATTCTCAACAATAAAAGGACTTCTGGGGGAATCAATAATCCTGACCTTTAGCAGTACTACAGAACAATTGTGTTAAAAACTGCATGGTATTGGTACAGCAACAGGCAAGTAGATCAATGGAATAGGATTGAAGATGCAGAAATGAACCCACAGACTTATGGTCACTTGATCTTTGATAAAGAAGCCACAACCATCCAGTGGAAAAAAGATAGCCTGTTCAACAAATGGTGCTGGTTCAACTGGAGGTCAACAAGCAGAAAAATGTGAATTTACCCACTCTTATCTCCTTGTACTAAGATCAACTCCAAGTGGATCAAGGACCTCCACATAAAACCAGACACACTGAAACTATTAGAAAAGAAACTTGGGAAGACCCTGGAGAACATGGGCACAGGGGGAAACTTCCTGAACAGAACACCAATAGCTTATGCTCTAAGATCAAGAATTGACAAATGGAACCTCATAAAATTACAACGTTTTTGTAAGGCAAAGGACACTGTCAGAAGGACAAAATGGCAACCCTCATAGTGGGAAAAGATCTTCACCATCTCCATATCCGACAGAGGGCTAATATCCAATATATACAAAGAACTCAAGAAGTTAGACCGCAAAGGACCAAATAACCCTATCAAAAAATGGGGTACAGAGCTAAACAAAAATTTTTACCAGAAGAAATTCGGATGGCCTAGAAACACCTTAAGAGATGTTCAACATCATTAGTCATCAGGGAAATGCAAATCAAAACAACCCTGAGATTTCATAGCACACTAGTCAGAATTGCTAAGATTAAAAACTCAAGAGACAACAAGTGTTGGGGAGGATGTGGAGAAAGGGGAACATTCCTCCACTGTTGGTGGGATTGCAAAATGTTAAAACCGCTCTGGCAATCAGTTTGGCGGTTCCTCAGAAAATTGGGCATGTCACTTCCAGAGGACCCTGGCATACCACTCCTGGGCATATACCCAGAGGATTCCCCAGCATACAATAAAGACACATGCTCCACTATGTTTATAGCAGCCTTATTTATAATAGCCAGAAGTTGGAAGGAGCCCAGATATCCCTCAAAGGAGGAATGGATACAGAAAATGTGGTATATTTATACAATGAAGTACTACTCAGAAATCACAAAAGAATACACATGAAATGCAATCACTGATAAGTGGATATTAATGAGCCCAGAAGCCCTAAATACTCAAGGCAAAATTAGCAAGTCAAATGACTCCCAAGAAGAAGAAAGGATAGGACCCTAGGCCTGTAAAGTTTGGATCCAGTTTTGTAGATCCAGAACAGAGAAATCGTTGGTGGGGGAATGATTGGGGAATAGTTGGGCAGGGGGAGAGGAATTATGGGAAGTATGGTGGGGGGGAACTGGGAAAGGGGAAAGCCTTTGGAATGTAAACATAGAATATAGAAAATAAAAATTAAATAAAAAAAAACCAGAAGTTTAAACATTAAAAAAAAAAAACACAGTTAAGAAATTTGTAATATTTTAAGTAAATTCAAAGAGTGATTTGGAGCTAAAATAAAATATTTCAACATGCAGGTTCGCCATGACTGTTATTTAAGCCAGTGGATTTCTATAGAGTAGTTGTTCTAAATTTTAGAGTTAAGGTGAACAATGTAGTATTGGCATATGTCTGGAATCCCAGCACCCAGGGACAAAACTCAGATCTTCTAATTGGTATGCTTACACTATATATATATATATATATATATATATATATATATATATATATATAATAAATATATATTCATTATTATTATTATTATTATTATGATGATGATGATGATGATGATGATGATGATTATAAAATTCCTCTACAGGTTACTAGAGAGGCAGCTAGTTTCAAAAGGTGACAAGAACAATGAACAGTTTTTGAGATTGTTTGTAAGCTAATCAACCTGCGTGTATCAATGACCAATATTGAACCAGATGATATCTTAATTATGCATATCATATTTCTTGGTGAATTGGTAACAGGGGACTCTTCATAAAACTACATAAACTTCAAAAAGAAAGTACTTCATCAACATTTGCCTATTGACTTCTACTGCAAATGCTTTCCATATAGAGAGAATAATCTCTCTTGAGAAACAAATCTAGACATTTTACAAGGCATGGAGAACCTCATACTCAGTCATTGCCAACTACCTAATGCTCATAAGGACAACCCTTACAATGATGGATTGGATGCATTTGAAGGCAGCATCCTTCACAGGCTTAGACATGGTTGAAATGGTGGAACTGGTACTTATCTGAATTTATTTGTTATCAGGATGTGGTAATAAAAGGAACTGTGCCTTCCTGCACTGAGGAGATAGCTCAGTTGCCTATAATCCCCATCCCCAAATTAGTCACTGCTTCCCTCAAAGGGGACCTTAGTGACATGTGGAGACCAACAGAATGGTTACATTTGGCTAAGGCATGGTTTACTGATAGTTCATCAACCACTGATGGAACCAAATCTAATGGAAATTATCAATCTATAGGTCAGGGGAAGGAATTATCAATACTGAGGAAGGAACAATGAACACAGTGTAGCACTACTGGCTATAAGACAACTAGAATAGCAAAAGGAAAATCTCAATCTTCTCAAATTTATAGGACACATGTAATGAAACAGCTATAGGGTCATCATAATGGGAGGAATGAATGGAAATGGCAAAACTAGCAAAGCTTACATAAGGTAGCATATATTATGTAGCTCATACAGACAAAACAGAGAAAATGCCTGAAAATAATAAATTAGTGGACAAATTAGAATTATGTTTAATTAAGACATATTAAAATTTTCTAAGGAACAATGTCAGAATCAAATATAATAGATTGCACACGTGAAAACCTTCAAAGTTTATCCCTCCTAACACTTAAAAAAATAAGTGGAAATGGAGAACCCAATTATGCTAAGACAGACAACCCTGTGAGATTAACTATTATAAGGAATCCATAGCCAGTTGATGGTTTGCAACTTTAATCCCAGCTCTTGGGAGGCAGAAGAAGGCACATAGGAATTATGCTAATTTAAATTTAAAAGCTGATTGAAAAAGGCAAAATGAAATTCAAAGTAAATGTTCTTTGTGATCTAAAAATAAATACATTTAAACTTTTGAATTTATATATGAAAATAAAGGGGAATATAGGTTTATTTATTTATTCATGCATAAGAAACTAGAATTAGTTTCTAGAATTACAAATGTTTCTAGAATTAAAAAATAATTTAATTTCAATTGAAAGACTTTTCCTGTTGCCAAATAGCATTTTTGCCCTGGGAAAGATATAATCTACCACAAATTGAACTGCTCCCCCCCCCCAAGATTTAGGGTTGGTGCAGGGTTTTGCTTTTTTTCTTTCCAGGAGAATGAAAGCATCCAACCATGAAACTCAGAGACTACTACTCAAGTGAAACCTCTGAAAATAAGGGATGGATCATCAAAAGAATATGTCCAAAGAAAAAGAGTAAATTGGCCAAGTAGTATCACCTTTGTCCAGCTTGTCTCTGCTGCCCTCTACAGACTTAATGGACAAATGGTCTTTGTGTGGTCTCAATTCAATTAAAAATTAAACCTGGCTTTGGGGTGGGAGCATGATTCTCTCTTTCTCTAAACCCAGGCATGCTTGTTAAATAAAAATTCAAAATCTCTGTCTAATATAATCTTTTTGGTTTACATTTGACTCCTTAAAACATTTGTTAAGGTACAAATATCTCAACTGTATAAGATTGTTATGTATATATAAACTGTCATGATACTAGTAGTCATACAGAGAACCAATTCTAGAAATAAGCTTCTTCTAACTTTCTGTATGTGTTTTCAGGTTTGTGTCTGAAGCACGAAACTAGGAGAAGTTTGTGAAGCTCAGATGTACTTAATAGATTGTGGTCATCAAACTTTTCTGAGATCTGCAGATTCTGGCAGTTAAAATATTTAAGTTTTCTGCCATTCCTAACAGTAAACTTTGAGGTTTCCAAGAGGACGAGGCCTTGTGATGATGCATCTAACTGGATTTTGGTAATGCTAACCACCGGGAAAAATTGCCCCATGCTTCTTCTCCCAAAACAGTCTGCACAAACAGTAGACCCCTTTGGGTTAACCGTTCTGTTATACCTAGCCAGGATTTCCATTAAGCTGATAAACTCCTCCCAATGTTCAGCTTTGGACTGTAAACTGTGCAGGACATTCAAAATGCTGAGTTCATATAAGACTGAAACAGTTTACAGAATTCTGAACTAAAAAAACTTAATCCTAAAACTGCCAAATATAATAAGTGAGCTGGAAATCGTGGACAGCTGGGCAGAAATAGCTTCATTATTATAAATAGTTTTACTGTGTTAGAATTAAGACATTTTTTTATTTAGAAAAAAGGGGGCAAGTTTCAGGATATTTGATCACACCATGAAACCTGATATTATAGTTTACTGGAAAAAATCTGTCTAGTTATGGTGTGGCTCAACCTTAGCAAATACCTTTAATCCAAGATCTTGATGCTTGAATATTGTGAGCAGGATTAAATAAAGTCAGCCATATGTCATGAGGTAGAACAAACAACCAGTTAACAGGAGGTGAACACAGGAAAAACACAGAGTAAGAGGAAGTGAAGAGGATGGATAGAGAGATGCATAGGAAGTAGAAAGGAGGGACATTCAGTTTGCAGATTTTTTGAGGTAGTGTGGAGGAGAGCTGCCTTTTGAGATTTTGACTGAGGAGGAAGGTTAGCTGGGTGCTTTTTCTGTCTCTCTGAGCTAGCAGACTTTCCTTTGAGAATTTAGCTTCTGCATCTTTATTGTTAAAAATCAAACATTTGAGATTTTGTTAAAAGAAACATTTCTTTTATTCCTTTTGTTGACATTAATTTATTTATTCACTTTATTTCTTAATTACTACATTTAAAGTTTTTATATATATATATATATGGATATATACATGAACCATACATAAATCATACATCTACATATCTATATCTCCATCATCTATATCTATGCCTATGCCTACACACACACACACACACACACACACACACACACACACATATATATATATATACATACATGTATATGTATAGTATATGTATGCTACTATACATATATGTATACACACATATATGTATTACTACTGGAATTGTACTGGTGTCTTAGTCAGGGTTTCTATTCCTGCACAAAACATCATGAACAAGAAGTGAGCTGAGTAGGAAAGGTTTATTCAGCTTATAATTTCACACTGCTGTTCATCACCAAAGAAGTGAGGACTGGAACTCGAGCAGGTTAGGAAGCAGGAGTTGATACAGAGTCCATGCAGGGATGTTACTTCCTGGCTCAGTTTACTCTCTTATAGAACCGAAGACTACCAGCCCAAGGATGACCTCACCCACAATGTCCCCCTCCTGCCTTGACCACTAATTGAGACAATGCCTTACAGCTGGATCTCATGGAGGCATTTAGCTCCTTTCTCTGTGGTAACTACAGCTTGTGTCATGCTGACATACAAAACTAGCCAGTACAACTTGAAAAATATTTTCCCCCATTTTGCAGGCTCTACTTTGTCAGAATTATGGTATCCTTTGACTTATGGAAACTTTTTAGTTTCATGGGGACACATCTATAATAGTGATTTTATGGTCTGTGTTGTGTTCTACTCAGTAAGCATTCTCATGAGTCAATGAATTCAAGGATATTTCCCATTTTCTCTTCTCTCAAGTGTGTGAATGTGATTTTATATTGAAGTTTTTGATCCACTTGGAGCTGAGTTTTGTTAGGATAAATATTTGAGTCTGCCAAGCAGTGGTTACACATGATTTTAATCCCAGCACTTGAGAAACAAAGGCCAGCCTTGTCTACAGAGCTAGTTCAAGGACAACCAGAAAACCCTGCATAAAAAATAAACAAATAAATAATTGAATGTCAAACAAACAAAAAGTGTGCATGTATTTTGATTCTTCCAGGTGTAAACATGGACTTTGACAAGCACCATTTGTTGATGATTCTCTTTTCCCTTGTATACTTCTGGCTTTTTTATATAAAAAAATCAATAATAAAAGGCTAATCAATACTCTTTCATTGATTGATATATCTGTTCTTGTAGCAATACTATCCTGATTTTATTATTATAGCTCTGTAATACACTTTGAAGTGAGGAGTAGTGATATCTGTTAGCATTTCTTCTAAGCTCCTCCCAAAAATTACCTAGCAACATCCAGGTATGATCTTCTTGGCAGCTATAAAGGACTGTTTGGTCTCTCTCTCTCTCTCTCTCTCTCTCTCTCTCTCTCTCTCTCTCCCTCCCTCCCTCCCTCCCTCCCTCCCTCCCTCCCTCCCTCCCTCTCTCTCTCTCTCTCTCTCTCTCTCTCTCTCTCTCTCTCTCTCTCTTTCTTGCCTTTCCCCTTCTTTTCTCCAGGTGTTCCCTGGTGGCCTCTTCCCTTCATTATCTCTATCTTTTTCTCTCCTTTTCTTTCCCTTCTTTCTCTGCCTCCACTCTCTTCTCACCCCCTTCTTATGCCCTCAAATAAACTTTTATTTTCGACCTATCATATGGTGGGTAGCTTAGGGAGAGATGTCTCAGCATGGGCCTGCTAAGACACCCATCTCAAGCTGAATTATGCCACCACATCACAAAAATATCAATAACTCCAGCAGTTCTTTTATTGTTCAGGATTGCTTTGGCTAACCTGGTTTTCTGTTTTATTTCTACTTTTTTTAATTTGGTTTGTTGTTGGTGGTTTCTTTTTTTAGTTTCTATATAAAGTTGAACATTGTGCTTTTTTTCTTTTTCCATTTTTTATTTTCTATATTCTTTGTTTACATTCCAAAGGCTTTCCCCATTCCTGTTCTGCCCCTCACCATATGTCCCATAAGTCCACTTCCCCCTCCTGCACATTCCCCAATCAACCCGCTCCCCAACATTTCTCTGTTCTGGTACTCTCCTACAAAACTGGATTTAGTGTTTTCCGGATCAGGATCCTCTCCATCCTTTTTCTTGGGAATCTTTTGCTTAGCTAATTGTGTCTTGAGTATTCAGAGCTTCGGGGCTCATTAATATCCACTTATCAGTGATTGCAATTCATGTGTATTCTTTTATGATTGGGTTAACTCACTTAAAATGATATTTTCCAGATCCAACCATTTGCCTACAAATTGCATGAATTCATTATTTTTAATTGCTGAGTAGTATTCCATTGTATAAATATACCACATTTTCTGTATCCATTCCTCCATTGAGGGACATCTGGGTTCTTTCCAGCTTGTGGCTATTATAAATAAGGCTGGTATGAACATAGTGGAGCATGTGTCTTTATTGCATGCAGGGGAATCCTCTGGGTATATGCCCAGGAGTGATATGACAGGATCCCCTGGAAGTGTCATGCCCGATGTTCAGAGGAACTGCCATACTGATTTCCAGAGTGGTTGTACCATCATGCAATCCCACCAACAATGGAGGAGTGTTCCTCTTTCTCCACATCCTCACCAGCACCTGTTATCTCTTGAGTTTTTAATCTTAGCCATTCTGACTGGTGTGAGGTGAAATCTCAGGGTTGTTTTGATTTGCATTTCCCTGATGACTAATGATGTTGAACATCTCTTAAGGTGCTTCTCAGCCATCAGAAGTTCTTCTGGTGAAAATTCTTTATTTAGCTCTGTACCCCATTTTTTAATAGGGTTATGTGGTTCTTTGGGCTCTAACTTCTTGAGTTCTTTGTATATATTGGATATTAGCCCTCTGTCAGATGTGGGGTTGGTGAAGATCTTTTCCCAATTAGGTGGTTGCTGTTTTGTCCTTCTGACAGTGTCTTTTGCCTTACAGAAACTTTATAATTTTATGAGGTCCCATTTGTCAATTCTTGATCTTAGAGCATAAGCTATTGGTGTTCTGTTCAGGAACTTTCCCCCTGTGCCCATGTCCTTCAGGGTCTTCCCCAGTTTCTTTTCTTTTAGTTTCAGTGTGTCTGGTTTTATGTGGAGGTCCTTGATCCATTTGGAGATGATCTTAGCACAAGGAGATAAGAGTGGGTCAATTCTCATTCTTCTGCATGTTGATCTCCAGTTGAACCAGCACCATTTGTTGAAAAGGCTATCTTTTTTTCCACCGGATGGTTGTGGCTCCTTTATCAAAGATCAAGTGACCATATCTCTGTGGGTTCATTTCTGGATCTTCAATTCTATTCTAATGATCTACTTGCCTGTCTCTGTACCAATATCATGCAGTTTTTAACACAATTGCTCTGTAGTACTACTTGAGGTCAGGGATATTGATTCCCCCAGAAGTCCGTTTATTGTTGAGAATAGTTTTAGCTATCCTGGGTTTTTTGTTACCCCAAGTGAATATGAGAATTGCTCGTTCTAGATCTATGAAGAATTGATTTGGGATTTTGATGGGGATTGCATTGAATCTGTAGATTGCGTTTGGCAAGACGACGATTTTTACTACATTGATCCTCCCAATCCAAGAGCATGAAATATTTTTCCATTTCCTGAGGTCTTCTTCGATTTCTTTCTTCAAGGACTTGAAGTTCCTGTCATACAGATCTTTCACTGGTTTGGTTAGAGTCACGCCAAGACACTTTATATTGTTTGTGGCTATTGTGAAAGGTGTTATTTCCCTAACTTCTTTCTCAGCCTGCTTGTCATTTGAGTACAAGAAGACTACTGATTTGCTTGAGTTGGTTTTATAACCACCCACTTTGCTGAAGTTGTTTATCAGCTGTAGAAGTTCTCTGGTGGAGTTTTTTGGGTCACTTACGTATACTATCATATCACCTGCAAATAATGATATTTTTACTTCTTCCTTTCCAATTTGTATCACTTTGACTTCCTTATGTAGTCTAATTGCTCTCGCCAGAACTCAAGCACTATATTGAAAAGATATGGAGAGAGAGAGGGCAGTCTTATCTAGTCCCTGATTTTAGTGGGATATCTTCAAGTTTCTCTCCATTTAGTTTGATGTTGGACACTGGTTTGCTATATATTGCTTTTACTATGTTTAGGTATGGGCCTTGAATTCCTGTTCTTTCCAGGACTTTTAACATGAAAGGATGGTGAATTTTGTCAAATGCTTTTTCTGCATCTAATGAGATGACCACCTGGTATTTTTCTTTTAGTTTGTTTATGTAGTGGATTACATTGAAGGATTTCTGTATATTGAACCATCCCTGCATCCCTAGGATGAAGCGTACTTGATCATGGTGAATGATCATTTTGATGTGCTCTTGGATTCAGTTGGCAAGAATTTTATTTAGTATTTTTGCATCGATATTCATAAGGGAAATTGGCCCATAGTTCTCTTTCTTTGTTTTATCTTTGTGTGGTTTTGGTATCAGCGTAATTGTGGCTTCATAGAAAGAGTTGGGCAGTGTTCCTTCCGTTTCTCTTTTGTGGAATAGTCTGAAGAGTATTGGTTTTAGGTCTTCTTTGAAGGCCTGATAGAATTCTGCACTAAAACCATCTGGTCCCGTACTTTTGTTGGTTGGGAGGCTTTCTATAATGCCTTCAATTTCCCTAGGGGTTATGGGATTGTTTAGCTGATCTAATTGATCCTGATTTAATTTTGGTATTTGGTATCTGTCTAGGAAATTGTCCATTTCCTCCAGATTCTCCAGTTGTGTTGAGTATAGACTTTTTTAGTAGGACCTGATGATCTTTTGAATTTCCTCAGTCTCTGTTGTTATATCCCCCTTTTCATTTCTAATTTTGTTAATTTGAATACTGTCTCTGTGCCCTTTGGTTAGTCTGGCTAAGTGTATACCTATCTTGTTGATTTTCTCAAAGAACCAGCTCCTGGTTTTGGTGATTCTTTGTATGGTTCTCTTTGTTTATATTTGATAGATTTCTGCCCTTAGTTTGATGATTTCCTGCCTTCTACTCCTCCTGGGTGAATTAGCTTCATTTTGTTCCAGGGCTTTCGGGTTTGCTGTTAAGCTGCTAGTGTATGCTCTCTCCTGCTTTATTTTTTTTTGGGGGGGATGCACTCAGGCCTATGAGTTTTCCTCTTAGCACTGCTTTCATTGTGTCCTATAGATTTGGGCAGGTTGTATATTCATTTCATTTCATTCTAAAAATTCTTTGCTTTCTTTCTTTATTTCTTCCTTGACCAAGGTGTCATTAAGTATTGTTCAGTTTCCATGTATATGTGGGCTTTCTGTTGTTTTTCTTGCTGTTGAAGACCACTTTTACTCTATAGTGATCTGATATTAGGCAAGGGATTAGTTTGATCTTCTTGTATATGTTGACATCTGTCTTGTGACCAATTATATGATCAATTTTGGAGAAGGTACCATGTGGTGCTGAGAAAAAAAGTTATATTATTTTGCTTTAGGATGAAATGTTCTATATATATCTGTTAAATCCAATTGGTCCAAAGCTTCAATTAGTTTCACTGTGTCCCTGTTTTGTTTCTGGTTTCCTGATCGGTCCGTTGAGGAGAGTGGAGTGTTGAAGTCACCCACAATTATTGTGTTAGGTGCAATGTGTGCTTTAAGCTTTAGTAGAGTTTCTTTCATGAATGAGGGTGCCCTTTCATTTGGAGCATAGATGTTCAGTATTCTTCTTGGTGGGTTTTCCCTTTGACCAGCAAGAAGTGACATTCCGTGTCTCTTTTGATGACTTTTGGTTGAAAGTCAATTTTACCGGATATTAGAATGGCTACTCTGGCTTGTTTCCTGAGACCATTTGTTTGTAAAATTGTCTTCCAGCCTTTTACTCTAAGGTAGTGTTTGTCTTTGACACTAAGATGTGTTTCCTGAATGCAGCAAATTGTAGGGTCCTGTTTCTGTATCCAGTCTGTTAGTCTATGTCTTTTTATTGGGGAATTGAGTAGATTGATGTTCAGAGATATTAAGGAATAGTAACTATTACTTCCTGACATTTTTGAAATTATTTTTTTTTATATTTGAGTGGTTATCTTCTTTTGTGTTTGATGAGAGGAGGTTTCTATCTTGCTTCTTCTCTGGTTTAGTTTCCCTTCTTGTGTTAGCGTTTTTCCCCTATTATCCTTTGTAGGGCTAGGTTTGTGGAAAGATATCGTGCCAATTTGGTTTTGTCATGGAATACCTTGGTTTCCCCATCTATGGTGATTGAAAGTTTTGCTGGGTATAGTAGTTTTGGCTGAAATTTATGTTCTCTTAGAGTCTGCATGATATCTGCCCAGGATCTTCTAGCTTTCATGGTCTCTGGTGAGAAGTCTGGTGTAATTCTGATAGGTCTTCCTTTATATGGTTCTTGGCCTTTTTCTCTTACTGCCTTTAATATTCTTTCTTGTTTAGTACATTTTGATTATTATGTGACTGGAAGTATTTCTGTTCTGGTCCAGTCTGTTTGGAGTTCTGTAGGCTTCTTGTATATTCATGGGCATCTCTCTCTTTAGGTTGGGGAAGTTTTCTTTCATAATTTTGTAGAAGATATTTGCTGGCCCTTTAACTTGTACATCTTCCCTCTCATGTATACCTATAATCCTTAGGTTTGGTCTGCTCATTGTGTCCTCGATTTCTTGGATGTTTTGGGTTACAAGCCTTTTGCATTTAGCATTTTCTTTGATTGTTGAATCCATGGTTCCTATGGTATCTTCAGCATCTGAGATTCTTTCTTCTATCTCTTGTTTTCTATTGTTGATATTTGCATCTATGGCCCCTGATTTCTTCCCAAGGTTTTCTATCTCCAAAGTTATCTCCCTTTGAGATTTCTCATTTTTTTCTACTTCTGTTTTTAGATCCTGGTTGGTTTTGCTCAGATCTTTCACTTGCTTGTTTCTGTTTTCATGTAGTTCTTTAAGAGATTTTTGTGTTTCCTCTTTCATGACTACTACTTGTTGATCCAAGTTCTCCTGTATTCCTTTAAGTGATTTTTGTATTTCCTCCTTATTGGCTTCTGCTTTTTGATCCATATTCTCCTGAATTTCTTTAAGTGATTTTTGTGTTTGCCTTGTAAGGGCTTCAAACTTTTGTTCCATTTTCTCCTGTATTTCTTTAAGAGATTTATCTATGTGTTCAGCTATCAGCATCCTGATCAGTGATTTTAGATCTGAATCTTGATTTTCTGGTGTGTTGGGCTATCTGGGGCTTACTGCTCTCAGGGAACTGGGTTCGGATACTTCCATATTGTCTTGATTTATGCTAGTAACGTTCCTAAGTTTGCCTTTTGCCATTTGTATACCCTGGGAAATCCTTCACTCTGGTACCCACTGTACCTTGCTAGGTTACCAGCTCCAAGATGGTGGCCGGTCTCAGGGCTCTGTCTAATCGCAGGAATTCCTGCAGGCCCAGGGCTTCCTGGCTGGACTGCTGAAGCCTAGATAGTGTCTCTCACAGTCGTCAGGGTTCCATCTAGTTGAGCTGTTCTCCCCAGGATAGTGTCGGACTGTGGAGCTCTGTCTAACAGCAGGCTCTCTGTGGATCCAGAGCTCCCACCAGCTGGGCTACAGGGTCCAAGATGGTGCGGATCCTGGTCCTTGGGTCTCCAAATATCTATGGGACCTCCTGCAGGTCAGACGTTCTCCTGCCTGCCCAGGCAGCTATAATGCTGTCCAGCTCCCTGGTGTGGAAGGCAACTAGGCAGGCTATACCCTGGTAAATCCTTCACTCTGGTGCCCACTGTACCTTGCTCAGTTACCAGATCTACGATTGTGGCCGGTCTCTGAACATTGTGCTTTTTTTTTTATTTTCTATATTCTATGTTTACATTCCAAAGGCTTTCCCCTTTCCCAGTTCCCATCCACCATAGTTCCCATAGTTCCTCTCCCCCCCAACTGTTCCCCAATCATTCCCCCTCCCCCCTCGGTTTCTTTACTAAACTGGATGCAATCTTTACAGGCCCAGGGTCCTCTCCTTTCTTCTTCTTGGGAATCATTTGACTTGCTATTTGTGTCTTCAGTATTTAGGGCTTCTGGGCTCATTAATATCCACTTATCAGTGATTGCATTTCATGTGCATTCTTTTGTGATTGGGTTAATTCACTCAGGATGATATTTTCCAGGTCTAACCATTTACCTACAAATTGCATGAATTCATTATTTTTAATTGCTGTGTAGTATTCCATTGTATAAATATACCACATTTTCTGTATCCATTCCTCCTTTGAGGGATATTTGGGCTCCTTCCAATTTCTGGCTAATATAAACAAGGCTGTTATAAACATAGTGGAGCATGTGTCCTCATTGCATGCAGGGGAATCCTCTGGGTATATGCCCAGGAGTGGTATGCCAGGGTCCTCTGGAAGTGACATGCCCAATTTTCTGAGGAACCGCCAAACTGATTTCCAGAGTGGTTTTACCATTTTGCAATCCCACCAACAGTGGAGGAGTGTTCCTCTTTCTCCACATCCTCGCCAGCACTTGTTGTCTCTAGAGTTTTTAATCTTAGCCATTCTGACTGGTGTGAGGTGGAATCTCAGGGTTGTTTTGATTTGCATTTCCCTGATGACTAATGATGTTGAACATCTTTTAAGGTGTTTCTCGGCCATCCGAATTTCTTCTGGTGAAAATTCTTTGTTTAGCTCTGTGCCCCATTTTTTGATAGGGTTATTTGGTTCTTTGCAGTCTAACTTCTTGAGTTCTTTGTATATATTGGATATTAGCCCTCTGTCGGATGTGGGGTTGGTGAAGATCTTTTCCCAGTTTGTTGGTTGCCGTTTTGTCCTGACAGTGTCCTTTGCTTTGCAGAAACTTTGTAATTTTATGAGGTCCCATTTGTCGATTCTTGATCTTAGAGCATAAGCTATTGGTGTTCTGTTCAGGAACTTTTCCCCTGTGCCCAAGTCCTCCAGGGTCTTCCCAAGTTTCTTTTCTAATAGTTTCAGTGTGTCTGGTTTTATGTGGAGGTCCTTGATCCACTTGGAGTTGATCTTAGTGCAAAGAGGTAAGAGTGGGTCAATTCGCATTCTTCTGCATGTTGACCTCCAGTTGAACCAGCACCATTTGTTGAAAAGGCTATCTTTATTCCACCGGATGGTTGTGGCTCCTTTATCAAAGATCAAGTGACCATAAGTCTGTGGGTTTATTTCTGGGTCTTAAATCCTGTTCCATTGATCTGCTTGCCTGTTGCTATACCAATACCATGCAGTTTTTAACACAATTGCTCTGTAGTACTGCTTGAGGTCAGGGATATTGATTCCCCCAGAAGTCCTTTTATTGTTGAGAATAGTTTTAGCTATCCTGGGTTTTTGTTGCTCCAGATGAATTTAAGAATTGCTCTTTCTAGATCTATGAAGAATTGAGTTGGGATTTTGATGGGGATTGCATTGAATCTGTAGATTGCTTTTGGCAAAATCGCCATTTTTACTATATTAATCCTGCCAATCCAGGAGCAAAAAATATTTTTCCATCTTCTGAGGTCTTCTTCGATTTCTTTCTTCAAGGACTTGAAGTTCCTGTTGTACAGATCTTTCGCTTGTTTGGTTAGAGTTATGCCAAGATACTTTATGTTGTTTGTGGCTATTGTGAAGGGTGTTATTTCCCTTATTTCTTTCTCTGCCTGCTTGTCCTTTGAGTACAAGAAGGCCACTGACTTGCTTGAGTTAATTTTATACCCTGCCACTTTGCTGAAGTTGTTTATCAGCTGTAGAAGTTCTCTGGTGGAGTTTTTTGGGTCGCTTATGTAAACTATCATATTGTCTGCAAATAATGATAGTTTCACTTCTTCCTTTCCAATTTGTATCCCTTTGACTTCCTTATGTTGTGTAATTGCTCTTGCTAGAACTTCAAGTACTATATTGAAAAGATATGGAGAGAGAGGGCAGCCTTGTCTAGTCCCTGATTTTAGTGGGAATGCTTCAAGTTTCTCTCCATTTATTTTGATGTTGGCTACTGGTTTGCTGTAGATTGCTTTTACTATGTTTAGGTATGGGCCTTGAATTCCTGCTCTTTCCAAGACTTTTAGCATGAAATGATGCTGAATTTTGTCGAATGCTTTTTCAGCATCTAATGAGATGACCATGTGGTTTTTTTCTTTTAGTTTGTTTATGTAGTGGATTACATTGATGGATTTCCGTATATTGAACCATCCCTGCATCCCTGGGATGAAGCCTACTTGATCATGGTGGATGATCGTTTTGATGTGCTCTTGGATTCGGTTAGCAAGAATTTTATTTAGTATTTTTGCATCTATGTTCATAAGAGAAATTGGCCTGTAGTTCTCTTTCTTTGTTGGATCTTTTTGTGGTTTAGGTATTAGCGTAATTGTGGCTTCGAAGAATGAGTTGGGCAGTGTCCCTTCTGTCTCTATTTTGTGGAATAGTTTGAAAAGTATTGAAGTTAAGTCTTCTTTGAAGGTCTGGTAGAATTCTGCACTAAAACCATCTGGTCCCGTACTTTTTTTTGGTTGGGAGGCTTTCTATAACCCCTTCTATGTCTTTAGGGGTTATGGGACTATTTAGCTGATCTACTTGATGCTGATTTAATTTTGGTATTTGATATCTGTCTAGGAAATTGTCCATTTCCTCCAGATTCTCCAGTTGTTTTGAGTATAGACCTTTGTAGTAGGATCTGATGATCTTTTGAATTTTCTCAGTTTCTGTTGTTATGTCTCCCTTTTCATTTCTAATTTTGTTAATTTGTATACTGTCTCTGTGTCCTTTGGTTAGTCTGGCTAAGGGCTTATCTATCTTGTTGATTTTCTCAAAGAACCAGCTCCTGGTCTTGTTGATTCTTTGTATGGTTCTCTTTATTTCTATTTGATTGATTTCAGCCCTGAGTTTGATGATTTCTTGTCTTCTACTCCTCCTGGGTGAATTAACTTGTTTTTCTTCCAGGGCTTTAAGGTGTGCCGTTAAGCTGCTAGTGTATGCTCTCTCCAGTTTCTTTTTGGATGCACTTAGAGCTATGAGTTTTCCTCTTAGCACTGCTTTCATTGTGTCCCATAGATTTGGGTAGGTTGTACCTTCATTTTCATTGAATTCTAAAAAGTCTTTGATTTCATTTTTTATTTCTTCCTTGACGAAGGTGTCATTGAGTAGAGTATTGTTCAGTTTCCATGTGTATGTTGGCTTTCTGTTGTTTTTGTTGTTATTGAAGACCACTCTTACTCCATGGTGATCTGATAGGAGGCATGGGATTAGCTCGATCTTCTTGTATTTGTTGACATCTGTCTTGTGACCAATTATATGGTCTATTTTGGAGAGTGTACCGTGTGGAGCTGAGAAAAAGGTATATTCTTTAGCTTTAGGATGAAATGTTCTATATATATCTGTTAAATCCAATTGGTCCAGAGTTTCAATTAGTTTCACTGTGTCCCTGTTTAGTTTCTGCTTTTCTGATCGGTCTATTGAGGAGAGTGGGGTGTTGAAGTCACCCACAATTATTGTGTTAGGTTTAGTGTGTGCTTTAAGCTTTCGTAAGGTTTCTTTTACGAATGAGGGTGCCCTTGCATTTGGAGCGTAGATGTGCAGTATTGAGAGCTCTTCTTGGTGGATTTTCCCTTTGGCCAGCAAGAAGTGCCCTTCTGAGTCTCTTTTGATGATTTTAGTTTGGAAGTCAATTTTATCTGATATTAGAATGGCTACTCCAGCTTGTTTCCTGAGACCATTTGCTTGTAAAATTGTCTTCCAGCCTTTTACTCTAAGGCAGTGTTTGTCTTTAACACTGAGATGTGTTTCCTGTATGCAGCAAAATGTAGGGTCCTGTTTCCGTATCCAGTCTGTTAATCTATGTCTTTTTATTGGGGAATTGAGTCCATTGATGTTAAGAGATATTAAGGAATAGTAATTATTTCCTCCAGACATTTTTGAAATTATATTTATTTATTTTATTTATTTTTTTTATATTTGAGAGGTTACCTTCTTTTGGGTTTGATGAGAGGAGGTTTCTATCTTGCTTCTTCCCGGGTGTAGTTTCCGTCCTTGTCTTGGTGTTTTCCCCCTATTATCCTTTTTAGGGCTGGATTTGTGGAAAGATATCGTGCAAATTTGGTTTTGTCATGGAATACCTTGATGTCTCCATTTATGGCGATTGAGAGCTTTGCTGGGTAAAGTAGTTTTGGCTGAAGTTTGCGTTCTCTTAGAGTTTGCATTATATCTGCCCAGGATCTTCTAGCTTTCATGGTCTCAGGTGAGAAGTCTGGTGTTATTCTGATAGGTCTTCCTTTATAAGTTACTTGGCCTTTTTCTCTTGCTGCCTTTAATATTCTTTCTTTGTTTAGTACATTTGGAGTTTTGATTATTATGTGATGGGATGTATTTCTGTTCTGATCCAGTCTGTTTGGGGTTCTGTATGCTTCTTGTATATTCATGGGCATCTCTCTCTTTAGGTAGGGGAAGTTTTCTTCCATAATTTTGTAGAAGATATTTGCTGGCCCTTTAACTTGTACATCTTCATTCTCGTCTATACCTATAATCCTTAGGTTTGGTCTTCTCATTGTGTCCTGGATTTCCTGGATGTTTTGGGTTACAGCCTTTTTGCATTTAGTATTTTCTTTGACTGTTGAATCAATGGTTCCTATGCTATCTTTGGCTTCTGATATTCTGTCTTCTATCTATTGTATTCTATTGTTGATATTTGCATCTATGGCCCCTGATTTCTTCCCAAGGTTTTCTATCTCCAATGTTGTCTCCCTCTGCGATTTCTTAGTTGTTTCTACTTCTGTTTTTAGTACCTGGATGGATGTGCTCAGATCTTTCGCTTGCTTGATTGTGTTTTCATGTATTTCTTTAATAGATTTTTGTGCTTCCTCTTTCATAGCTTCTACTTGTTGGCCCACGTTCTTCTGTATTTCTTTAAGTGATTTTTGTCTTTCTTCCTTATTGTCTTCTTCTTTTTGATCCATCTTCTCCTGCATTTCTTGAAGTGATTTTTTTATTTGCCATGTAAAGGCTTCTAACTTTTGATCCATTTTCTCCTCTATTTCTTTACGAGATTTTTCTATGTGTTCAGCTACCAGCATCCTGACCAGTGATTTTATATCCAAGTCTTGTTTTTCTGGTGTTTTGGGGTATCCAGGGCTTCCTGTTGTTGGCGAACTGGGTTCAGATGCTGTCATGTTGCCTTGATTTCTGTTAGTGACATTCCTTCGTTTTCCTTTTGCCATCTGGTTATTTCTGGTGTTAGTTGACCTTGTTGTCACTGGCTGGTGTTTGAATCTTCTGTGAGGCTGGGCTTACCTGTTGTTTCTCTACTGGTGGTTATGCATGATTGCTGCTCAATGGGATCACGAGCTGGCTGCCACCTGCTGACTTTGTGCACGGCCTGAGGTCTCTGGGAAGTGTGGGGGAGTGCAGCAGAGCCTCGGCAGGCGCTGCTGGGCCTGCCTAGTAGGGAGAGCCTAGCAGATCCCCCCACGTGGTAGCCCCTGATGGAATCTGTCTACCTGTGCCTTTCCAGCTGTGTCCTGGTTGCAATATGGAGGCCTGCCGCTATTGCTGGTCCGGGGTCCTGGGGAGCTGGGTGGTTCCGGCTGCCTCGGTGCACGGCCTAAGCTCGCAGGGACGTGCTGCAGAGCCTAGGCGCCTGGGCCCGCCTGTGGGCGAGAGCTTAGCAGCTCTCCCTGCTCTAGCCCCAGACGGAGTCCCTACCTGCACCTTTCCAGCTGTGTCCTGGTTGCAATATGACATTGTGCTTTTATGACTTGTGAATAATTGCGCTGGAATTTTGATAGAGATTGCTTTGACTTTCTGGATTGCTTTTGGTAGGATGGTCATTTTTACTATGCTAATACTACCTATACTACCTATCAGTGAGATCTTTCTTTCTATCTTTTTTTGTTTGTTTGTGTTTTTGTTTTTTTTTTTGTTTTTTGTTTTTTTTTTTTTTTTGGCTTTTCGAGACAGAGTTTCTCTGTGTGGTCCTGGCTGTCCTCGAACTCACTCTGTAGACCAGGCTGGCCTCGAACTCAGAAATCTGCCTGCCTCTGGCTCGCAAGTGCTGGGATTACAGGCGTGTGCCACCTCGCCCGGCTCCTTTCTATCTTTTGACATCTTCTTCAATTTACTTTTTCAAAGTCTTGAAGATTTTGTCATTCAAGTTTTTCACTTGCTTTGTTAGAGGTATATATATATATATATATATATATATATATATATATATATGGCTATTTTGAAAGACAACTTCTCAGTCTGTTTGCAATTTACATATAAGAAGGATACTAATTTTTGTAAGTCAATTGTTTATCCAGCTACTTTGCTGAAAGTGTTTATTAGCTGTAGTATTCCCCTGGTAGAATTTTTTTTTTTTTTGGTTTTTCGAGACAGGGTTTCTCTGTGTGGTCCTGGCTGTGCTGGAACTCACTGTGTAGACCAGGCTGGCCTCAGACTCAGAAATCTGCCTGCCTCTGCCTCCCAAGTGTTGGGATTACAGGCATGAGCCACCACGAATGGCTAGAATTTTTATTGTATGTATACTTATGTATACTATCAAGCTTGTATGTATATTGAAGTTACTTGTACTTGAAGTTACATTCAAGCAGTATATTGAATATGCATGTAGAAACGGGACTTGCTTTGAGTTTCTCTTCATGTAAGTAGATGTCAGCTATGGGCTTGCTCCCTTTATTAGTTTTGAGTATATTCCTTGAATCTGTAATCACTCCAGGATTTTTATCATAAGAGTGTTGGCTTTTGTCAAAGGCCTTTTCTGAATCTACTGAGATGATAACTTTTTTTCCTTTTAGGTTGATTATACTATGGATTAAATTTACTGGGCTTTGTATATTGAATCATCCATCTACATCTGTATTTGTCAGGCACTGGCAAAGCCACTCAGTAAACAGCTATTATAAGGCTCCTGTCAGCAAGCACTTACTGGTATCCACTATAGATTCTGGGTTTGGTAACTGCATATGGGATGGATCCCCAGGTGGGGCAGTCTCTGAATGGACTTTCCTTCAGTCTATGGTCTACATTTTGTCTCTGTATTTCCTCCTATAGGTATTTTATATCCCTTCTAAGAAGTACTCAAGTATCCACACTTTGGTCTTCCTTCTTGAGCTTCATGTGGTCTGTAAATGATACCTTGGATATTCTGAGCTTCTGGGCTAATATCCACTTATCAATGAGTACATACCATGTGTGTTCCTTCATGATTGTGTTACCTTACTCAGGATGATATTTTCTAGTTCCATCCATTTGCCTAGGAATTTCATGAATTTATCAGTTTTAATAGCTGTGTAGTACTCCATTGTGTAAATGTACCCCATTTTCTGAATCCATTTCTCTGTTGAGGGACATATGGGATCTTTCCAGCTTCTGGCTATCATAAATAAGGCTGCTATGAACATAGTGACTCCACGTTACATATGTCCTTATTACATGTTGGAGCATCTTTTGGGTATATGCCTAGGAGTGGTATAACTGGGTCCTCAAATAATGTCTAATTTTCTGTGGAACTGCCAGACTGATTTCCAGAATGGTTGTACCAGCTTGCAATCCAACCAACAATGGAGGAGTGTTCATCTTTGTCCACATCCTTGCCAACATCTGCTGTCTCCTGAGTTTTTTATCTTACTCATTCTGACTGGTGTGAGGTGAAATCTCAGGGTTATTTTGATTTGCATTCCTCAGATGACTAAGGATGTCAAACATTTCTTTAGGTGCTTCTCAGCCATTTGATATATCCCAGTTGAAAATTCTTTGTTTAGCTCTGTACCCCATTTTTATTAGATATTTTCTTTATTTATATTTCAAATATTATCCCCTTTCCTCGTTTCCCCTCTGAAAACTCCCTATCCCATCCTACCTCCCCCTGTTCACCAACCTACGCACTCCTGCTTCCTTGCCCTGGTATTTCCCTACACTGGGGAATCCAGCCTTTGCAGGACCAAAGGACTCTTGTCTCATTGATGGTTGACAAGTACATCCTCTGTCACATCCTCTGCTGGAGCCATGTGTCCTTCCATGTGTACTCTTTTGTTGGTGGTTTAGTCCCTGGGTGTTCTGGGGTTACTGGTTGGTTTGTATTGTTGTTCCTCCTATGGGGCTGCAAACCCTTTCAGCTCCTTCAGTCCTTTCTCTAGTTCCTCTATTTTGGTCCCTGTGCTCTGTTCAAGGGTTAGTTGAGATAATCCACCTCTGTATTTTTCAGGCCCTGGGAAAGCCTCTCAGGAGACCAAACCCAGGCACTATTGTGGATTCCAACCAGTGCTTCCTGATAGGAGCCTGATATAGCTGTCTCCTATAGCCCAATTTTTAATAGGGTTATTTGATTCTCTGGAGTCTAACATCTTGAGTTTTATATATATATTGGATATTACCCCTCTATTGGATGTAGAATTGGTAAAGATATTTTACCAGTCTGTTGGTTGTCATTTTGTAATATTGACAGTGTCTTTTGCCTTACAGAAGCTCTGCAACTTTATGAAGTCCCATTTCTTGATTGTTGATCTTAGAGCATAATCTTTTGGCATTATGTTCAGGAAATTTCCCCCTGTGCTCATGTGTTTGAGGCTCTTTTCCCCTTTCTCTCCTATTAGTTTCCATGTATCTGGTTTTATGTAGAATGAAAAGATTTAGTGCAGAATTCTACCAGACCATTAAAGAAGAGACAATACCAGTATTCCTTAAACTATTTCACAAAAAATAGAAAGAACACTAGCTAATTCTTTCTATGAAGCCACAGTTACACTAATATCTGAACCACAAAAAGACCTAACAAAGAGGGAGATCTTTATGCCAATCTCCCTTATGAATATAGATAAAAATATAGTCAATAAAATTCTTGAAAACCAAATCCAAGAACACATCAAAACCATCATTCACCATTATCAAGTTGGCTTCATCCCAGGATCTAGGGATGTTTCAATATACAAAATCCATCAAGGTACTACACTATATACAGTTTCAAGGAAAAAAATCTACAGGAGTATTTCATTAGATGCTGGAAATCCTTCAATAAAATACAATACCCATTCATATTAAAAGTCCTGAAGAGATCAGGAACTCAAGGCATATACCTAAACTAATAAAAGCAATATATCAAACCAAAAGCTGAATCAAATTAAATGGAGAGAAACTAAAAGCACTACCATTAAATCCAAGACTAAAAAAGGTGGCCCACTCTTTCCATATCTACTCAATATAGGACTCAAAGTTCAAGCTAGAGCAATTAGACAACAAAAGGATGTGAAGGATATACAAACCAGAAAGGAAGAAATTAAAGTATTACTATTTACAAATAATATGATAGCATACATAAGGGAACCCCAAAACATCACTAGAGAATTCATGGCAAGACATAAAATTAACTCAAACAAGTAAGGAGCTTTCCTTTATATAAATCATAAACAGTCTGAGAAAGAAATTAAGGAAATAACAGACTTCACAATAGCCACAAATAAGATAAAATATCTTGGTGTAATGCATACCAAGCAAGTGAAAGAGCTACATGACAAGAACTTCAAATCCTTAAAAAAGAAATCGAAGACCTCAGAATATAGAAAGATTTCCCATGCTCATGGATTTGTAGGATTAACATAGTGAAAATGGCCATCTTACCAAAAACAATATACAAAATCAATGCAATCCAGATCAAAATTCCAACATAATTCTTCACAAACATGGAAAGGGTAATTTTAATTTCATATGGGAAAACAAAAACGAAAACAAAACCAGGATAACCAAAACAATTCTCAACAATAAATGAACTTCCGAGGGAATTGCCTGACCTCAAACTGTCCTATAGCGCAATTAAAAAAAATCAAAAACAAAAACAGAACAAACAAACAAACAAACAAATGCATGGTGTTGGAACAGAGAGTCAGGTTCATCAATGGAATAGAATCAAAGACCCAGAAGCAAATGCATATAACAATAAACACCTGATCTTTGACATAGAAGCCAAAACTATACAGTGGAAAAAGAAAGCATCTTCAAGAAATGGTGTTGGTTGAACTGGTGATCTGCATGTAGCAGAATGAAAATAGACCCTTCGTCATCTTGCACAAAGCTCAAGTCCAAGTGGATCAAGGACATCAACATAAAACTGGATACACTGAATCTAATAGAAGAGGCAGTGGGATAGTGAGGATGAATTTCCTGAGCAGAACATCAATGGCTCGGGCTCTAAGAGCAACAATTGATAAATGGGACTGAAAATTTTTGTAATGCAAAGGACACTATCAATAGGACAAATTTGCAACATACAGGTTGGGAAAAAGTTGTTCTCTAAGCCTATATCCATCAGAGGACTAATATCCAAAATATATAAAGAATTCAAAATGTTAACCTTCAAAAACCCAAATAAATGAGGTAAAAAATGGGATACAGAGCTAAACAGAGAATTCACAACAGAAGAATCTCAAATGGCCTAGACTCACTGGATGGGATAGGGAGTTTCCAGAGTGGAAACTAGGAAAGGGGAGAAGATTTTAAATGTAAATAAGTAAAATATCCAATAAAAAATGAAAAGGTTAAAAAAAGAAAATAAAAATGTATACATATAAAAAAGGTTCAGTCAATAATCATTAGGGTATGCAAATCAAAATGAACTTGAGACTCCACCTCACACCAATCTGAATGGCGAAGATAAAAAACTCAAGTGGCACCACATGCTGGTGAGAGAAACGCTACTGCATTGCTGGTGGGATTGCAAAATGGTACAACCCCTCTGGAAATCACTCTGGAGTTTCTTCAGAAAATTGGAAACAGTTCTACCTGAAGACACAGCTATACCACTCTTGGGCATATACCCAAAAGATGTGCCACCAAACCACAGGGGCATGTGCTCCACTATATTAATAGCAGACTTACTTGTAATAGCCTGCAGCTGGAATCAACCCAACTGTCCCTCAATGGAAGAATGGTTACAGAAAATGTGGCTCATTTACCCAATGAAATACTATTCAGCTTTTAAAAAAATGAGGACATCATGAATTTAGTACTCAAATGGATGGAACTAGAAAATATCATCCTGAGTGAATTAACTCAGAAACAAAATAACATATATTGTTTGTACTTAGTGATAACTATATATTATCCAAAATGTATAGAATACCTATGATACAACTTATAGACTGTAAGAAGTGTAGCAAGCAGAAATGCCCAAGTGAGGATGCTTCAACCCCACTTATAAGGATAAAGGAAATAATCCCAGGAAGCAGAGGAAGGAAGGGACCTGTGTGGGACAGAGGTGGGGGAAAGTTGGAACAGGATCAGGTATGGGAGGAGAGGACAGGAGAGAAGCCTAGGTGGCCAGGTGAACAAATGGAAATAAGCAGCCTTGGAGAGTGGGAGGTGGGGAGACCCTCTAGAATGCACCAGAGGCCAGGGAGTTGAGACACTCTCAGGATGCATTGCAGTTGGCATTATCCAAATTGCCCAACTTGAAGAGTCCACCTCCATTAGACAGACAGGGTCTCAAGTTGAGGGACAGGGTTACTAAGCCACATTCAAAATTCCAGAGCTATTATTGTTTCTTTGTAAAAGAAATACATGGAAAAAAATGCAGAAGAGACTGAAGGTGCTGCAATAGCCCTAATTGTTTCTGTAAGATAATATTCTGCAGAACTGAGGTGGGAAAAATGCTTCTTAGGGCTTGTGGAGTTCCCACAACATAGAAGCCATAATTTTCATTTGGCAATTTATTTTCCTTTCAAAATTTCTTTTATTCCTGGTAGCCAAGACTGAGTTGATTCGTGTAATTTGTAACCCACTCTTTGAAGTAATATTACTGGCCAATAACCTTTTGGAACCATGATGCTTTGCTTCTGCCATACTTAGCTTGAGACAGGATCCCATGGAAAATATGTTACTGCATATAGAAATTTTACGGGAATCATATGAGTGCTGGAGTCCCTTTTGTTATTTTGATAAAAGTCTTTGCAGAATACTCAGGTTCCAGTCTGGTCTGAGAAAATAGGCTCAGAGTAGAATATTTACATTTGAGTTGGTGCTAAGCTCAGAGCTTCCTCAATGGAGGCTTGCAGGAGCTGCTTCCTCTGTCTTGGTAATGCCAGCCATCTAGGAAGTCTTGAGTCACAAAAACATCTTTGACTTACCCAGGTGTAGCTCAGATTTCAGCTCATGAAATATTAATGAGGCTATCTGGAACCTAAGGAAAGATTTCACAATTTGGCTTCTCGGCTTCATAGAAAATATAGGAGACTTCAAGTTTTACAGACAAAAGCTAGATGTCAGATA
Organism: Apodemus agrarius; assembly: GCA_964023405.1. NCBI lineage: Eukaryota > Metazoa > Chordata > Mammalia > Rodentia > Muridae > Apodemus > Apodemus agrarius. The sequence goes on from OZ030010.1 coordinate 50,969,103, forward strand.
GAGCTTACTCATAGAGACTCACTTAGACTAAAATTGTTATTGTCTATGTTTGAGTTTCAAAGCTTGTTACTCAAGAAACGTTTTACTTGGTTGATTTTGCATTTCTTTGTGTGGTATGGTTATGCTAATTGTTCTTGCTTGGCTAGCTACAACTTTTAATATGTAAATGTCAGAACCTTGTGCTCAAAAAAGGGGCTTCTTACTGGAGAAAATACACATTTCCAGTGTGTAATGAAACCTGCTGTCTTGCATATCGTTTTCCCCCCCAAATTCGTACCTCCTGACCAGGAAATCCCAGTTCCTTGCAACTGAACCTCTGTGAAGGGCAGTAGTATGTGGCAGAAGGAAAATCAGTCCAACAACCAGCCCAACTTGGGAGCCATCTCATGAGGTGACACTGAGACCTGACATTACTGTGCTATGATGTGCTTACAAACTGGATCCTGGCATGGCTGTCTTCTAAGAGCCCCTACGAGAAGCAGACTGAGACAGAAGCAGAAGCTTACACCTTACCATTGGCCTGAGGTCAGGTACCCCTATGTTTGAACTAGGTGAAGATTGAAGAATCTGAAAGAGAGAGTGACCCCATAGGAAGACCAACAGAGTCAACTAACCTAGATCCCAGGGTTAAAGACTAAGCCACCAACCAAGAGCATACACAGCCACATCTGAGGAACCTGGCAAGTATGTAGGAACCTGGAACATATGTAGCAGAGGTCTGCCTGGTCTGACGTCAGTAGAAGAAGATATGTTTAATCCTCTAGAGACTCAAGGACCCGGGGAAGTGGGAGACTTGAGAGAGAGCACCCTCTCAGAAGCAAGAAGATAAAGGAATGGGATGAGGAACTGTGGGAGGGGGACCAATGTAGGGCAGTGGCTGGAATGTAAATAAATAAATAATTTTAAAAATAAGACAAAAAGAGCCTTGACTAAAAGGGAAACTACTGGGTTGAAGTAAAACTGTCATTGCCAGTAGTTGATGGAATCACCTTGAAAGCAAAAGTTTCCTTTGAAAATTCACATTTGGATTATTAGTCCCATAGAATGTGTCTTCCATTTTTATCTACCCTCTGTGTTGTAGAAATGGAAATGAAGATGCAATGTTATAGAGAAGTTCTATAGAAACTAGGCCCCTCCTTTGCTTTGTTCATTCCTCCTTTACATTTTTGTTTTGCTTTGTTTTGTTTTTTGTTTTGTTTTTGTTTCTTTCCCATTATTTCTGACATTCCTTCCTCTTTACCCTGTGTTTGGTGCTCCTCCTTTTGTACTGTCAACATTGAGCCTCTATGTTTTCATTCTACATAGTTGCGTATTTTCTATGGGCATTGGTATGAGTTTTCTTTTGATAGTTTCTGAGAAAGGATGATGAAAACTTTTTTCTTTTATTGGATTTTTTATTTACATTTCAAATGTTTTTGCCTTTCCAAGTCTCTGCTTCAGAAACCCTCTATCCAATCCCCCTCCCCCTGCGTCTATGAGGGTGCTTTCTCTTGACACCCACCCACTCCCACCTTCCTTCCCTGGCCTTCCCCTACCCTGGGGCATCTAATAGCATCAGGCCCAAGGACCTCTCCTCCCACTGCTGCCCAACAAGGCCATCCTCTACCACATATGTGGCCAGAGCCATGGGATCCTCCATACATATTCTTTGGTTGGTGGTCTATTCCCCAGGAGCTTCTGGCGTTCTGGCCTATTGACACTGTTGCTCCCTCCATGGGGCTGCAAAACACCTCAGCTTCTTCAGTCCCTTCTCCAACTCCTCTATCATCAGGGACTTATGTTCAGTCCAACAGTTGGCTGTGAGCATCTGCCTCTGTATTTGTCAGGCTCTGGAAGAGCCTCTAAGGAGACAGCCATATCCAGCTTCTGTCAGAAAGCACTTCCCAGTTTCCATAATACTGTTCGAGTTTGGTGGTTGTATATGGGATGGATTCCCAGCTGAGGCAGCTAAGGTAAGAGGCATAAGTGTTTGAATGTCTTTAAAACTAACTAGTAACTAGTATATTCAGACAAAATAATAAACCTAACAAATTCAGGGCACCATGGTTTTGTGTAAGTATACTTTGCATTAAAGCTTTATGTGTTATAGATCTTAGATCATGTAGGATGCATACAAAAGTATGAGTTGATCTCTTTGCACTAATAATAGAATCAGACCCATTCACCCACATGGACTCATGACTAATGTATATATTTATGAAAAAAAGTTTGCTTGTAAAACTGAGAGGAGAGAAGTATTAGTGCAGGATATTTTTAGGAAAATAAGTCGCTCCATATTGCAACCAGGACACAGCTGGAAAGGCCCAGGCTCTGTGGGACATCCCCGCGCCCTCTGGCAGAGAACCGAGGCTGCGTTCTATAACCAGCACGCCGGCCCCTGGACCAGCGATAGCAGCGGGCCTCCATATTGCAACCAGGACACAGCTGAAAAGGCCCAGGCTCTGTGGGACATCCCCGCGCCTGCTGGCCGAGCACCAAGGCTGCGATCTGCAACCAGCTCGCCAGCCCCTGGACCAGCGATAGTGGCGGGCCTCCATATTGCAACCAGGACACAGCTGGAAAGACCCAGGTAGACACCCCTTCCAGGGCTACCCTCACGGGGGATCTGCTAGGCTCTCGGAGCCAAGCAGGCCGAATTCCTTGCAAAGAGGACACAGCTGGAGAAGCCCAGGTAGACAGACTCCAACAGGGGCTACAATCACATGGGTGGCAGCCAGCTTATGATCCCTTAAAGCAGCAGTCACACATATTCACCAGTAGAGAAACAACAGGTGAGCCCAGCCTCACAGGAGATTGAAACACCAGGCACTGACAACAAGGCCAACTAAAACCAGAAATAACCAGATGACAAAAGGAAAACAAAGGAACGTTACTAACAAAAATCAAGGCAACATGACAGCATCTGAACCCAGTTCTCCAACAAGAGGAATCCCTGGATACCCCAAAACACCAGAAAAACAAGACTTGGATATAAAATCACTGGTCAGGATGCTGGTAGCTGAACACATAGGAAAATCTCCTAAAGAAATAGAGGAGAAAATGGATCAAAAGTTAGAAGCCTTTACGAGGCAAATACAAAAATCACTTCAAGAAATTCAGGAGAAGATGGATCAAAGAAAAGAAGACAATAAGGAAGAAAGACAAAAATCACTTAAAGAACTACAGAAGAACATGGGCCAACAAGTAGAAGCTATGAAAGAGGAAGCACAAAAAACTATTAAAGAAATACATGAAAACACAATCAAGCAAGTGAAAGATCTGAGCACATCCATCCAGATACTAAAAACAGAAGTAGAAACAACTAAGAAATCACAGAGGGAGACAACATTGGAGATAGAAAACCTTGGGAAGAAATCAGGGGCCATAGATACAAGTATCAACAATAGAATACAAGAGATAGAAGACAGAATATCAGAAGCCAAAGATACCATAGGAACCATTGATTCAACAGTCAAAGAAAATACTAAATGCAAAAAGGTGGTAACCCAAAACATCCAGGAAATCCAAGACACTATGAAAAGAACAAACCTAAGGATTATAGGTATAGACGAGAGTGAAGATTTACAAGTTAAAGGGCCAGCTAATATCTTCTATAAAATTATGGAAGAAAACTTCCCCAACCTAAGGAGAGAGATGCCTATGAATATACAAGAAGCCTATAGAACCCCAAACAGACTGGACCAGAACAGAAATACATCCCGTCACATAATAATCAAAACTCCAAATGTAATAAACAAAGAAAGAATACTAAAGGCAGCAAGAGAAAAAGGCCAAGTAACATATAAAGGAAGACCTATCAGAATAACACCAGACTTCTCACCTGAGACCATGAAAGCTAGAAGATCCTGGGCAGATATCATGCAAACTCTAAGAGAACACAAACTTCAGCCAAAACTACTTTACCCAGCAAAACTCTCAATCACCATTGATGGAGACATCAAGGTATTCCATGACAAAATCAAATTTGCAAGATATCTTTCCACAAATCCAGCCCTACAAAGGATAATAGGGGGAAAACACCAAGACAAGGACAGAAACTACACCCGGGAAGAAGCAAGATAGAAACCTCCTCTCATCAAACCCAAAAGAAGATAACCTCTCGAATATAAAAAATAAATAAGATAAATAAACATAATTTCAAAAATGTCTGGATGTAATAATTACTATTCCTTAATATCTCTTAACATCAATAGACTCAATTCCCCAATAAAAAGACATAGATTAACAGACTGGATACGGAAACAGGACCCTACATTTTGCTGCATACAGGAAACACATCTCAGTGTTAAAGACAAACACTGCCTTAGAGTAAAAGGCTGGAAGACAATTTTACAAGCAAATGGTCTCAGGAAACAAGCTGGAGTAGCCATTCTAATATCAGATAAAATTGACTTCCAACCTAAAATCATCAAAAGAGACTCAGAAGGGCACTTCTTGCTGGCCAAAGGGAAAATCCACCAAGAAGAGCTCTCAATACTGAACATCTATGCTCCAAATGCAAGGGCACCCTCATTCGTAAAAGAAACCTTACGAAAGCTTAAAGCACACACTAAACCTAACCCAATAATTGTGGGTGACTTCAACACTCCACCCTCCTCAATGGACCGATCAGGAAAGCAGAAACTAAACAGGGACACAGTGAAACTAATTGAAACTCTGGACCAATTGGATTTAACAGATATATATAGAACATTTCATCCTAAAGCTAAAGAATATACCTTTTTCTCAGCTCCACACGGTACACTCTCCAAAATAGACCATATAATTGGTCACAAGACAGATGTCAACAAATACAAGAAGATCGAGCTAATCCCATGCCTCCTATCAGATCACCATGGAGTAAGAGTGGTCTTCAATAGCAACAAAAACAACAGAAAGCCAACATACACATGGAAACAGAACAATACTCTACTCAATGACACCTTCGTCAAGGAAGAAATAAAAAAAGAAATCAAAGACATTTTAGAATTCAATGAAAATGAAGGTACAACCTACCCAAATCTATGGGACACAATGAAAGCAGTGCTAAGAGGAAAACTCATAGCTCTAAGTGCATCCAAAAAGAAACTGGAGAGAGCATACACTAGCAGCTTAACGGCACACATTAAAGCCCTGGAAGAAAAACAAGTTAATTCACCCAGGAGGAGTAGAAGACAAGAAATCATCAAACTCAGGGCTGAAATCAATCAAATAGAAACAAAGGGAACCATACAAAGAATCAACAAGACCAGGAGCTGGTTCTTTGAGAAAATCAACAAGATAGATAAACCCTTAGCCAGACTAACCAAAGGACACAGAGACAGTATACAAATTAACAAAATTAGAAATGAAAAGGGAGACATAACAACAGAAACTGAGAAAATTCAAAAGATCATCAGATCCTACTACAAAAGCCTATACTCAAAACAACTGGAGAATCTGGAGGAAATGGACAATTTCCTAGACAGATATCAAATACCAAAATTAAATCAGCATCAAGTAGACCAGCTAAATAGTCCCATAACCCCTAAAGAAATAGAAGGGGTTATAGAAAGCCTCCCAACCAAAAAAAGTACAGGACCAGATGGTTTTAGTGCAGAATTCTACCAGACCTTCAAAGAAGACTTAACACAAATACTTTTCAAACTATTCCACAAAATAGAGACAGAAGGGACACTGTCCAACTCATTCTTCGAAGCCACAATTACACTAATACCTAAACCACAAAAAGATCCAACAAAGAAAGAGAACTACAGGCCAATTTCTCTTATGAACATAGATGCAAAAATACTAAATAAAATTCTTGCTAACCGAATCCAAGAGCACATCAAAACGATCATCCACCATGATCAAGTAGGCTTCATCCCAGGGATGCAGGGATGGTTCAATATACGGAAATCCATCAATGAAATCCACTACATAAACAACTGAAAGAAAAAAACCACATGGTCATCTCATTAGATGCTGAAAAAGCATTCGACAAAATTCAGCATCATTTCATGCTAAAAGTCTTGGAAAGAGCAGGAATTCAAGGCCCATACCTAAACATAGTAAAAGCAATCTACAGCAAACCAGTAGCCAACATCAAAATAAATGGAGAGAAACTTGAAGCATTCCCACTAAAATTAGGGACTAGACAAGGCTGCCCTCTCTCTCCATATCTTTTCAATATAGTACTTGAAGTTCTAGCAAGAGCAATTACACAACATAAGGAAGTCAAAGGGATACAAATTGGAAAGGAAGAAGTGAAACTATCATTATTTGCAGACAATATGATAGTTTACCTAAGCGACCCAAAAAACTCCACCAGAGAACTTCTACAGCTGATAAACAACTTCATCAAAGTGGCAGGGTATAAAATTAACTCAAGCAAGTCAGTGGCCTTCTTGTACTCAAAGGACAAGCAGGCAGAGAAAGAAATAAGGGAAATAACACCCTTCACAATAGCCACAAACAACATAAAGTATCTTGGCATAACTCTAACCAAACAAGCGAAAGATCTGTACAACAGGAACTTCAAGTCCTTGAAGAAAGAAATCGAAGAAGACCTCAGAAGATGGAAAAATATTTCTTGCTCCTGGATTGGCAGGATTAATATAGTAAAAATGGCCATTTTGCCAAAAGCAATCTACAGATTCAATGCAATCCCCATCAAAATCCCAACTCAATTTTTCATAGATCTAGAAAGAGCAATTCTTAAATTCATCTGGAGCAACAAAAAACCCAGGATAGCTAAAACTATTCTCAACAATAAAAGGACTTCTGGGGGAATCAATATCCCTGACCTCAAGCAGTACTACAGAGCAATTGTGTTAAAAACTGCATGGTATTGGTATAGCAACAGGCAAGCAGATCAATGGAACAGGATTTAAGACCCAGAAATAAACCCACAGACTTATGGTCACTTGATCTTTGATAAAGGAGCCACAACCATCTGATGGAATAAAGATAGCCTTTTCAACAAATGGTGCTGGTTTAACTGGAGGTCAACATGCAGAAGAATGCGAATTGACCCACTCTTATCTCTTTGCACTAAGATCAACTCCAAGTGGATCAAGGACCTCCACATAAAACCAGACACACTGAAACTATTAGAAAAGAAACTTGGGAAGACCCTGGAGGACTTGGGCACAGGGGAAAAGTTCCTGAACAGAACACCAATAGCTTATGCTCTAAGATCAAGAATCGACAAATGGGACCTCATAAAATTACAAAGTTTCTGCAAAGCAAAGGACACTGTCAGAAGGACAAAATGGCAACCAACAAACTGGGAAAAGATCTTCACCAACCCCACATCCGACAGAGGGCTAATATCCAATATATACAAAGAACTCAAGAAGTTAGACCGCAAAGAACCAAATAACCCTATCAAAAAATGGGGCACAGAGCTAAACAAAGAATTTTCACCAGAAGAAATTCGGATGGCCGAGAAACACCTTAAAAGATGTTCAACATCATTAGTCATCAGGGAAATGCAAATCAAAACAACCCTGAGATTCCACCTCTCACCAGTCAGAATGGCTAAGATTAAAAACTCAAGAGACAACAAGTGCTGGCAAGAATGTGGAGAAAGAGGAACACTCCTCCACTGTTGGTGGGATTGCAAAATGATAAAACCGCTCTGGAAATCAGTTTGGCGGTTCCTCAGAAAATTGGGCATGTCACTTCCAGAGGACCCTGTCATACCACTCCTGGGCATATACCCAGAGGATTCTCCTGCATGCAACAAAGACACATGCTCCACTATGTTTATAGCAGCCCTGTTTATAATAGCCAGAAATTGGAAGGAGCCCATATATCCCTCAAAGGAGGAATGGATACAGAAAATGTGGTATATTTATACAATGGAATACTACTCAGCAATTAAAAATAATGAATTCATGCAATTTGTAGGTAAATGGTTAGACCTGGAAAATATCATCCTGAGTGAATTAACCCAATCACAAAAGAATGCACATGAAATGCAATCACTGATAAGTGGATATTAATGAGCCCAGAAGCCCTAAATACTCAAGACACAAATAGCAAGTCAAATGATTCCCAAGAAGAAGAAAGGAGAGGACCCTTGGCCTGTAAAGATTGCATCCAGTTTAGTAAAGAAACCGAGGGGGGAGGGGGAATGATTGGGGAATAGTTGGGGGGGAGAGGAACTATGGGAACTATGGTGGGTGGGAACTGGGAAAGGGGAAAGCCTTTGGAATGTAAACATAGAATATAGAAAATAAAAATAAAAATAAATAAATAAAAAAATAAGTCAAAGGACTTTACTTCTATAGCAGCTTTGGAGAAGAGAAAAGAAACGTTAATATTGTTGCACAAAATTCATTGCAAAATTCCCTGTTAACTCCATCAGATGGCATACTCTCACATTATCTCTTATAGAGTTTCATGGCAATACTTAGATTCAAAACCTTATGGTATCTCTAAAAAAAAGTCTAGATTAAACTACTATGTTTTGTTATTTTTTCTGTCTTTCTATTATAAACTCTTACCAATTCCAAGTAAGCTATGAAGATTCAGAATAGGAAATAAATTTAAAGGTACAAGATTTACACAGTCTGAGAGAAAAAGAGACCATTTTGAAATAATATACGTATACTCAGCACTTAATAGACTAAGTAAGTTGTATTTATGTATTCATGCATTTATATATGTGTGTGTTCATATGTTTAAATTCATGTGTATGTAACAATAATAACAAGAAAAGAGGCCATCAATTTGCAAGGAAGTGGAGGTCATGGAAGTATTTATAAGTAGGAAAGGGATGGTGGAAAGTAACATAATTATATTTTAATTAAAAATTTAGTAAGAAAACAAACAAATAACTAATTGCAGGACGAATATGAAGAAAGTATCAAGAATGGCACCTTTATGGTCATTGGTTCCTGACATTAAAAATCTTCTGTATATGTTTTTTATGGGTGCTCTCACCATATATTTCTGCTGTTTTAGAACTCACTGGTAAACCAGGCTGGCTTCAAACTCACAGAGACATACCTAGTTCTGCCTTACAATAAAAGAATATTTTCCATAGTCTAGGGAGATTGCACAGCACTTAAGGATATTTACTCCTCTTGCACAGGAGAAAGGGATGGCCACTAGCACATATAACAAGGAACAACTGTCTGTACTCCTGTTCCTGAGGATTTGATATTTTCTGACTTCTGAGAGCACTGAAATATATGTATGTGGTATATACACATACAGGTATGCAGAACACTTCTATGCATATAATAAAATATAGAAGGAACTAAAAAAAACTTTTAGTCAGTCTATTGACACATTTTATAATATTATTAATATTAGAAGGAAATATTAGGTGCCTTGGTTTTCTTACAACATATTGCATACATGCATACTATTGTCATAGTGTATTCCATACTACAAATAGAAATTTGTGAAGCCTGGGATCCATCTTCCAGAAATTATGATTTAGTTGGTCTAGACTCTGGATCTGGCATTGACTCATCCTGCATGGGTAATAGAAAGCTCAAAACTGAAATGCATCACTTTGAGTACTTGCCTATTTAGTAATCATCATATCTAGTCAACAGAAGTGTGACTTGCTAGTAGATCTACAATTCAAGATTTGGGAGATTCCATGTAGGACATAACATCTCATCAACTGCATGTAGCATTTGTATTCAGCAAATAGTGTGATGGCTATGATGGTTGTATCATTTTTGAGTCCTGTTCAATGTTTCCAAGAGCCTGAAGTGGGAAGGGGTGAATTGGGGAACAAGGGGAGGAAAGAGGGCTTATGGGACTTTCATGGAGGGGGGAATCCAGGAAAGGGAAAATCACTTGAAATGTAAATAAAGAATATATTGAATAAAAAAATGAAAAAATAAAAAATGACATTTAAAAAAATATTGGATATATTCTATATTTACATTTGATTTCCTTTTTCCTGGTTCCCTGCCCCCCAAAGGCCCACATGCCCTTTTCTCTGCTCCTGTTCCCCCATCCACCCCTTCCCACTTCCCTGTTCTGGTATTCCCCTACACTGATGCTTTGAGCCTTTCCAGAACCAGGGGTCACTCCTTCCTTCTTCTCGGACATCATTTGGTATGTGAATTGTGTCTTTTGTGTCCCAAGATTCTAGGCTAATATCCACTTATCACTGAGTGAATACCATGGGTATACTTTTGAGACTGGGATACCTCACTTAGTATGATGTTCTCCAGTTCTATCCATTTCTCTAAGAATTTCATGAATTCACTGTTTCTAATGGCTGAATAGTACTCCATTGTGTATATATACCACATTTTTTGTATCCATTCCTCTGTTGAGGGACATCTGGGTTCTTTCCAGCTTCTGGCTATTATAAATAAGGTTGCTATGAACATAGTGGAGCGTGAATTCTTATTGCATGCTGGGAAATCTTCTGGGTATATGCCCAGGTGTAGTATGACTGGGTCCTCTGGAAGTATTGTGTCCAGTTTTCTTAGGAAACACCAGATTGATTTCTAGAGTGGTTGTAGCAGCTTGCAGTCCCACCAGCAGTGGAGGAGTGTTCATCTTTCTCCCAATGCTCGCCAACACCTGCTGTTTCCTGAGTTTTTCATCTTAGCCATTCTGACTGGTGTGAGGTGAAATCTTAGGGTTGTTTTGATTTGCATTTCTCTAATGACTAATGATGTTGAACATTTTTTGTTTTGTTTTGTTTTTTGTATTTTTATTTTATTTTCTGTATTTGTTTACATTCCAAAGTCTTTCCCCTTTCCCAGTTCCCCCCTCACCATGTGTCCCATAAGTACCCCCCCCCCCGCCTACCCCCCCCTACACACACACATTCCCCAATCACTGCTCATCCCTTTCTCTGCTCTCGTACTCTCCTGAAAGACTGGAACCAGTCTTTTCTGTACCAGTGTCCTCTCATTCCTTCTTCTTGGGAATCTTTTGATTTGCTAATTGTGCCTTGAGTGTTCAAAGCTTCTGGGCTCATTAATATCCACTGATCAGTGATTGCATTTCATGTGTATTCTTTTGTGATTGGGTTAACTCACTTAGGATGATATTTTCCAGATCCAACAATTTGCCTACAAATTGCATGAATTCATTATTTTTAATTGCTGAGTAGTATTCCATTGTATAAATATACCACATTTTCTGTATCCATTTGTCATTTGAGGGACATCTGGGCTCCTTCCAATTTCTGGCTATTATAAATAAGGCTGGTATGAACATAGTGGAGCATGTGTCTTTATTGCATTCAGGGAATCCTCTGGGTATATGCCCAGGAGTGGTATGCCAGGGTCCTTTGGAAGTGTCATGCCCAATTTTCTGAGGAACCGCCAGACTGATTTCCAGAGCAGTTGTACCATCTTGCAATCCCACCAACAGTGGAGGAGTCTTCCTGTTTCTCCACATCCTCGCCAGCACCTGTTGTCTCTTGAGTTTTTAATCTTAGCCTTTCTGACTGGTGTGAGGGGAAATCTCAGGGTTGTTTTGATTTGCATTTCCCTGATGACTAATGATCTTGAACATCTCTTAAGGTGCTTCTCAGCCATCTGAATTTCTTCTTGTGAAAATTCCTTGCTCTGTACCCCATTTTTAATAGGGTTATTTGGTTCTTTGGGGTCTAATTTCTTGAGTTCTTTGTATATATTGGATATTTGCCCTCTGTCAGATGTGGGGTTGGTGAAGATCTTTTCCCAAATTGTTAGTTGTCAATTTGTCCTTCTGACAGTCTCCTTTGCCTTACAAAAACTTTGTAATTTTATGAGGTCCCATTCATCAATTCTTGATCTTAGAGCATAAGCTATTGGTGTCCTGTTCAGGAACTTTCCCCCTGTTCCTATATTCTTGCAGGTCTTCCCCAGTTTCTTTGCTATTAGTTTCAGTGTGTGGCTTTATGTGGAGGTCCTTGATCCACTTGGAGTTGATCTTATTACAAGGAGATAAAAAAGGATCAATGCACATTCTTCTGCAAACTACCTCTAGTTGAACCAACACCATTTGTTGAAAAGGCTATCTTTTTTCCACTGAATGGTTGTAGCTCCTTTATCAAAGATCAAGTGACCATAACTCTGTGTGTTCCTTTCTGGGTCTTCAATTCTATTCCATTGATCTACTTGCCTGTCGTTGTACCAATACCATGCAGTTTTTAACACAATTGCTCTGTAGTACTGCTTGATTTCATGGATATTGATTCCCCAAGAATTCCTTTTATTGTTGAGAATAGTTTTAGCTATCATGGGTCTTTTGTTACTCCAGATGAATTTAAGAATTGCTCTTTCTAGATCTATAAAGAATTGATTTGGGATTTTGATGGGGATTGCATTGAATCTGTATATTGCTTTTGGCAAGATGGCCATTTTTATTATATGCCAATCCAAGAGCAAGAAATATTTTTTCCATCTTCTAAGGTCTTCTTCGATTTCTTTCTTCAAGGACTTGAAGTTCTTGTCATACAGATCTTTCACTTTTTTTTTTTGTTTGTTTGTTTTTGTTTGTTTGTTTTTCGAGACAGGGTTTCTCTGTGTAGTCCTGGCTGTCGTGGAACTCACTCTGTAGACCAGGCTGGCCTCGAACTCAGAAATCCGCCTGCCTCTTCCTCCCAAGTGCTGGGATTATAGGCATGCACCACCATGCCTGGCTCAGATCTTTCACTTTTTTGGTAAGATTCACTCCAAGATATTTTATATTGTTTGTGGCTATTGTAAAGGGTGTTATTTCCCTAACTTCTTCCTCAGCCTATTTGTCCTTTGTGTACAGGAAGGCTACCAATTTGCTTGAGTTGATTTTATAAGGAGCCACTTTGCTGAAGTTGTTTATCAGCTGTAGGAGTTCTCTGGTGGAGTTTTTTGGGTCACTTAAGTATACTATCATATCATCTGCAAATAATGATAGTTTGACTTCTTCCTTTCCAATTTGTATCCCTTTGACTTCCTTATGTTGTCTGATTTCTCTCGCTAGAACTTCAAGTACTATATTGAAAAGATATGGAGAGAGAGGACAGCCTTGTCTAGTCCCTGATTTTAGTGGGATTGCTTCAAGTTTCTTTCCATTCAGTTTCATGTTGGCTACTGATTTGCTGTATATCGCTTTTATTATGATTAGGTATGGACCTTGAATTCCTGTTCTTTCTAGGACTTTTAGCATAAAAGGATGCTGAATTTTGTCGAATGCTTTGTCAGCATCTAATGAGCTGACCATGTGGTTTTTTTCTTTTAGTTTGTTTATGTAGTGGATTACATTGATGGATTTCTGTATATTGAACCATCCCTGCATCCCTGTGGTGAAGCCTACTTGATCATGGTGAATGATCATTTTGATGTGCTCTTGGATTCAGTTGGCAAGGATTTTATTTAGTATTTTTGCATCGATATTCATAAGGTAAATTGGCCTATAGCTCTCTTTCCTTGTTGGATCTTTATGTGGTTTTGGTATCAGCGTACTTTTGTGGCTTCATAGAATGAGTTGGGTAGTGTTCCTTCTGTTTCTATTTTGTGGAATAGTTTGAAGAGTATTGGTGTTAGGTCTTCCTTGAAGGTCTGATAGAATTCTGCACTAAAACCATCTGGTCCTGTGCATTTTTTGGTTGGAAGACTTTCTAAGACTCCTTCTATTTCTTCGGGGATTATGGGACAGATTAGATGATCTATTTGATCGTGATTTAATTCTGGTATTTTGTATCTGTCTAGGAAATTGTCCATTTCCTCCAGATTCTCCAGTTGTGTTGAGCACAGACTTTTGTAGTAGGATCAGATGATTTTTTGAAATTCCTCAGTTTCTGTTGTTATATCTCTCTTTTTATTTCTAATTTTGTTTAATTTGGATATGGTCTCTGTGCCCTTTGGTAAGTATGGCTAAGGATTTATCTATCTTGTTGATATTCTCAAAGAACCAGCTCCTTGTTTTGTTGATTCTTTGCATGCTTGTCTTTGTTCAACTTGATTGATTTCAGCCCTGAGTTTGATGATTTCCTGTCTTCTACTCCTCCTGTATGAATTAGCTTCATTTTGTTCCAGAGCTTTCAGGTGTGCCATTAAGTTGCTAGTATATGCTGACTCCTGTTTCTTTTTGGAGGTACTCAGGGCTATGAGTTTTCCTCTTAGCACTGCTTTCATTGTGTCCCATAGATTTGGGTATGTTGTGTCTTCATTTTCCTTAAATTCTAAAAAGTCTTTGATTTTATTCTTTATTTCTTCATTGACTAAGGTATCGTTGAGTAGAATATTGTTCATCCTCCTTGTGTATGTGAATTTTCTGTTGCTTTTGTTGATATTGAAGACCATTCTTACTCCAAGGTGATCTGACAGGAGGCATGGGATTAGTTCGATCTTCTTATATTTGTTGAGGTCTGTCTTGTGACCAATTATATGGTCGATTTTGGAGAAGGTACCATGAGGTGCTGAGAAAAAGGTATAGTCTTTTGCTTTAGGATGAAATGTTTTATATGTGTTTGGTCCAAAGCTTCAATGAGTTGTCCTGTGTCGCTTTTTAGTTTTTGTTTTCCTGATCAGTCCATTGAGGATAGTGGAGTTTTGAGGTGTTGAGGTCCCCCACAATTATGTGTTAGGTGCAATGTGTGCTTTGAGGTTTAGTAAAGTTTCTTTTATGAATGAGGGTTCCCTTGCATTTGGTGCATATATGTTTAGAATTGTGAGTTCTTCTTGGTGGATTTTTCCTTTGACCAGCAAGAAATGTCCTTCCTTATCTTTGATGACTTTAGGTTGAAAGTCAATGTTATCTGATATTAGAATGGCTATTCTAGCTAGCTTCCTGAGACCATTTGGTTGTAAAATTTGTCTTCCAGCCTTTTGCTCTAAGGTAGTATTTGTCTTTGACCCTGAGGTTGTTTCCTGTATGCAGCAAAATGTAGGGTCCTGTTTCCATATCCAGTCTGTTAGTCTATGTCCTTTTATTGGGGAATTGAGTCAATTGATGTTAGGAGATATTAAGGAATAGTGATTATTTCTTCCTGTCACTTTTGATGTTATTTTTGGTTTTGAGTGGTTATCTTCCTTTGAGTTTGATGGAAGAAGGTTACTATCTTGCTTTTTCCAGGGTGTAGTTTCCCTCCTTGTATTGGAGTTTTCCTCCTATTATCCTTTGTAGGGCTTGGTTCGTAGAAATATATTGTGTAATTTGGTCTTGTCGTGGAATATTTTGTTTTTATTTTAATTATTTTATTTTCTATATTTTTTGTTTACATTTCAAAGTCTTTCCACTTTCCCAGTCCCCCCCTCACTATATGTCCCATAAGTCCTCTTCACCCCCGCCCCCTGCCCATTCCCCAATTAACCCCCCCACCCTTTCTCTGTTCTGGTATATTTTGATTTCTCCATCTACATTGATTGAGAATTTTGCTGGGTATAGTAGTCTTGGCTGACATTTGTGTTCTCTTAGACTCTGAATGAGATCCGCCCAGGATCTTCTAGCTTTCATGGTCTCTGGTGAGAAGTCTGGTGTGATTTTGATAGGTCTTCCTTCATATGTTACTTGGCCTTTTTCTCTACCTGCCTTTAATATTCTTTCTTTGTTTAGTATGTTTGGGGTTTTGATTATTATGTGGCAGGAGGTATTTCTGTTCTGGTCCCATCAGTTTGGAGTTCTGTATGCTTCTTGTATATTCTTGGGCATCTCTCTCTTTAGGTTAGGAAAGTTTTCTTCCATAATTTTGTTGAAGATATTTGCTGGCCCTTTAAATTGTAGATCTTCACTCTCATCTATCCCTATAATCCTTAGGTTTGCTCTTCTCATTGTGCTCTGGATTTCCTGGATGTTTTGGGTTACAAGCCTTTTGCATTTTGCATTTTCTTTGACTGTGGATTCAATGGTTCCTATGGTATCTTCAGCATTTGAGATTCTTCTATCTCTTGTATTCTGTTGTTGATATTTGCATCTATGACCCCTGATTTCTTCCCAAGGTTTTCTATCTCCTATTTTGTCTCCCTTTGTGATTTCTTAGTTGTTGACCTCTGTGTTTAGATCCTGAATGGTTTTGCTCAGTTCCTTCATTTGTTTGTTTGTGTTTTCTTGCAATTCTTTAAGAGATTTTTTTTCTTTTCTCTTTCATGACTTCTGCCTGTTGACTCAATTTCTCCTGCATTTCTTTAAGTGATTTTTTTAATTCCCTCTTTATTGGCTTCTCTCTGTTTATACATATTCTCCTGGAATTCTTTAATTGATTTTTGTGTTTGCATTGTAAGGGCTTCTAACCTATTCATGTTCCCCTGCATTTCTTTAAGAGATTTGTTTATGTCTTTTTTGTGTTCCTCTAGCAGCCTCATGACCAGTGCTTTTAAATCCACCTCTTGTTTTTCTGGTGTGTTGGGGTATCCAGGACTTGCTGTGGTTGGAGAATTGGGTTCAGATACTGCTATATTGCCTTGAGTTCTGTTAGTAACGTTCCTATGTTTGCCTTTTGCCATCTGTTTATCTCTGGAATTAGTTGGCCTTGTTTTTACTGGTTGGTGTTTGAAGCTCCTGTGAGCCTGGTGTTTGGCGCTGCTGTCATAGAGAGTGAAAATGCTCCGAGGTGGAGACCCATAAGTTTCTGCTACTGGACTCAGAATTACCTCCTCAGCTCTGCTGGGTGAGACCCACGTCTCCTCCTGGCTTGCTGTTGGATGTGCAATTGGCCCCCCTCTGTCTTCTCCTGGCCTGCCTAGCTGCCAGCTCTTGAGAATCAGATCTTTTTTTCCACCAATCTGGACTTGTCTGTTAGATCTTTATGGTGACCTGGGCTCCTCTATTGGTTTTCTATGGTGACCTGGGCAGGCTACCATCTCCAAGATGGTGGCGGATCTCAGGGGTCTGTCTAACCGCAGGATTCCCGTCAGGACCGGAGCTTCCCTGGTTGAACTGCTTGAGCCTAGATGGTGGTGCTCTCAGTGCACAGGGCTCTGTCTGGTTAGCTGTCTGTGGTGTCCTGAGGCAAGATGTCAGCCTCTGCTGTACTCCAGGCACAGAGCCCTGAGTGACCTCCCGCTGAGCTGAGCTGAGCTGGCTCCGGGTTCAGGCAAGTGCCTGACAGAGTAGTCAATGTTAGACTAGGTCTCTGTCCATGCACCTGGCCCCAGCTGCCAGCTGTTTGCAGTGACCCAATGCAAGATGGCAGCCTCTGCTGCAAGCAGAGCGAGCTGGCCCCCAGTGGTCCATGACAGCTCCCAGAGCTGTCAGTGCACAGACCTCCCGCCGAGCTGATGGGGGGGGGGTTTGCATGCAGGCAAGAGCCTGACAGTGTAGTCGATGTTAGACTGAGACTCTGTCCATGAACCTGGCCCCAGCTGCTAGCTGTCTGTAGTGCCCCCAGGCAAGATAGCGGCCTCTGATATACTCCGGGCACAGAGCAAGTTGGTGCCTGAACGGTTCAGCGCACAGACCGT
This sequence comes from Apodemus agrarius, assembly GCA_964023405.1. Classification (NCBI taxonomy): domain Eukaryota; kingdom Metazoa; phylum Chordata; class Mammalia; order Rodentia; family Muridae; genus Apodemus; species Apodemus agrarius. Next base: position 50,986,421 of record OZ030010.1, read on the forward strand.
CTGGCTCTGGGTGCAGGCAAGAGCCTGAAGGGGTAGTCAGTGTTAGACTAGGACTCTGTCCACATACCTGGCCCCAGCTGCCAGTTGTCTGCAGTGACCCGAGGCAAGATGGCAGTCTCTGCTGCAAGCCGAGTGAGCTGGCCCTGAGAGGTACGAGACTGCCCACTGAGCTGATCTGGCTCTCGGTGCAGGCAAGAGCCTGACTGACAGGGTAGTCAATGACAACATTGGTCATCATTGTGACAAAGAAAGAGACAGTGTGAAATAAAGAAAAGTGGAGAAAGTCATTGTAAAATTACGATTGATAAAGACAAATATGTATTAGAAATTATGATTCTGCCTGTTGGGAAAGTTTTTAATCAATGTATTTCTAAGCCTAATGAAGATGTCATATAGTTTATAAATATATTTTTCTACAGTAAAAGAATCTAAGGCTTCTCTGTGAAGTTCCTGATTCACAGTCTGGGCCAGGTGAAATTTACTGTGAAACTGGGACACTTTGTTGTGCCAGTAAGCAAGAATGCAATTTAAAGGGCATGGGAACATTTTGAAAGGATATAGAATAAAAATAGACATTTCTCTAGAAAAAATTAAATCACACATAAGTATCTAAAAAGACACTCAAGTTTATTAGTTGTGCAAATCAAAAGCACAATAAGATACAACTTCAAAGCTAATAGGATCATTATGATTTAAAAATTGAAAAATATCAAATGTTGGCAATCATGTGGAGAAACTGAGTAGTGTATATATTATTATTGGGATTATAAAATGCCAGAGCTGCTTTAGAAATGTTCTGGTGGCTCTCCAAAAAAGTTAAGCATGGAGGTACCACATGACCCAGGAATTTAACTCTTGGGCATAAAACCAAAAGAATGGGAAACAAATGCTCACACACAAAAAATGTGAACAGGAATCTTCATAGGGAACTTATTCATAATCATCCTAAAGTCAGAGTCAGCCCATATTCCAATCAACAAATGAGACAATTGAGAAACTGTGATCTAATCATACCATGTAATGTCATTCTGCTGTAAAAAGGAATGAACTACTGATGTATCCTGAAACATGAATAAACTGTAAAAATTGTGCAAAGTGAAAGCAGATAGAAATAAGACACACATTGTATGAATACATTATATGAAATATTCATAATAATAAAATCCATGAGATAGGCAATAGATTGCTTGCCATAGGCTTGAGAAATGGGTTGATGCTGAACAACTATTTAAAGAGTTGAGGGATTTTCTCTGAGGGGATGTAAATGTTCTGGAGTGGTTACTATTGTTAGTTAAAATGCATATTCTTCTTGACTATATATGTCTATCATAGATTCCTAGGGTAGAGTACATGGTAAAACTCAAAACAATATATTTCCCGATAACATTGGAATAAAAGAAAGCACAAAAGAAACTTTGGAAAATTCACAAATATATAGAAATCAATCCAAACTTTTTCTGAACAAGCATTGGAGCAATGAACAAATGAAAAGGTAACATTTTCTGAGACACATGAATATGAAAACATGAAGTGCCAAAGCTTACATGATATAGTGAAAGCAGTTTTAACAGCAAACTTTAGAGAAGTTATTGTCTATATCACAAAAGACAAATTTAAAATACCCTAACCCTGTTTCTTATAGAGCTTGAAGAAATACCGAGGCCAAATTTAGTAGAAGGAAGGAAATAGTCAAAATCAGTTTAGATATAAATGGAGACTATACAATAACAGGGAGCTTTCTGAGTAATAAATCAAGAAAAATACCATTGATAATGGCAATAAAACAAAAGACAAAAGTTTTTGAATTAGTAGAAACAAAGAGGCAAAGGTTCTCTATTATAACTATTGAGACATAGAGCGCTGTTCACACTAGCACTTGGTTGTAATCCCACCATCTGGGGAATGCTGAGGTAGGATGATAGGAAGCTCTAGGACAGCCTATATAATACAGAAACTCTTGTGTCATCATGGGTTAGCATGGGCTACAGAGCTTGTACTTAAAAATAACATTACCAGCAATAAAACACAAGTATATTATGTTAAAGTAGGCACAGATAAAGTATTATGCTTATGCATTGAATAAGTATATTGTTAAATGGTCATATTCCTAAAGTAAACCACAGAGTCACTGCAATCTAGCTCAAAATACCATAAACATTCTTCACAGAAATAGGAAAAAAAACTTATATAGAACTGTGAGACTCCAAATAGGGCTGGCAACATGGCTCAAGAGTCGAAGCACTTGCTGTAAATCTGGAAAACATGAGTCTAATCCTTGGAACCCAAAATGTAAAAGAGTAGCAGACTCTTTGACTTTGATATGCAGATGATGGTGCACAAATATAAATTCATACACACAGATATATAATGGAATTTTAAGAAGGTTCTAAATATCTAAAACAATTTGTTGAAATTGGAAACATTTTAATATATGCTATTAGCCATGTTCGTGGCATGTACACATAAGAGACTGACAGTCAGATAGACATAGAGAGACACAGAGAGACACAGTCGCACACACACACACACACACCTAACTCATCAGAGAGAGTGAGAGCACACGCATGAGAGAGAGAGAGAGAGAGAGAGAGAGAGAGAGAGAACAATGAAGGAAGAAAAGGGAAGCAAGTCCTTTTTGAAAAAATTACTATGTTAAGGGGCTGAGAGTTCATTCAGTGGGCAATGTGCCATTTCAAACATGGTACAAATGGCCTATTGAGTCTCAACAATGTTATCAATGAGAATACAAAATGAGAAACATACATTATTGATAACATACAGTATTACAAATATAAGATGTCTACATGCAAAAGAAAGAAAGACCCCTTTAGTTTATATAATATACAAATATTAGCTCAGGGTCTTTAGAAGGTGAGGGAGAAAGATGGTAAGATCTAGTGGTAGTAGACAACTGCAATGAAATAGAATTCGCTATGCATTATGGTACTGTTGAACACATGGATGTTTAGTGACTATGAATGCATGTGCAAACTCTGCCTAAGTCCAAGGCAGTCAAAATCCCAGCATGGAAGTAAAGAATTCATGAAATCCAATCCCCTAGCTAAGTAAATATTAAATAGGCAATCGATGGCTGCTAGGGGAAGATTGAGTGACTTTACTTCAGGAAATCAGACTGTATGAGGCTATCTGTGCTTCAGTATATCTTTCTACAACCACACATATACAGGGTGCACTAGGTGGACTCTGCATTTTGTTTTGCTTTGTGTTGTTTTGTGGTAACATGAAATTGAAAGATAAAAGTGGTTGTAGTTGCTAATGGAGGTACTGTAGAAAGAACCCATTCTTTCTTCCCAGAGTAGATGTGATCAAAACACATTATTCACATGCATGAAATTCTCAACTAATAAAAAATGTTATTAAATAAAGACAAAAAGAATGTTTGCTAGCACATAGAAAACAAGATATCTCACACACTATTGATATGAAAATAAATTACTCAAATCATATAAAATGACGGCAGTTTCTCAAAATATTAAAACAAGAATTACCATATGACATGGCAACCTCACTACTGGATAGACCCATAGGAAATGTGATCTATCAGGCCAAAGAAATATCTGCACTTCCACAGCCACTGAAGCATTGTTACAGTAGTCAAGGTATGGAATCAACCTAAATTTCCACAAACAGTTGGGTATACTTGCTGATATATTCCCAAAAGGATAATATTTAACCACAAAATAAATGCAAAACAATGTTTGCTATGTTTTATGTTTAAGATATATGCATACATATGTTACAGCCAACTGATATTGCAAACTATATATGACAAGTTGAAACTATAAAGTCTGAACATGATAAATGCAAATCATCTTCTCCCAATTTTACCTAAGCATAAGTATTTTATCCAGTGCTTGAACTTTAACAAAACTTATACAACTCCCAGGATAAAAGCTGGATAATTATTTTTGACACTTTCCTATGAATAGTCATCCATATCCTATCAGTCAAATTTTCCTTTAGGATATAAAATATATCCATTGCTACTTATAAATACCAAATAAAAAACACTTAAACATTAGTAAAATGGATTATAATATTTAGGTTAACAAGCAAGGCATTAAAATCAAATATAAATATCGATCTTGTGTGTTGGTATCTGCATGTATGTGAGACATTTGAATGTGGTGTGTTATGGGTGCAGCATATACACGAAGATCATAGAATAGCATTCAGTTGTTGTTTCTTCCCTTTCTACCTGAATACCAGTTTCATTTAACATTTTTATCACAATTGTATTTATTTTGAGATGACAGTTTTTGATTGCACATTTGAATCTATTTAAAAGTTCCCAAAAGGAATAATGCCCCTTCCCCCAAAAACAAATCACAAAAGTATACAAGATGTTTAACTAGGATCTGTAAATCCCAAATGCAAACCAGTCAGACACGTTGGAAGGCATTGCTTAGTCTAAACATGTACATGATTTTTTGAAACAAGTCCTGGCTTGGGCCAGTGTGTGTACAACTGCTCACCTTGCAGCAGTGTACACACAAAGCAGCTTCTGATGACACACCAACAGAAAGGAACCTCCAGCCCATAATAGGAATAACAGTTCAGCCCCACTGAATGCAGAGCACAGAGCACCAACAGAATGCCCCCTCAGAAGTAAGCTGCCTGACAGCTCCATTAGAGATAAGGGAGCCAGTGAGGTGTGTGCTCACACTGCTGATAACTTTACCAAGCCATATTCCATATTACTTGTTAGAGCTTCTTACTGAGTTTGAACATGTCAAGGCCACAGATCCTCTTGTGCTATTTTTTTTAGAAACTTCTTCAGTAAGTAATACAAAAATTACTACCTTAAATACCAGTTTTTGAGGAAAGATCTCTTTTGATATTTTACTCCAGGCTAGCTAGCCAGATGAGCTTCTGACTGATTCCCTGCTTCTGCCTCCCATTTTCTTCCTTCTTTCCTTCCTTCCTTCCTTCTTTCTTTCCTTCCTTCCTTCCTTCCTTCCTTCCTTCCTTCCTTCCGTCTTTATTTTCTTCCTTCCTTTCTTTCTTTTTTTCAATATTTTTCTTTGTAAATTTTTTTTATTTATTTATACTCCAAATATTGCCTCCATTCCCGGTGCTCCCTCCAAGAGTTCTTCATCCAATCTTCCCTCCCTTTGTCTCCACTATGTTCATAGGAACTTCACTAATAATATCCAAAAACTGGAAACAACCCAGATGTCACTCAATCTATGAATGGATACAGAGAACATAGTTCATTTACACAATGAAATACTATTCAGATCTTTGCTCCTGTGACTGAGCAGACAGGTGCAGTCAGGCACCTGGAACTCAGCGAACACCCAAGGGTCAGATCAGTTGGGACACAGTCCGCCAGGGCCCCACCAGTACCCAGGAGCAGGGCAGCACCACAGCATTCTGTGCACCTATCCTGCCAGGTGACATATGCTCTGCAGGGAGTCACACATTCAAAGGGAATCCCACTTTTAGAGGTGAGGCCACCATCTTTGCTCCTGTGAATGAGCAGGAAGGTTCAGCCAGGAATGCAGCGAACACCGAAGTGTCAGAACTGCTATGACAGTGTCCACCATGATCCCACCTACACCCATGAACTGGGCAGTGCCACAGCACTCTGACAGGGGAGAGCAGGTCACCTAGGAGTGCTGAGACAGGCTTGCAGGCACACAGGAGGGACAGGCACCTGCCAGAGACAGCAGGACCAACTAACACCAGAGATAACCAGATGGCAAAAGGCAAACATAAGAATGTTACTAACAGAAACCAAGGCAACATGGCATCATCTGAACCCAATTCTCCCACAACAGTATGTCCTGGATACCTAATACACTGGAAAAGCAAGATGTTTATTTAAAATCACAGCTCGTGATGCTGATAGATGGCTTCAAGAAGGACATAAAAAAACTATGGTGGGTGGGAACTGGGAAAGGGGAAAGCCTTTGAAATGTAAACATAGAATATAGAAAATAAAAATAACTAAAAAAAAAAAAGAAATACAGGAGTGGTATGACAGGGTCCTCTGGAAGTGTCATGCCCAATTTTCTGAGGAACTGCCAGACTGATTTCTAGAGCGGTTGTACCATCTTGCAATTCCACCAACAATGGAGGCGTGTTCCTCTTTCTCCACATCCTTGCCAGCACCTGTTTTCTCTTGAGTTTTTAATCTTAGCCATTCTGACTGGTTTGAGGTGGAATCTCAGAGTTGTTTTGATTTGCATTTTCCTGATGACTAATGATGTTGAACATCTCGTAAGGTGCTTCTCAGCCACCTGAATTTCTTCTGGTGAAAATTCCTTGTTTAGCTCTGTACCCCATTTTTAATAGGGTTATTTGGTTCTTTGGGGTCTAACTTCTTGAGTTCTTTGCATATATTGGATATTAGCCCTTTGTCGGATGTGGAGTTGGTGAAGATATTTTCCCAATTTGTTGGTGGTTGTTTTGTCTTTCTGACAGTGTCTTTTGCCTTACAGAAACTTTGGAAAGGGGAAAGCCTTTGGAATGTAAACAAAGAATATAGGATATAATAAAAAAAGAAAAAAAGGGAAAAAAGAAATAATTTAATACATTCTTAGTAAAAAAAAAATAAAAAAGAAATACAGGAGAACAAAGATAAATAGGTAGACACCCTTAAAGAATTACAGGAAAGCACAATCATACAGGTGAAGAAATTGAACAAAACCATTCAGGATCTAGAAATGGAGGCAGAAAAAAATAAAGAAATCACAGAGGGAAACCTCTGCGAACATAGAAAACTTGGGAAAGAAGTCAGGAGTCATGGATGCAAGCATCAAAAACAGAATACAAGAGATAGAAGAGAGAAGATCAGATACAGAAGATACCATAGAAAACATTGAAACAACAGTTAACCAAAATGCAAAATGCAAACAGCTCCTGAACTAAAACATCCAGGAAATCCAGGACAAAATGAGAAGACCAAACCTCAGGATTATAGGTATAGAAGAGAGGGAAGATATCCAACTTAAAGGGCCAGTACATGTCTTCAACAAAATTATAGAAGAAAACTTACCTAACCCAAAGAAAGAGATGCCCATGAACATACAAGAAGCCTACAGAACTCCAAATAGATTTTACCAAAAACGAAATTCCTGCCTTCACATAATAATTAAAATGCCAAATGCACTAAAGAAAGAAAAATATTAAACGCAGTAAGAGAAAAATGGTCAAGTAACATATAAAGGTAGACCTATCAGAATTACACCAGATGTCTCACCAGAGACTATGAAAGCCAGAAAAGCCTGGACATATGTCATACAGACCCTAAGGGAACACAAATGTCAACCCAGGCTCCTATACCCACAAAATTTCTCAATTAACATAGATAGAGAAACAAAGGTATTCCATGAAAAAAAAAACAATTTTTCACAATATCCTTCCACAATCCCAGCCCTTCGAAGGATAATGTATGGAAAACAGCAAAAAAAGGAGCAAAATTACACATTAGAAAATGCAAGAAATTAATCTTCCTTCAACAAACTCAAAAGAAGATAACCATGCAAACATACAATTTACATCAAATATATCAGGAAGCAACAATCACTATTCCTTAATATCCCTTAATATCAATGGACTTAATTCCCCAATTAAAAAAATACAGACTAACAGACTGGATACATAAACAAGACCCAACATTTTGCTGCATACAAGAAATGCATCACAATGTCAAAGACAAACACAACCTCAGAGTAAAAGGCTGGAAAACAATTTTCCAAGTATATAGTTCCAGGAAACAGCATGTGTATCTATTTTAATATCATATAAAATGTACTTTCACTCAAATGTCATCAAAAAAGACACTGAAGGATACTTCATGCTCATCAAAGGAAAAATCTACCAAGAAGAACTCTCAAGTCTGAAGATCTATGCTCCAAATGCAAGGACAACCTCATTAATAAAAGAAACTTTACTAAAGCTTAAAGAACAAATTGCACCTCAAACAATAATTGTGGGTGACTTCAACACCTCAATCGCCTCAATGGACAGATCAGGGATACACAAACTAAACAGAGACACACTGAAACAAACAGAAGTTTTGCACCAAATGTCTTTTATATATATCTATAAAACATTTCATCCTAAATCAAAAGAATATATTTTCTTCTCAGCACCTCATGGTACCTTCTCCAAAACTGAGGACCTAATTGTTCACAAAACAGAACTCAACCGATATAAGATCAAACTAATCCCATGGCTCTGATCAGATCACTAAGGTGTAAGGGTGTTCTTCAATAGCAACAAAAACAACAGAAAGCCCACATACACACAGAAGCTGAACAATGTTCTACTCAGTGATACCTTGGTCAAAGAAGAAATAAGGAAAGAAATCAAAGATGTTTTAGAATTTAATGAAAATGAAGGCAAAACATACCCAAATTCATGGGACACAATGAAAAGAGTGCTGAGAGGAAAACTCATAGCTCTGAGTGCCTCCAAAAAGAAGCTGGAGAGAGTATACAGTAGCAGCGTAACAGCACACCTGAAAGTTTTAGAACAGAAAGAAGTTAATACACCCAAGAGGAGTAGAAGGTAGGAAATCATCAAAGTCAAGGCTGAAATCAATCAAGTTGAAACACAAAGAACTATACAAAGAATCAACAAAAGCAGGAGCTGGTTCTTTGAGAAAATTAAAAGGATAGATATCCCCTTAGCCAGAATAACCAGGGGTCAAAGACAGTATCCAATTTAACAAAATCAGAAATGAAATGGGAGATATAACAACAGAAACAGAGGAAATTCAAAAGATCATCAGATACTACTACAAAAGCCTATACTCAACAATACTGGAAATTCTATGTAAAATGGACAATTTATTAGATATATATCAAATACCAAAATTAAATCAGGATTGAAGAGACCATCTAAACCATCCCATAATCCCTAAAGAAAGAGAAGTTGTCATTGAAAGTCTCCCAACCAAAAAATGCACAGGACCATATGGTTTTAGTGCCGAATTCTATCAGACCTTCAAATAAGACCTAGCACCAATACTCTTCAACCTATTCCACAAAGTAGCAACAGAAGGAACACTAGCTTACTTTTTCTACGAAGCCACAATTACCCTGATATCAAAACCACACAGAGATCCAACAAAGAAAGAGAACGTCAGACCAATTTCCCTTATGATTATCGATCCAAAAATACTCAATAAAATACTTGCCAACTGAATCCAAGAACACATCAAAACAATCATTCACCACTATCAAGTATACTTCATACCAGGGATGCAGGGATGGGTCAAAACACAGAAATAAAACAATGTAATCCACTATATAAACAAACTCAAGGAAAAAACCATATGGTCTTTATTTACACGCTGAAAAGCATTTGACAAAATTCAGCATTCTTTCCTGTTAAAAGTCTTGGAAAGAACAGGAATTCAAGGCCCATTCCTAAACATACTAAAAGCAATATACAAAAAAAAAAAACAGTAACCAACATCAAACTAAATGGAGAGAAACTTGAAATAATCCCAATAAATTCAGGGACTAGAGAAGGCTGCCTCTCTCTCCATATTTATTCAATATAGTACTTGAAGTTCTAGCTAGAGCAATTAGACAACAAAAGGAGGTTAAAGGGATACAAATTGGAAAGGAAGAAGTCAAATTAACAATATTTGCAGATGATATGATAATATACATAAAAGACACAAAAAACTCCACCAGGGAACTCCTATAGCTGATAAACAACTTCAGCAATGTGGCCAGATATAAAATTAATTTGAAAAAATCAGTACCCTTCCTATACTCAAAGAATAAGCAGTCTGAGAAAGAAATTATAGAAATGACACCTTTCACAATAGCCACAAACAATATAAAGTATCATAGTGTGACTCTAACCAAGCAAGTGAAAGATTTATATGATAGGAACTTCAGGTCTCTGAAGAAGGAAATCGAAGGAGACCTCAGAAAGTAGAAAAATCTTCCATTCTCATGGATTCACAGGATTAATAGAGTAAAAATGGCCATCTTGCCAAAAGCAATATACAGATTCAGTGCAATTCCCATCAAAATCCCAACTCAGTTCTTTATAGAGTTATAAAGAGAAATTCTCAAATTCATCTGGATAACAAAAAACCCAGGATAGCTAAAACTATTCTCAACAGTAAAAGAACTTCTGGGGGAATCAGAGCAATAGTGTAAAAAACTGCATTATATAGGTACAGTGACAGGCAGGTAGATCAATTGAATAGAATTGAAGACCCAGAAATGAACCCACACACCTATGGCACTTGATCTTCAACAAAGGAGCTAAAACAATCCAGTGGATAAAAGATAGCCTTTTCTTTTTTTGTTTTTAATTTTTATTTTCTATATTCTATGTTTACATTCCAAAGGTTTTCCCCTTTCCCAGCTCCCCCCCAACATATGCCCCATAATTCCTCTACCCCAACCATTCCCCAGTCATCCCCAACCACCACAATTTCTGTGTTCTGGGTCTACAAAACTGGATCCAATCTTTTCAGGCCCAGGGTCCTCTCCTTTCTTCTTCTTGGGAATCATTTGACTTGCTATCAGTGCCTTAAGTATTTAGGGCTTCTGGGCTCATTAATATCCACTCATCAGTGATTGCATTTCATGTGTATTCTTTTGTGATTGGGTTAACTCACTCAGGATGATATTTTCCAGATCTAACCATTTACTTACAAATTGCATGAATTCATTATTTTTAATTGCTGAGTAGTATTCCATTGTATAAATATACCACATTTTCTGTATCCATTCCTCCTTTGAGGGATATTTGGGCTCCTTCCAATTTCTGGCTATTATAAACAAGGCTGCTATAAACATAGTGGAGCATGTGTCTTTATTGTATGCAGAGGAATCCTCTGGGTATATGTCCAGGAGTGGTATGCCAGGGTCCTCTGGAAGTGACATGCCCAATTTTCTGAGGAACCACCAAACTGATTTCCAGAGCAGTTTTACCATTTTGCAATCCCACCAACAGTGGAGGAGTGTTCCTCTTTCTCCACATCCTCGCCAGCACTTGTTGTCTCTTGAGTTTTTAATCTTAGCCATTCTGACTGGTGTGAGGTGGAATCTCAGGGTTGTTTTGATTTGCATTTCCCTGATGACTAATGAGGTTGAACATCTCAACTGGAGGTCAGCATGCAGAAGAATGCAAATTGATCCATTCTTATCTCCTTGTACTAAGTTCAACTCAAAGTGGATTAAGGACCCCCAGATAAAACCAGACACACAGAAACTAATAGAAAAGAAACTGGAGAAGACCCTTGAGGATATGGGCACAGGGGAAATGTTCCTGAATAGAATACCAATAGCTTATGCTCTAAGATCAAGAATTGACATATGGGACCTCATAAAATTACAAAGTTTCTGTAAGGCAAAGGACACTTTCCATAGGACAAAATGGCAACCAACAAATTGGGAAAAGATCTTCACCAACCCTACATCCGACAGAGGGCTAATATCCAGTATATACAAAGAACTCAAGAAAGTAGACTCCAGAGAGCCAAATAACCCTATTAAAATATATTTTTTAAATATACAATAGAGTTAATGTATTTGGAATCAATATAACATTTTCCATTATGTTTGTAATTTTTTAAATTTTTGTTAGACATATTCTAATATGTCTAATAGCTAAACAAAGAATTTTCACCTGAAGAATTTCGAATGGCTGAGAATCACCTTAAGAAATGTTCAACATCTTTAATCATTAGGGAAATGCAAATCAAAGCAACCCTGAGATTTCACCTCACACCATTCAGAACAGCTAAGCTCAAAACCTCAGGAAACAGCTGGTGCTGGCGAGGATGTGGAGAAAAAGCAACACTCCTCCATTGCTGGTGGGATTGCAATGTGGGGTACAACTACTCTGGTAATCAGTTTGGCTGTTTCTCAGAAAACTGTGCATGATACTACTGGAGGACCTTATTATACCACTCCTGTCCATATACCCAGAGGATTCCCTGGCATGTAATAAGGACACATGCTCCACTATGTTCATTGCAGCCCTATTTATAATATCCAGAAGTTGGAAAGTACCCAGATGTCCCTCAAAGGAGGAATGGATACAGAAAATTGTGATATATTTGCACAATGGAATACTACTCTGCTATTTAAAACAATGAATTTATGAAAATTTTAGGCAAATTAGTGGTACTTCAAAACATCATCCTAAGTGAGGCATCCCAATCAGAAAAGAATACACATGGTATGCACCCACTGATAAGTGGATATTAGCCCAGAAGCAATTCACATATCAAATGATGCCCAAGGCAAAGAAAGAACAAAGTATGGATACTCTGGTCATTCTTAGAAGGGGGAACAAAACACCCAAAGAAGGAGATACACAGAGTAAGTGTGGAGCCGAGACTGAGGGAAAGACCATTCAGAGACTACCCCACCTAGTGATCCATTCCATATACAGTTACAAAACACAGACACTATTATGGATTCCCACAAGTACTTGCTGAGTGTAGCTGGATATAGCTGTCACATGTGAGGCTCTGCTAGTGTATGAAAAATACAGAGGGGGACATTCTCAGCAACCCATTGAACTGAGCACAGGGTCCCCAATGGAGGAGCTAGAGAAAAGACCCAAGTATCTGTCGGGGTTTGCAGCCCCATTGGAGGAAAAATGATATGAGCCACCCAGTACTCCCAGAGCTCCCAGGGACAAAACCATCAACAAGGCAGTACACATGGTGTTACCCATGGCTCCATATGCAAAGACAGCAAAGGATGGCATTGTTGGACATCAAAGGGGGGTAAGGCCCTTGGTCCTGGAAAGGTTTGATGCATGATGCATGATGTGGAAATGGGAGAAGGTTGATTGGGGAACAGGGGAATGGGAGTTGGCTTCTGGTATTTTTGGGGGGTAACCAGGAAAGGCAAATCATTTGAATGTAAATAAAGTATATGTCTAAAAAAAATAAAAAATTACAAACATAATGGAAAATGTTATATTAATTCAAAATATATTAATTATATTCTAGATTAACTATGGATATTTTTTCAGATTGTTTTATTTAGAGATAATAAACTTGAATAAATTTCAAACCATTAAAACAACAATTTCAAATTGGCAAATTTATAAATGAATATGTTTAACTTAAATATTAAAAGCCGAGATTATTCTTTTTGAGAATTATATTTACTATCCGAGAAAATCTAGGTTCACATGGTATATTGTTATTCATCTTTAGTAAATGGTCCTCTCAGAACCTCATGAAGGAAAGAAATACTCAGGGGGAATTAGCACTAAGTATTATCTGTGCCAAATGAGAAATCTTAAATTTGAATAATAGTCATTGAAAATAAGATAAAAATTAGAATTCTGGAAAAAAGAAATAATATTCAGCTATTAAAAATTAGCACATGATGAATTTTGCAGGCAAATGGTTAGAACTACCTAAGTGAGGTAACTCAGACCCAAATGAATGTGTATGGTATATACTCACTGATAAGTGTTTATTACCTAAAAAGTAAAGAATACCAATGATACAACCCAAACTCTGCCTCCCATTTTCTGAAGAGTTATTGAGATTAGGGATGAACTCTACTATATCAAGTTTTATATCTGGGTCCTTAGTATCAACCTCTAGTCATCAGGTTGACCCAGTAAGCTTGTTTTCCCATGAGACATCTCCTTGGTTGAATTTTACTACTTTAAACCTACCTGAATTTCAATTTCCTCATTAGTAAAGTAAGATAATACTCATATTGCAGTAAGAATTTAGAATTTTTCATTGAGAAAGCAATGAAGTTATAAGACATTACATCTACTAGGATAGAATGATTATTTCTCTCTAAATTTCACTTAATTCTTACTCTTTGTTTTGGCCCCATTAAGAGGTGGAGCCATTTTGGGAAGTCATGAGATATCATTCCTCAAGAAGAAAAGGTATAGGGAACACTGTATGTGGCTTATTTTTGTTCTTTCACTCTTCTGCTATATATGGTAACAAATTCATCTTATTGAGTTGATTGCACACAAAAAAATGCATCTAGGAAGTGTCAGCCCTTAGATGGACAGTAAACTTGCTATCACCTTGATTTTGGTCACTTCAATCTTGAGCATGGTGAGAAATTCTTTTTCTCTGTAAATCACTTAGTTTTGGGAGCAAGATGTGACTCAGAGATAGAGTGCTACCTAGCAGATGTATAGTCCTGTGTAGAGGAATTTTAGTCCAGAAATATGGCTGCTCTGGCAAGGGATCTCATCCACAGACCTTCTAGTTCTATGAGATTCTGGTGGAATAGAGACAGGCTACATACCTTTAATCCTTCTGGCTGTAGTACAGACCCTGCTACACACCGTTTAATACCTCTGGTTGAATACAGACATAACCTTAGTACACACTATTAATCTCAGACAATGTAGGTACATTTAGTTTGTAGAATAAAACCGCCATGTTTGAAAGTGATGTCTAATTGACGGTAAGACAAAGTTATGAATCACAAAGAATCAGTCAGAGATAGGGTAGGAACTTGTGACCACTTAAGTACGAGAGAGAGAGAGAGAGAGAGAGAGAGAGAGAGAGAGAGAGAGAGAGAGAGAGAGAGAGAGAATTTTACTGAGAAAGTTTTATAGAGATGTGTTGTAGGTGAAATAACCAGCCAGAGAATGAGAAGGGCCAGATTAGAAGAGATTGCCAGAGTGGGTTTGAGGCCAAACAGAGGAATTCAGTAAGAAGCAAAGATAAACCAGTTTGAATTAGTCAGCTTAGAGAAGAGTCTGGATCAGGACAGCTAAGTTGAACCAGCCAGCTTAGTGAGAAATAGCTAGAAAGGTTGAGTTTGTTTAGCATTAAACCTTCCAGATAACAAATACATCTGGTGAATAGAAGATACTTTTACAGACCTAGGCTTGATCTCTAGCACTACTAAATAGACAACTTGTCTACCTTAACATAGTTTATATATCAACACAAAATGTCTGAATCAGCAAGTAACAAAATTGAGCAATATTGTGCTTTCCAAGCCAAAAACTTCATATTGCAGACACTGTAAATCCTGTTATCATTTCTTTATGATAAAAGTTCTGAGTCCTTAATTTGGGAATATAGAGCAACTTTTACTCAGGGCAAATAGGAAGGGAAGAGAAAAAGCCTCATGATGAAAGCAGTCATAATGCCTTCTGGGAAGGCATAGGATAATGTTCAGGCAAATAATGAATAGATAGATGCTAAGCAAAGGAGCAGCTGTTCTATTCCATCCATTCATAGCTACTGCTTCCCTGTGGAACACGAACAGAGCTCCTCTTAGAAGACCTAATATTCCTGGACAGAGCTTTCCCCATTTTTGAACAGATAACACAATCAGCTTTTAGTCTCAGGAGACTCTTATTAACTAGCATTGCTCTGCTGCTTCTCAAATTTCTGACCTAATTTTAGTCTGGAGTAGTGATTTTCAGCCTTGCTTCCACACTATAATCATCAGGGGAGATTTCAGAAATCGTGATGCCTGAGCTTTACCACAGAACAATTAAATCAGCATCTCTGGAGATGGAATTCCAGACACTAGTATTATAAAAAAAAAAACTGCTAAGTAAATCTAATATGCACTATATGTAGAAAACCCATTGACCTTGCAGCTCATATCACAAAAATGTGGTCTAACAGAGCAATTTTAGCCTCAAATTTTTACCTTTTTGAAATGAAGAATTTCAGCTTTCCTTATTCTATTCTTGCCAAATCAGGTTGTACAATTTAACAAGACACTTAACAGATTTCTATTTCAAAAACATGAATGTAGAACAGTTCTGGTCAAATGCACTTGTAAGTAAATATTAAAAGATCATGCCTTAATGTACTATAGGGGACAAGGAAATTGAGTGGACTTGTGAGTCTGCAAAGGGTTTCTAGGGAAAATGGGGCAGACATGGAGTAAAGGACATAATATAGTAGCTAATTAAAATAGTCCTAACCATATCCAAATATGTTATACAGTTAATAGGATCATAAGTAATATGCTTTTGTCATTTGGAATTTGGTACAAAAAGCCTGAAAAATGTTACCCTAGTTATCTGTACTTCCTAGTGTGGCCCTTTGTATAGTTTCCTTCCATAACTGTATCAAGTAAAATTTAGTGTGAGAGTAGAATATGGAAATAGTAATGAGGGTATTTGAGGGGTTGGAGATAGGTAATAATGTTATTAAAGGTTCAGATATGATGTGTTAGATAAGAAGTTCAGCCAAAAAGTCATCTGTTATATTGCAAGATGCAAGAGTACTTGGTGTAGAGAGGACCTTCCCAGTTCCCCAATAGTTAGAGCAGAATTGCAAGTGATATGAGATAGTCATCTTAGATGCAGACTTAACATAGTTTTAGCCAAGATATATTATGACAACAGTTCCAGCCAATAGTTATTCATAATTGTAAAGAAAGAAGTCTGTAGGAGAACTATGATTAAATTCTTGACCAACAAAATGCATGAGCATAATAAACATTCGTGTTTTTCACTACTAAAATTTATACTTTTCTCTATTGTATTATCAAGTAGTTGAGTTGCGAAAGGATTTGTTCTGTGGATGTAAGGTGCCACCATAAGAAAAATATAAAATGGGGAAGTACTTCTGCCACAGGGAGACAGAAAGAACCTTGGGGAGATTGTTAACTAAAATATATCAGTGCTGACAGAGGTTGCATGTGAAACCTTAAGCAAAAGTAGGGAGAATTTTCACTTGAGGATGGAGAGAGATATCCCCTCCTGCATTCTTTTGCATGTCAATCACAACAGAAATCTTGGTTCTTCTGCTCTCCAAGGAGATGGACAAAAAACACAAATAGTCTAGGCTTATTGCAGTAGGTAAGAAAGCAAGACCATAAAGAAAACATATAATATAGAGTGGAGGGTGGACCCAGTGTTTCTCCTTCACGTTTCCAATAGAGGCCTAGGAAGTGGTCCATTTCCTAAAATAGGCAGAGATATTCTTAGAAGCCCTCACTGAACCATGCTTCACTCTGTTCCGAATAGATAAACTAAATAGATGAGTATGTAAAAAGATGTAACATTGAGAACATTATTAGAGGAAGCGAATAGAACAGTTTGTAAATGATTGCTTGGTGGCAGGACAGAGCAGGAAAGGAAAGGGAGGTGGGCTTCCTGGGAAGCAAGTCAGCACTTGCTCAGACCAGTTTCATTGCTTTTCATCAGTGTCCTTTCCTTAATTTTATCTGATTGGCTGGGCTAAATCATATCTTTCTGCAAAGTCCTTTTGTTTAAATTTTGTAGTGTTTCTAGCATTACTTATTAACATTAATATTCACTCTAAATCTAACATTTGAGCAATAGCACTGAATTCTAAGAATCTCTGGGGTCTTGCCTTTATTCAAAGTAAAAATATGCTTATCCTCTGGAAATTCATGGGTGTGGAGTCTTTTAAAGTTCATTGATGAAACTAAGCAGTGGGTTCTGGCACCGTGAAACATCTCTCACACTAGTGGTTTATCAAAGAAAAAGGGCACAGAGGCTACCTCTGGGAGAAAGGAAGGGAGGAAGGGCTCTGGGAATGGGAAACATGTCTTTTTGATTGAGGATTTGGCAGATGCACAAGAGGAGAGGCAACAAGGTTGACGATGTATCACCTCTGGGCAGCTCATGTCAGTTTCCTCAGGAGTTGTCTGTGAAGATGCCTGATTGTCCAATTTGTCTTAAAATCCCTTTTGGCTATCCATGGCTGTGCCTGATTGTGAACATTTCTCTATTGTTCTTATCATAAAGAAGAAAATTAAAAAGAAATGTATAGTGAGGCAGGGATATGGGAGTTGGATTTCTTTCTTGTTTTTTATTTTAATTAATATTTTATTGGATATTTTAGTTATTTACGTTTCAAATGTTATCCCCATTCCACCAATTTCTTCCCCCAGAAACACCATAAATCTTTCCCCCTCCTCCTGCTTCAATAGTGTCTGGGTTTGGTGACTGTGTATGGGATGGATTCTCAAGTGGGGCAATCTCTGGATGGTCTTTCCTTCAGTATCTGCTCCACATTTTGTCTCTGTACGTTGAACATTTCTTTAGGTGTTTCTCAGCCATTGAGTATTCTCAGTTGAGAAATCTTTGTTTAGCTCTGTACCTCATTTTAATAGGGTTATTTGGTTCTCTGGGGTCTAACTTCTTGAATTCTTTGTATATATTGGATGTTAGGCCTCTATCGGATGTAGGGTTAGTAAAGATTTTTTTTCCTAATTTGTTGTTTGCTGTTTTGTCCTATTGACAGTGTCCTTTGCCTCACAGAAGCGTTGTAATTTTATGATGTTCCATTTTTTCAATTAGCATAAGCTATTGATGTTCTGTTCAGGAAATTTTCCCCTGTGCCCATGTGCTCAAGGCTCTTACTGACTTCCTTTTCTATTAGTTTTGGTAAATCTGGTTTGTGTGGAGGTCCTCGATCCACTTCGACTTGAGATTTGTGCAAGGAGATAAGAATGGATTGATTTGCATTCTTCTGCATGCTAACCACCAGTTGAACCAACAGCAATTGTTTAAAAGGCTATCTTTTTTCCACTGGATGGTTTTAGCTCCTTTGTCAAAGATCAAGTGACCATAGGTATGTGGGTTCATTTCTGGGTCTTCAATTCTACTCCATTAATCAACCTACCTGTCACTGTACCAATACCATGCATTTTTTTTATCACTATTGCTCTGTAGTATAGCTTGAGGTCCAAGATGTTGATTCCACCCGAAGTTCTTTTATTGTTGAGAGTACTTTTCCATATTCTGGGTTTTTTGTTATTTCAGATGAATTTGAGAATTAATCTTTCTAACGCTAGGAGGAATTTACCTGGAATTTTGATGGGGACTGCATTGAATCTGTATATTGCTTTTAGTAAGATGGCCAATTTTACTATAATAATCCTACCATTCAACAAGCATGGGATATCTTTCCATCTTCTGAGGTCTTCTTGATTTCTTTCTTCAAAGACTTGAAGTTTGTGTCATACAAATCTCACTTCTTTGGTTAAAGCAGCATCAAGATACTTTATATTGTTTTACTAGGATGTAGGGTGTCATTTCTATAATTTTTTCTCAGTCTGTTTATCCTTTGAGTATAGGAAGGTGCCTGATTTGCTTGAGTTCATTTTATATCCAGCCACTTTCCTGAAGTTATCAGCTGTAGGAGTTTCCTGATGGACTTTTTGGGGTCACTTAAGTATATGATAATATCATCTGCAAATAGTGATATTTTGTCTTTTTCCCTTTCCAATTTGTATCCCTGTAACCTCCTTTTGTTTTCTAATTGCTCTGGCTAGGACTTTGAGTACTATATTGAATAGGTAGGGAGAGAGTGGGCAGCCTTTTCTAGTGCCTGAATTTACGGGAATTGTTTCAAGTTTCTCTTCATTTAGTTTGATATTGGCTACTGGCTTGCTGTATATTGCTTTTACTCTGTTTATTTATGGGACTTGAATTCCTGACATTTATAAGACTTACCATGAAGGGGTGTTAAATTTTGCCAAATGCATTCTCAGCACCTAATGGGATGGTCATGTGGTTTTTGTCTTGCAGTTTGTTTATATAGTGGATTATTTTGACAGATTTCCTTATATTGAACCATCCCTGCATTCCTGAGATAACGTCTACTTGATCATGATGGATGATAGTTTTGATGTGTTCTTGGATTCAGTTTGAGAAAATTTTATTGAGTTGATTGAATTTTATTGATATTCATAAAGGAATTTGTTCTGATGTTCACTTTCTTTGTTGGGTCTTTGTGTGGTTTAGCTATAAGCATAATTGTGTCTACATAGAATGAGTTGGGTAGTGTTCCTTCTGTTTTTATTTTGTGGAATAGATTGAAGAGAATAGGAATTAGGTCTTCTTTGAAGGTCTGAAAGAATTATGCTCTAAAATAATCTCCTCATGGGCTTTCTTTTGTTGTGAGACTTTTAATGACTGCTGCTGTTTCTTTGGGGCTTATGGGACTGTTTAGGTCATTTATCTGATTCTGATTTAACTTTTTACCTGGTACCGGTCTAGAAAATTGTCCAGTTCATCTAAATTTTCCAATTCTGTTGTGTATAGGCTTTTGTAATAGGATCTGATAAGTTTTTGAATTTCTTCTGTTTCTGTTGTCCTTTCTCCATTTTCAGTTCTGATTTTATTAATGCAGATACTGTTTTTGTGCCCCCTGGTTAGTCTGGCTAAGGTTTTATCTATCTTGTTGATTTTCTCAAAGAACCAGCTCCTCCTGGTTTTGTTGATTCTTTGTATAATTCTTTTTGTTTCTACTTGGTTGATTTCATCCCTGAGTTTGATAATTTCCTGCTGTCTACTCCGCTTGGGTATATATGCTTCTTTTTGTTCTGGAGTTTTGAGGTGTGCTGTCAAACTGCTAGTATATGCTTTCTCCAGTTTCTTTTTGGTAGCACTCAGAGCTTTGAGTTTTCCTCTTAGCACTGTTTTCATTGTTTCTCATTAGTTTTGATATGATGTGCTTTCATTTTCATTAAATTCTAAAAAGTACTTAATTTCTTTTTTTCTTCCTTGACCAAAGGAAGAAAAAGGGCTCTACTTATCATTGAGTAGAGCCTTGCTTCTCATTGTTTTTGCTGTTATTGAAGACCAGCTTTTGTTCATGGTGACCTGATAGGATGCATTAGATTATTTTAATCTTATTGTATTTTTTGAAGCCTGTTCAGTGTCAAATTAAATGCTGAGTTTTGGAGAAGGAACCATGAGGAACTGAGAAGAAGTTATATTCTTTTGTTTTAGGAGGAAATGTTCTATAGATATATGTTAAATCCATTTGGTTCATAACTTCTGCTAGTTTCACTATGTCTCTGCTTAGTTTCTGTTTCCATAATATGTCCATTGCTGAGAGGGGGTATTGAAATCTCCCACTATTATTGTGTGACGTACAGAGTGTGCTTTAAGCTTTAGTAAAGTTTCCATTTTGAATGTGGGTGCCCATGCTATTGGAGCACAGATGTTCAGGATCGAGAGTTCATCTTGGTAGATTTGTTTTTCCTTTGATGAGTATGAAGTGTCCTTCCTTATAGTTTTTGATAACTTTTGGATGAAAGTTGATTTTATTCAATATTAGAATGGCTATGACAGATTGTTTCTTGGGACCATTTGGTTGGAAAATTGTCTTCCAGACTTCTTACTCTGAGTTAGTTTCTGTCTTTTTCACTGAGGTATGTTTCCTGTATGTAGCAAAATGCTAGGTCCTGTATATGTATCTAGTCTATTAGTCTATGTCTTTTTATTAAGGAATTGAGTACATTTGTGTTAAGAGATATTAAGGAAATGTGTTTGTTGCTTTCTGTTATTTTTGTTATTAGAGGTGGAATAATGTTTGTGTGGCTATCTTCTCTTGGGTTTTTGGAAGAAGATTACATTCTTGCTTTTACTAGGGTGTAGTTTCCCTCCTTGTGTTGGGGTTTTCTATCTATTGTCATTTGTAGGGCTGGATTTGTGGGAAGATATTGTGTAAATTTGTTTTTGTCATGGAATAGCTTAGTTTCTTCATCTATGTTAATTGAGAGTGTTCCTGGGTTTAGCAGCCTGGGCTGGCATTTGTGTTCACTTGGGGTCTATATGACATCTGCCCAGGATCTCCTGGCTTTTATAGTCTTTGGTGAGAAGTCTGGTATAATTCTGATAGGTTTGCTTTTACATGTTACTTGACCTTTTTTCCCTTACAGCCTTTAATATTCTTTCTTTGTTTAGTGCATTTGGTGTTTTGACTACTATGTGAAGGAGGAAATTGGGTATGTACCCTAACTAGAACATTCATTCCAGTGACTTCCCGTAAAGAAGAATTGAAGCTGGATTAGGCTGGATAAAGGAAGGAGGAAGGTTGCCTGTAGAGTAAGTGTTAGTAGTTGGAGGACTGAAAGTAGACGCTTGCATGGGATGGTTAGAGTGGACTGTGACTGGCAAAGGAGTGGAGGAATACAGAAGCCAGGCAATGAGAGGAATCTGAGGAGGTCAGCGGAGTAGTGGAAGCTGAGGGAGCCTGCTGAGCAGAGGAGGCTGAAGAAGTCTATCTGGGATGGTAAGATATTGTGTAATTTTTTTTTTTTTGTCATGGAATAGCTTAGTTTCTCCATCTATGTTAATTGAGAGTTTTCCTGGGTTTAGCAGCCTAGGCTGGCATTCATTAGCTGAATCAAGGTTAATGTAAGTTTTATCTGGTTCAGATTTTATAGTTAGGAGGAGCTGTATTGGGAAACAGGAAGAATAATAACAAAAAGAAAGGTTTGCAATGAAGGTATGAAAAATCCTGCAGGTATAAAAACTCCTTCCATTTTCCAGATTGGTGGCAATAGTTGTAAACATCCCTTATTATAATAATAGCAAAAGTGCCATTAGGCAGGCATTTACAGCCAGTATCTAGTGGGTATTAGGGTCAAATCTGATTGTAATGGTATATGAGGATGGAAGAAGCCTTTAGAGCAGGTGTTCGTTTTAGAGGTTTGTGGTTTTCCAGGAGGCATCCCAGTGGTAAGCCTGGAGGTAAGGATGAAGATGCAATTCCTATGGGTGAGGAAAAAATGTTCTTGTTTATCACTTGTGGCGCCCTGAATATAGAAAAGTTAATAACAGAACAAGCATAGTACAAACTGGCTTACTAGGTCATCAGGTGATAACAAGTGACAAGTGGCAGATGCCCAGGTTGAGAGAAAAGGGAGGAACTGTGTCTTGAGAAGAAAGAAATCTCACATAAGGGTCCTAAGGTACGGGATCAGCAAGAAAAGCCAGCTGTAGTCATGAAGACTATGGCTGTAGTCCATCATCCAAGAGGACACTAGGGACATGCTGGGAGATCAACATCTCTCCCCTTAGTTCCTAGATGGCCTTTAAGTCAATCAGGGGAAGAACTCACCAACATGATGTTGTTTGAATGCAGAAATGTACCAATACAATGGCCAGAAAGTGAGCCTGAATAGTAGGCAGACTTTTTGGGATATGGCCCTATCCTGTGGGTTTACCCTATGTACATGTGGTCTGACTGTGAATCAGCATATCTTAGTCTAGAAGGCAACACTGTTGGGACTAGGCTGTGGGTTCCAACAAAATCAAACCATGCAACAGGTCTTCCATGGGAGGTTTATTAAGGGAAAGGGGTGCAGAAGCTGCCTCTGGGGGAAAGGAATGGAAAAATGGCTGGGAATGTGAAAACACAGCTTTAAAATATATATTTTATTTATATGAGTACACTGTAGCTTTTCTTCAGACATATCAGAAAAGGGCATTGGACACACTACATATGGTTGTAAGACAACATGTGGTTGCTGGTGTTTTGTCCTGATTGTGAGACCCCCCCTCCAAAGAGATCACCCAGAACCGCAACTCTGACATAAGCACACAAGAGTCTTTATTCAGGCTCAAGACTTGGTCACAAACCTTCCTGTTACAACAGATTAGGAAAGTAGTCATGGAAGTCTAAGGGAACAGGGTTTATAAAGGAAAGAACTACAAGCAGGATTTCCAACTTGGTGTTTCAGGATTGTGTAAGAGAGTAAAGAAATGTTGCCCCAAAGCTTCACAACATCTGGCCAAACCACAAGCAGGGAACACATATCTAAAAGGATTATCTTGATCTGGGAACTACTCATGTTTTCTTTGTTTACCTTGTTATTGGCTGGACACAGCTGTCATGTCTATTTTGCAACTGTCAAGAATATCTCATGTTTTTTCTCAAAACTCAAAGATGAGGGTCAAATCACTCTGAGGACACTTAATCTTAAAATGGAGTTTGAAAACCAAAATGGAGTTTATTCTCCTACTTTAATCCGTTCATTCCACCCTCTACTAGTAATTTTGGTGGCCAATATTGGGCTCTTAGAGGTCTGGATTATTTGTACTAATTTGTTGACAGTGAGACCTCATTACCATTAATTGAATAGCTTCCAATCCCTGTTTTATATCTTGTAAAAGCTTGTTTAGAATACAGGGTCTGAAGGTAAGGAGAAGTAAAATAATGACTAAGGTTCCTATGAGGGTGGAAACAAGAGTTACTAACCAAGGGGAAGAATCAAATTATAAATGAGGCCAACTTTTGGATTCTTCCCATTCTCTTCGCTGCCTGGACAAGCTTTCCCTAACCTTAGCCAATAACTGATGAATAACCCCAGAATAATTGACATAGAAGCATCATTCCTCATGTAAGGTGGCACATGGCCCTTTTTGTTTCAGGAACACTAAGTCTAACCCCTGCCTGTTCTATAACATCACTTCAGCCAGAGAATCTACATTTTTCTCTAGGCGGGAAATAGATCTTTCTAGTCACTGGATATCTTCATCTATGTTTGCCTTTAAACTCTTATAATTCTTGTCATGTAAAGCCAGTGCAGCTATTCCAGTGCTGGATCTGGCTAGTCCTGCCCCTAGAATTAATGCTAAAGTCAAAGAGATAGGTTCTCTCTTTTGTCTCATAAGGTTTCCCTCAATTTGTCCTATTAAGGATCTCAGTACCATTTCCTCTGAATAATAGGTTATATCAGCACTAATTGAACCAAGATACAGAACCCATATGGGGAACAAGATTAAGAACTGCCCCATTCACAGAAGGGGTTAATCCTGAACAAGTCCACCATGCCCTTTCTTGGGGGATCATCTACTTGGAATGGACTATGGGAGTGGCTCAATTACAGAGGTATTAATGTGAGGAGGGAACTTTTCTCAGACAGAAACCCTGTCCAGATATCGTTTAGAGGGTTAAGGATGGACCTTCCTGAGACCATCCACATTTTATTCTGCTATTAACCGAATGTCTTCATAAAGGAGTGGTGAGGTCTAGCACTAATAACTTAACCAACAGTAGGTAGTCATTTCAGGCTTGGAAGCATTTAGTATCTGGATGTATTTATTATCATTGACCGGGGGGATCCTCTGATTCTGGTTGTTCAGGAGGGGGTTCTAGAACTGAAGTAACTGAGGGTCCTTGTGATTGGGTAACTGTTGGTATGGTAATTGTCAGTCAGAAGGATTTTGGAATGAATACTGGCTTGGGGAAGGGCAAGAATCTGAATTGGGCATACTGACACTGGTGACTTGCTTGCAGTTGGCCTTATTAGGAGTTAGAATGTAAAGAGTTGTAACCACCAGTTGCCATGGAGAACTAGGTACACCTGGAAGGAAAGCTGGGGCTGAAAGGAGAACAGATGGGTGAGAGGAATAATGAAGCCAAGACAAAGTGTTAATCAAGGCTCAACGTTTAATTTTCAGTTCTGAGTTTTTATAGGCAAAGACCCATTCTTTGTTTCAGCTGAGTTCTGTTGCTTTGTTTCTGCTGGATTCTTTTCTAAAGTAAGCTCACTCGGTGGTCAAATCCTTAATGCTGTGGCAGGGAAATGCTAATGCCATGAGGCCAGAAGCTGGCTACAGCAAGGTATTAAAAACACCTGGGGTTTTGCCAAATCAAAGCTGAGTGCAAGATCACAAAGTAACCTGGGATTATAACCCTGATAATGTGGACTTGAAGACCCCAAGATTTCCTGGATTCCCATCCCTTTGCTTTTTTCCCATGTCAGTGAACCTGAGAACATTGGAGTTGTTTCCTTGTAGAGAAACTGTGATAAAAATTCTCTTTTGACACCCTCCATCCCCCATTTCTGGTGACTGATGTTTCACATCCCCAGGCAGCATGGGAGCCATTCTCACATAGATATCAAAACCTCCTTTCAGCCATTTCTAGCCTGCTTCTTCTAGCCTGCTTTTAGTAGGAAAAGTACTAGCTTAAAGATTAGCCAAGTAAGCTAGATGGTCAGTACATGCAGAACTCACCCGAGTGGGCTAGAACAATCGAAGCTCACCTGTGTTTGGATTACCATAGCAACCCCCTTTCCACTTTGCCTCCCCTTGATCAATTTCTAATGCCAATTTCCTATAGTAGATGCCAACCTTCCCTGAGATTTTGAGAGAAAATTCTGAGAAAATGTTCCTGAGAAATGATACTAGCCCCCTGAGATTGTTCCCCGGAATACAATGACTTTACCCCTTTCACCCCTCCCCTCACCTGCCTTTTCCCCTTTAAAAAGCCTTATGTAAAAAATAAAATTTGACAGCTTGATCAGGATACTGTATTGCTGTCCATCTCTCGTGTCTCTTGTCTCTTGCCTTCTCTTAGGTGGTTTGGGGACCCTGTTGACTGTCCTGCGGGTCGGGACATAAAACTATTTGGGCTCCCTACATTTGTCAGTTCTTTCCCCCTTTGTATATATGTAAAATGTATTCCATTGGAGATTCTGGTAGAATCTCCTCATAATGATGGAATTAGTGGACAATCCAGATTAGAATCATGTAGGAGAGTCACAGGGTTCAGGGGCAACAGGCAGCTGGAAAGTAACTTGGGAAGTGTTGCTTAGTAAATTCTGATAAGTCATTTGAGCATTACTGAGCAATTGATCAGGAGGTTGCTCGAGTACCTAGTCAATTGCATGAGAGATAGTCATGGTCAAATTCTGTCTCAATGTTAATTTATCTGTATCTTTAACCAACAGTGCAGGGGCTGCAATAATACACAGGCAACATGGATATCTTGCTGCCAGTGAGTCCAGTTTCTTTGATAAATAAGCCACCAGCCATTTCCATGTCTCTAGAGTTCAGGTCAACAACCCCTTTGTTACCCCTCCATGCTTATCAATATATAGATGGAATGGTTTAGTAATATCTGGCAGCCCTAGAGCAGGGGCTGATGACAGGGGTTGTTTTACCTTTTCAAAGGAATTTTTGTTGTTTATGAGTCCAGATACAGTTTTTAACTCCCTCAGTGGCTTCACATAGAGACATAGCCATCTTTTTTTTTTTTGCATTTTTTTATTGGATATATTCTATATTTACAACTCATTTCCCTTTTTCTGGTTCCCCACCCCCAAAGGTCCCACATGTCCTTTTCCCTCCCCCTGCAATAACCCTATCCAAAAATGGGGTACGGAGCTAAACAGAGACTTTTCACCTGAAGAAATTCGGATGGCTGAGAAACACCTTAAAAAATGTTCAACATCACTAGTCATTAGGGAAATGCAAATTAAAACAACCCTGAAATTTTATCTCACACCAGTCAGAATGGCTAAGATTAAAAACTCAGAAGACATCAGGTGTTGGCGAGGATGTGGAGAAAGAGGAACACTCCTCCACTGCTGGTGGGAATGCAAGCTGGTACAACCACTCTGGAAATCAGTATGGCGGTTCCTCAGAAAACTGGACGTGAAACTTCCGGAGGACCCAGCCATACCACTCCTGGGAATATACCCAGAAGATTCCCCAGCATGCAATAAGGATACATGCTCCACTATGTTCATAGCAGCCTTATATATAATAGCCAGAAGCTGGAAAGAACCCAGATGTCCCTCAACAGAGGAATGGATACAAAAAATGTGGTATATATACACAATGGAGTACTATTCAGCCATTAGAAACAATGAATTCATGAAATTCTTAGAGAAATGGATGGAGCTGGAGAATGTCATACTAAGTGAGGTGACCCAGTCTCAAAAGAATACCCATGGTATACAGTCACTGATAAGTGGATATTAGCCTAGAAGCTTGGAACACCAAAGACATAAATCACATATCAAGTGATGTCTCACAAGAAGAAAGGAGTGGACACTGGTGCTAGAATGGACCAAAACATCATTGTGGGAGAGTACAAGAACAGTAAGGTGGGAGGGAGACATAGCCATCTTGGCAAAGCCTTGAATCCATAGTCTACAGAAGGCTTCACACCCCAAGAACTCTAACTTGCCGAGTAATGTTGGGGGGTAGAAATACTGGATACAGTCTCTTCTTTTGCTGCAGAGAGCCATTTTTGGCCTTCCTTCAGAATGTAACCAAGGTAGGTGGCCTTGGTCTTG
The DNA here is from genome assembly GCA_964023405.1 of Apodemus agrarius. NCBI lineage: Eukaryota > Metazoa > Chordata > Mammalia > Rodentia > Muridae > Apodemus > Apodemus agrarius. The sequence goes on from OZ030010.1 coordinate 51,014,209, forward strand.
CAAAGTTGTGCCTTTTTAGCTGATGCTTGATACTGCATGTCTCCTAGACTGCAAGAGTTTGAGTCCCATTTTGACAACTCTCCTTGGATTCTGCTGTAACAAAAAGTTTGTCTACATATTGGAGAAGGGTAATATCCTGGTTGTTAGCCTGGTACTCACCCAGGTCTCCATGGAGAGCTTTATCAAAGATGTTCACCAAATTCCTGAAGCCTTAAGGAAGGTGAGTCCAGGTGAGTTGTTCAATGATGCCTTCTTCTGGGTCATACCATTCGAAGGCAAAGTATTCCTGACTCTTGGAAGGTAGGGTTAACCTATAAGGGCATCTTTTAGATCAAAGACAGAATACTATTTTAGAAACAATGGCAATGAGATCAGCAAAGTATAGGGGTTAGCCACTTTTGGGCTTATGTACATTACCCTGTGGTTGACATCATGTAGGTCTTGGATGACTGGACGGTAATCATTAGATTTTGGCTTTTTTACTGGTAATAGTGGAGTATTCCAAACCAATTGGCATGGCTTGATGACTCCCAGGGTCAACAATTTATGAATATGTGGTGTGATCTCCTTTTGTGATTTCTGGGACAGGGAATACTGGCAGACTCGAGGTAGGTTAGCTCTTGGTTTAAGTCAAAAAACATAGGGGGTTGATGCTTTGCTAGGCTCACCCCCCCCCATTTGTCCATGCTTGGGAAATTTCCTCAATCAGATATCTAATCTTGTTCTGGGTTGATTGGTAAATCAAATAGTTTGTACTTAATCTCAGAGGCTAGGTTAAGGGTCAAAACCTGGATTGGGTTGCATTTCTGATCCAATAATTAGACCCCTTCAAGATTAAAATGAATTTGAGCTCTCATCTTTGCTAAAATGTCTATCGCCAGCAAGGGGTAGGGACATTCAAGGACAAACAAATTAATGGGTTGTCCATCACATTTCCAAGTTCATATAGTCCATGAACTGTGGCCCCATGGACCCAAGCCTTTTTGGAAGACATTGGCTCTTTAGCCTTCAAAAGCACCAAATGTTGTGTTCCAGTATCCACCAGGAAATTCAGGGGCTTCTCCTCCTCCACTCTAAGGTTTACCCTGGTTTGGGATGGTGTTCAAATCCCAATTCCCTCAATCATTTTTCTCTGCAAGGCTGACCTCAGCCCACAGGTTCCTCTTTGGGCAGTCTTTAGCCCAATGACCTTCTTCCTTGCAGTAAGCACATTGATTCTTAACTAATGGTGGTCGGCAGCCTCTTTTAGACTCTTTCTTCCAGCAATATATTGGAGCTGGTGTTTCCTTTCCTGTGGATCTGAGACATTATTGGCTAGGACTCTGGCCAAATCTCTGCTTAATGTCTTTTCTGTATTAATCTGCTTTTCTTCTATACTTTCTCTGTTACTGTATTCCTGTTCTGCAAATTTCCCTCAATGACTGTTCTCTTAATCTTTCTAGTTTATGTAAATAATTCCTGATGTTTGGTGATGCTGACTAATTGATAAACACCAGGGCTAGTATGCCAGGATTCTCTCTTTTCTCAGAGTCTGTAAAGGGCTGTGAAGTGCTGCGCCTTGAAGATGGTGCTGGTTTCTGCCTTCCTCCCCCCAGGGGGAGAGTGCCCTTGAGATAAACAACTCCTTATTTGGCTTTGTGTGATCAGATGCTGTCCTTCCGCTTTGAGGTAGCCTATCTGCCTTGCCCACATGTCATCCAGGGATTGGCCAGCCTTTGGGATATAAGAGAGTGCTGGGGTTGAGGTAGAGAGAGATGCCATGGTATAAGGTTCCTGATTAAACTGCTTGAAGAAGATCACTGTTGTTGTGTCCTTCCTTGCGGGTTGAGGTTGGGCGCGCCAAGTGGTGGCCTGTAACAGGGAAGCTCTCCCCCACTGATGGTGATCAGAACTTCTTGCAGTCAGGGCAGTGCTGGTAAGTAACCACGGTAAGTGGGGCAAACAGCAGCGGGAATAGGCGGTGGCCGCGGGGGTAAGCAGCAAAGAAAAGAATCCTGAATAAACTGCTCCGAGAAGGACTTGCTTTTGTATAACGCAGTTCAGAACTCTTTGCAGTCAGGGCAGCCAGCTGGTAAGTTCCCAGGTAAGTGGAACAATTAAGGTTCTCGGTTTGAGACGATAAGTCTCTCGGTTTGAGACAATAAGGCTCTCGGTTTTGGGACGGGTCGCACTGAGCACGATGTGGGGTTCATCATTAGCTCAGACGGCCTGCCCGGCCCTTGGGGATTTGTTGGGAGTGAGAGGAATTGGGCTTAAGAAAGGAACAGTGGAAAAATGAGAAAAGGAAAATGGATTTCAAAACTCTCCTGGGGACAAGGGGAAACATGGAGACGTCCTATTTCCTCTATGGACCCCAGTGGAGATATTCTTAGTACTGGTATAAGTGTTCTTCCCTCTCTGTGTATTGTTTGACTTTGGTGCACCAATTTGTCCACATGTGTCTGTCTTTGTTTTGTTGTCTGAATGACCGATGGTTTATGTTTCATGTAAAAAAATGGTAAAAACTTTATTTGCTGGAAGTCCATCTCTTGATCCAGTCTCAGTTTACACAGCAGAGGCTGATTTAAGTTGCTCTGCATTTAGCCAGGAGTCAAGCACAGCTGAAGAAAAGCTGCTTTTAAAAAGGGCCAGCAGCTGCTCAAGTTCTAGGACAAGTAGGCTGATGGTTATTTCTCCTTTAGGGTACAAAGTGCTTTTTCTCTTGAATTACAGCTAGAAAACAATTGTTTGGTTCAAATTTATAAGATTCATGTAGTTGTTTTATTTTTGGTTCTGATTGGTCTTAAAGGTATAAATATGTTTTGCATGTTTTGACTATAGAGTATTGGCTTAAAAGTTATTGGGCATGATTAAAAATTATTACATTGGTAACAAAAAGAAAGTTTAAAACTGGTAACTCAGGGTTGGAGTTATCTTAAACGATAACACATGGCATGACCCAACCCAGGAAAAACAGACCTTTAAAGATACTTCTAAATTGAACTTTGTAATGTGAAAATAATGCATTTGCCATTGATTTTTAAAGAGAATAAATTGTTTAAAATTGGGTTTTGCTTTCCAAAGTTATAGTTATGCTCTAATATTGCAAGAGAAAGAATTATGGTTAACAACTGCCAGTGTACCATAGACTGAAGTTTGGAGTCTGATCTAAGGCTTACGATTCTTAAGTCACTCATATTTTGCAATTAAGATGATTTCAAGAGTAAGTTGAAAACAGCTGTGGCCAGTATAGGCCTGTTGCCACTTTTTCACAAGCTTTATTGGATACAGTGGTAGAAGCAAAATTTAACCACCCAAGATTGAAAAGGAGATCTCAGTGGGAATTTATTTGATATCAAACAGGTTCCTTTGAACTGTTTCAAAAATTTGTAGATATGACAACTAAAAACAGCTAGTAGAATTTTTCTGGGAGCCTTCAAATTTCAGGTTCCTTTTGTTATTCAACCCTTATATAATGGGGTCCATGTGTAGGCTATTACCCTGCAGGATAGGTGAGTGTTGGTCCTGGCCTTGGCCAATAGGCTCAGATTAGAAAATAACTTACTGTTAAGTAAATGAAAGGCTCAGAGCTGCCTCAGTGGAGACTTGTGAGGCACTGCTTTTGTCTTGCAATTACCACCTAGGAAGTTTCAGGCCAATGTTAATGCCCACCTAAAAGGTGACATAATGATCCTTAATCAAAGAATTGATTTGGTGCAGGAACAAGTTGATACCCTTTGGCAGGTTGCTCAGTTAGGGTATGAATGGTGATACTCGAGGCTATGTATTACCTCAGTGTCCTATCAGAATTTTACCCATGCTGCTAATTTGTCAAGGAGCTTGTCTAAGTCATCTTGCAGGGAACTGGTCCTGAGAATTTGATTATCTGCTACAAGAATTGAGGATTGCCGTCGTCCATGTGAATTCCACCCGAGTAGATGTGTCCTTCGCTGCCAGATTGGGAACCTGGATTGCCAATGCCATGAATCATCTGAAAGAGTGGGCAGGCATGGGTGCTATGGCTGGGTTGTTAGTCTGGTCTCCCTTGTTGGCTTGTGGTGCATTTGCAGAATGTGTTTTGCTCAGCAGTGACAGGCAGCTATGATCGTACAGGCCTTTACTACCATTAAGGCAGGACAGTTCCCCCAAACGTGGCTTTCTGTCATGAAGACAGAGGCCATGTGATCACACCAGTACCTTGAGGGAGGCATTCCTGTGTTTTGGCTGTGACCTTGCTCGCCTAACACAGAGAGTCATGAGGCAGCATGATTGCCCGGTGGCAGGGCAGGCATTCTTGACCAGGAGGGCTACAGACCAGAGGAGGGGTTAGTCAAAGACGGATAAGATCCTCCTGAATGGGGGACAGCCTAAGGCAGGCACCCTCATGGTCGAGACCCGGAGAGGGGATAGTCAATGATGGGTAAGATCTCCCCGAGAGGGAGACGACCTAAGCCAGGCGCCCGCGTGGTCTTAATTAAAACAAAAAGGGGGAACTGTAGAGGGCTGCGAAGTGCCACGTCTTGAAGATGGCACTAGTTTCTGCCTTCCTCCCCCCAGGGGCAGAGTGCCCTTTGAGATAAACAACTCCTTATTGGCTTTGTGTGATTAGATGCTGTCCTTCCGATTTGAGGTAGCCTATCTGCCTTGCCCACGTGTCATCCAGGGATTGGCCAGCCTTTGGGTATAAATGAGTGCTGGGGTCGAGGTAGAGAGAGACACCATGGTATAAGGTTCCTGATTAAACTGCTTGAAGAAGATCGCTGGTGTTGTGTCCTTCCTTGCAGGTAGAGGTTGGGCGCACCAAGAGAGTCTATGTGTATATAGTAGTGGAAAGCCCACATATGTGAACTAATTGAGAAATGCTGCTGGATGTTCATCAGTTCCCTGATTAACATCATAAACCTTGGTCAAATTAGTGGGCCACCTATTGGCTGTTTTGAAACCTGCCAACAAACCCTGGCAGTAGACCTGAATATGCTCTTTACATTTAGTCATGCTGAAGTCCCAATTAGGTCTCCTAAGGGGAAATCCCTCATTAATACCACTTGGTTCTGGGTGGGGGTGCTATTACTTCCTGGTACATTTTTTGGAGCCTCCATGATAATGTACTCCCTTTCTTCAGTAGTAAAAAGAATCTGCAAAAATTGCTGAAACTCATTTCAGTTGGGCTGATGAGTAAAGGGAACAGAATCTAAGAGATCAATAAGATCTTTTGGGTTCTCAGAAAACTGAGCATTTTGTATCCTCTAATTATGGAGGTCAGCAGTAGCAAAGGGCTAGTAGTGGTGAGGTTGGATCCCAGGCTGGTCTGCTGGCCCTATTGTCCATACAGGTAGCACCATGGCATCTGCTTCTGGCCCTCCAGTCTCAGGGGAAACAAGGAGTGTGCCTACTCCTTGTGCCCTATGTAGGTCTGCCTTGTGCCCCAAAAGCTGATGCTGCCAGAATGGGTGGCGGGACTGGAGCCAGTTCCTATTGTTCTTCATCACCCTATGGTGCGTGCAGAGGCTGTCTATAAGGCAGAATGGGAAAATGAGGACCTCTGAGGTACTGTCCTTTGAGACAGGGTAGAGAGGAGCTGTTGGTTTGGGAGTATCTCACTAGTTATTAAACAAAGTCTGAACGGTTCCTGTTGACAAAGTTTCATTGGCAGGAGGATACAGGAAAGGTTATTTCCTAGATACAATGGTGCATTAATAACTAAATCTTTCCAGATTACTATATAGGGGACTTGATTAGGGTGCTCATAGGCCTTTTGAAACACTTTATCTTCTACTGCCAATACTGTGGGGAAATGGAAGTTCCCCTCTGGTGGCCATCTAACATGAAGAACCAGCCACACTGAGCTTCAATAAGTGAACATTTTCCCTTTTGTTACATTACAAGACAGACTATGAACCCCAGCTCTAATTTCCTTAATGTGAGTGAGAATAAGATGGAGGGGATGAGAGGCAGTCTATGCCATGGTGTCCATCACAGTGCAATGCAAATAAAAACCAATGAACAAACAAATAGAATAGACAGACACAAATGCAGAAAATAGCTGCTCTGCAACTAAAATGAAAATGAATAAAAAAACTTGGACTCACAGATTCCTGCCTTGGAAACTGAAAGCAGCATGGGGAGGAAGGTAATTGATGGTGGGGCTCTCTGTCTTTCACCAAAAATTCCTCCAACTGATGGGTAGGCACAACATTCACCCCAGGGTCAGGAACTTCTGTTCCCTATGGCTGTGACTCTCTAGCTTGTCTGCACTTAGTCACTCCTTGCTGCTTATAGTGTCCACTCTTAGTCACTTTTTGCTGTGTATAGCAATACTTCAAGCCTTAAAAAAATAAAGTAAGAACAGGCCTAGACAATATGCAGAGAAACTAGACACTTACAGGCTGACACCAGACCCTCTGGGGCAGGGAACTGTGTGTCTAGGGATTTCCAGCCAATGCAACAAATGTCATTCCTAGATCAAGAGACTCACAAAGAAACCATCAAGAACCACAACTCCAATGCAATGCAAGCACATGTGAGTCATTATTTAGGCACAAGCCTGGGCCACAAACTTTCCTGTTACAACAGGATAGAAGAATGACTCCAAAGTCTAAGGGAATGGGGATTGTGAAGGAACAAAACTGCAAGTGGAGATCTCCAAGCATCAGCATTACATGATTATACAAGAGAGTAAAGAAATGTTGGCCTTTAAACTGATTGATTCACAACATCTGGTCAAACTACAAGGAGAGATCACATATCTAAAAAAGGTATCTTGACCTGGGAACTACTCATATTTTCTTAGCTCACCCTGTTGTTATTGACTGGCCAGAGCTATTATATCTATTTTGCTACTACCAAAATATCTCATGGTTTCTCTCAGAACTCAAAGCTGAGGGCCAAGTCACTGTCAGGACAAGTTAACATAAAATACATTCTAAAAAGTAAAATGGAGTTTATTCCCCTATTTTAATCTCTTCAGAGGTAATTGAACTGAGGGCCTCTGGAAGAGCACTTAGTGTTCTTAACCACTGAGCCATCTCTACAGCCCCAATGTGGCTTTTTATTGGGGTGATAGAGCATACACAAGAGGACCTGCAAGAGGGCTGACAATGTGTCCCTCTGGGCAGCTAATGATGACATACTTCATGTTGGGTTTCTCAGGAACTGGCTGTGAAGATATCTGATTGTCAACATTGTCTTGGAGTTCCTTTGGGCTGTCCATGGATGTGCCTGAGTTATATCAATCATAATTTATCTTTTCCTGTTTTGAAGTAAGGTCTTACTATGTACTTCAGTTTAGCCTTGAATTTGACTTTTTCTTACTTTAGCCACTCAAGTGCTATTTTCAGAGGCATTTGTTATTATCATAAACTATACATTTATTAATATCTCCAATAATTTATAAAATATGCCCCATGTACAGAATGGGAAAGCATAAAATAAAAACAATACATTTGATCCCTATATATCTGTAGGTAGGAAACAACCTTTCAAAATTACCAAGCTGCAAATATAGACTATGCTTTTATAGAAAAGAAAGGATGATTAAGATTGCAAAACCAAATACCCAGAAAATAGAGCCTAGTCTCTTCCCCAGATGGTATTTTTGAGCCCAATCAAGAAACTTTCAAAACATGACTGTATGGATTTCAGAAGTGCTACAGATCAGTGTCTCTTGTATCTTCTTTTCATTAACTTGTGTAATATGGTTGTTGTGTGTTAGGTGTGCAGGAGCAGCTGACTTCCTTTTTGAGTAACATTTTGTAAGTTGAAAGAAATTGTATATAGGATATGAACTAGAGAAACTATATCCTCGATTCTGTCTCTGTTGTAATATTCTACATATATTAATGCAATAGTAATATTCAATATTATATATATATATATATATATATATATATTCTATAAATTTGAATATATATCACATAAAGGAAGTATAAGACATGGTAATTATGAGTCCACTGTGGTAGATAAATGTTATAAATAGAGGTACATACATACACAGGCATGCATGCAAGTACATGCATATGCAAGGATAAACTTACAAATAAACATCACAGGGCTAGGGAAATGGCTCAATGGGTAATGCTTACAGAACAGGTAGAAAGACCAAGGTTTGATCTCCTGCACTCATGTAAATGCCAGAAGAGTATAATCTCTTACCTGTTTTCCCAGAATTCCTAAGGAAGATTCAGATGATACTTGCATTAGACTGGATAACTATACTGGCTAAATCATGGATCTCTGGGTTCAAGGAAAGAATCTACCTTAATATGAAAGATGAAGAGCCATTAAGAATAATATTTAGTATAAACTTCTGACCTCCACAGGCATACACACCTACATGGACATGGACCTGCATTGGTGCACATATGAATAGAAGTACATATACTCTCTCTATATGCACAAAATGACAAAATAAGTATGTGCATGTGTGAATATTCTGCATATTCTTTTTATAGTATGTCTAATAACCTCACTACAAAGATATGGAAGTAAATAAGATAAATAATATCTCTGGAAACTTATACTTACTTCAACCAACAGAGTGCATTATAAATTGTTAGGTCTCAAGAAGTGTAAAATATCTGGATATGAGTTCAAACTATAAAAGCAAGCTTATCTTCAGAACTTGTACAACTGGTTTTCTTCTGCCAAGAAGTGGTGATTCCCTCAAGCTCTGGCAGAAGGGACACATGATTCCATTTACATATACCTGCAGTTGTATATCAAAGCCCATGCAGACTTCCAGGCTCCCTCAGTCCTTATTAATAGGTAGTTGTTATATATTTCAAAGTTCACAGCAACATCCTAGGCATTCTTAACTCCCAAGCCTTCCCTCCTCCAGATACCTGGTTGTATACTCTTTAAAGGTAAGGCTTTCTTTATTGCTACTGTTAGTCATACTATTTTCTCTCTGTCTCTCTCTGTCTCTCTCTCTCTCTCTGTGTATATGTATACATATGTATGTGTATATATACATATACACACACACACACACTCATATATCTTCTCTCACTATGCTATTCCTGCTATTCTTCTTCTTTTTGTAGATGCCACGGTTATACCTAATCTGTTTCACTTTCTTTCTGCTCTGTACACTTCCTTTATATATTATTTCTCTCTTATTCACAATAAACAACTTTTATGAATCAGCCATTTCCTCTGTTAATACAAGGTCTTACTAAATTTTCTAGTCATTACTCAAATACAATCATATAAGGAAGTTGGAATTATTTCAAAATTATTACTATATTATAATATTCTTGAGAAAGAAACCACATATGTAATTAAAAATGATTCAAATAACTTTGCCTTTCAGAGAATGCAAGAATGGAATAAATAAAGGTATTATTTTTTATAAAGAAACATCTAAGCAGAATAGGTGACAGTGTCAGAATATGAAAGTGAGGCTGAAGCTTTCTTTCGATAATTTAGTGATGATTATATAGATGAAAGAAAATGTATAAGAAGCTTTTTTGTTTGTTTCTTTGTCCTCAGAGGGGAGTACATGTGGGAACATGGAAGAAACTGGAGCAGCTGGAATCTGGGTCATAAATTAGGAAGTATTGCCTGATTGCAAGAGATATGAAATAGGGAATATGTTATTAACATACATTTTTTACTCTAATAAAATTTGAAGGAACATTTATATAGCTTTCTTTTCTATTGAATTATTACCTCTTAGTTCTATGAATTTGGAATTTTATCAAATATATAAAGCTTATTTTTATTGATTTTTTAAGAATACCCTGCATCTATATATTCTGTTCACTTCCTGAAAAATGTAGATTAGTTTTATGATGGCTGGTGTAGTGGAAACCCAAGTTTGACTAACCAGAATTCCTGAATTTGTCATTATCTTGCTTATGACTTTGTTTCAATTATTTAGATTATCATAATTTTGATTTCCCTATATATAACCTACAGCATGTATCTACTCTTCCTGCACCAATTTGCATTGTAAAACAGGAAGCAAAGACTCTTCCATGTGTAACATATTGTATTTATAAAATGAAACCTGCTTGTGCTCTAAAATTTAAGAATAGATGCTGCATAAAGTGATAACTACATTGATTATTAGTCCATGATACTTCAGATACTATATTTTTTTTGTATAAAGTCACATCATATATTTTAATTCCCGCTTCAAAAAGCATTTCATGGTGCTCTAAATGGAAATTAGAGCTTTGGGTATTCTAGCCAAGTGCTTTATGTTTGAGATTTGCTCCCATTCTCAATATAAAATCTACGTACTAATATAAGACAAATTGTGATCTATGAGAATATGAACTTTTCTTTCACTGTCAAGTACTTTATAGCAATTCAGATATATCCTGATTCTGTGATAGTAATAATGCAAGAGTTGTGGTATTAGCTATACATTTTGAATAATCTACCACATTTAAAGATGCCATCTCATTTATGGAGTGACTTTGATTTTCAATTAGCATTACATGTCAGAAGTGTTGACCATGGTGCTTGTTGTCACAGTTTGTTCTAGTGTTGAGAAGATGCCATTCTTTTTTTTTTTTTTTTTAGGGTTACAGGTCTTTTGACAGATGTTTTCAGACAACAGAGTAATTCTCACATACCTTTATTCCTTCTGGATAAGATCTTATATACAGTTTGGGTTGGTTTGGAGTCTGACAGTAGGCCACCCCACCCTCAACTGACCCAACAAATCAACTATATATTAGATCTATTCCTATTGGCTTGATCTAAGATGTTAGGGATGCCTCATCTACATGTGGAAGGGCTTAGAGTGTTGTACCTACATGACTGATGACCACAAATCTCTCTACTAGGGTAGGGCTGCTGTTCCATGACAGGGGCCTGGTACTGGATGCAGATGATGCTCCTTCCATCCTTTTAGGGTCCCCAGGGCTTTGAGCATTAGCTTGACTTTATCAGGCTTCCTCTCATGCTCCAGTGTCCCAGAGGTGTCTGTGAGGAGTGGGCTACATATTCTCAGTCCAACATCCTTGCACATCAGTAAAGGGAAGAATTGTGTAGGGTATAGACCAGAGAGTCAAGGCAGTGTCAGATACTGGCTTCATCCATTATTCCTTTATGTAAACAGGCAATCTCAAGGAGTGTAGATGACTTAAGCTCTGGGTATATGCCAGAAATTCAGATCCAATGAACAAGGCATTCTGACTTAGAAAGGAGATGTGACTTGTGAAATAAAATGAATGCCCTCCACTGTTTAAGGACAGGGAATGATACCAGTATGATTTCATGGAGTAGGGACCTTGTTCTATTTGAGTAAACATTTGCCCCGTGAGCTATTTTAAGTGTCTGCTGTCTGGAATGGATACCACAGTCTGTATCTAATGCATTCTGCTGCAGATTTTTTTAAATTTTTCTTTTCTATATTCTATGTTTACATTCCAAAGGCTTTCCCCTTTCCCAGTTCCCCCACACCATACGTCGCATAATTCCTCTCCCCCCCCAACTATTCCCCAGTCGTTCCCCCTCCCCCACGGTGTCTCTGTTCTGGGTCTACAAAACTGGATCCAATCTTTACAGGCCCAGGGTCCTCTGCTTTGTTCTTCTTGGGAATCATTTGACTTGCTAATTGTGCCTTGAGTATTTAGGGCTTCTGGGCTCATTAATATCCACTTATTAGTGATTGCATTTCATGTGTATTCTTTTGTGATTGGGTTAACTCACTCAGGATGATATTTTCCAGATCTAACCATTTACTTACAAATTGCATGAATTCATTATTTTTAATTGCTGAGTAGTATTCCATTGTATAAATATACCACATTTTCTGTATCCATTCCTCCTTTGAGGGATATTTGGGCTCCTTCCAATTTCTGGCTATTATAAACAAGGCTGCTATAAACATAGTGGAGCATATGTCTTTATTGTATGCAGGAGAATCCTCTGGGTATATGCCCAGAAGTGGTACGCCAGGGTCCTCTGTAAGTGGCATGCCCAATTTTCGGAGGAATCACCAAATTGATTCCCAGAGTAGTTTTACCATTTTGCAATCCTACCAAAAGTGGAGGAATGTTCCTCTTTCTCCACATCCTCGCCAGCACTTGTTGTCTCTTGAGTTTTTAATCTTAGCCATTCTGACTGGTGTGAGGTGGAATCTCAGGGTTGTTTTGATTTGCATTTCCCTGATGACTAATGATGTTGAACATCTCTTAAGGTGTTTCTCGGCCATCCCGGATTTCTTCTGGTGAAAATTCTTTGTTTAGCTCTGTACCCCATTTTTTAATAGGGTTATTTGGTTCTTTGCGGTCTAACTTCTTGAGTTCTTTGTATATATTGGATATTAGCCCTCTGTCGGATGTGGGGTTGGTGAAGATCTTTTTGCACTTTGTTGGTTACTGTTTTGTCCTTCTGACAGTGTCCTTTGCCTTGCAGAAACTTTGTAATTTTATGAGTTCCTATTTGTCAATTCTTGATCTTAGTGCGTAAGCTATTGGTGTTCTGTTCCGGAACTTTCCCCCTGTGCCCATGTCCTCCAGGGTCTTCCCCAGTTTCTTTTCTAATAGTTTCAGTGTGTCTGGTTTTATGTGGAGATCTTGATCCACCTGGAGTTGATCTTAGTGCAAGGAGATAAGAGTGGGTCAATTCGCATTCTTTTGCATGTTGACCCCCAGTTAAACCAGCACCATTTGTTGAAAAGGCTATCTTTATTCCACTGGATGGTTGTGGCTCCTTTATCAAAGATCAAGTGACCATAACTCTGTGGGTTAATTTCTGGGTCTTCGATGCTATTCCATTGATCTACTTGCCTGTTGCTGTACCAATACCATGCAGTTTTTAACACAATTGCTCTGTAGTACTGCTTGAGGTCAGGGATATTGATTCCCCCAGAAGTCCTTTTATTGTTGAGAATAGTTTTAGGTATCCTGGGTTTTTTGATGCTCCAGATGAATTTGAGAATTGCTCTTTCTAGATCTATGAAGAATTGAGTTGGGATTTTGATGGGGATCACATTGAATCTGTAGATTGCTTTTGGCCAGATGGCCATTTTTACTGTATTGATCCTGCCAATCCAGGAGCAGGAAATATTTTTCCATCTTCTGAGGTCTTCTTCGATTCCTTTCTTCAAGGACTTGAAGTTCCTGTCATACAGATCTTTAGCTTGTTTGGTCAGAGTTATGCCAAGGTACTTTATGTTGTTTGTGGCTATTGTGAAGGGTATTATTTCCCTAACTTCTTTCTCATCCTGTTTGTCCTTTGAGTACAAGAAGGCTACTGATTTGCTTGAGTTAATTTTATAACCTTTCACTTTGCTGAAGTTGTTTGTCAGCTGTAGAAGTTCTCTGGTGGAGTTTTTTGGGTCGCTTAAGTATACTATCATATCATCTGCAAATAATGATAGTTTGACTTCTTCCTTTCCAATTTGTATCCCTTTGACTTCCTTATGTTATCGCTAGAACTTGAAGTACTATATTGAAAAGATATGGAGAGAGAGGGCAGCCTTGTCTAGTCCCTGATTTTAGTGGGATTGCTTCAAGTTTCTCTCCATTTAATTTGATGTTGGCTACTGGTTTGCTGTAGATTGCTTTTACTATGTTTAGTTAGACTTTTAGCATGAAACAATGCTGAATTTTGTCGAATGCTTTTACAGCATATAATGAGATGACCATGTGGTTTTATTTCTTTTAGTTTATTTATGTAGTGGATTACATTGATGGATTTCTGTATATTGAACCATCCCTGCATCCCTGGGATGAAGCCTACTTGATCATGGTGAATGATCATTTTGATATGCTCTTGAATTCGGTTGGCAAGAATTTTATTTAGTATTTTTGCATCGATATTCATAAGAGAAATTGGCCTGTAATTCTCTTTCTTTGTTGGATCTTTTTGTGGTTTAGGTATTAGCGTAATTGTGGCTTAGCAGAATGAGTTGGGCAGTGTCTCTTCTGTCTCTATTTTGTGGAATAGTTTGAAAAGTAGTGGTGTTAAGTCTTCTTTGAAGGTCTGGTAGAATTCTGCACTAAAACCATCTGGTCCCATACTTTTTTTGGTTAGGAGGCTTTCTATAACCCCTTCTATTTTTTTTTTTTTTTTTTGGTTTTTCGAGACAGGGTTTCTCTGTGTAGTCCCTGGCTGTCCTGAAACTCACTCTGTAGACCAGGCTGGCCTGGAACTCAGAAATCTGCCTGCCTCTGCCTTCCAAGTGCGGGGATTACAGGCATGCGCCACCACCACCCGGCCCTCCCTTCTATTTCTTTAGGGGTTATGGGACTATTTAGCTGATCTACTTGGTGCTGATTTAATTTTGGTATTTGGTATCTGTCTAGGAAATTGTCCATTTCCTCCAGATTCTCCAGTTTTTTTGAGTATAGACCTTTGTAGTAGGATCTGATGATCTTTTGAATTTCCTCAGTTTCTGTTGTTATGTCTCCCTTTTCATTTCTAATTTTGTTAATTTGGATACTGTCTCTGTGTCCTTTGGTTAGTCTGGCTAAGGGTTTATCTATCTTGTTGATTTTCTCACAGAACCAGCTCCTGGTCTTGTTGATTTTTTGTATGGTTTCCTTTGTTTCTACTTGATTGATTTCAGCCCTGAGTTTGATGATTTCCTGTCTTCTACTCCTACTGGGTAAATTAACTTTTTCTTCCAGGGCTTTAAGGTGTGCCATTAAGCTGCTAGTGTATGCTCTCTCCAGTTTCTTTTTGGATACACTTAGAGCTATGAGTTTTCCTCTTAGCACTGCTTTCATTGTGTCTCATAGTTTTGGGTAGGTTTTACCTTCATTTTCATTGAATTCAAAAAAGTCTTTGATTTCTTTTTTTTTTATTTCTTCCTTGACCAAGGTGTCATTGAGTAGAGTATTGTTCAGTTTCCATGTGTATGTAGGCTTTCTGTTGTTTTTGTTGCTATTGAAGACCACTCTTACTCCATGGTGATCTGATTGGAGGCATGGGATTAGCTCGATCTTCTTGTATTTGTTGAAATCTGTCTTGTGACCAATTATATGATCAATTTTGGAGAAGGTACCATGCGGTGCTGAGAAAAAGGTATATTCTTTAGCTTTAGGATGAAATGTTATATATACATATACATATACATACATACATACATATATGTATGTATGTATATATATATATATATATATATATATATATATATATATGTTAAATCCAATTGTTCCAAAGTTTCAATTAGTTTCATTGTGTCCCTGTTTAGTTTCTGTTTTCCTGATTGGTCCATTGAGGAGAGTGGAGTGTTGAAGTCACCCACAATTATTGTGTTTGGTGTAATGTGTGCTTTAATCTTTAGTAAGGTTTCTTTTACGAATGAGGGTGCTCTTGCATTTGGAGCATAGATGTTCAGTATTGAGAGCTCTTCTTGGTGGATTTTCCCTTTGACCAGCAAGAAGTAACCTTTTAAGTCTCTTTTGATGACTTTAGGTTGGAAGTCAATTTTATGTGATATTATAATGGCTACTCCATCTTGTTTCCTGAGACCATTTGCTTTTAAAATTGTCTTCCAGCCTTTTAATCTAAGGCAGTGTTTGTCTTTAACACTGAGATGTGTTTGCTGTATGCAGCAAAATGTAGGGTCCTGTTTCTGTATCCAGTCTGTTAATCTATGTCTTTTTATTGGGGAATTGAGTCCATTGATGTTAACAGATATTAAGGAATAGTAATTATTACCTCCTGACATTTTTGAAATTTTATTTATTTATTTATTTATTTTTATATTTGAGAGGTTATTGTCTTTTGGGTTTGATGACAGGAGGTTTCTATCTTGCTTCTTCTCCCATTTAGTTTCCGTCCTTGTCTTGGTGTTTTCCCCCTATTATCCTTTGTAGGGCTGGATTTGTGGAAAGATATCGTGCAAATTTGGTTTTGTCATGGAATACCTTGATGTCTCCATCTATGGCGATTGAGAGTTTTGCTGGGTAAAGTAGTTTTGGCTGAAGTTTGTGTTCTCTTAGAGTTTGCATGATATCTGCCCAGGATCTTCTAGCTTTCATGGTCTCAGGTGAGAAGTCTGGTGTTATTCTGATAGGTCTTCCTTTATATGTTACTTGGTCTTTTTCTCTTGCTGCCTTTAGTATTCTTTCTTTGTTTAGTACATTTGGAGTTTTGATTATTATGTGACGGGATGTATTTCTGTTCTGGTCCAGTCTGTTTGGGGTTCTATAGGCTTCTTGTATATTCATGGGCATCTCTCTCCTTAGGTTGGGGAAGTTTTCTTCTATAATTTTATAGAAGATATTAGCTGGCCCTTTAACTTGTAAATCTTCACTCTCGTCTATACCTATAATCCTTAGGTTTGGTCTTCTCATAGTGTCTTGGATTTCCTGGATGTTTTGGGTTACCACCTTTTTACATTTATTATTTTCTTTGACTATTGAATCAATGGTTCCTCTGGTATCTTCGGCTTCTGAGATTCTGTCTTCTATCTCTTGTATTATATTGTTGATACTTGTATCTATGGCCCCTGATTTCTTCCCAAGGTTTTCTATCTCCAATGTTGTCTCCCTCTGTGATTTCTTAGTTGTTTCTACTTCTGTTTTTAGTATCTGGATGGATGTGCTCAGATCTTTCACTTGCTTGATTGTGTTTTCATGTATTTCTTTAATAGATTTTTGTGCTTCCTTTTTCATAGCTTCTACTTGTTGGCCCACGTTCTTCTGTAGTTCTTTAAGTGATTTTTGTCTTTCTTCCTTATTGTCTTCTTCTTTTTGATCCATCTTCTCCTGAATTTCTTGAAGTGATTTTTGTATTTGCCTCGTAAAGGCTTCTAACTTTTCATCCATTTTCTCCTCTATTTCTTTACAAGATTTTTCTATGTGTTCAGCTACCAGCATCCTGACCAGTGATTTTTATATACATGTCTTGCTTTTCTGGTGATTTGGGGTATCCAGGGCTTCCTGTTGTTGGCAAACTGGGTTCAGATGCTGTCATGTTGCCTTGATTTCTCTTAGTAACGTTCCTTCATTTTCCTTTTGCCATCTGGTTATTTCTGCTGTTAGTTGGCCTTGTTGTCACTGGCTGATGTTTGAATCTCCTGTGAGGCTGGGCTAACCTGTTTTTCTCTACTGGTGATTATGTGTGACCTCTGGTCTAAGTGACTGTGATCTGGCTGCCACCCTCTGCCTCAGTGCAAGGCTGGAGGGCATGGAGAAGTCCAGCAGAGCCTCAGCACTGGGCCTGCCTGGTAGGGAATATAGAGGCTTACCCACTACCACTGCTCCAAGGGACAGTGACCTGGCTTCTACCCGCTGCCTCAGTGCAAAGCTGGAGGGTGTGGAGAAGTCCCGCAGAGTCTCGGCGGTGCTGGGCCTGTCTGGTGGCGAGAGCCTAGAGGATCCCCCCCATGTGATGGCAGCCCCAGCTGGAGTCTGTCTACCTGGGCCTCTCCAGCTGTGTCCTGGTTGCAATATGGAGGCCCACCGCTACCACTGCTCCGAGAAGATGCCATTCTTAAAAGAGTCTTCAGATCTTAACAAAATTTATTTTACTAAATTTATACCTATTTCTCTTTCATCTAACTCCAAAACAAACACTAAAATTATTGCTTCCCTTACAATATACCACTAAATATTTGGAGACCCCTGTCATGCCTTTTTAAGCTTTCACAGCAACAAAATAAAACAAAACTATTTTCCTCAAAAGCATCTTACATGAAGATAGTTTCCTAGAGTGTATTTGGATAGTCTTCAAGATTCCTTTTGAAGTACAATGATAGAATGGGATGCAACTCTCCATACGTGTTTGGGTAACCATATTCCCCTCCTTGAGATTGATGCTTAATACATTTGTTTGTGTATTTTTATTATTGCAGAAATATAGTATAACAAATAAATCCTTATATCATATAACAAATGTTACTTATTTTGTCTTTCTTTCATAATTCTAAAGAACACAAAATGTTTCCTTTATTATGTTGCTGTGCCCACTGCTTAGGATGTTAGCCCTTGCTCAAGTTTGAAGAGGTAGCATCATATAGAAAATAGATATTTGTAAACAGTTCTGTCCGATCAATTTTCTGCTCCAGATATCATGATATATGCAGTGAGAATTTTGTCACATTATTTCATGCACTATTTTCAAACAGTACTACAGTATTTAAAAGTCTCTTCCTGCTTGACCAGCAACTCCCCCTAAAAGCACACCAAACAACAGTAAATACCCTGAAATCCATTTCCTGCCCCAAAGTCTGCTTTCCTAAAGGCCAGGCAGCACCAGGTAAGACCCTGCTCCAAGGCCTTGCCTGCCAATCCCCTGAAAGCACACCCAACATAAATGAATGGCACCCCATATCCTGGGCTCAAATTTTACTCCAAAATCCTACCTGACTTCCCAGAGTCCAGGCAGGTACTGGAGGCTTCAGGTCATGCAGAAATGTTAGCACCCCAAGCCCCAGAGTCTACATAGGCCATAAAACTCCCAGAAAAAAACTCCTCAGCTGAGACACTCTACTGGATCAGAATTATTCCTGGTCACCAGAAACTCAGGCCACTCTGGTCGAAGACAGGGAGGGAACAGAAACAAAAGGGCAAGAAATAAAAAATCATCCATACAAAAACAACAAAAAGAATACTCAGAAATCAGCACATAAAACTATAATAACAATAAAACCAGATGGACAGAAGCCAGTGTAAGAACACAATCAACAACAGCGAGGGTAATATGGCAGCACCAGAGCCCAACAATCCAACTACAGCAATCACTAGATATCCAAACATACCTGAACATGAGAAAATGCCCTTAAATCCAATATGATAAAGATAATAGAAGCCTTCAAAGAGGAAATGAACAAATCCCTTAAACAAATGCTGGAAAATACAAATGGGTGAAGGAAATGAATAAAACTATACAATATAGGAAAATGTAAATAGAAGCAGTGAAGAAAACAGAAATGTGGGGAATCCTAAAAACTGCAAAGCCAGATAAGAGAACAGGAACTCTAGATATAAGCATCAACAACAGACTATAAGAGTTGGAAGTCAGACTCTCCGGTGTAGAAGATACAATAGGAAAAATATATACATCTGTTAAAGAAAATGTTAAGTCTAAAAGTCCTGACACAAAACATCCAGAAAATTTGGGACACTATAAAAAGACCAAACCACAAAATATATAAATAGACAAGAGAGAAGGTTCCCAGCTCAAAGGCCCATAAAATTCTTTCAACAAAATCATAGAAGAAAAAGTTCCTAACCTGAAGAAAGAGATGCCTATAAATGTATGATACTTCATAAAAGCAAATAGATTCATGTAGAAGAGACTCAATCCACATAAGAATCAGAACATAAAATGTAAAAAACAAGGAAAGAATATAAAAAGCTACAACAGAAAAAAGGCCAAGTAACATATAAAGGTAAACTTATGAGAATTACAACTAAATTCTTGACAGAGAATCTGAAAGGCTGAAGGGCCCAGAAAGATGTCTTGTAGTCTCTATGTGACCTCAGATGCTATCCTAGACTACAATAACCAGCAAAACTTTTATGCACCATAGATAGAGAAAACAAAATACTCCATGACAAGACCAAAGTTAAAAAATATCTATCAACAAATCCAGCCCCTTGGAAGATAATACAAAAAAAAAATCCAAACCTAGGAGGTTAACTATGCACAGAAACATACTAGAAATGATCCTACACCACTGAAACTGAAAGAAGGGACACACACACACACACACACACACACACAACCACCACCAACATCAAAATAACAGGAATTAACAATTGGTCAGTAATATCTCGGTAATACCTCTTAATATCAATGGACACAATTCCACAATAAACTGACAGAGGCTAAAAGAATGGATGCAAAAACAGGATCCATCATTCTACTGAATACAGGAAACACATCTAAGCAACAAAGATAGGTATTACCTCAGAGAAAAGTGATGAAAAAATGTTTTCTAAGAAATCAGACTGAAGGAGCAAGCTGAAGTATTAATTCTCATATCTAATGACTTTCAACCAAAATTAATCATAAGAAATGGGAAAGGGCACTTCATCAAAGAAAAAAAAACCTACAAAGACAACATCTCAATCCTGAGTATCTATCCTCCAAATGCAAGGTCACTCACATTAGTAAAATAAAAATTACTAAGAATAAATCACACACATAAATAGTGGGAAACTTCAATACCCCACTCTCACCAATGTTCAGGTTATCAAGACCAAAACTGCACAGAGAAAGAAATTATCAGATGTTATAAATTAAGTGCATGTAACATGTATCTACAGAACATTTCACCAAAACACTAAAGAATATGCCTTTTTCTCAGTACACTATTAACTCTTATCCAAAACTGATCATATGTTTGGTAACAGAGCCATGCTCAACAAATCAAGAAAACTGACTTAGTAGACAATCATGGATTAAACCTGGACTTCAGCAACAGATATTACAGAAAGAATACAAACACATAGAAATAGAAAGATCCTCTAATCAATGACCACCTTGCTAATGAAGAAATAAAAATAAATGAATACATTCTAGAATTTAATGAAAATGTATGCACAACATAGCAAAAATTATGGGACACAATAACAGTGAAAAGTGGAAAGTTAATAATACTACATGCCTTAATAAAAAACATTGGTGAAAGCTTATACTATCAACTTACCAGCACACCTGAAAGCCCTAGGGGAAAAAGTAGCAAACATACCCAAGAGAAATAAATGAAAGAAAATAATCAAACTCAGGGATGAAACCAATGAATGAGAAATACAGCGATCAATACAAAGAATCAAGGAAACAAAGCATTGGTTCTTTGAAAAAAATCAACATAATAGATAAAACCTTAACCAAACTCCAAGGCACAAAGATAATAGAAAATTAACAAAATGAAAAATGAAAAAGGGAACATAACAGCAGACACTGAGGAAATCCAAAGAATTATTAGGTCTTACTTTAGTACCTATACTCCACAAAATTCGAAAATCTAAGTGAAATGGATGATTTCTTTGATAGATACCATTTACTAAAGTTAAAAGTTAAATCAAGATCTGGTAAACAATCTAAAGGGACTTCCAATACCTAAGGAAATAGAAGTCAGTAAAACCTCTCAATCAATCCAAAAATAAAAAATAAAAAAGCCCAGATCCATATAGTTTTAGTGCAGAATTCTACCAGACTTTCAAGGAAGAGCTAATACCAATATTTCTCAAATTATTTCACAAAATAAAAACAGAAGAATTAATTTGATGAAACCATAGTCACCCTAATACTTAAACCAAGCAAAGATTCAACAAATGAACACAACATGCTAAGCTAAAGGACAGTAGAAGGGCTCTGACACAAAGATAATTTTCAAGTTGTAACTCTTCACTGTTTAAAATCAATGTGTAAGCATTTAGAAAGACATTTTTAGGCATATACATGAAAACAAAAATCTCTTATAATGACTGTGTGATGGGAAATGAGAGAGTAAACAAAAAAGGATCGAGGTAAAATCCAGGAAAGGGTATTTAAAATAAGAACAGGCACAAGAAATGCCACAATGGTAAAAGATTCCCCCATGATGGCCATAGCATCAACAGGCCTAAACAAGAGCAGTTTCTAGAGCATTCTGAGAATCTGAAAAATGAATTGTCCAATGTATAACAATGAATGAAGAAAAATGAATGATACTAGATATAATCATAT
The DNA here is from genome assembly GCA_964023405.1 of Apodemus agrarius. Lineage (NCBI taxonomy): Eukaryota > Metazoa > Chordata > Mammalia > Rodentia > Muridae > Apodemus > Apodemus agrarius. Next base: position 51,035,779 of record OZ030010.1, read on the forward strand.
AAGATTATGATAAGAAATCATTATTTCAACAAAACATTATTTGGGGAAGAAAGCATAAATATGCCGTTTTATGTAACCTAATTTTGAATAGACTGTCCATTGTTCCCATTGTGTAGACACTGACTAAGCAAAGCTGTGATTTCGCTGGGTTATTGAGATGGTTGGCAAAACAAGGACCAGATGTTCATCTTTCATTGAAGTCAATTCACAGTGCATGAAACTACACCTGGAAGAATGAGAAACTTTAAATAAAAATATGATTTAGGTATGTGTAGGTAAATGACAAGGGGAATAGAATTGAAGACCCAGAAATGAACCCACAGAGTTATGGTCACTTGATCTTTGATAAAGGAGCTACAACCATCCAGTGGTAAAAGGATAGCCTTTTCAACAAATGGTGTTGGTTCAACTGGAGGTCAACATGCAGAAGAATGCAAATTGACCCACTCTTATCACCTTGTACTAAGATCAACTCCAAGTACATCAAGGACCTTCACATAAAGCCAGACACACTGAAACTAATAGAAAAGAATCTGGGGAACCATGGGCACAGGGGGAAAGTTTCTGAATAGAACACCAATAGCTTATGCTCTAAGATCACGAATTGACAAATGGGACCTCATAAAATTACAAAGTTTCTGTAAGGCAAAGGACACTGTCAGAAGGACAAAATGACAACCAACGAATTGGGAAAAGATCTTCACCAACCCCACATCCAACACAAGGCTAATATCCAATATATACAAAGAACTCAAAAAGTTAGACCCCAGAAAACCAAATAACCCTATCCAAAAGTGAGGCACAGAGCTAAACAAAGACTTTTCACCTGACAAAATTCGGATGGCTGAGAAACACCTTAAAAAATGTTCAACATCTTTAGTCATTAGAAAAATGCAAATCAAAACAAACCTGAGGTTTCACCTCACACCAGTCAGAATGGATAAGATCAAAAACTCAGAAGACATCAGGTGGTGGAGAGGATGTGGAGAAAGAGGAACACTCCTCCACTGCTGGTTGGAATGCAAGCTGGTACAACCACTCTAGAAATCAGAAAACTGGACATGATACTTCAGGAGGACCCAGCCATACCACTCCTGGACATATACCCAGAAGATTCCCCAGCATGCAATAAGGATACATGCTCCACTATGTTCATAGTAGCCTTATTTATAATTGCCAGAAACTGGAAAGAACCCAGATGTCCCTCAAAGGAGGAATGGATACAAAAAATGTGGTATATATACACAATGGAGTACTATTCAGCCATTAGAAACAATGAATTCATGAAATTCTTAGAGAAATGGATGGAGCTGGAGAACGTCATACTAAGTGAGGTAACCCAGTCTCAAAAGAATACCCATGGTATGCAGTCACTGATAAGTGGATATTAGCCTAGAATCTTGGAACACCAAAGACACAATTCACATATCAAATGATGTCTGACAAGAAGAAAGGAGTGGACACTGGTGCTGGAAAGGGTCAAAGCATCAGTGTAGGAGAATACAAGAACAGGGGAGAGAAAAGGGGTGGAAGATGGAGCAGGGGGAAGGAAAAGGGCATGTGGGACCTGTGGGGGGTGGGGAACCAGAAAAAGGGAAATGAATTGTAAATATAGAATATATCCAATAAAAAAAAGGAAAAAAATCCTCCCATTGGGAAAAAAACCTTATTAATGGATTTCATTCTCCAACAGAGCTCCACTATCTGGCTTCAGTGTGCAAGGATGCATGTAACACTGCAGAGGCTTGATGCACCAGGTTGGGGAAATACACAGGGAACCCAGACTTCCAAGAGAAGAAGGGGAAAGAAAGAGATGCTGTGAGCTGAGGACTCAGAATGAGGCAGTGATTGGGATGTAAAAAATTAATTAAAACAAACCCTACATGATCATCTCATTAAATGCTGAAAGAGCCTTTGACAAATTCAAACACCTTCATGATAACACTCTTGGAATAATCAGGCATATGATGCATACATAAACTCAAAAGGCAATATACAGCAGGCTGATAGTCAATGTCAAATTAAATGGAGAAAAACTTAAACCAACTCCACTAAAATCAGGTATATTACAAGGCTATTTACTCTCTTTGTATCTATTCGAAATACTACTTTAAGTTTTATCAGGGTAATAACAATTGGAAAGAAAGAAGTCAAAGTATCACTATTTGCAGATGATATGATAGTGTACATGAGTGACCCCAAAAATTTTACCAGGGAATTCATACAGCTGATAAATACCTACAGGGTATATTCAGATTTGCCCCCCCCCCCGAAAAAAAATCAGTAGCCCTCCTCTATACAAATGACAAAAAGGTGAGAGAGAAATCTTGGAAACAACATGCTTCATAATAACCACAAATAATATAACTTGGTTCAACTCTATCTAAGCAAGTGTAAGACTTGTATGATAAGAACTACAAGTCTCTAAAGAAAGAAATTGAGGAACATATTACAAATTGGAAGAATCTCCCATGCTCATGGATGAATAGGATTAAAAATAAAAATGGCCAACTCACACAAAACAATCTACAGATTCAATGCAATTCCCATCGAAATTCCAACACAATTCTTTCAACATCTTCAAAGAGTAAATCTAAACTTTGTATGGAAAAACAGCATCAGCAGCAACAGCAGCAGAAACAACAACAAAAATGAAAACAAAAAAATGATAGTCAAAATAATGATTTACAACAAAGGATCGTCTTGGAGTTATTATCATTCCTATTTTTATGCTGCACTACAGAGCAATTGTAATAAAACTTGCAAGGTATTGGGATTAAAAACAGACAGGTTGATCAATGGAATATTATGGAAGACCCACAAGTAAGCTTCTACAACTACAAACACTTGATTTTTGATAAAGCCAAAACTATAGAATAGGAAAAAGATAGCATCTTCAACAAATCTTGCTGGTCTAACTGGATGTCTGCATGTAGAAGAATAAAAATAGATCCATATCTTTCAAACATTACAAAACTCAAGTCTAAGTGTATGAAAGACCTCAACATGAAACTGGATACAGTAACTCTGATAGGAAAGAAAATGGCTAATTGTGTTGAATGCATTGGCACAGGAGACAGCAACTTGAACAGAACACCAATACCTTAGGTTCTAAGATCCTCAATCCATAATGGACCTCTTGAATATAAAAACTTGTACAAAGCAAAGCACACTGTCAGTAGGACAAAACACCAGTCCTACATAATGGGAAAAGTTTTTCACCAAACAGCTGACAGGGGGCTGATATCCAAAATATATAAAGAACTCAAGAAATTAGACATCAACAAACCAAAAACCCAATTAAAATGGGGTATATATTTAAACATCCAATTCCCAAAGAAAGAAGCTTTAATGGCCATGAAGAAATATTCAATATCCATAGTCATCAGAGAAATGTAAATCAGAACAACTCTGAGATTCTATCTTACACCAGTCAGAATTTCTAAGATCAAATAATTTATGTGACTGATCATGCTCATGAGGGTGTGGAGCAAGAGGAACATTCCTCCATTGCTGATGGGAGTGAGTACTTGTACAACCACTTTTGACATCAATTTGGCAGTTTCTCAGAAAAGTGGGAATAGTTTTATCTCAAGATTCAGGTATAGCACTTCAAAAGATGCTCCACCATACTAAAAGAACATTGAGTCAGCTATGTTCATAGCAGATTTATTAGTAATAGCCAGAAACAGGTAACAACCTAGATGTCCCTCAACCAAAGAACATATAACACAAATGTGGTACAGTTATACAGTGTAATATTACTCAGCTATTAAAAATTTGCATCATGAAGTTTGCAGGCAAATGTATGGAATTCAAAAAGAGCACCCCGAGCAAGATCACCCAAGACAAACATGGTATGTCCTCAATTGTAAGTGGATTTTATCCATAAAGTAAAGTATAACCACACTACTAGACACAGACCCAAAGAAGCTATGTAAAAAGGAGAGCTCAAAGGGGGTAAAATTGTAATTCTCTGTAAAGATGAAATAGAATAGATGTGTGGGGGGGATTAATGGAGAAGACTTGGTATAGATGGGTGTGAGATAGAGAATAGATAATATGTGAGGAGTATAGAGGGGAAAGTACTATGAGAGAACCAGAATAGGTGTGGGGGTAGCCAGAAGCTGTAAAGAAACCAGATGTCCCTCATGGGAGGATGGATACAGAAAATGTGGTATATTTACACAATGGAATACTATTCAGCTATTAAAAACGAGTTCATGAAATTTTTGGACAAATTGGTGGAACTAGAAAATATCATCCTGAAAGAAGTAACCCAATCACAAAAGAACACACATGGTATGCACTCGCTGATAAGTGGATATTAGCCTAGAAGTTTGGAATACTCAAGACAAAATTCACATATCAAATGATGCCCAAGAAGGAAGAACGGAGTATGGATATTCTGGTCCTTCTTAGAAGGTGGGAACAAAATTCCCACAGGAGATACAAAGACAAAGTGTGGAGCAGAGTCTGAGGGAAGGATCATCCAGAGATTACCCCATCTAGTGATCCATCCCATATAATGTTACAAAACCCAGACACTATTATTGATGCCCACAAGTGCTTCCTGACTGGAGCCGGATATAGCTGTCACCTGGGTGGCTCTGCTAGTCCCTGACAAATACAGATGGAGATATTCTCAGGCAGCCATTTAACAGAGCAAAGGATCCCCAATGTTGAAAAAAAAAAGAAAGGACCCAAGGAGCTGAAGGGGTTTGCAGCACCATAGGAGGAACTACGATTTGAGCCACCTAGTACTCTCAGAGCTCTAAGTGACAAACACATCAACCAGATAGTACATGGCATGTTACCCATGGCTCCAGATGCATAGGCATCAGAGGATGGCCTTGTTGGAAATCAAAGAAAGGAGAGGCCCTTGGTACTGCAAAGGCTAGATGCAACAGAGTAAGGGAATACCAGGTTAGGGAAGCAAGAGGGGGTTCATTAGGGAACAGGGTGAGGGGAGATGGCTTATGGGACTCTCTGGGTGGGGGAACCAGGAAAGGGGACATCATTTGAAATGTAAATAAAGAACATATTTAATAAAAAAGTTCAAAACAGCATATGAAATTTTCCAAGAATTAATAAAATGTTAAAAATATACAGCTTGAAATACTCAAATTTTCACATCATTATATTAACAATGAATAGTTTGCAAATGGCTAAAACATTCTGTGATATTTTGAACCTCTACAATGCTTTTTTCTTTGTTTTATAATTTTTCATTAGATATATTTCTTATTTACATTTCAAATGTTGGCCCCTTTCCTGGACCCCTCCCCCGAAAATTCCCCCTGCTCACCAATCCACCCATTCCTGCTTCACTGTCCTGGCATTCTCCTATATTGGGGTATCTAGCCTTCTCGGGACCAAGGGAATTTCTTCCCTTTAATTTCCAACAAGGCAATAATCTGCTGCATATGCATCTGGAGCAATGGGTCTCTCCATGTGTACTATTTGATTGGTGGTTTAGTCCCAGTAAGCGCTGGGGTGACTGCATGGTTCAAATTGTTGTTCCTCCTATGGCATTGCAAGCCCCTTCAGATCCTTGGTACCTTTCTCTAGTTCCTCCATTGGGGACCCTGCACTCAGTTCAATGGTTGGCTGAGAGTGTCCTACTTTGTATTTGCCATGCACTGTCAGTGCCTCCCAGGTGACATATCAGGCTCCTGTCAGCAAGCAGTTGTTGGCATCCACAATAGTGTCTGTGTACTACAGAGCAGTAGTGATAAAAACTGCATGGTATTGGTATAGTAACAGGCAGGTAGATCAATGCAATAGAATTGAAGACCCAGAAATGAACCAATACACCTATGGCCACTTGATCTTTGACAAAGGAGCTAAAACCATCCAGTGGAAAAAAGACCTCTTCTTTTCTTTTCTTTTCTTTTTTTTCTTTTCTTTTCTTTTCTTTTCTTTTCTTTTCTTTTCTTTTCCTTTTATTTGATATGATATATACTTTATTTACATTTCAAATGATTTTCTCTTTCTTGGATCCCCCTCTCTGAAAGTCACATAAGCCCTCTTCCTTCCCCCTGTTCCCCAATCAACCCCTTCCTGCTTCCCTATCCTGGTATTTCCTTACGTTGCTGCATTGAGTCTTTCCAACAAATGGTGCTCTTTCAACTGGTGGCTAGCATGCAGAAGAATGCAAATCAACCCCTACTTTTCTCCTTGTACTAAGCTCAAGTCCAAGTGGATCAAGGACCTCCACATAAAACCAGACACACTGAAACTAATAGAATAGAACCAGGGAAGAGCCTTAAGCACATGGGCACAAGAGAAAATTTCCTGAACAGAACACCAATAGCTTATGCTCTAAGATCAAGAATTGGCAAATGGGACCTCATAAAATTACAAAGTTTCTGTAAGGCAAAGGACACGGTCAATAGGACAAAATGGCAACCAATAATTGGGAAAAGATCTTTACTAACCCTACACCCAACAAAGGGCTAATATCCAATACATACAAAGAATTCAAGAAGTTAGACTCCAGAGAATCAAATAACCCTACTAAAAAAGAGGTACATAGCTAAACAAAGAATTTTCAACTAAGGAATATGGAATGTCTGAGAAGCACCTAAAGAAATGTTCAACATCCTAAGTCATGAGGGGAATGCTAATCAAAACAACCCGGAGATTCTACCTCATACCAGTCAGAATGGCTAAGATCTAAAACTCAGAAGACAGCAGGCGCTGGCAAGATTGTGGAGCAAGAGGAACATTCTTCCACTGCTGGTGGGATAGCAATCTGTTATAACCACCCTGCAAATCAGTTTGGCAGTTCCTCAGAAAACTTGATATAATACTACCCTAGTACCATGTTATACCACTCCTGGGCATATGCCCAGAGGATTCTCCAGCATCTAATAAGGACACATGCTCCACTATGTTCATAGTAGCCTTATTTATAATAGCCAGAAACTGGAAAGGGCCCAGATGTCCCTTAAAGGAGGAATGGATACAAAATGTGGTACATTTGCACAATTGAATACTATTCAGCTATTAAAAACAATGAATTCCTTAAATTCTTAGGCAAATTGGTGGAACTGGAAAATATCATGCTGAGTGAGGTAACCCAATCACATAAGAACACACATGGTATGCACTCCTGTTAAGTGGATATTAGCCCAGAAGCTTGGAATACCCAAGATACCAATTCACAGACCAAATGAAGCTCAAGGAGAAGGAAAATTGAAGCATGGATATCATGGTCCTTCTTAGAAGGGGGATCAAAATACCCACAGGAGGAGAAAGAGACAAAATGTGGAGCAAAGACTGAAGGAAACACCATCCAGAGACTGTAAAATGCTTTAATCATTCAATTATTTCATCATTTATGTAACATGTATTTTTATAATTGCATCAATCTTTATCCTATCTACTGCTAAGCTTTTGAGAACACTTCTTGTATCATGAAAATGTCATAAAACGAAATTTGTTATTACTTCCCACACATATAATTTCTAAACATGGCTAAAATTATAACAAAATGATTTTCACTACATTTGGATTATACTCCAAAAATTAAAACATCATATTTATCAAAAATGAAGTTTATAACAAGAGTTGAATATTTTATTAGCATTCCTCCATAATATTATAGAAATGGTGGTGTTAATTAGGTTCCCATTTTAAACTCACTTACCTAATAATCTATAAATCCACATGAATCTAGCCGGGAGATGACTGTTTCATGAATATCACTTTTATCATTATAATCTGTAGTTTTACTATAGTCTATATATTCTTGTTGTTTGAGATATTTTAATTTTGCCATTTCCCTTCATTTTCCTCCCTCCTAACTTTCCCATATACCCTTCTTGCTCTTCTTCAAATTCATCGCCTCTTTTTCATTAATTGGTTTTGCATATATGCATGTATTATATATATTTATGTTCAAAATGAAGAAATATAGTGAGTGAAAATACAGTTTAGGTGCATTTACATTGGTTGAATAACCACACCTAAATGGTATCACTTCCTGAAGTGGTCACAATACAGAAGGATCTATCATTATTTTCTTGCAAAATCTGCTTTGCCAATAGATTTGAATAATACATACATCGAACATATTTATTTGTTGATTAGATAAGTTCCAATTTTATTTAAAGATAGTAATGAGCTCTTATTTATTTTTTATATTTTATTAACTAATTTATTAACTTTACATCTCAATTTAAGCTTCTCCTCCCTCCTTTTCTCCCAGTGCTTCCCTCTCATCTCCCCTGCATACGTTCTCCCTCCCCCCTTTCTCCTCAGAAACTCTTTTTGAGGAGGTCTCCCATGGATATCAACCAGCTTTAGTATAGCAAAATTCAGAAGGACTAGGTGCATCTTCTCCTAACTGAGGCTAGAAGATGCATCTCAGTTACTAGTTCAAAATGAAGCTATCTTCCGCCGTAACTAGGTTTTACCAATAGCCTCTCATAGGCTTTCTTCATGGTGCCAAGCCTCAACTCTTTTGCATGACCCCTTCAGTCCTGGGCCACCTATTGCAACTGAGGCTACACCTTCACCAATGGCCTTCCATGGCCTCTCACAGTGTCAAACCTCAGCTGTTCTTCATGATGCCTTCATGCCTTCAAAACCAGTACCATCTGGGTGACTCTTACACAGTACCAAGTCCTGCTACAGCATGAGGCACAACCTTGGCTATCTGGAACATACCTTCTGTGCTCTCAGAAAACACTTCCCAGAAGATTTAACCTCAGTGATGCTGGCTTCTTCTTAATCACTGCTAATTTCTTAGCTCCAGCTAACCAGCATCAATAGTCCCAGCATCACAAAGGCTGACTTTAGTGGTTTTGGTATCTTGTTAATCACAGCTTATTCTTCAGCCCCAGCTAACCAAAACCACAGAATCTTCATGGCCCTGATAAGAGTCTTTAATCTTTTCTCTGAAATTTCACAAGCCAGGCCTCCATTTTTCCACGGTTCTCAACATAATCTTCCAAGCTCTTACACAACATCTCACAGAGGTCTCAGCACTGAATGGACCATCTTGCCCGAAGTTCCAAAGTCCTTCCACAGTCCTCCCCAAAACATGGTCAGGTTGTCACAGGAATACCCCACTATGCTGGTACCAATTTGTCTTAGTCAGGGTTTCTATTCCTGCACAAACATCATGACCAAGAAGCAAGTTGGGGAGGAAAGGGTTTATACAGCTTACACTTCCACACAGCTATTCATCACCAAAGGAATTCAGGACTGGAACTCAAGCAGGTCAGTAAGCAGGAGCTGACGCAGAGGCCATGGAAAGATGTTCCTTACTGGCTTGCTCAGCCTGCTCTCTTATAGAACCCAAGAATACCAGTCCAGAGATGGTACCATCCACAAGGGGCCCTCACCCACTTGATCACTAATTGAGAAAATGCCCCTCAGTTGGATCTTATGGAGGCACTTCCCCAACTGAAGCTCCTTTTCCCATTATAACTCCAGCCTGTGTCAAGTTGACACACAAAACTAGCCAGTACAAACTCACACAATAATAGTGGGAGACTTCAACACCCCATTCCCAATGATGGACAAATCATGGAAACAAACTAAACAGAGACACAGTGAAACTAACTGAAGCTATGGACCAAATGGATCTACCAGATATTTATAGAACATTTCACCCTAAAGCAAAAGAACATACCTTTTTCTCAGTACGTCATGGTAACTTCTCCATATTTGACCATATAATTGGTCACAAAATGAGCCTCAACCAATACAGAAATATTGAAATTATTTCATGCACTTTATCAGATCACCATGGCCTAAGGCTGTTCTTAAGCTCAAACAAAAAACAATGGAAAACACTCATACATGCGGGTTTTGAACAATTCTCTTCTCAATGATAGCTTGGTCAAGGAAGAAATACAGAAAGAAATTAAAGACTTTTAGAATTTAATGAAAATGAGAACACATCATACCAAAACTTATGGATACAATGAAAGCAGTGCTGAGGAAAACTCATACCTCGGAATGCCTCGAAAAAGAAAATGGAGAGAGCTTACACTAAGAGCTTGACAATGCACTTGAAAGCTCAAGAACAAAAAGGAGCAAATAGACCCAAGAGGAGTAGATGGCAGGAAATAATCAAAGTCAGGGCCAAAATAAACCAAATAGAAACAAAAAGAACTATACAAAGAATCAGCAAAACCAAGAGCTGGTTCTTTGAGAAAATCAACAAGATAGATAAACCCTTAGCCAGACTAACCAGAGGGCACAGTGGTGCTACCCAAATTAATGAATCAGAAATGAAAAGGGAGATAAAACAACTGATACTGAGGAAATTAAAAAAATTGTCAGATCTTACTACAAGAACTTATACTCAATAAAATTTGAAAATCTGTGCAAATTGGACAACTTTCTAAATACAAACCAGGTGCCAAAGTTAAAACAGGATCAGATAAACCATCTAAATAGTCCTTAAAGTCCTTAGGAAATAGAAGGAGTTGTTAATAGTCTCTCATCAAAAAAAGCCCAGGACCAGATGGGTTTAGCTAGGAATTCTATCAGATCTTCAAAGAAGAGCTAATACTGACACACTTCAAACTATTCCATGAAATAGAAACGCAAGGATCACTACGCAACTCATTCTCTGAAGCCACAATTATGCTTATACCTAAACCAAACAAAGAGCAAACAAGGAAGGAGTATTTCAGTCCAATCTCCCTCATTAATATCAATGCAAAAATACTCAACAAAATTCTGGCCAACCAAATTCAAAAATGCGTCAAAACTATTATTCACCACGATCAGATAGGTTTCATCCCAGGGATGCATGGATGGTTCAATATACAGGAATCCATCACTGTAATCCACTAAATGAACAAACTAAAGGAAAAAAACACATGGACATTTCATTAGATGTTGAAGTCTTTTGACAAAATCCAGCATCCCTTCATGGAAAAAGTCTTGGAGAGATCTGGAATACAAAGCACATACCTAAACATAGAGAAAGAAATATACTGCAAACTGGTAGCCAACATAAAATTAAACAGAGAGAAATTTGAAGCAATCCCACTAAAATCAGGGACCAGACAAGGCTGCTCAGTCTCCCTATCTATTAAATATAGTACTTGAAGTCCCAGCCAGAGTAATCGGACAACAAAAGAAGGTCAAAGGTATACAAAATGGAAAGGAAGAAGTCAAATTATCATTATTTTCAGACCTTAGTGTGACCCTAATGATGCAAGTAAAAGATCTGTATGATAGAAACTTCAAGGCTCTGAAGAAAGAAATCAAAGATCTCAGAAGATGGAAAGATCTCCTACGATCATGGGTTGGCATGATCAATATAGTAAAAATGGCCATCTTGCCAAAAGAAATCCACAGATTCAATGCAATCCCCATCAAAATCCCAAATCAATTCTTCATAGATCTAGAAAGAGCAATTCTTAAATTCATCTGGAATAACAAAAAACAAAAAAAGCAAAACAAAACAACAACAACAACAACAACAACAACAACAAAAACAGGATAGCAAAAACTATTCTCCACAAAAAAGGATCTCTGGGGGAATCACCAACCCTGACCTCAAGCTCTACTACAGAGCAATAGTGTTACAAACTGTATGGTACTGGTACAGTGACATGCAGGTAGCTCAATGGAATAGAATTGAAAACCCAGATATGAACCCACACATGTACAGTCACTTGATATTTGATAAAGGAGCTAAATACATCCAGTGGAAAAAGACAGCATTTTTAACAAATGGTGCTTGATCAACTGGAGATCGGCATGCAGAAAAATGCAAATGGAATCATTTTTATCTCCTTTTACAAAGCTCAAGTCCAAGCAGATCAAGGATCTACACATAAAACCAGACACACTGAAGCTTACAGAGGAGAAAGTGGGGGAGAATCTTAAACACATGGGTATAGGGGAAAATTTCCTGAACAGAACAACAATGGCTTATGCTCTAAGAACAAAAATTGACAAATGAGACCTCATAAAACAGCAAAGTTTCTGTAATGCAAAGGACATGGTCAATATGACAAAATGGCAACCAACAAATTGGGAAAAGATCTTAACCAATCCTACATCTGATAGAGGGCTAATATCCAATATATACAAAGAATTCAAGAAGTTAGTCTCCAGAGAGTCAAATAACCCTATTAAAAATGGAGTACAGAGCTAGACAGGGAATTCTCAACTGAGGAACCTCTAATGGCTCTAAAGCACCTAAAGAAACATTCAGCATCCTTAGTTATGAGGGAAATGCAAATCAAAACAACACTGAGATTCCACTTCACACTGGTCAGAATGGCTAAGATGAAAAATGCAGGGGACAGCAGATGCTGGAGAGGATGTGGGGAGAAAGGAACACTTCTCCATTGTTAGTAGGATTGCAAGCTGGTAAAACCACTTTGGACATCAGTTTGGTGATTCCTCAGAAAATTAGACATACTACTACCTGAGGACCCACCTATACTACTCCCGGGTATATACCCAGAAGATGCTCCTACATGTAATAAGGACACATGCTCCACTATGTTCATAGCTGCCTTCTTTATAATAGCCAGAAGCTGGAAAGAACCCAGATGCCCTTCAACAGAGGAATGAATACAGAAACTGTGGTATATATATACACAATGGAGTACTATTTAGCTATTTAAAACAATGAATTCATGAAATTCTTAGGCAAATTGGATGGAACTAGAAAGTGTCATCCTGAGCAAGGTAAAACAATAAAAATAGAAGCACTTGGTATGCACTCACTGATAAGTGGATGTTAGCCCAAAATCTCAAAATAAACAAGTTACAATTCACAGAGCACAGGAAGCTCAAGAAGAAGGATGACTTAAATGAGGATGCTTTGGTTCCTCTGAGAAAGTGAACAAAATACTCACAGGAGCAATAAAGGAGACAAAGTGTGGAACAGAGACTGAAGTAAAGGCCACCCAGAGACTGCCTTACTTCAGGATTCATCCTATAAACAATCACCAAACCTGACACTGTTAGGGATGACAAGGATTGCATACCAAAGGAGCATGACATGGCTGCCTCCTAAGGGGCCCTGCCAGAGCCTTACAAATACCGAGGCAGATGCTAGCAGCCAACCATTGGACTGGACATGGGGTCCCTAATGGAGGAGTTGGAGGGTTTTCTGGAGGAGCTGAAGGGGTTTACAGCCCTATGGGAAGAACAAAGGTGTGGGCCACCCAGATGCCCCAGGACTCCCAAGGACTAAACAATCAACCAAGTGATACACACTGTTTCAGTCAAAAATCTGGCAGAGGAATGCCTCGTTGGGCACCAGTGGGAGGAGTGGTGCTTGCTCAGGTGAAGGCTCAATAGATGTCCCAACAAAGGGAACTCGGGGCAGGGGGTGGGTAGGTGGGTGGAGGGGCATATACTTGGAGGCAGGGTTTGGGAGGAGGGGCTGGGGATTTTGGGGGAGGGGGGAAAGCAGGAAAGGTTTTACCATTTGAAATGTAAATGAAGATTATATTCAGTAAAAAAAATGGGTTATGAAAAAAATGTGTGCTTGTTAATCTTTATTCTGGCATAGAATGGCAGTGCAATTGTCCCTAGTTCAATGTTAATCATTAAAAAAATATTAAATAAGATGTCTTTACACAGAAATAAAGTTCTGAATTGATAAGTTGATAGAAATATGATAGAAATAATAGGCTTTAGTGAACTTGCATCAATATTTTTATTAATCATTCAGTAATTTCTAAATAAATGTTTACATGCAAAATAAGCTACTTTGAATAATAATAAGCATATATACCAATAAATGTGGTGTTATATATCTTTGATTAAACAAACATTTATCAAGCATCTACTTTGGAATTTAATTGTGGAAATAAAATATCCAATACATACAAAGAACTCAAGAAGTTAGACGTCAGAAAACCAAATAACCCTATTAAAAATGGTACAGAGCTAAACAAAGAATTTTCACCTGAAGAACTTTGAATGGCTGAAAAGCACCTTAAGAACTGTTCAACATCATTAGTCATTAGGGAAATGCAAATCAAAACAACCCTGAGATTTCACCTCACACCATTCAAAATGGCTAAGATTAAAAACTCAGGTGACAGCAGGTGTTGGTGAGGATGTGGAGAAAGAAGAACACTTCTCCACTGCTATTGGGATTGCAAGCTGGTACAACCACTCTGGAAATCAGTCTGGCAGTTCCTCAGAACACTGGGCATGACACTTCTGGAGGATCCTGCTACAGCACTCCTGGGCATATACCCAGAGGATTCACCGGCCTGCAATAAGGACACATGCTCCACTAGGTTCATAGCAGCCTTATTTATAATAGCCAGAAGCTGGAAAGAACCCAGATGTCCCTCAGTGTAGAAATGGATACAGAAAATGCGGTATATTTACACAATGGAATACTACTCAGCAATTGAAAACAACAAATTCATGAAATCTTAGGAAAATGGGTAGAACTGGAAAATATCATACTAAGTGAGGTAGCTCCCTCACAAAAGAACACACATGGAATGTAGTCACTGATAAGTGGATATTAGCCCAGAACCTAAGAATACCCAAAACACAACCCACATATCAAATCATTCTCAAGAAGAGGGAAGGAGAGGGTCTGGGTCCTGGAAAGGCTTGATGCAGCATTGTAGGGGATTGCCAGGACAGAGGAGTGGAAGGGGGTTGATTGGGGAACTGGTGGAGGGAAGAGGGTTTATGGGACTTAGGGGGAAGGGGAACCAGGAAAGGGAAAATCATTTAGAATGTAAACAAAGAATATAGAGAGGAATAAAAAAAGAAAGAAAAGAAAAGAAAAATGTGGTTGTCTTTAGTACACTTCAAAGGTTCTGAAAGTTTCCCAGGGTTTTCTTCTTAAGCAGTGACCAGAGTAGTTGAAAGGAAGTAAGGATAGGGATTAGTACACAAGATCTCTCTGGCAAGTTTATAGAGGGGTCAGAAGGGAAAAGAATGGAAGCAAGAGAACCAAGTTGGAGAGGATTTATCAAGTCCATGGGTAAATGATTATGGGTTCCAGAACCAGGTACAGGAATAATGAGTATATCTAGAGACAAACAGGACAAACAGAATGATCCAAGATAAGTTCACACAATCAAGCCTGATTATCTTTATTGGACTGAACGGTTGTAATTATGTACGTTATTTTCCCAGAGGGTGCTCTCTTGCCTTACTCAGGCCTTTCTGGAATATCTGGTGAAACTACAGCCACTTGAGTTCACCTGATTCCTGATACAGGACAGAAGATGGGTTCCAGAAGAATTCTTACTGCACTAAAAACTTGGGGGCCAGCAATTGTTTTCTTCCTGTTCATTCCTGACTGAAGATTTAAAGTAGCCAATTGTCAATTTCAATGGGACTTAACTAGTACTGGGTATAAACAATGATTTTTATTAAATGATCAATTAGAAAATACTTTGTGATTGAGTACAACACTGTTTGTCTTGAAGCTTTTCATCTGTACTGTTGTACAAGCCATAAAATAAAGGCTGTTTAAACAAGTAAATGTGACACGTCCAGCAACATATTAGACAAAATGCCAGAGAGCCAGCTTATGGCTTCTAGATTGATAACCTCAGAAACACAGTAGGAGGAAAGTGGTCAAAAAAGCAGGTAAAGGGTTCAGAGATAACCTCACTCTCACTGTAAGGATTCCCCACAAAATAAGTGAACAACTTAAATGCAGAAGGCCTAGCACAGACATGGGCAGGCTCAGTGATTGCCTCTCACCCTCTGTGAGCCCCCATGAGGCCTGCTTTCCTCTTTGTCCCACCCTCTTCCAGAAGAGAGCATTTCTCTCTCTCTCTCTCTCTCTCTCTCTCTCTCTCTCTCTCTCTCTCTCTCCTCTCCCCCCTTCTCGACACTTTCTCGTTCTCTTTCTCTCTCTTTCCCTCTTTCTCTTCCTCTCTCTCTCTCTTCCTCTCCCCCGTCTCTCTCTTCCACTCCCTCCTCTCTCCTCCCTCTCTCTCTCTCTCTCTCTCTCTCTCTCTCTCTCTCTCTCTCTCTCTCTCTCTCTCTCTGCCTAATGTTTGGCTGTGATTTTCTGCATCCATTCTTTTTTTTCTAATTTTTTAATTGGATATATTCAATATTTACATTTCATTTCCCTTTTTCTGGTTCCCCACCCCCCCAAAGATCCCACATGCCCTTTTCTCTCCCCCTGCTCCCTCATCCACCCTTTCCCACTTCCCTTATCTGGTATTCCCCTACACTGATGCTTTGATCCTTTTCTGCATCCATTCTTATAACCTGCTAGAGGGAGATAATGGATATAATACAAAACCATTATAATCATTTCATTGACATTTTGAAAGCAGTCATATTTGGTTCTCCTCTAGGTCTCTAGGCTACAGTGTCAGGCATGGGATCTCTCTCACAGCATGGACCTCAAATTAGACAAGTCATTGGTTGAGCACTTCCACAGGCTCTGGCCAACCATTACCCCAGCATGTTTTGCAGGTAGCATAAATTGTAGGTCAAAGGTATTTTGGCTGGGTTGGTGTCTCAGTCCCACTACTGAATGTCATGCCTGGTTATAGAAAATGGTCTAGTCAGATTATATATCCTCCCTTACTAGGAGTCCTCCCTTGGGTTACCCTCATAAATTCCAGGGGGTCAACACCACTAGGTTTCCACATCACCTCTTAAATGCCCTCCAATTCCAGGTCTCTCCACATCCTCTCTACTTCAATCACTCTCTGCTACCTAGTCTCTGCTATTCCCATCCCTACTTGCCCATAGATCACACACAAAATCTATTCTATTTCCCCTTCCTAGAAGTTCTATGATTTCCCCATGAAGCCCTCCTTTTTACTTAGCATGTCTGAGTCTCTTGATTGTAGCATGCTTAACATTTACTTAACAGCTTATTATTAGTTATTAGTGAGTACATACCATATTTGTCTTTCTGAGCCTGAGCATGATTTTTTTTTCTATTTCTATCCAGTTGTCTGGAAATTTCATGGTGCCTTTTTATCTGATTTTAAATGTACTACATTTTTTTTCTTTAAAAAAATCCATTCTTCTGTTGAGGGACATATAGGATACTGATTCCCCCAGAAGATTTTTTTACTGTTGAGAATAGTTTTTAGCTGTTCTGAATTCTTCTTTGTTATTCCAGATGAATTTGAGAATTGCTCCTTCTAACTATGAAAAACTGAAAACCATACACACTGAGATGAATAGAAAAGAAGATGGGAAAGAGCCTTGAACTCTTGAGGAGAAAATTTCCTGAAGGGAACACCAATACCTTATGCTCTAAGATCAAGAATTGACAAATGGGACCTCATAAAATTACAACTTTTCTGTAAAGCAATGGACACTGTTAATAGGACAAAACAGCAACCAACAAATTGGGAAAATAGCTTAACCAACCCTACATCTGACAGAGGGCTAATATCCAGGAACAAAGAAGTTAGACTCCAGAGAGCCAAGTAACCCTATTAAAAATGAGGTACAGAGCCAAACAAAAAAATTTCACCTGAGGGATATCAAATGTCTAAGAAGCACTTAAAGAAATGCTCAACATACTTAGTCATCATGGAATTGCAAATCAAAACAACCCTGAAACTTCTCCTAACACCAGGAGACAGCAGGTACTGGCAAGGATGTGGAGAAAGTGGAAAACTCCTCCACTGCTGGTGGAAATGCAAGCTGGTACAACCACTCTGTTCATCAGTCTGGCGGTTCCTCAGAAAACTGGGCATGATACTATTGGAGGACCCAGTTATACCACTCCTGGGCACATACCCAGAGGATTCTCCAGCATGTAATAGGGACACATGCTCCACTATGCTCATAGCAGTCCTATTTATAATAGCCAGAAGCTAGAAAGAACCCAGATGTCCCTCAATGGAGGAGTGGATACAGAAATTGTGGTATATTTACACAATGGAATACTACTCAGCTATTAAAAACAATGAATTCATAAAATTCTTAGGCAAATGGGTGGAACTGGAAAATATCATCCTGAGTGAGGTAAGTCAATTACAAAAGAATACACATGGTATGCACTCACTGATCAGTGGATATTAGCCCAGAAGCTTGGAATACCCAAGACACAATTCACATATCGAATGAAGCTCAAGAAGAAGGAAGAACAGAGTATTGATTCTCTGACCCTTCTTATAAGGGGGAACAAAATACCTACAGAAGGAGATACAAAGACAAAGTGTGGAGCTGAGTCTGAGTGAAAGACCATGCAGAGACTGCCCCTTCTAGGGATCCATCCATATACAGCTTCAAAACCCAGATACTATCATGGATGCCACAAGTTCTTCCTGACTGGAGCCTGATATAGCTGCCACCTTGGTGGCTCTCCTAGTACATGACAAATACAAAGGGGGACACTCTCAGCCAGCCATTGAACTGAGCACAGGGTCCCAAAAGAGGGAGCTAGAGAAAGGACCCAAGGAACTGAAGGGGTTTGAAGTACCATAAAGGAACATCAATTTGAACTACTCAGTATCTCCAGAGCTCCCAGGGACTAAACTACCAACCAAAGAGTACACATGGATGGAGCCGTGGATCCAGATGCATATGCAGCAAAGAATGGCCTTGTTAGACACCTAATGGAGGAGAGACCCTTGGTCCTGGAAAGGCTTGATGCAGCAGTGTAGGGGAATACCAGCATAGGGAAGTAGGAGGGGTTTGATTGGGGAACAGGGGGAGTGTAGATGGCTTATGGGATGTTTGGGGTGGGGGAACTAGCAAAGGGATAATCATTTGACATGTAAGTAAAGAATATATGTTTTTTTTAAAGAAATGTTCAACATCCTTAGTCATCAGGGAAATGCTAATCAAAACAACCTGGAGATTCTACTGCATACCAGCCAGATTGGCTAAGATCAAAAACTCAGGAGACTTCAGGTGCTGGTAAGGATGTGTAGAAATAGGGACACTCCTCCACACTGGTAGTGGGATTGCAAGTTGGTAAAACCACTCTGGAAATTAGTACTCTGTTCCTTCTAAGAAGGGAGAACAAAATACCCATGGGAGGAGATACAGAGAAAAAGTGTGGAGCAGAACTGAGGGAGAGACCATCCAGAGACTATCCTACCTAGTCACCCATCTCATATACTGTTACAAAAACTAGACAATATTATGGATACCAAAAGTGCTTGCTGCCTGGAGCCTGATATAGCTGTCATCTGGGAGGCTCTGGCAGTGCATGGCATATACAGAGAGGGACACTCTCAGCCAACCATTGAACTGAGCATAGGGTCCCCAATGGAGGAGCTAGAGAAAATACTCAACGTGCTGATGGGGTTTGAAGTACGATAGATGAGCATCAATTTGAACCACCCAGTACCCCCAGAGCTCCCAGGGACTAAACCACCAACCAGAGTACACATGAAGGGGCCCATGGTTCCAGATGCATATGCAGCAGAGGATGGCCTTGTTAGACATCTAATGGAGGAGAGACCTTTAGTCCTGGGAAGGCTCGGTGGCCCAGTATAGGAGAATGCTAAGACAGGGATGTGGGCGTGGGTGGATTGGTGAGCAGGGGAAGGGTGTTGGGTTAGGGGATTTTCAGTGGGTGTGGAACCAGATAAGGGGACAACATTTGAAATGTAAGTAAAGAATATAGCTAATAAAAAATAGTGTTCCTCTTGCTTCACATCCTTGCCAGCTTATGCTGTCATTCGTGTTTCTAATCTTAGCCATTCTGAGAGGGGTATGATGGACTTTCAAGGTAGTTTGATTTTCTTTTACTTGATTATTAAGGATGCTGAACTTTTATTGAATTCTTTCTCAGCCATTTGAGATTCTGCTGTAGAGAGTTCTCTGTTTAGATCTGTACTTTATTTTTAGTGGGATTTTTAGTTGATATCTAGTTTCTTGAGTTTTTCATATATTTTGGATATTAGCTGCTTTATGGGATGTGAAGTTGGTTTAACATCTTTTCCCATTCTGTAGGCTGCCATTTTTGCCCTACTGATGGTGTCCTTTGCCTTACAGAAACTTTTCAATTTCATGAGGTCTCATTTATTAATTATTGATCTTAGTCTCTGTGCTATTAGTATTCTGCTAGGATGTTGTCTCTTGTGCCAATGCTTTCAAGGCTCTTCACTTTTCCCTCTATCAGATTCAATGTATCCACTTTTATGTCGAGGTCGTTGATCCAATTGGACTTGAGTTTTGTACAAAGTGATAAATATGGATTCACTTGCATTCTTCTGCATACAGACATGCAGTTTGACTAGAATCACCTTTTGAAGGTACTTTGTTTTTTCTACTGTACATATATAGCTTATTTATGTAAATCCAGGTATCCAGAGGTCTGTAGATGTATGTCTGGGCCTTCAATTCTATTCACTTAAACAACTTGTCTGTTTTAATGCCAATGCACTGTGTATTTTTTTAGGACTATAGCTCTGGAGTAGAGCATAAAATCAGGGATAGTGATGGTTTAAGTAGTTCCATTATTACTCAGAATTATTTTAAGCTACCCAGCTTTTTTACATATGAAGTTGTGTATTGTCCTTTCAATGGCTGAAAGAATTACATTTGAATTTTTATAGTGATTGTGTCAGCAGCCATAATGGGACAAGTTAATATACTAGCAGGTGATCATCCTGAAGTGCCTGCTTCAGATTATTATATAATCTCCAACAGGTGAGCCCTTATTAAGCAAGGCTGTAAAGGATTCATTTTAGGAAAGATTCCTGCTATTAATATGCTTTTCCTGTTATTATTAATCATATATAATAATTAATAAGTAATAGCACACTCCTTTGGAGCAGATCTCTGCAGATCCACAAAGATATACTGTCTTATAGTGATACTATGTATACAAATAGGTGACTTAAGTTTTAATGATGATCCTATAAGAATTCCTAAAATTATATCTGTGATCATTAAGTTCTTTTATAATGGGACTGCTACTAGGATCTTTTCTGATAGTCAAGACTGCAAAGAGAACTCTGCCAGTCTCCCAAGTGTCACAAGTTACTCTTAGATGGCAACCAGACTTTCTCCTACTCAGAGAACATTCCAAGAGGTTATAAAACAGTTAACCAAAGGTCATAAAAAGGGAACTAAGGATTTATTATAGGCGCTAGAACAGAAGATAAAATATTGACTGGGTTTATCTATACAAAACTTCACTCATAACTTAGTTATGGTTTTAAACTTTCTATGAACCTTTAGAAAAGACAAATGATGGATGTCTAGCTAGATAATTACTCTTAATGGATATGCATATAAACATTCTCTGTTGTAACTTCTATTTCAGTTATGACTTGGTATTTTGTGTGAACATGTGATGAACTTTGTAACATGTGATAAAGTATTCTGAAAGTTCTTTAAGGGCTGAGGACAAAGAGAAGAGAGACCAGAAGTATTTAGGTGAGAGCAATAGAGCTGAGAGAAGAACTGAACTGAGAAGAAGATTTTAGTCAGAAGAGAACAAGATTAAAAGGAGAATGCAGAGTTTAGTAACTTAGTAACTATAGGTAAAATAAAATAACTAAGATAACAATGTGCAGGAGGCAGAAGGAAAGAGGAAAAAAGATGTTGCAGAGAGCAGAAGGAACAGGCAGGCTTCTCCTTACCATGGGACAGGACAAGTCTCATGGTAAGGACAAGACAGGCTTAGTCTTATTAAGAGAAACAAAGCCTTTTTCTTACAAACATGGATTTAATTCATTTAGCATTAAAAGGGTGGAAACTTTTACTTTCTCAATGCAATAAATATTGGAGTCCATTTTTCATGCAGAAAGAGTGAGTTCTTTCTGTACCAGTGCTTGGTCCTTTGCTCCATATGCATATGTAAGTACGGATGTGTAAGTATGTAATTGTGAGAATGTATGCATGTGTGTGTGTGTGTGTGTGTAAGTATGAAATTGTGAGAATGCATGCAAGCTGGGCCTAGCTGACTTTGCCTGAAAATATGTATGTATGAATTTATGTGAGATTATGCATATTCACTTATGTAAAAGTTTTTCTTTCTGCAAGTGTTATTCTCTTCTCCTGGTTCAATAGAAGTTTATTGCTCCTAACTTCCCCTTAGACTGACAAGCAAGAGGCATGTGGACGATAGGGAAAAGGCTCTAGCAACTAATCCTTTACTTAATCTCTTGCTGTTTTAGGATGAAGTGGTAAATGCCTGAGACTGCAAGACTCTGGCTTCAGAGGAACACAGAAGGCAGGTCAGCTACATTTGCATAGTAACTTAGACTTAGATAAGTAAACTTTTTATTATACAGCAATCCTAAATTTTCCATAAGACAAAGTCTTACCTCAGAAATTCATAAGACAAAGTCTTACCCTCACCGATGCTCTTCCCCACTCCACTGCCTCAAGAAGAACCAAGAAGAAACATACACTTCTGCCAGGCTGGCTCCAGGCAGGATTTTGTTTAACCTTTAGATTGTTTTTGATAGGATGTTTATTTTTTACCATATTAAACTTACAGATGGACAGATTTGTATATAGGAAGGCTACTGATTTTTTTTTAAGTTTATCTTGCATTTAGCTACTTCACTGAAGGTATTAATCAGCTGTAGGAGTTTACTGAATCATGTGCAAATAGTGAAAAATTGACTTCTTCCTTTTCAAATCAATCATTGTTATCTCCTTTCATTGTCTCATTGATTTAGCTAGAACTTTGTGTTCTATATCGAGTACATACACAGAGAGTGGACAGCCTGTTGTTCCTGATTTTAGCAAAATTGCTTTGTGTTTTTCTCCATTTAATTTGATTTTGGCTACCAGCTTGCTGTTTATTGCCTTTATTGTGTTTAGTTATGTCTCTTGTATCACTAGTCTCTCCAACACTTTACCATGAAGGAGTGTTAATTATATTTCAAAGGCCTTTTCAGCATCTAATAAGATGATCATGTGTTTTTTTTTCTTTCATTTTAGTTGGTTTGCATGGTGGAAAATATTGACAAATTTTTATATGTTGAGCTATCCCTGAATCTCTGGGATGAAGCCACTTGGTAATGGTGATTATCTTTTTTATGTATTCTTGGATTTGTTTTATAAGTATTTTATTGACTACTTTTGCATCTATGTTCATGAGTGAAATGGGTCTACAAGTTTCTTTATTAAATCTTTGTGTGGTTTGGATATCAGGGTGATTGTGGCCTCATAAAGTGAATCTGGCCATATTCTTTTTGTTTTAATTTTGTGTAATAATTCGAAGAGTATTAGTACAATTCTATGTTAAAACCAGTTGGCCCCGGGGTTTTTTTTATTGGGGGGAGGGGCTTTTAAAAACTGCTTATATTTCCTCGTGGATTATAGTCCTAGTTAAATTGTTTATCTGATTTTGACTTAATTTTTGTAAGTGGTATCTATAAAGAAAAATATCCATCTCCTTTCTATTTTGGTGGAATATGGTCTTTCTTTAAAAGTATGACCTAATGATTCTATGGATTTCCTCAGTGTCTGTTGTTAGCTTCCACCCACGCTCCTGCCCTTTTTCTGATTTTGCCCTTGCCATAACAGCCATGTTGCTGGACTAAAATTCCTCTATAGAGTTCTATAGAAATCAATAATATAGTGGAAAGAGCTAATGACAGGACAGGTTCATAATTTCAGAGTTCTGGGCAGATTCCTGAATGTCTCAAATCCTTAATTTCCAAATATTTTATCAACAATTTTCTCATCATATCTATCATACCAACTTGTTGCTTGTGAGAAAACGTTGGAATACATGAAGCATTTTATGTTTGCAACATTTTAATTATTAATAAAATACTCTGGTGTAAATGATGAAAAAGTACACATAAGGGTATTTTTCACTTTTCATAAACAGTCAATTTTACTATCATTAGGATGGTGAGAACTTAATAAGTATGTGTTGTGCAAAAAAAAGTTTTTACTTGGTTTATAGAAAATAGATTAATTTTTTAGACTCTGGTTTTATTACTCAAAAATGCCCATTTGTTTCCATTTTATAGAGGGGACATGACATCTTCATGAATGGGGAATCTTTCAAAGGACAAAAACAAACAAACAAAATTAACTGGTTGAGGTAAAAAATATTGAATATCCTGGATGAAATATTGAAGGAAATCTCGGTATATTATAGATTATTACTAAAATCTTAGTGATTCTATAATTATAATGCAGGGCTATACAAATTGTATCTGATTTCTGTTTTATAAATATAATTTGGTTCTGAACACATTTTTAATGTACTTAATAGTTTTTTTGTAGTATAAACGTTGTAGTAGAATGTGTGCAAGAAAACATTGTATTGCCATACAAAGTATTTACTACTAAATATTTCCTACTATCTCACATATATTACATAGTAAAATATTTACTACTTCAAACTCTATACAAATGTTTCATAATATTTTAAGCCTTGCAATAATAATAAAAAAATAACTAACCCAGGCTGATGCTAGGACAGAAGATATCTCTCTGAAAACTGACAACGTAACACATTGCCAAGGATAATATTCTCTGCATCGAATATAGAAAAGTTAACCTGGTGCCTACATACATGGATCCCTCACTTCTATGTTCTAGTCTTTTTGGAATTAGAAAATACTCTTCAGGGTATGGAAAGAAAAACCTGAACACAAATCTAGCCATCATCCCCTTGACTTGTCCTGTCTATGAGATGTGCCCTGGCAATGGTGGCATAGAACTTGTAGGAATATCCAACCAATGTTTGGTTTAACTTTAGACTCATACCACTAGAGGTCAAAAATGCCCTATACTGCCTCATAGCCAAGAATCTGAGATTTGATAAGCCAGAGACCTACTGTAGACCCCAATATGACTGGCCAAAAAATTAAGTTAAATTAAATTTAAAATACCAATGAAATTATTCCTAATGATATTCTACTATATTCCTAGATCTGTGCCTTGTCCAGTCATCATCAGAAAGGTTTCTTCCTGCAGTAAATGGGAGGAACACCAGAGACTCAGATCTAGACATTAAGCAGAGACTGAGTCTAAGTTGGCGGTCTCCATTGTAGCACTCCCCTCAGAGCTCAGGGAACACTTTAGAAGAGAAAGAGGTAGGATTGGAGGAGTCAGAGTGTATGAGAGACATGAGGAAAACATGGCCCACAAAATCAACTAAGCTGATCTCATAATGGTTCACAGAGACTGAAGTGGCAAACAAGCACAGGATCTGCATGGGTCTGTACACTGTTTATATATTATGGCTTTTCACTTATTGTTTTTGTGGGATTCCTAACAGTGGAATGGACTGTTTCTCTGATAATCTTGCCTCATCTCCTCTTATTTTATATGAGGGCTTTTGCATTGTTTTACTGTATCTTTTTGTGTCATGTTTGAAAATTGTCTCTAGAAGGGTGGCTCTTTTATGGAGAGGAAATAGGGAGAGTTGATCTGAGAGAGAGGGGATATTGGAGGAACTGGGAGATCTGGAGGGAGAGGAAACTGGTACAAATGTATCACCTCAGACACACATATATTTTTAATTAGAGAGCAGTGGAAGGGATAGCTTGTAAATGCTGGGCTGAGTAATTAGCATATGGTTCATATCATTGGGTGATTGAACAGTTTAAGTGTGTATGCATCTCTCTCTCTCTCTCTCTCTCTCTCTCTCTCTCTCTCTCTGTGTGTGTGTGTGTGTGTGTGTGTGTGTGTGTGTGTGTTTGCTTTTGTGGAGTTCAGAAGTCATTAGTAGATATACACATTTCCTTCTCAACATTTTTATTGTTATTAATTAATTTATTTTTTACACTCCATATTTTATTCCCCCCACCACATTCACACTCTAACTGTTCCATATCCCTTATCTCCTCCCCAACCCCCATTATCTACAGAGTCTGTCACTGAACCTGAAGCTCACTAAAAGCATAGATATATCACCAGTAAAATTCAGAAATCTGACTTTTCCTGCCTGCCTATTCTGGCCATCAGACTAAGGTTACATGCTTATGCCACTACTACTTTCCTTTTATAAAAGTTCTGAGGATCTGAATTCAGGTCCTCATACTTAAGCAACAAGAATTTTATCTACTGAGGCAACTCCCAGGACATTACTGTTTTTCCCCCTAAAAATCACCTTTACCCCTTCGCTCCTTCCCTGTTCACTCATGACTCATGTAATAATTTGAAACTTTTCTGAGAGCTTCATCTTTCTTGATATTGACATTTGGAAATGCTAAGACGAAAATTTTGTAGACACTCCTTCAATTTTGGATTTTTAGAGTCCCTGTTCTTATAATTAAGTACCCATTTTTGGCAACAATGCTACATATAAAATACTGTGTATTAATTTGTGAATCAGGTCAATGTACATATTGACATGATTAATATTTTATCCACCCCAAAGCAGAGGTTAATAGTGATTTCTTACTCTACTTGGTTTTAGAACCTGATTGTAAGAATTGGGGCTCATTCTGGAAGAGAAGAAAGTTAGAGTCATCTAGTATATAATTTCATTGACATTTAGATATATACTTCAACAAGTATGTTGTTGCAGTTTTCTTTCATTTTTACTTCATGCTTAAAGTTGTTGCACACCTGGTAAATGGCATTGCACTAAGTAATTATACAGAGGGAGGATAAAAGAGAATGAAAAATATGTAACTAAATTTACCAAAAGTTAAGGCACAACACTCATCTGCTACCCTTTCCCAGAGACCTCAGAAATTGACTACGGATAATTTATAATAACCTGCAAATACTATTTCATGACTTAGAGTTATTTATTTCTGCTTTTTAATAAATGCAATCTGTTTTTACTGGAAAATAACTGAAATATAAATATACTGCAAAATGATGACAGAATAAGTAATAACATTTATAGATGTTGAAGGAAATGAAATTTAAGGCAGTGTTCTTCATACAATTACTTTTAAATTAGGCTGACAAATTATTCTTTTGGGGTTCTTATGAAGTAATTTTTCATAATACTGACAATTCATTATTACATATGAGGAAGGGTAGGTTTAATGATTGTTTAGATTTCTTAATAGAGCCTTATTACTGTTGAATGTATTAAATGAAAGAAGAAATAGTATCATGAAAATATCACAGCATATCTTTTTACAAAATTAAGAGTTTGTTTATGAACTTATTTGTAAATATCTTCAGGATCACTGTACAAGAGACTAAATATCACATTGAAAAATGATATACACACATATATGCATATATATACTTTATACATATATATCTTTGTCCACAACTGAGATAGCAACCATTCAGGAAGTTACATGCCAACATCTCTAGTAATTTACTTTAAATGATTAGGTTTCATTAGTCTCTATCAAATTTCTCTAATTTCTCTTTCCACCTACCACTTGAAAGCTCTTTATTCTTCTCAAATTTTGTCATACACCCAAGCATCTAGAATATCAAGATTCTACTAACCCCAAAACCAGGTTCTCTAGAAAGCTACATCAAATCAACATATACATGAAAATCCTCTTTTTATTACACTGAAAGTATTTTTCTGATCCCTGCCTATGTTTGAGTATTTGACCAGTACACTTTCTTTATCTTTCTATTTCACTTCCTTCTCTCTCTTTCAACTGCACACAAGGATGAGAACCATGAGTAGTAACTATGACAGCTGAATACTAGCTAGTCTTGAAATTTCTTGGACCAAATTAATTCAATACCTTTAAATATAACACTACAAAATTCTCAGGACATTGTCCATTCCCCCACTTCAGCATTTGAGCTAGGCTGTTCTGCCTATGCTATGTTCAATCCTTAGCCCATGAATTTTCTGGCATTTGGGGTGTTTTGGGTCATTTTTTTATTTTCTATAATCTTTGTTTACATTCCAAAGGCTTTCCCCTTTCCAGTTCCCCCCTCACCATATGTCCCATAAGTCCTACCCCCCCATTCCCCAATCACTGCCCAACCTTTTTTCTGTTCTGGTACTCTCCTGCAAAACTGGACCCCATCATTTCAGGACCAGTTTGGAGTGGTAAAGTCACCCACAATTATTGTGTTAGGTATAATGTGTGCTTTAAGCTCTAGTAGAGTTTCTTTTACGATTGATGGTACTCTTGCATTCGGAGCATAGATGTTCAGTATTGAGAGTTCTTCTTGGTGGATTTTTCCTTTGACCAGCAAGAAGTGACATTCTGTGTCTCTTTTGATAACTTTAGGTTGAAAGTCAATTTTATCTGATATTAGAATGGCTACCCCGGCTTGTTTCCTGAAACCATTTGCTTGTAAAATTGTCTTCCAGTCTTTTACTCTAAGGTACTGTTTGTCTTTGACACTGAGATGTGTTTCCTGTATGCAACAAAATGTAGGGTCCTGTTTCTGTATCCAGTCTGTTAGTCTATGTCTTTATATTGGTGAATTGAGTCCATTGATGTTAAGAGATATTAAGGAATAGTAATTATTACTGCCTGACATCTTTGACGTTATTTTTTTATATTTGAATGGTTATTTCTTTTGGGTTTGATGAGAGGGGGTTTCTATCTTGCTTCTTCTGGTGTGTGGTTTCCCTCCTTGTGTTGGTGTTTTTCCTTTATTATCCTTTGTAGGGTTGTGTTTGTGTAAAGATAATGTGCAAATTTGGTTTTGTCATGGAATACCTTGGTTTCTCCATCTATGACAATTGAGAGTTTTGCTGAGTAAAGTAGTTTTGGCTCAAATTTGTGTTCTCTTAGTCTGCATGAGATCTGCCCAGGATCTTCTAGCTTTCATTGTCTCAGGTGAGAAGTCTGGTGTAATCCTGATAGGTCTTCCTTTATATGTTACTTGGCCATTTTCTCTTACTGCCTTTAATATTCTTTCTTTGTTTAGTACATTTGAGGTTTGGATTATTATGTGACAGGAGGTATTTCAGTTCTGGTCCAGTCTGTTTGGAGTTCTGTAGGCTTCTTTTATATTTACAGGCATATCTTTCTTTAGTTTGGGGAAGTTTTCTTCCATAATTTTGTAGAAGATATTTGCTGGCCCTTTAAGTTGTATATCTTCCTTCTCATCTATGCCTATAACCCTTAGGTTTGGTCTTCTCATTGTGTCCTGGATTTCCTGGATGTTTTGGGTTACAAGCTTTTTGCATTTTGCATTTTCTTGGACTGTTGAATCAATGGTTTCTATGGTATCTTCGGCATCTGAGATTCTTACTTCTATTTCTTGTATTCTATTGTTGATATTTGCATCTATGACCCCTATTTGCATCTATTTCTCCCCAAGGTTTTCCATCTTCAAAGTTGTCTCCCTTTGTGATTTCTTAGTTGTTTCTAATTCTGTTTTTAGATGCTGGATGGTTCTGCTCAGATCTTCCACTTGCTTGTTTGTATTTTCATGTATTTCATTAAGAGATTTTTGTGTTTCTTCTTTCATGACTTCTACTTGTTGACCCACATTCTCCTGTATTTCTTTAAGTGATTTTTGTAATTCCTCCTTCTTGGTTTCTATTTTTTGATCCATATTCTCCTGAATTTCTTTAAGTGATTTATCTATGTGTTCTGCTATCAGCATCCTGACCAGTGATTTTAGATCACCAGTGTTTTTCTGGTGTGTTGAGGTATGCGGGACTTACTGCTGTCGGGGAACTAGGTTTGGATGCTGCCATATTGCCTTGATTTCTGTTAGTAACATTCGTATGTTTGCCTTTTGCCATCTGGTTATCTCTGGCCTTAGTTGGTCCTGTAGTCACTAGCTGGTGCTTAAACCTCCTGTGTGCTAGTAAGGCTATTTCCCCACCACTGGATGACTGGGTTTCCCCTGACACAGATTGCTGATGTGTTGTTCTCCTCTTGGGTACTGTTGGACCCCTGGTGTATCTTTCTCCAAGCAATGTTATATTCGGTTATCTCTGTGAACCTGATGCTGCTTGTCTTCTCTTGTTCTGCTTGCTTAGTCCAGTCAGCAGCAAGGATGCTGGCGGCGGCTGCAGGGAATGGGGTGTGCAGAGTGCAGGGTCTCCCACAAGGCAGAGAACTCTCCCATTCTTAGATGACTGGCTAGCAGCCTGAGTCCTCTGAGATCTTAAGCTTGGGATATCTTGGGTATCTACTTCTGCCTGCTCAATCCAAGCAGCCACCACCAAGATGGCTGTGGTTGAGAGGAGTGCAAGGTTCCCCTCAGGGTGCAGAGCCCAAGCCTGGTTGGGGCCCCGGAACTGCTGCTCTGCCTGGATCGCTGCCTGGCGGCCTTGAGTTCCCAGAGATCCCAAATTCTGGATATCATCTGTACCTGATTCAGTTAGCTTAGTCCACACAGCTGCAAGGATGCTGGCAGTGGTTGCTGGGAGTGGGAAGTATGGCTTGCAGTGTTTCTGGAAGTCAAAGGGATACAAATTGGAAAGGAAGAAGTCAAACTATCATTATTTGCAGATGATATGATAGTTTATTTAAGCGACCCAAAAAACTCCACCAGAGAACTTCTACAGCTGATAAACAAATTCAGCAAAGTGGCTGGTTATAAAATTAACTCAAGCAAATCAGTAGCCTTCTTGTACTCAAAGGACAAGCAGGCTGAGAAAGAAGTTATGGAAATAACACCCTTCACAATAGCCACAAACAACATAAAGTACCTTGGCATGACTCTAACCAAACAAGCTAAAGATCTGTATGACAGGAACTTCAAGTCCTTGAAGAAAGAAATCAAGGAAGACCTCAGAAGATGGAAAAATATTTCTTGCTCATGGATTGGCAGGATCAATATAGTAAAAATGGCCACCTTGCCAAAAACAATCTACAGATTCAGTGCTATCCCCATCAAAATCCCAACTCAATTCTTCATATATCTAGAAAGAACAATTCTCAAATTCATCTGGAACAACAAAAAATTCAGGATAGCTAAAACTATTCTCAACAATAATAGGACTTCTGGGGGAATCAATATCCCTGACCTCAAGCAGTACTACAGAGCAATTGTGTTAAAAACTGTATTATATAGGTACAGTGACAGGTAGGTAGATCAATTGAATAGAATTGAAGACCCAGAAATGAACCCACAAACTTATGGTCACTTGATCTTTGATAAAGGAGCCAAAACCATCCAGTGGAAAAAAGATAGCCTTTTCAACAAATGGTGCTGGCTCAACTGGAGGTCATCATGCAGAAGAATGCAAATTGACCCAATGTTATCTCCTTGTACTAAGATCAACTCCAAGTGGATCAAGGACGTCCACATAAAACCAGACACACTGAAACTATTAGAAAAGAAACGTGGGAAGACTCTGGAGGACATGGGCACAGGGAAAAGTTCCTGAACAGAACACCAATAGCTTATGCTCTAAGATTGAGAATGGACAAATGGGACCTCATAAAATTACAAAGTTTCTGTTAGGCAAAGGACACTGTCAGAAGGACAAAATGGCATCCAACAAAGTGGGAAAAGATCTTCACCAACCTCACATCCGATAGAGGGCTAATATCCAATATATATAAAGAACTCAAGAAGTTAGACCCCCCAAATCCAAATAACCCTATGAAAAAATGGGGTACAGAGCTAAACAAAGAATTTTCACTAGAAGAAATTCGGATGGCAGAGAAACACCTTAAGAGATGTTCAACATCATTAGTCATCAGGGAAATGCAAATCAAAACAACCCTGAGATTCCACCTCATACCAGTCAGAATGGCTAAGATTAAAATCTCAAGAGACAACAAGTGCTGGCAGGGATGTGGGGAAAGAGGAACACACCTCCACTATTGGTGGAATTGCACAATGGTAAAACTGCTCTGGAAATCAGTTTGGTGGTTCTTTAGAAAATTGGGCATGTCACTTCCATAGGACCCTGGCATACCATTCCTGGGCATATACCCAGAGGCTTCCCATGCATACAATAAAGACACATGTTCCACTATATTCATAGCAGCTTTGTTTATAATAGCCAGAAATTGGAAGGAGTCCAGATATCCCTCAAAGAAGGAATGGATACAGAAAATGTGGTATATTTATACAATAGAATACTACTCAGCAATTAAAAATAATGAATTCATGCAATTTGTAGGTAAATGGTTAGATCTGGAAAATATCATCCTAAGCGAGTTAACCCTATCACAAAAGGATACAGATGAAATGCAATCACTGATAAGTGGATATTAATGAGCCCAGAAGCCCTAAATACTCAAGGCACAATTAGCAATTCAAATGATTCCCAAGAAGAAGAAAAGAGAGGACCCTGGGCCTAAAATTTGGATCCAGTTTTGTAGATCCAGAACAGAGAAATGGTGGTGGGGGGGATGATTGGGGAATAGTTGCTGGGGAGAGGACTTATGGGACATATGGTGGGGGGTGGACTGGGAAAGGGGAAAGCCTTTGGAATGTAAAGAAAGAATATAGAAAATAAAAAAATAAATAAAAATAAATGAAGGGGAGGGGAGATTGAGGAACCTCTCATAATAAGGATGGAAAGCCTTTCCAGGACCAGGGCCCTCTCTTTCCTTCTTCTTGGGAATCATTTGAAATGTTAATTTTGTCTTGGGTATTCAGCACTTCTGGGCTAATAAGCACATATCAGTGACTGTATTCCATGTGAATTCCTTTGTGATTTGGTTATCTCACTTAGGATGATCATTTCCAGTTCCAATCATTTGCCCAGAAATTTCATAAATTTATTGTTTTTAAATGCTGAGTAGTATTCCATTGTGCAAATATACCACAATTTCTGTATCAATTCCTCCTTTGAGAGACATGGGTTCTTTCCAGCTTCTGGCTATTATAAATAGGGCTGCTATGAATATTGTAGAGCATGTATCTTATTACATGCTTGGGAATCCTCTGGTTATCTGCCCAGGAGTGGTATAACAGGGTCCTTTGGAAGTGTAATGCCCAGTTTTCTAAGGAAGCTCCATACTTATTTCCAGAGTAGTTGTACCAGCTTGCAATCCCACCAGCAGTGGAGGAATATTCCTCTTTCTGTACATCCTTGCCAAAACCTGTAGTCTCATGAAAATTTTGTTTTGTTTTGTTTTGATTTTTTTGGGTTTTTTGTTTTTTGTTTTTGTTTCCTGCTGCCATGGTTCTCTGCTTTGACAACATGCTACTGGAAGAAATATATTCATTTTTTTAATTTTTATTTTTTTATTTTCTATATTCTTTGTTTACATTCCAAAGGCTTTCCCCTTTCCCAGTCTCCCCCTCACCATATGTCCCATAAGTCCTCTTCCCACCCATTCCCCAATTATCCCCCAACACACACACACAGACACCATTTCTCTGTTCTGGTACTCTACTACAAAACTGGATCCAGTCGTTTCAGGACCAGGGTCCTCTCTTCTTTCTTATTGGGAATCTTTTTTCCCTTTATTTTCTATAATCTTTGTTTACATTCCAAAGGCTTTCCCCTTTCCCAGTTCCCCCCTCACCATATGTCCCATAAGTCCTCTTCCTCAACCCGTTCCCCAACACCCCCCCCATTTCTCTGTTCTGATACTCTCCTACAAATCTGGATCCAGTCTTCTTAGGACAAGGGTCCTTTCCTTCCTTCTTCTTGGGAATCTTTTGATTTGCTAATTGTGCCTTGAGTATTCAGAGCTTCTGGGCACAATGATATCCACTTATCAGTGATTGCAGTTCATGTGTATACTTTTGTGATTGGGTTAACTCACTCAGGATGATATTTTCCAGATCTAACCATTTACCTACAAATCGCATGAATTCATTATTTTTAATTGTTGAGTAGTATTCCATTGTATAAATATACCACATTTTCTGTATCCATTCCTTCTTTGAGGGATATCTGGGCTCCTTCCAGCTTCTGGCTATTATAAATAAGGCTGCTATGAACACAGTGGATCATGTGTCTTTATTGCATGCAGGGGAATCCTATGGGTATATGCCCAGGAGTGGTATGACATGGTACTCTAGAAGTGTCATGCCCAATTTTCAGAGGAACGACCAGACTGATTTCCAGAGCAGTTGTACCATCTTGCCATCCCACCCACCGTGGAGAAGTGTTCCTCTTTCTCCACATCCTCACCAGCACCTGTTGTCTCTTGAGTTTTTAATCTTAGCCATTCTGACTGGTGTGAGGTGAAATCTCAGGGTTGTTTTGATTTGCATTTCCCTGATGACTAATGATGTTGAACATCTCTTATGGTGCTTCTCAGTCATCTGAATTTCTTCTGGTGAATTTTTTTTTTGTTTAGCATTGTACCCCATTTTTAAATAGGGTTATTTGGTTCTTTGGGGTCTAACTTCTTGAGTTCTTTGTATATATTGGATATTAGCCCTCTGTCGGATGTGGGGTTGGTGAAGATCTTGTCCCAATTTGTTGGTTGCCGATTTGTCCTTCTGACAGTGTCCTTTGCCTTACAGAAACTTTGTAATTTTATGAGATCCCATTTGTCAATTCTTGATCTTAGAGCATAAGTTATTGGTGTTCTATTCAGGAACTTTCCTCCTGTGCCCATGATCTTCCCCAGATTCTTTTCCATTAGTTTCAGTGTGTCTGTCTTTTTTCAGTGTGTCTGGAGTTTTTTTAGTTTGCTTAAATCTACTATCATATCATCTGCAAATAATGATAGTTTGACTTCTTTCTTTCTAATTTGTATCCCTTTGACTTCCTTATGTTGTCTAATTGCTCTCGCTATTATTTCAAGTACTATATTGAAAAGATATGGAGAGAGAGGGCAGCCTTGTCTAGTCCCTGATTTTAGTGGGATGGCTTCACGTTTCTCTTCATTTATTGTGATGCTGGCTACTGTTTTGCTGTACATTGCTTTTACTATGTTTAGGTATGGGCTTTGAATTCCTGTTCTTTTCAGGACTTTTAGCATGAAAGGATGCTGAATTTTGTCAAATGCTTTTTCCGATTCTAATGAGATAACCATGTGTTTTTTTTAAATTTGTTTATGTAGTGGATTACATTGATGGATTTCTATATATTGAAACATCCCTGCATCCGTGGGATGAAGCCTACTTCACATTGGTGAATGATTGTTTTGATGTGCTCTTGGATTCGGTTGGCAAGAATTATATTTAGTTTTTTTGCATCTATATTCATAAGGGAAATTGGTCTGTAGTTCTCTTTCTTTGTTGAATCTTTGTGTGGTTTTGGTATTAGTGTAATTGTGGCTTCGTAGAACGCGTTGGGCAGTGTTCCTTCTGTTTCTATTTTGTGGAATAGTTTGAAGAGTATTGGTGTTAGACCTTCTTTGAAGGTCTGATAGAATTCTGCACTAAAACCATCTGGTCCCATACATTTTTTTGGTTGGGAGACTTTCTATAAACCCCTCTAGTTCACTAGGGGTTATGGGACTGTTTAGCTGATCTAATTGATCCTGATTTAATTTTGGTATTTGGTATCTGTCTAGGAAATTGTCCATTTCCTCCAGATTCTCCAGTTGTGTTGAGTATAGGCTTTTGTAGTAGAATGTGATGATATTTCGAATTTCCTCAGTTTCTGTTGTTATACGCCCCTTTCATTTCTAATTTTTTTAATTTGGATACTGTCTCTGTGCCCTTTGGTTATTCTGGCTAAGGGTCGTTCTATCTTGTTGATTTTCTCAAAGAACCAGCTCTTGGTTTTGTTCATTCTTTGTATGGTTCTCTTTGTTTCTACTTGAATGATTTCAGCCCTTAGTTTTATGATTTCCTGTTTTATATTCCTCCTGGGTGAATTAGCTTCTTTTTGTTCCAGGGCCTCCAGGTGTATTGTTAAGTTGCTAGTGTATGCTCTCTCCAGTTTCTTTTTGGATGCATTCAGGGCTATGAGTTTTCCTCTTAGCACTGCTTTCATTGTGTCCCATAGATTTGGGCAGGTTGTACATTCATTTTCATTGAATTCTAAAAATTCTTTGATTTCTTTCTTTATTTCTTCCTTGACCAAGGTGTCATTGAGTACAGTATTGTTCAGTTTCCATGTGTATGTGGGCTTTTTTTATTTTTCTTGCTATTGAAGCCCACTTTTACTCCATAGTGATGTGATAAGGGACATGAGATTAGTTCGATCTTCTTGTATTTGTTGATGTCTGTCTTGTGTCCAATTATATGATCGACTTTGGAAAAGGTGCCATGCGGTGCTTAGAAAAAAGTATATCATTTTGCTTT
The DNA here is from genome assembly GCA_964023405.1 of Apodemus agrarius. Taxonomy (NCBI): domain Eukaryota; kingdom Metazoa; phylum Chordata; class Mammalia; order Rodentia; family Muridae; genus Apodemus; species Apodemus agrarius. The sequence continues at coordinate 51,071,659 of OZ030010.1, forward strand.
AGGATGAAATGTTTATATATATATATATATATATATATATATATATATATGTTTATATATATAATATATAATATACATTATAATATATATAATATATAATATATAAATACATATGTAATATATTATATATAATATATATAATACATACAATATATATTATATGTTATATGTTATATATATATATATATATATATATATATATATATATATATAATCTGTTAAATCTAGTTGGTCCAAAGCTTCAATTAGTTTCACTGTGTCCCTGTTTAGTTTCTGGTTTCCTGATCAGTTCATTGAGGAGTGTGGAATGTTGAAGTCACCCACAATTATTGTTTTAGGTACAATTTGTGCTTTAAGCTTTAGTAAAGTTTCTTTTATGAATGATGGTGCCCTTGCATTTGGAACATAGATGTTCAGTATTGAGAGTTCTTCTTGGTGGATTTTCCCTTTGACCAGCAAGAAGTGACCTTCCATGTCTCAATAACCTTAGGTTGAAAGTCAATTTTATCTGATATTAGAGTGGCTACTCTGGCTTGTTTCCTGAGATCATTTGCTTGTAAAATTGTCTTCCAGCGTTTTACTCTAAGGTAGTGTTTGTTTTTGACACTGAGGTGTGTTTCCTGTATGCAGCAAATTATAGGGTCCTGTTACCATATCCAGTCTGTTAGTCAATGTCTTTTTATTGGGGAATTGAGTCCATAGATGTTAAGAGATATTAAGGAATAGTAATTATTACTTCCTGACATTTTTTTAAATTATTTTTTACATTTGAGTGGTTATTTTCTTTTGGGTTTGATGAGAGGAGGTTTCTCTCTTGCTTCTTCTGGCATGTAGCTTCCCTCTTTGTGTTGGTGTTTTTCCACTATTATCCTTTGTAGGGCTGGGTTTGTGGAAAGATATTGTGCAAATTTGGTTTTGTCATGGAATATCTTGATTTCTCCATCTATGGTAATTTACAGTTTTGCTGGGTAAAGTAGTTTTGGCTGAAATTTGTGTTCTCTTAGAGTCTGCATGAGATCTGCCCAGGATGTTCTAGCTTTCATCGTCTCTCGTGAGAAGTCTGGTGTAATTCTGATAGGTCTTCCTTTATATGATAGTTGGCCTTTTTCTCTTACTGCCTTTAATATTCTTTCTTTGTTTAGTATATTTGGGGTTTTGATTATTATGTGGCAAGAGGTATTTCTGTTCTGGTCCAGTCTGTTTGGAGTTCTGTTAGCTTCTTTTATATTCATGGGCATTTCTCTCTTTATGTTGGGGAAGTTTTCTTCCATAATATTGTAGAAGATATTTGCTGACCCTTTAAGTTGTATGTCTTCCCTCTCATCTATACCCATAATCCTTAGGTTTGGTCTTCTCATTGTTTCCTGAATTTCATGGATGTTTTGGGTTACAAGGTTTTTGTATTTTGCATTTTTGTTGACTGTTGAATCAGTGTTTTCTATGGTATCTTGGGCATCTGAGATTCTTTCTTCTATCTCCTGTATTCTGCTGTTGATATTTGCATCTATAGCCCCTGATTTCTTCCCAAGGTTTTCTATCTCCGAAATTGTCTCCCTTTGCAATTTCTTAGTTGTTTATACTTCTGTTTTTAGATCCTGAATGATTTTGTGCAGATATTTCTCTTGCCTGTTTGTGTTTTCATGTAATTCCTTAAGAGATTTTTGTGTTTCCTCTTTCATGACTTCTACTTATTGACCCACATTCTCCTGTATTTCTTTAAGTGATTTTTGTATTTCCTCTTTATTGGCTTCTATTTTTTGATCCATATTCTCCTGTACTTCTTTAGTGATTTTTGTGTTTGCCTTGTAAGGTCTTCTAACTTTTCATCCATTTTCTCCTGTATTTCTTTAAGAGATTTATCTATGTGTTCCTCTAACAGCATCCTGACCAGTGATTTTAGATCTGAGTCATGCTTTTCTGGTGTGTTGGGGTATCTGGGACTTACTGCTGTTGGGGAACTCAGTTCGGATCCTGCCATATTATCTTGATTTCTGTTAGTAATGTTCCTACATTTGCCTTTTGCCATTTGTTTTTATCTGGAGTTACTTGGTCTTGTTATTACTGATTGGTGGTTAAAGCTCCTGAGAGCCTGGCATTTGGTGCTGCTGTCACAGAAGTTGTCCCTGCTTCCCAGGCAGAAACTGGAAGATTTCCACCACGGGGCTCTGTATTACCTCCTCAGCTCTGCTGGGGCAGACTCAAGTCTCCTCCTGGCTTGCTGCTGGGCACTTAACTGGCTTCCTGCTGTCTCCTCCTGGTTTGCCTGGTTAGTCTACCAGCTCCAAGATGGTGGTGGGTCTCAGGGCTCTGTCTAAGCGCAGGATTCCCTGCAGGACCAGAGCTTCCCTGGCTGGCTGCTGGAGCCTGGACAGTGGCTCTCTCAGTCTGCAGGGCTCCACCTGGTTGAGCTATTCTCCCCAAGATAGTGTTGGACCGAGGGGCCGCTATCTAACCACAGGGCTCTCTGTAGATAGGGAGCTTCCTTGGTTGAACTGTGGGATCCAAGATGGTGTGGATCTCGATCGTGGGTCTCTGTCTATCTACGGGTCCTCTGGCATGTCAGATGCTTCCCCGCCTGCCCAGGTAGCTGTAGAGCTGCCCAGTTCTTTAGAGTTTAACTTCTTGAGTTATTTGTATATATCAGATATTAGGCCTCTATCGGATGGAGGGTTGGTGAAGATCTTTTCCCAATTTGTTGATTGCCATTTTGTCTTTTAGACAGTGCCCTTTGCCTTACAAAATCTTTGTAATTTTATGAGGTCTCATATGTCAGTTCTTGGTATTCAGTTCAAGAAATTTTCCCCTGTGCCCATGTCCTCAAGGGTCTTCCCCAGTTTCTTCTTTATTAGTTTCAGTGTATCTGGTTTATGTAGAGGTCCTTGATCTACTTGGAGTTGAGCTTAGTACAAGCAGAAAAGAATGGATCTATTTGCATTTTTCTGAATGCTGACCTGCAATTGAACCAACACAATTTGTTGAAAGGCTATCTTTTTTCCACTGCATGGTTTTAGCTCCTTTGTTGAAGATAAAATGACCATAGGTTTGTGGCTTCATTTCTAGGTCTTCAATTCTATTCTGTTGATCTACCTGCCTGTCACTGTACCAATTCCATGCATTTTTTAACACTATTGCTCTGTAGTACTGCTTGAGGTACAGGATACTGATTCCCCAAGAATTTCTTTTACTGTTGAGAATAGTTTTAGCTATCCTGGATTTTTAGATTTTCCAGATGAATTTGCGAATTGCTCTTTATAACTCTATAAAGAACTGAGTTGGGATTTGGATGGGGATTGCATTGAATATGTATATTGCTTTTAGCAAGATGGCCATTTTTATTATATTAATCCTGCCAACTCATGAGCATGGAAGATTTTTCCATTTTCTAAGGTCTTCTTCAATTTCCTTCTTCAGGACCTGAAGTTCTTATCCTACAGATCTTTTACTTATTTGGTAAGAGTCACACCAAGATTCTTTATATTGTTTGTGGCTATTATGAAGGGTGTCATTTCTCTAATTTCTTTCTCAGCCTGCTTATCCTTTGAGTATAGGAAGGCTACTGATTTGCTTGAGATGATTTTATAACCAGCCACATTGCTGAAGTTGTTTATAAGCTGTAGGAGTTCTGTGGTGGAGTTTTTTGGGTCACTTAAGTATACTATCATATCATTTGCGAATAGTGAGATTGTTTGACTTCTACCTTTTAAATTTGTATTACTTTGTCCTCCTTATGTTGTCCAGTTGCTCTAGCTAGAACTTCAAGTACTATATTGAAAAGATATGCAGAGAGTGGGCAGCCTTGTCTAGTCCCTGATTTTATTGGGATTCCTTCAAACCTTTCTTGATTTATTTGTTATTGGTACTGGTCTGCTGTATAATGCTTTTACTATGCTTAGGTATGGTCCTTGAATTCCTATTCTTTCCAAGACTTTTAGCATTAAAGGATGCAGAATTTTGTCCAAAGCTTTTTCAGCATCTAAGGAAATGACCATGTGGGCTTTTTTTTTTTTTTTAGTTTGTTTATGTAGTGGATTGTTTTGATGGATTTCCATATATTGAACCATCCCTGAATCCCTGGGATGAAGCCTACTGGATCATGGTGAATGATTGGTGAATGATTGTTTTGATGTGTTCTTGGATTGTGTACTTTTACATTGATATTCATTAGGGAAATTGGTCTGAAGTTTTCTTTCTTTGTTGAATCTTTGTGTGGTTTTGGTATCAGCATAATTGTGGCTCCATAGAACAAGTTAGATAGTGCTTCTTCTGTTTCTATTTTGTGGAATAGTTTAAAGAGTATTGGTTTTAGGTCTTCTTTGAAGGTCTGAGAGAATTCTGCACTACAGCCATCTTGTCATGTGATTTTTGGTTGGGAGACTTTCTATCACTCCTTTTATTTCTTTAGTGGTTTGGAGACTATTTAGATGATGTATTTGATCTTGATTTAATTTTGGTATTTGGTATATGTCTAGGATATTGTCCATTTCCTCCAGATTCGCCAGTAGTGTTGAATATAGGTTTTTATAGTAGGATCTCATGATATTTTGAATTTCCTGTTTCTGTTGTTATAGCTCCCTTTTAATTTTTAATTTTTAATTTGGATACTGTCTCTGTACCCTCTGATTAGTCTGGCTAAGGGTTTATCTATCTTGTTGATTTTCTCAAAGAACCAGCGCTACTGCATTTGTGGATTGTTTGTATGGTTGTCTTTGTTTCAACTTGATTGATTTCACTCCTGAGTTTCATTATTTCCTGATTTTTACTCCTCTTGGGTGGATTAGCTTCTTTTTGTTCCAGGGCTTTCAGTTGTGCAGTTAAGCTGCTAGTGTATGTTCTCTCCAGTTTCTTTTTGGAGCTACTCAGGGCTGTGTGTTTTCTTCTTAGCACTGCTTTCATTATGTCCCATAAATTTGAGTACCTTGTGCATTCATTTTCATTAAAGTCTAAAAAGTCTTTGATTTCTTTCTTTGCTTCTTCCTTGACCAAGGTATTATTGAGTAGAGTATTGTTCAGCCTTCATGTGTATGTGGGCTTTCTGTTTTGTTGTTGTTGTTGTTGTTGTTGTTGTTGTTGCTATTGAAGACCACTCTTACTCCATAGTGATCTGATAGGAGGCATGGGATTAGTTTAATCTTCTTATGTCTGTTGATATCTGTCCTGTGACCAATTATATGATCGATGTTGGAGAAGGTACCTTGAGGTGCTGAGAAAAAGGTATATTCTTTTGCTTTAGGATGAAATGTTCTATATATATCTGATAAATCCAATTGGTCCAAAGCTTCAATTAGTTTCACTGTGTCCCTGTTTAGTTTCTGGTTTCCTGATCAGTCCATTGAGGAGAGTGGAGTGTTGAAGTCACCTACTTCAATGTTCGGTGCAATGTGTACTTTGATCTTTAGTAAAGTTTCTTTTATGAATGATGGTGCCCTTGCATTTGGAGCATAGATGTTCAGAATTGAGAGTTCTTCTTGGTGGATTTTTCCTTTTACCAGAAAGAAGTGTCCTTCTGTGTCCCTTTTGATGACTTTTGGTTGAAAGTCAATTTTATCTGATATTAGAATTGCTACTCTGGCTTGTTAGCTGAGACCATTTGCTTGAAAAACATTTTCCAGCCTTTTACTCTGAGGTAGTATTTGTCTTTGACCCTGAAGTGTGTTTCATATATGTGCACAATCTAGGGACCTGTTTCCATATCCAGTCTGTTAGTCTATGTCTTTATATTGGGAAATTGAGTCCATTGATATTAAGACATATTAAGGAATAGTGATTATTACTTCCTGTTATTTTTTAATGTTATTTTTATGTTCGAATGTTTATCTTCTTTCAGGTTTGGTGAAAGAAGGTTATTATCTTTCTTTTTCCAGACTGTAGTTTCCCTCCTTGTATTGGCATTTTTCACCTATTATCGTTTATAGGACTGGGTTTGTGGAAAGATATTGTGTAAATATGGTTTTATCTCCATTCATTGTGATTGTGAGTTTTGCTGGGTATAGTAGTCTTGGCTGGAATTTGTGTTCTCTTAGAGTCTGCATGAGATCTGCCCAGGATCTTCTAGCTTTCATGGTCTCTGGTGAGAAGTCTGGTGTGATTCTGATAGGTCTTCCTTTATATGTTACTTGGCCTTTTTCTCTTACTGCCTTTAATATTCTTTCTTTGTTTAGTACATTTGGGGTTTTGATTATTCTGTGACAGAATGTATTTCTGTTCTGCTCCAGTCTGTTTGGAATTCTGGAGGCTTCTTGTATATTCATGGGCATCTCTCTCTTTAGTTTAGGGAAGTTTTTTTCCATAATTTTGTTGAAGATATTTGCTTGCCCTTTAAGTTGTAAATCTTCACTCTCATTTATAGTTCTTAGGTTTGGTCTTCTTATTGTGTCCTGGATTTCCTGGATATTTTGGGTTAAAAGCTTTTTGAATTTTGCAGTTTCTGTGACTGTTGAGACAATGGTTTCTATGGTATCTTGGGCATCTAAGATTCTTTCTTCTATCTCGTGTAGTCTGTTGTTTATATTTGCATCTATGGCCCCTGATTTCTTCCCAATGTTTCTATCTCCAACGTTGTCTTCCTTTGTGATTCCTTATTTGTTTCTACTTCTGTTTTTAGATCCTGGATGTCTTTGCTCAGTTCCTTCACTTGTTTGTTTGTGTTTTCCTGTAATTCTTTACAATATATTTGAGTTTCCTCTTTTATGACTTTTACATGTTGACCCAAGTTCTCCTGTATTTCTTTAAGTGATTTTTGCATTTCCTCTTTATTGGCTTCTATCTGTTGACCCTTATTCTCCTGAATTTCTTTAAATATTTTTTGTGTTTCCCTTGTATGTGCTTCTACCTTTTGATTCATTTTCTCCTGCATTTCCTTTAGAGATTTATGTTCTTGTGTTCCTCTTACAACATCATGTCCAGTGATTTTAAGTCCAAATATTGTTTTTCTGGTGTGTTGGGTTATCCAAGACTTGCAGTTATTGGAGAATTGGGTTTGGATGCTGCCATATTGCCTTTATTTATGTTAGTAACATTCCTGTTTGCCTTTTGCCATCTGGTTATCTCTGGCATTAGTTGGTCCTGTTGTCACTGTCTGGTGCTTGAACTTCCTGTAAGCCTGTAAGGTTATTCCTGCCCCTCTGGATGACTGGGTTTCCCCTGGCACAGATTGCTGATGAGGTGCCCTACTCTTGGGTTCGGTTGGAGCTCTGGAATGCCTTGCCCTTAGCAATGTTATCCTCTGGGTTGTCTCTGTGTGCCTGGTGTTGCCTTTCCTGCCTGTCTGGGAGTAAACATGGTGGCAGAGTGCCCCTCCAAGTGCTAATTACTCTGTAGAGCAAAGGCCCCATGACAGAGCTGGCACACAGATGACCACAGATCTGCCCAGGTCTTGGGTGCTGACAGAAGCCTGGGGGTCTGTGTCCCATGTGATGTTAAACTCAGGATATCTCTCTGTACCTGGAGCTGCCAGTCCTGTCTGTCTGGGAGCAAAGATGGCAGCAGGGAGCCCCTCCAAGTGCTGATTTCTCTGCAGGGCAAATGACACATGCCAGGACTGGTATACAGATAACCCACAGGGCTGCCCAGGTCTTGGGCACAGGCAGAAGCCTGGATGTCTGTGTCCCAGGTGTTGTTAAACTCAGCATATCTCTGTATAACTGGAGCAGCCTGTCCTGTCTCTCAGGGAGTGAAGATAGCAGCAGGGAACCAATTGATCCATTCTTACCTCCCTGTATAATGCTCAAGTCCAAGTGGATCAAGGACCTTCACATAAAACCAGACACACTGTAACTAATAGAAGAGAAATTGGGAAAGACCCTGGAACACAAACTTGCTTGGGAAAATTTGCTGAATACAACTCCAATAACCTATGCTCTAGGATCAAGAATTGACAAATGGGACCTCCTAAAATTTCAAAGCTTCTGTAAGGCAAAGGACACTGTTAATAGGACAAAACAGGAACCAATAGATTGGGAAAAGATCTTTACCAATCCTACATCTGATAGAACCCTAATATCTAATATGTACAAAGAACTAAAGAAGTTAAACTCTAGAGAACCAAATAACCCTTTTGGAAAATGGGTTACAGAGCTAAACAAAGAATTCTCAACTGAGGAATACTGGATGGCTGAGAAACACATAAAGAAATGTTCATATGCTTAGTCATTAGGAAAATGCAGATCAAAACAAACTTTAGATTCTACCTCACACCAATCAGAATGGCTAAGATCAAAATATCATCCTGAGTGAGCTAACCCAATCACAAAAGTATACACATGAAATGCAATCACTGATAAGTGGATATTAATGAGCCCAGAAGCCCTAAATACTCAAGGCACAATTAGCAAGTCAAATGATTCCCAAGAAGAAGAAAGGAGAGGACCCTGGGCCTGTAAAGATTGGATCCAGTTTTGTAGAGAAACCGTGGGGGGAGGGGGAGTGATTGGGGAATAGTTGGGGGGGAGAGGAATTATGGGACGTAGGGAGGGGGGAACTGGGAAAGGGGAAAGCCTTTGGAATATAAACATAGAATATAGAAAATAAAAATTAAAAAAAAACTCAGGAGACAGCAGATGCTGGAACAGATGCGGAGAAAGAGGAGCACCCCATATTGCTGGTGGGAGTGCCAGCTGGTAAAACTACTCTAGAAATTAATTTGGCAGTTCCTCAGAAAATTGGACATAGTGAAAGGGTTAGCTCAGGAACTTAGGATAGTTCATGGAACACTTGTCCCTCCCAGAATGGAGAGGTTAAATTATATTCCTCAGACTGCAAGGAGATCCTTGCAGCTAGGAAAGGCCCAGAGTCCATTGGCCAACTACTTCATTCCTTAACAACCAATTAGTTTAATGGTAATACTGTTCTGCCAGTCACATTGTGCCTAATGGTGGCTTCCCTGAGGACTGCATAGTCCTGGGCAGCCAGCTAGGCATGGTCTCTCCCCATGTGCATGGCAACCCTAGCATGCTGGATTAAATAAAAATCCTCTTGCACTTTGTATCAATTCCTGTTTCCACATGGTTCACTCAGGGGTCTCTGGTAATTTAAGGCTCTTCAGAGTCTTACAATAGTACAAACTGAGGACCCAGCTATACCACTCCTGGGCATATACCCAGAAAATTCTCCAACACATAATAAGGACACATGCTCCACCATGTTCATTGCAGGTTTATTTATAATAGCCAGAAGCTGGAAAGAACCCAGATGTCCCTCAAAAGAGGAATGGATACTGAAATTGTGGTGTATATATACAAGGAAGGACTACTCAGCTTTTAAAACAATGAATTCATTAAATTCTTAGGCAAATGGATGGAGCTAGATAATATCATCCTGAGTGAGGTAAACCAATCACAAAATAACACACATGCTATGTACTTGCTGATAAATGCATATTAGCCCAGAAGGTAGGATACCCAAGATACAACTCACAGACCACGTGAAGCTCAAGAAGAAGGAAGACCAAAGTGTAGATACTTTGAGCCTTCTTGGAAGGTGGATAAAAATACCCATGGCTCACAGCCAATCAATAAAATGAGCATAGGTTCCCCAATGGAGTAGCTAGAGAAGGAATCCACAGTCCTGAAGACGTTTGCAGCCCCACAGGAGGAACAATAATATGTACCAATCAGTAGCCCCAAAGCTCCCAGGAACTAAACCACCAACCAAAGAGTACACATGGAAAGACCCATGGCTCTAGCTACATATGTAGCAGAGGATGGAAATATCAGACATCAATGAGAGGAGAGGCCATTGGTTCTATGAAGGCTTGATGCCCTAGTATAGGGGAATTTCAGGACAGGCAGGGGGTTGGTAAGCAGGGGGAGAGAGAAGGGATACAGGGTTTTCAGAGGGGTAAAGAGGAAAGAGGATACCATTTGAAATATAAATAAAGCAAATATCTAATAAAAAAGATTTTGTCGAGTAAGCTGAAATATAATACAGATCCCCCCCTTGACTTTTAAACATTTGAAACTCGTTTTTTTTTCCTGTAAAAATATAGACTTGTACCACAATTAGGTTATTACTTGCTGTGATCCTGTTCTGATTGATATCAAGGTATACATTCAGTAAAGCATTCCTACCTGACTGAGATCAGTGTTCTCATGGTTTGGGGAATAACTTCTAGACCCCAGTACATGAAGCGCAATTCTTTGCCTGTTCTTTTGCTAGGCAGAGCAGATTGCATCTGACACCACAGTTGTTCAAGTGTTAGATCATGAATCTACTGCCGCAAAGGGTTGGTAGGTATATTTCTTTGTATTTGAGAAAGTGCAAAATCTGCCTTGCTTTAAGTATTTTATATTACTGTCACCTGGAGCAGGTGGACTGGGATTTGAGGTAACTTCCTACTTTTGCATACAAAATTAGGTTTTCACACTGGAAGAGACAAAACTAGATGTAGGGGTTTTCAGAGGGGAAATGAGGAAAGGGGATAATATTTGAAATATAAATAAAGCAAATATCTAATTAAAAGAATTCTGAAAAATGCTGCTATAAAAAATTATTGGATCTTCTGATCAAGTCAGGAATCCTGTTAAAAATATTTTTTGAGATTTTTTTATTCCATATATTCTTTATTTACATTTCAAATGATTTCTCCTTTCCTGGCCCCCCTCCCTGAAAGTCCCATAATCCCTCTTGCCTCCCCCTGTTTCCCCATCCACCCCTTTCCATTTCTCTGTTCTGGTATTTCCCCACACTGATGCACTGAGCATTTCCAGAACCAGGGGCCACTCCTTCCTTCTTCTTGGACATCATTTGATATGTGGATTGTGTCTTGGGTGTTCCAAGTTTCTAGGCTAATATCCGCTTATAAGTGAGTACATAGCATGAGTGTTCTTTTGAGACTGGGATACCTCACTTAGGATGATGTTTTCCAATTCCATCAATTTGTCTAAGAATTTCATGAATTCATTGTTTCTAATGGCTGAATAGTATTCCATTGTGTATATATACCACGTTGTATCCATTCCTGCATTGAGGGACCAGAGATCTCTAGACAGTTCAGCTCTCTCTAGAGAAAATTCTAAAGAATTCTATCTCCTTTTGCTAGCTCAAGTCATAGGGACAAGCTTTTTATTTGCATATCAATTCAGTTATTTATTCCAGGTTTCCTTTGATTATCCTATGAATCAGTATCCCATGAACCCAGCCCTTTGATTTTTGGAAAGAGGAAGCTTATATTTTATTTTCATGATGGAAAAAATATCTGAGATCTGTCTGGTTTTGTTAAGCACAGAGGATAAACAAGCTGGAGGAGATGCTGACCTAACCTAGCTCTGTCCCAGGGTGGAGGTCAGCATGCAGAAGAATGCAAATTGATCCATTCTTATCTCCTTGTACTAAGCACAACTCCAAATGGATTAAGGACCTCCACATAAAACAAGACACACTGAAACTAATAGAAAAGAAACTGAAATACCATTGAGCACATGGTCACAAGGGAAATTTTCCTGAACAGAACACCAATAGCTTATGCTCTAAGATCAAGAATTGACAAATAGGACCTCATAAAATTACAAAGTCTCTGCAAGGCAAAGGACACTGTCAAAAGGACAAAACAGCAACCAACAAATTGGGAAAAGATCTTTACCAACCCTACATCTGACAGAGGGCTAATATCCAATATATGCAAAGAACCCAAGAAATTAGACTCCAGAGAGCCAAATAACCCTATTAAAAATGAGGTACAGAGCTAAACAAAGAATTTTCACCTGAAGAACTTCAGATGGCTGAGAAGCACCTTAAGAAATGTTGAACATCATTAGTCATTAGGGAAATGCAAATCAAATAACCCTAGATTTCACCTCACACCAGTCAGAATGGCTAAGATTAAAAACTCAGGAGAGAGCAGGTATTGGCGAGGATGTGGAGAAAGAGGAACATTCCTCTACTGCTGGTGGGATTGCAACCTAGTATAACCACTCTGGAAATGAGTCTGATGTTTCCTCAGAAAACTGGGCATGGCACTTCCGGAGGACCCTGCTATATCACTCCTGGCCATATATCAGAGGATTCCTTGGCATGTAATAAGGACACATGCTCCACTATGTTCATAGCAGCCTTATATATAATAGCCAGAAGCTGGAAAGAACACAGATGCCCCTCAATTGAGGAATGAATTCAGAAAATGTGTTATATTTACACAATGGAATACTACTCAGCAATAAAAACAATGAATTCATGAAATTCTTAGGCAAATGGTTGGAATTGGAAAATATCATCCTAAGTGAGGCAACTCTTTCATAAGAGAACACATATGGAATGCAGACACTGATAAGTCGATATTAGCCCAGAAGCTCTGAATACCCAACACACAATTCACATATCAAATCATTCCCACGAATAAGGAAGGAGAGGGTCCTTGTCCTGGAAAGCCTTGATGCAGCATTGTAGGGCATTACCAGGACAGAGAAGTGGGAGGGAGTTGATTGGGGAATCGGTGGAGGGAAGAGGGTTTATGGGACTTATGGGGAGGGTGGAACCGGGAAAGGGAAAGTCATTTGGAATGTAAACAAAGTATATAGAAAAAAAGATATTAAGGAATATTGATTGTTACTTCCTATAATTTTTATGTAATTTTTATGTTTGTGTGGTTATCTCCTTTTGGGTTTATTGAATGATTACTTACTTGCTTTTTCTAGGGTGTAGTTTGTGTTGGCGTTTTCCATCTATTTTCTTTGTAGGGCTGGATTTGTGGAAAGATATTGTGTAAATTTGCTTTTATCATATAATATCTTGGTTTCTCCATCTATGGTCATGAGAGAGTTTTCCTGGGTATAGTAGTCACTATTGGCCTTTGTGTTCTTAAGGTCTGCATGAGATCTGCACAGGAACTTCTAGCTTTCATCTTCTCTGGTGAGAAGTCTGGTGTAATTCTGATAGGCCTGCCTTTATATGTTACGTGACATTTTTCCTTTACTGCTTTTAATATTCTTTCTTTGTTTAGTTCATTTGGTGTTTTGATTATTATGCAACAGGAGGAATTTCTGTTATGGTCCAGTCTAGAGTTCTGTTGGGTTCTTGTATGTTCATGGGCATCTGTTTAGGTTAGGGAAGTTTCTTCTATAGTTTTGTTGAAGATATTTACTGACCCTTTAAGTTGTGAATCCTTGCTCTCTTCTATACCTGTAATCCTTAGTGTTGGTCTTCTCATTTTGTCCTGGATTTTCTGGATGTTTTGGGTTATAAGCTTTTTTCATTTTCTTTTACTGTTGAGTCAATGTTTTCTATGCTATCTTTAGCACTTGAGAGTCTCTCTTCAATTTCTTGTATTCTGTTTTTGATGTTTGAATCGATGAGTCCTTATTTCCTTTCAAGGTGTGATTTCTTTATTGTTTCTACTTCCACTTTTAGGTCCTGAATGGTTTTCTTCAGTTCCTTCACTAGTTTGTTTGTGTTTTCCTCTAATTCTTTAAGGGATTTTGTGTTTCCTCTTTAAGGGCTTCTACCTCTAGACCCATGTTCTTTAAGGGAGTTATTTATGTACTTCTTGAAGTCCCGTATCAACATCATGAGACATGATTTTAAATCCAGATCTTGTTTTTCTGGTATGTTGGGGTAGCCAGGGTTCACTGTTATGGGAAAACTGGGTTCAGACGATGCCATGTTGCCTTGGTTTCTGTTGGTAAGATGCTTGCATTTGCCTTTTGCCATCTTGTTATCTCTGGTGTTAGCTGGACTTCCTGTCTCTGGCTATGGCTTTTCAATCCTCCAAGCATGTGTTTCAATACTCCTGGGAGAGCAGTTCTCTCTGGGAAGGATTTAGGTATGGAGAGCTGTGTTACAGGGTCAGCCCAGGTATGCAGATAGAAAACAGAAGGTTCCTATCCTCAGTTGATCCTTGGTTCCTATGTCCTGATGGCTCTTGGCAGGTCCCTCTTGGGCCAGGATTTTGAAGAGAAGTGGAGGTCTTACCTGTGCATGCAGGTGTATAGGCACTCCTGGAAGACCAGCTCTCTTGTGTATTTGTATATGTAGCTCTGTGGCTCAGGATAGGGTCTGGGTGCAGAAAGAAATCAAAAGAATCTTGTCCCGAGCCGGGCGTGGTGGCGCACGCCTGTAATCCCAGCACTTGGGAGGCAGAGGCAGGCAGATTTCTGAGTTCGAGGCCAGCCTGGTCTACAGAGTGAGTTCCAGGACAGCCAGGGCTACACAGAGAAACCCTGTCTCAAAAAAAAAAAAAAAAGAATCTTGTCCCAGGCTTCCTCTGGGTTCTTGTGTCCTCAGGATTTTGAGCAGGTTCTTCTGTGCAGCTGGGGTGTTCCTACCTGTGCTCTCAGGCCTCTCCACACTCCTGGGTGTTTAGCTACCTCCCTGTGCCACCCAAATATGGTACTCTGTCTTATATGTTACTTTCTTGAATGACCTAATAATTCCTTATTCAGTGATTACTAACTAAACTTTTAAGAGGCTTGTATAGATAATTATCATGCACATACTTGCAGTATATAAATCAAAGTTTTAGATGAGCTTTATACCACATTGAACTAGAAGTGTGAGACAGGTCATAATTTTTGTAATATAGTATGTGTAATTCTCACAAGTCTTTTTATGGGAGCACCAAAGTGATTTTAACATTATGTGGGCCATTAAAAAAAAAAACTCAAGAGATAATACTGCTTATGTATGCTGCAGTAGGCAAGAAGCATATTTTAGTGGGTAACTGGATTATTTATGCAGAGTTCTGTTTTTCAAATAGAAAGAAATCCCAAATCATAAATATTTAAGGAAGAATAAAAAATACGATTCTAATTAAAAATTTGTATCATTTCAGTGTTAAGTACTGCTGTTTTCAGTATTCTTTATTGTATCCATTATTTTTCTCTTTCATATATCTCCTAAGAACATCAAGTAATTTCAAGTAAAGTATATTAATTAATCTTATACTGCCCTTCTATTGAAGGATAATAGTAGTTAAAAGAACCTCAAAATGAAAAGGATATTTTTCATCCTTTACTTGACAACTGATAGTCATGGAAAAATATGGTTCAGTGTATTAGATATCTGTAAAGAAAAGTAATGAGTAAATAGATATTATTACAGAAATTCACAACATGTGCAAGAAAGGTGTTAGTAAAGGCATTAAAATCAAAGAATGATGAATGGGTTATGATTATCAGTCCTTTAGCTAGAGAGAGCTAACCACACTTCATTCTTGAGCTTATTCTATTTTAGTTGTGTCTCAATTGAGAGAATGTCTTACCACTTATTATGTCAGCATATTCTTAGGTAATACATTTGAAATGTATTTATAACATGATTAGTTTTTAACAGAAATTATTTATTACTGATATTACAATTGTTTGAGGACTAGTACTTGAAAGTGGTTTTGAAGTTGTTATTGGATTTATACAAAATTTGCATTAGAGAAAAGTAAAGGTTAGGAAGCAATGGTTCCAAATTAGTTAAAAGTTGATATTTATAAACAATATCAAATAAGATAAATCGTTTTGCCATGATAACTTACTTTGACATAATATTTTAATTTACAAAATAATTTTAGTGCCATAATTACATTGCTGTGTATTCAAAGTATTTTTGAAAACAACAACAACAATCTATGGAAAACTGAGTAGCATAGAAAATAAATTCCCATGTGCATAAACAATGATAGTTCAACTAAGCATTGTTGTGTGTATACACTTAGAATTTTAGTACCAAAGAACCAGGCTGGAGCATTAGTGTCTTCAGCCAGGCTGAGCTCCATGTAAAGTCTCTGCCTTCAAATCAAATCACATGGGTTTATGACAATTTACTATACTGTTTATTAAATGAAAATACAATTTCCTCAATGAATAAACCTGACACATGTAATTTTAGAAAAGTTTTATTAAGAACAGTATTTTCAAACTATTTTTTATATTATAATGCAATTATATCATTTCCACTTCCATTACCTCTAAGTCACCAATGCACCCCTCTTTGGCATCTTTAAAATTTATTGCCTCTTTTTCATTAATTGTTGATATAGACACACACACACACACACACACACACACACACACACATATATATGTGTGTGTGTGTGTGTGTGTGTGTGTGTGTGTGTGTTTATAAATATAGAAATAAAATCATCTCAGTATGGAAAATGTTATTTGTATGTATGTGTTTAGGTATGACCATTTGGTAATGGATAAACAATTATGCTCTTCCCTAAGGAAGACTATTTCTCTTACTCTCAGTATTTCTTAATTGCCTACAGTTTTTTTTCTGAGTGGTTGAGGCCATGAGCTCTCCTTGATCCATGTTAACATGTTAGCATGTCCCTTTGCATTGTCTCTGTTCAGCTTGTTTAGTTAGTCATGTGGGTGAGATATTCTCATTGCAGCTTCTGACATTACTAGCAGACATATTCTTCTAACAAATATCCCATTCCTCTGGTTATTAAAATCTTTCCATTTCCCTTTATGGAATGATCCCCAACCTTTAGGTGTGGGAGTTATGTAGTAGGAATTTCAGATGGGACTCCTTTACACAACTCTGCATTTTGATTGGTTGTATTTTTCTTTAATGATCTCTGTCCATTGCCAAGAGAGGTTTTCTTGATGAAGGGTCAGGACTACACTTACCTGTGGGTATAAGGACAAATATTAAGAATGCAGTTAGATGTTATTTTGGTTTAGTAAAGTGGTGGTTGCCGGTTCTCCTCCAAGACCCATGATTTCACTAGCTCCGAGTAGTTGCTTATATTTTCAGCACTAGGCATTATAGACTTTTCATATTTTCTTTGCTTGTTTCTCTGATGTTGAAATCAAGTCTGCATTACAAGGGCTCTAAGAGATTCAGACATAGGGCCCAGAGGTCCCTGAGCTGGAACTGACATGAAAGTCTACTCTCTGAGGCCTCTTTTTCATGTATGAGACAGTACCATAGAGGTTTCTTGAGGAGAAAGGCAAACAACAGTTACATCTAGCTATAATACCCATACACCACACCAATATACAGGATGGCATAATAACTCTAAGAGGTGCAATAGTGACCCTGACAGTAACTAACAGATCTCTAGAATGCTGTTTTGATTAGTAATGGATATTTTAATTGAATTGGTACGTGAAGGATAATTGGCAGTAATGAAAGTGAATAAAAATGACCACTTGTGGGAGAAAATTTTAATTATAAAAACCATGGGAATAGAGACATATCCATGGTTTTCATGACAATATCTACACATTAGAACATCAAAAGGAAGAGAGGCCCTTGGTTCTGAGAAGGCTATTTGACCCACTATAGGGGAAAGCCAGGATATGGAAGCAGGAGTAGGTGGACTGGTGAGCAGGGGGAGGGCAAAAGGGTTAGGGGATTTTGGGGGGAGGTGGGAACCAGGAAAGGGGACAACATTTGATATGTAAATAAAGAATATATCCAATAAAAAATAAAATAAAATAAAAAGAAACAGAAATATTATTGGGTAAATGATATTTGCTGTAAGTTCTATTAAAGTGATCTTACATAAGCTGAGCAACAGAGTACTACTAAGAACCAAGATAAAAGGAACGTGATTGAAAATTTATATGGTGAGTGGGAAATTGATAAGGAGGATGCACAGTCACAGGATTATAAAATAGTGTAGTACCTCATATAGAGAAGTGTCTTCCTAGTTTCTAAATGATAGAGTAATTCCCTTTTACTTTGCTAGTCCTAAATCATTGTTTTGGAAAATGTATGTTCTAGATATGTTTAGTATGTTTTTCTTGTGTTTGATTCTATATTAGGAGAACTGCATGAAGGGGATGAATCTCAAGTAGATTTTCTTCAGGCCACATGTGGGAATCATCTCTTCTACACTATCATTAACTTATAGGGCTCACGAAGCCTTTTTATTACTAGTTTTGTCTGCCTTCCACATAAGGAAATACTGATCAAGAGACACATATACTTAAATGGAAACCAGGGTTTCCTGAAATGTTGCTAGAATAATAGGTTAACAATTGCTTAACTCTTACCTGGCCCACAGATTATCACTTAATACATTGTTTTGAAGTTATCAGAGCCTGACTTTGCTTTAGTTTATAATATGCTGTGTCTTTTTGCAGCATTTATTTCACGTATTTGAGGGAGCTTCTATGCCATGATGCATGGATGTCAGAGGGGGCAACTTGAGGTAATCTAGTTCTTCCCATATACCCCGTGGGAACTGGTCATATTTAGGACTCAGGTCATCAGGGTTGGTGGCAACCACTTCTGGGTCATCCTGCAGAGGCCTTCCATTAATATCATTTGTGGGGGATTTTTACAATCCTCTTTAATTGTCTCCCCTTCCTTTTGAATCTGCTGTGGCAATGACAGCTTCAAAAATCTTCTCTCTCTGATTTGGAGGAAAATCTGATTCTCATTCATCTCAATTTTTATTATTGTAGGTCATTTTTAATAGTATGAATTAAATATATTCTCTGGGAGTTCTCATTTACAATTTTCTGCAGGGAGAATGATTTCAAATGAGAAACACATCGGAATTATGATTATATAGGGAATATTGTTCTGTTCCTTACAAATGTTGGAAAATACATAATCATATGGGCTACTATACTTTATTATGAGAAATATAATTAAAATTATATAGCACAATCATTGTCCTTGTTTTATGTGGAATAGGATTGCTATCGTGAAAAGAAAACAGATTTCAAACATTTCCTCGTGCTTGCTTTATATAATACAGAGGTTTTAAATAATACATCAAGTTATTTAAAATCTATTTACATGTTAATTGGCACTGTATAATGTATGAAATATCATTCCACTGAGTTTAAATCTGGTTTGAAATGGAGACTTGACATATATTTCATTATTTTAAAAGTCTCTTAAATTACCTTTTGTGTATTTCAAAAATACAAGTAGCTATTTAGAGAAAAAAATAATGAACTTTAGCTGTTGCTAACCTGTTTCTCGATCATTTGCTTTCTAGATCCAGTTGCATTTCTGAAATGCCATTCTGCTTCTGCAAAAGAAATGTAGGCAGCAACAACAGATTTAAATATCACCTCAAAGGATGTTATTTTTTAAATCTATTTTGAATTTCTTCTGTGATAAAACAGAATTTTAAAAGCCCTGCTTTGAATTTTATATATCTAAAGAAATACTATTGCTCTGATGAAGTTTTCTAAACATCACTAATCATAAAACTATGCTTTAGTTTTACTTGAAAAGAGGACCACTGATGATAGTTTAAGAGCAGAGAACCCTTGATACCTAATAGTTTCTATCCTCATGTTTTCCAGCTTTGCTCCTTTAGAGAAGAGGGCTCTCCTGCATTCATCTTTTGCTATCTCTAACACTAGCTCTCCAGTGTTCAATGAAGAGAAATCTTTCAAGCAGGACTAAGTACCTCTCCCAATATTTCATGAGTGTGATTGATAGTAAACAACAACAAGATGAACAACATTCTGCTTTGAAACACTAATAATAGAACTGGGAAATGTATTTGTTGTAGAATGTATATACTTGGCTCAGTCTTTAATAATACTGCTTTGGTATATAAGGGTATCCATATAGTCATACTGCATCATAAAAGATATAATAGTTGAACCTCATTTTTAAAATCTTACATGATTTTATCTAGCTTCTGAATTACACATATAAATAATACAGATGAAGATGATTCCTAATCCAGGTCTCTTCCTAGAGTACTTTCTGATACTCCATTTCATATGATTAACATTTTCAGTTGGATTTTCAAGACATAATAGAGTGAATTCAGGACATAGTAGAAAAGAGATAAATATAAAGTTGATAATCATAATTAGAACTTTAATACCTACAAAAAGTGTCATTTATTTTCATTGTAATCAATTTGTCAATTTTGCTGCAGTTAGAGATATAGAAGTTAGGCAAATGTATCAATTAGATTGTATTCATATGTAATACAATGAAAATAACTTTTGCAATTATTTAAAAATACACCTACAAAAGGAAGTAAAAGACCTCTACAAGGAAAACTTCAAAACACCCAGTTAAGTAATTGAAAATACTGGAAGATAGAAAGAATTCCCATGCCCATATTCTAGTTTTACAATTACAATTATGAAAATCACTCCTTTGTCTAAAGTGAGCTATAGATTCAATGATATCTCTATCATAATACCAGTGACATCTTTCCCAGAAGTAAAAATAAATAAATATTTTTGTGTGTGTGTGGAAAACAACCCTGAACAAAAGGAATATTGCTGAAAGTACCATACTTGGTATTGAGTTATTTTCCAGTGACACAGCAACAAAAATATCATTCTATTGGCAGAAAAACAGACGTATGAATCAATGGAATAGAAGTCCCTAGAATTAAACTCCCACAGTTGAAAATAACTATTTTTAACAAAGATATCAAAAACAAAAATAAAGAAAACAGCTTCAAGAAATGGTGCAGGAATAACAGGATGTATTCATCATGCACAAAAATCAATTAATGATGGATCAAATATCTTAGATCTGAATCTATTTGAGGAAAAATAGAGCAAGCACTTCAATAAATAGTCATAGCCAAGGGCTTACTATGGAAATGAAACCAAGAACTGGTAAGGGGTATCAAAGAAATGATTACAAGAAATTTAAAATGTTTATGACAACAAAGGAAACAATTATTTAAGTGATAAGATAGCATACAACTTGGGAGAAAATGTTAGTTGGCACTAATTTGAGAGAGGATTAGTGTAAAGAACATAGAAAGTACTCATGACTATCTACCTACTTCCATATCTACTTTCCTGACTCTTCAACTGATTAAGTAAATACCAAGAAACAGTACAACTGAAACAGTAAATGGACTGATGGGATAAATATAAATTTCTCAAAATATGAGGTTCAAATGGCCAATAAATACATAAAATAAATTGTTCAATATCTTTATCCATCAAAAATACAGATTAAAACAATATTGAGATCATATCTCTCTCCAGTAAGAATGAGTATTTTTAAGAAAATCAAGTCTACTGTTTTAACACCCATCTCTTTTTTGACCATCTGTAATCAGAATAATGCCAACTTGCCTGTTATGGACTCTTGTGAGTTACTTTGTCCATAATTAGGTTAAACATTTTGACCCTCTTCTAATTTTCAGTCTCCATGGTCAGTTGTCAAAAAATTTAATGATGAATTACCATCAAAACCATTTCCTCTTAGGAAATAACATTGTGAAACTTTGTATCTGAGCCATAACATTAGAAGCATAGACACTCAGTGAAGAACACATTGATTTCTATGAAACCATATAGAAGGTGAATATAAGAGTCATGGCTAAGTCCATGAAGAAAATGGGAGTACGATAGGGATGTGTTTCAGTTGGCAGAGTGCTTGCCTGGTATACACGAGCCCCTGGGTTTAAGTTCCAGCACCACTTACACCATTGCAGTGGTACAAGCCTATAATCATAGCACTCTACAGGATAAAAACAGGAAGTCAGAAGTTCAAGGTCATCCTTGGTGATGATTATGAAGCTCAAAGCCAACATGGGGCTAAAGACGAAAAAGGAAAAGGCTGAACTAGATATGGATGGAACTAGAAATTATCATCCTGATGATTGTGTTGGTTTGTATATGATTGGCCTAGGAAGTGAACATATAAGGAGGTGTGGCCTTGTTGGAGTAGGTGTGTCACTGTGGATGTGGGCTTAAGACCCTCCCCCTGGCTGCCTGGAAGTCAGTCTTCTACTAGCAGCCTTCAGATGAAGATGTAGAACTCTCAGCTCCTCCTGTACCATGCCTGCCTGGATGCTGCCATGTTTCTGCCTTGATGACAATGGACTGAACCTCTGAGCCTGTAAGCCAGCCCCAATTAAATGTTGTCTTTTATAAAATTTGCACTGGTCATGGTGTCTGTTCACAGCAGTAAAACCCTAACTAAGACAGAAGTTGGTACCAGGGACTGGGGTATTGCTGTGATAGGCCCGATCATGCTTTTGTTCAGAAGAATGTGGATTTTGGGACTTTGGATTTGGAAAGCCACGGAATTCTGTAAGTGGGGCTTAATGGGCCAGACTAGTAGGAATGTGGAAGACAGTGGAGCTGAGGGTCATTTTAACTGTGTAGGCCTGACAGCCTACACAGTTAAATGTGGCTGAGAGACTGTTTTTGTGATGTTTTGGTAAAGAACATGGCTGCTTTTTGCCATTGTCTGAAGAGACTGCCTAGGGCTAAGGTAAAGAGATTTATATTAATTGCATCTGCAAAGGAAGTCTCAAAAAAGCCCAACAAAGACTTTGTTCTCTGGTTAAGTCTGATGAAGAGAATTTTGAACAAACATAGCAAGCTGAGAAAGGAAAAGTACAAAATATATAGTTTAAGTATTAAAGAGACTCCAGGAAGTGAAATGGAGCTGAATTCAAGGATATTAAATTGAATTAAAGGAGTGGTGACTTTGGGGGCAAGATTCACCCAGTTAACTTTAGGTCCAGGAATGGCCGTACAAGCCTTTAATCCCAGGAGGCAAAGAAAAGCAGATCTCTGAGTTCAAGGCCAGCCTAGAACAGGGCAAATTCTAGGAGAAGAAAAACTTTAATCCAGGCTTGGTGGACCACACCTTTAATCCTAGTGTTTAGGAGACAGGAATGCAGATCTCTGAGATCAAAGTCCAGTCTATGGAACAAGATTCAGGACAGCCAACTTAGGCAGTGAAGGAGCTGGGAAAAAGAAAGCTAGTGATAATGTAATAGAACAAGGGGCCAATGTTCCAGCTCCTGCAAGCAGCAGAACTCAGCAGCTTCAGCCATGTGTCTCTGGCTTTATATTCAAGAGGAGATGGAGACTACTGGGACAATTGATGCTGGTTAGCTGGAGCTAAGAAATTAGTGGTGATTAAGAAAAGACCAGCATCACTGAGGTGAAATCTGGGAAGTGTTTTCTGAGAGCACAAAGAAGCTGTATTCCAGAGACAGCCAAGTGTTCCTCATGCTGCAGCTACTTGTACAGTAAAAAAAAAAAAAAAATAAAAAAATCTAACATCAATAACTGACAATTGGTATATGAAATAAAGGAACACTTACATACTGCTGGCAGCCTAGTGGGAATGCAAATTTGTGCAACCACTGTGAAAATTAACATAAATTGTAGGTATCACAAATATATAGGTAAACACAATGTCACACATGTAAAATAGAATTTTATTCAGCTTTAAATGATTACATCAGTTTTAGATAAATCTGTGAAAATTATACATCATCAAATTAACAAAATAAGCCAAACTCAAACATACAAAATAGTTCATGTTTTATCTCATCTGTGAGTTCTACATAGTTTATATACATACACTATGCATACGTGCACACACACACACACACACACACACACACACAAATGCGCATGCTTGCAAACACACACAGAAACACAAACAAAATGTGGATGTCTTTCTTTCTTTCTTTCTTTCTTTCTTTCTTTCTTTCTCTCTTTCTTTCTCTATTTCTTTCTTTCCACCTACCTACCTACCTATCTTACATCAAAGTATTAGGAAGGCTAGAGCAATATAGGAAATTATTCTGGTGATTGCAAAGAGGGGAACTAAAGTGATCAAAGTATTTAATATACTTCAAAGAAGTTTTCTGTACATAGTAATGAATATATATATATATATATATATATATATATATATATATATATAAAAGCTGACCATTTAGTTTGGAATAGTTATAGATTTCTGTGATTTTGGCACATGGAAGGTGGAAATGAGGCGTTCTGATTTCAAGAACAGGTTGAATTATATAGGGTAAATTTGATAACCACTTGAGGTATTTAGTAAGTATGTCTCACAAAAACTAAAAACTTAAAATGAAAAAGAAAATAATAATTGTTTGGGAGCCACTTAGGTACACATTCAAAAATTATTTGAATGCTGGACAGAAAATACCTAAGTTGCTTTACCTCTATCTCTTTCTGTATCTGTGTGTCTGTTTCTCTCTCACTCTCTCAGGTAAAAGCATAGTCATATCTTAGAAGAAAGAATTTTAATTGAGACAATGTTGTATAACTTTCATCTGTAGTCAGTTTTACAGAGTATTTTACTTATTAATATTTGATGTGAAATGCATTCCATATACTATAAGTGGTGCCATTTCAGGGCAGGTGGAAAATGATGGTCTAAGAAAGCTGACTGGGAAAGTCATAAGAGCAAAGCATGCTTCAATTATTGACTCCAGGTTACTGCCTCAAGATACTTCCCCAACTTTCTTTCAAGGAGGCTTGTGGTCAGGACATGTAAACTAAATAAACTCCTTTTTTCACAACTTCCTTTTGATCATGGTGTTTTATTACAGTAATAGAAAGTCTAACTAAGCCATTCTCTTTGTCTTCCTTTAGTGTTTATTTCTGTGTCCTTTATTATGTCTCAACAGCTTCCAGAAGCTGTTGGGTTAATGTGCTGGGGTTCCATACTCATTTCTGACAAGAGAGACAAAGAGAAGGGCATGTCAAAAAAGAATGACTGGCTTTCGATATGTATTCCTTAGAAGTGACATACTTTGCAGTAAAACCTGGATAAGACAGTTTTCACAGGTCACTGGAAAACACTAGTTTGAATTAACTTATGTCTACATATCAAAATTTAAATTGTGTTTGAGTATCAGTCTCCTGATATGAAGCTCATATTTCAAGAGGTAAGTAATTCTAACTACATGAGCTGAATATATGTATTCTATCCAAATTGGGAAACATCTATTCCTTTGCTAGTAAATTTGAATCAGAAATTAGGCTGTCATACGATTCTAGAGATGAGGGTATTGGTTGATTACTTTGAAAAAGGAAAATATAAGGTTATTGTTTTGAAGAGAGTAAATAAAGTCTGAAGTGTAGAAATTAATGAGGAAGATTTTACCATTTGGCATTTGAAACTCACTGTGTTCAAAAGGAAGCTATTCATTGGACACAGTGGATGAAATGAAATACACATTGCTGAGAGGCTGCTTGGGAAAATATATGATAACTAGACATTGATACAGGTTTTTGGTGCCTACAAATTATAGAATTTAATGTTGGTTTCATCACGAATACACTCACAAAGCTGTATATGCAAAGTTAAGTGAAGGTTCTCAGAAGAAGCCTTGCAAATGACTACCTCTAAAATGTTCTCTAACAACTTTTTAAAAAATATTTTTGATATTGTAACTCCATTATTTCTCCTTCTCACTTACTCCATCTAAACCCTCATATATAAAATACCTTGATTTGCTCTCTTTCAAATTCATAGCTTCATTTTCACTAATTTTTGTTGCATACACATATTTATGCATAGGAATATATATATATATATATATATATATATATATATATATATATATACATATGTAATACATATGTATAACTTCCAGCCATATGGAAACGTTGCCTAAAGGATCATGAGCATGAGCTTGGGAGAGCTAGCCCTGTCCTTCAATAGAGCAGGTCTAAATGTACAGTAGCACTGAATTTGGAGGCAGAGGTTAGTCAGCCCTGAGAGCTGGCCCCACCACTTCTTTGCTGTGATGTAGCCTGAGGGTGATATGAGTCTGATCCCTCACTTCTTACTAATGGCAGTGGCTAGAAGAGCAGACTCCAGGGTCATTATAGTTGGAGAGCTGTCCCATCCCTTCACTGGCTGCAACACTTGAGAGAATGGTCCTGACACTTTGACTGGGCAGCACAGTGAAGCTGGCTCTGCAGGCATGGGTGTGGCTGAGCTGGCCCTATAAATATGAGAGCAGGAAGACTGACCTTGCCTCCTGTAGATGTTGGCATTGGGAGGGGGCTTCCCCTTCCCCCTGTGTATACTTCCAATGGATTCCATAGACCATCCCCACCAGAATACCCTCTTGTTGCTTTGTTCCAGTCCCAACTAAGGCAGACATCCATTGTTCAACCCCAGCCCATGTCTGCCATTTGACCTGGTAAGGTACACATGGACATTTTCTACTCTCTCTTTTCCCTCAGACCCAATAAGCAGTGTAACTTGTAGCAATGAACAAATCATCTCCTTCATCATTTTCTTCCATCAGCCTCCAAAATCACCAATACTCACCATAAGTCCACTACCTAAAGTGGTCAGTAAAACAGGGAACATATAACCAAGACAGCCAGATAATTGATAAAAGAAAAGAAAAGAAAAGGAACAAAACGCCCACCCAATGAAGATAAACCAAGAAACCAACATCTAAATCTATAATCATGTCAAACCCAGATACCTAAAAACACAATCTATAGCAGTCAGGGCTATATGTATCTACCAGAGACCCTCTAACCTGCCACAGAAGTATTTAAAATATTCCAAAAACGGTGAAGAAAAGGAACTTAAACCCAACTATGTAAAGATAATAGAGGTCCTTAAAAAGGACATGAATATGTACCTTCAAGAAATCTAGAAAAAAGGAAATAGAAAATGGAAGCAACATATAAATCCATTATCAAAGTCCAAGCAAAAAGAAACAGTTGAAGGAAATGAATGAAACCATTCAAGGCCTGAAAATGTAAATACAAGCAATAAAGAAAACATGATGCTGAGGGTCTCTGGAAATGAAAAATCTATGCAACAAAACAGGAACTACAAATACAAGCATCGGCAACGGCAACAGAATACAAAAGAGGGAGGAGTGAATCTCAGGCATAGAAGTGGAAGAAATGAAATCTAAAACATTCCTGACAAAATCATCCAGGAAATCTGGGACACTGAATAAAAAAAAAAAACTAAGAATAATAGGAATAAGAAAAGAATCTCAGCGCAAAGGCCCAGAAAATACTTTGAGCAAAATCCTAGAAGAAAATTTTCCTACCCTAAAGAAGGTGATCACTAAAACAGTAGAAGAATCAGAAAACCACCAAATAGATTAGGACAGAAAGGAAAATCCTCCTGCCACACAATAATGAAAAGACTAAAGGTATAGAACAGATAAAGAATATTAAAAGCTGCAAGGGGCCAACTAACATATACAGGTATACCTATCAAGATTACACCTGATCTCTCAACAGAGACTCTAAATGGCAGAATGACCTACAACAATATCTTTCAGTCTCTACAAGACCATAGATGTCAGCGCAGACTACTATACCAGCAAAACTTTTAATCACCAAAGAGGGAGAAAACAAGATATTCCACAATAAAGTCAAACAAAAGTCAAAGAAAAATATCTATCTACAATTCCACCCCAACAGAAGGTACTAAAAAGAAAAATCAGAACCAAGAATGTTAACTACTACCATGAAAATATAGGAAATAAATAATCTCCTACCAGCCAAAACAAATGAATGAAAACATACACCCCCCCACACACAAAGAGACAGAAAGACTGAGAAACATAAAGAGACAAAAAGAGGCAGAGAGAGACAGAATATTTTTTAAACCATATTTTCTCTGTGTACACATTAGAGCTATTTGCTTGGTGTTTTGTGGAACTCCTAATAGTGGAATTGGGTATATCTCTGATTGACACTTTTTCTCTTTTGCCTGCTCTTGAAACTCTTCCTATTATGTTGCCTTGAGTAGATATAATATGAACACTTTTGCCTTATCTTGTTTTGTCCTGTTAGGTTGATGTTTCTTGGGGCCTGCCCTTTTCTGAAGTGGAAATCAATAAACAATGCATGATCTGAGGGGAAGGGAAGGGAGGGAGAAACTAGGAGGAGTGGAGAGAGAGGAAATCATATGAGAGAAGAATCCATGTTCAATAAAATAAATAAATCATGTTTTCAAAGAAGAAAAACATGGGCCTTGGTATTATGAAGGCTCAGTGCCCCAGCAAAGGGGAATGCTAGGGCAGTGAGACAGAAGTGGATGTTTGGGTGGGGGAAGCACCCTCATAGAAACAGGGCAGAGAATCATGGGATAAGGGAATTGTGGAGGGGAAACCAGAAAGGGGAGAACATTTGAAATGTAAGTGAATGAAATAATCAATAATATTTATTTTTTTAAAAAGAAAAATCTAAAAAAAATTAATTAAAAAATTAATTAAATTATTTATTTACTTTACATCCTGACTTCCACTCTCCTTCCCCCCTCCTCTCATCTCAGTCTCTGACCACCCCTGACACACTTTCTCCTCAGAAAAGGGACTCCTCCAATGGATATCAACCAGCGTTGGCATATAAGATGCAGTAAGACTATGCACATCTTCTCCTATTGAGGCTAGAGGAGGCCCTGGATAAGTCTCATAGCAGTAGGGGAGATGGAGCCTGAAATGTTCCTCTCTGATAACTATGCAAGACTTCCAGTGGAGCGATAAGGACACTCACCCAGCCTTAAAACCTTCAACACACAAATGTCTTGCCTAAAAGTTGTACAGGGATAAAGATGGAGCAAAAATTAAGAGAACGGTCAACCACTGAATAGTCCAGTTTGAGAACCATGCCATGAGAGGAAACAAACCCCAATACTGTTAATGAAATTCTGCTATATTTGCAGATAGGAGTCTAGCATAACTGTCATCTGAGTGGCTTCACCCAGCAACTGATGGAAACAAATGTAGACACCAAATACCAAAACATTAGTCAGAGCTTGGGGAATCCTATAGAATTGGAAGGAACTGAAGGAAACAGATGTGTCAAGGACACTGCAAGAAAACCTACAGAATCGAT
Source organism: Apodemus agrarius (assembly GCA_964023405.1). Lineage (NCBI taxonomy): Eukaryota > Metazoa > Chordata > Mammalia > Rodentia > Muridae > Apodemus > Apodemus agrarius. The sequence goes on from OZ030010.1 coordinate 51,100,155, forward strand.
TGACCTGGGCACATAGGTGCTCATAGGTACTGAACTGCAAACTATAAAGCATGCATGGGACTGACCTAGGACCTCTGCATGTATGTTACAGTTGTGCAGCTTCATCTTCACTTGGGTCTTATAATAGTGTGAGCAGGAGCTAACCCTCATTCTGTGGCCTGCCTTTGGATCCCTTTTCCCTAACCTTTTAATTTCTATCCCTATTCACTATTGTATTGACTTTATTTTTTAGTTTTATCTATGTGGCAGAAATACAGAATTCTAAAAACATAGAATTGGCATTTACTCCCCTCTTCTGTTATTAGAGTTTTGAATGTAATTTTATATTGGTTGCTGTCTTTGGTACTAATATCAATCCCATCATTCAAATTCATAAATATTTTGCTATCTAATTTACTGATAAATAAATTGCATTCTGGAGCATGGAATTAATAAGCATCAGAACAGACATTCACAACAGCTAGGTTTTGTCTATTTCTGAACTTTTATTTTACATTGCTGAGAGCAGTATGTGGTATATAGTGGCAATTCAATACATTTTGCTGAATGCAATTGAATTGAGTCACAGGCAATATAGTTTAGTGAAGAAAATAAATAGAAAAGTGTTGAGATTGTCATCAATGAAATCAGGAAAAATTCCTGATAGTACCATAGAATTGTTTTACAGCTGCAAATAAATTATTTAATCTTTTTAATTCTTATCTTTAGTCAGTTGCTTAACATGGAAACCTCATGCATATGCAATGGTATGACATTGATATATAGATTAGATCATGTCATACATGTGAAGTGTCTGCTAAGCATTTACATTAATTAAAGTCATATTTCTTTTTCATCATATGAGCTATTTTTATCACATGGAAAATATTTTTCTCATATGTAATATGCTCATATATATTTGTGCTAATGTAGCAAGACATACCCATGTATACAATAATGGTATGAATGCTATGGAGGTAGCAAACTACTTTCTAACTGGATTTAAGACCTGGTCCACAGGAAGAAAGTCATGGCTAGAACTTTATCTAGACAAGAACCTGTGGTTTGGCAGAGAATGACATGAATTTCCTAAAAATGCCATAGACTTTTTGTAACTATAAATAACTTATTTTATCTTTTTGATTCTGATATTTCTCAGTTACTAAGTACAACATAGGCATTAAGGGAGAACATACTATCATTATTTTGATAAATGGACATAGTATCAAACTGCCTCTTAAATATTTATCTCTATACTCATATTTAGGCAGATCTTAGTCTTCAACTGAGATTGTATTTTTGTATCAGATAGCTATTAATACAGTGACTCAAAATCAAAGCACAGATGAGATATGTACATGAAACACTATACCACAGAGGGACTATTGCTTCCAAAACATCTTGGTAAAAAGAGCAGAAAGATGGTAGGTGCCAAATTCTACTGTGTGCTGTGATACAAGCTTCTAGACAGAGCAAGGCATTTCATTCATGAACTGAAAGTAACTATTATTGCCTACAAAATATCTACACAAAATCATGAAATTGACTATTCCAGAATGGATGAAGGAGCTCAGAAGCTCCCATTCCCAAGTGAAGATCTACTGATAGTTGATGGGTGCTTGGGGAAAAGGAAAGGAGAAATACTTTCTTTCAGAGATGGGTTTCCTGGTCCATACTCCAGTTGATAATCTCATACTCACACTGGCAAATAAAGAGTTAAGGGGCATGGAAATTGGTGAGGAACATGGGCGCTTTTAAGGAGGAGCTGGAAGGGTAAGGGTTGGTTGTAAAAATTATACATACTCATACACATACATACATGTGCAGCCCATATTGAAAAAAAAATGCTCACACTTACCTCTACTAGGATAGAATCATTATATGTATAAAAAGTACTAGAAATAACAATTTGAAACTCTTTATAACAAAAAGCCACAGATTTAGTTTTGTGTTGACCAAAACAAACTAAAGTTTTAGCCACATGCACCCACCCCCCACACACACATGCACACACACACAAAGAAAACTCATGGATTTAATTTTGTGTTGGAGAAGTACTCCTAGATTTACAGGCTGCCCTGGATTACTTAATTTAACTGTTGATACTTCATTGAGATAACTGATTTTCTCTTTGATGTAATGTATCAATTGCAAATAGCTGTTTGGTTATGAATATGACTTGGTGTGTGTACTTCCTCTTCTCAGTGCTGGGATATTGTTAATTTGAACTTTCGTAGATCTTATTTATGTTGTCACAGCTTCTGCGAGTTCATATTTGCACCAGTTGTTTCTGAGAGATGTTGTCTCTTTGGAGTTATCTACCACCTTTGGCTCTTACAATCATTTTACTTCCGTTAGAATAGAAAGGTGTGATAAAGACATCCAAATTGGGGCTAGGGGCTCCAAAATTTCTTAGAAGCAATGGGATATTATGGACTCTCTCTGTATCTATAATCTGACTTTGACATAGTTTTAAACCTAAATAAATGCAAATGATGCTTTGTAATAGCTGTGCTAATCCTGTCCACGAGCTAAAATGAAATGCATAGCTCAGAACATTCCAAATTAGTTTGTTCATAATATTCTGTATTTATTTTTATTTGTGTATGTGGGGGTGAGGATGGAGCTTTCTTTTCTGAATTCATAATTTTTCTTCCTGGGTTAAGATCTGGTACTCAGTGTATAAAGAAGAAGCATGATGACATGGTCTATAAGAATTCTTAGTGTGTGTGTCTTTTTATAGATGAGTAGATTGAAGCAGAAAGAGGCAAAATGACTTACTTGCCTGAGATAAAACAATGACTCAGGTTCTCAGCAGGAATAGAACATGAGCTCTGGATTTAAAACTGTTCAATTTTATAACAATAAATTACTCCTTTCTTTGTGCTTTCTTTAGTAATGTAAAGTATACATTGACACTTGAGTGAGAAGATTTATTTTTTGATTTTGTTCCTCTTCTCTGTGCATTCCACTGCATAATTACCATATAAAGCTTGCTATTCAGGACTGTACTAATTTTTCTTCTGTGTTAGAGTTGTTAATGTTCAAAGTTTTCTTCCACATATAAGTTTTGCTAAACATTGATTATTGTACTTTTTTCCTTTGGCAGTCATATTCTCTTACACATAAAAAATATGAACCATAAATATATTAGTAAAGATTCTAATCACAGTGATGGAATCCTTGGCATAGGATGAAAGAAGTCTTTCATAATATTACTGTTAGTTGAAAATATACTGGGTCAACCAACTTTTTCCATACAGATGTACAATAAGTTAATGATGCTAATACAATATCAATTTAGATGCACATAGTTCATGAAGTAATTTGAAAATTGCTTTTATTTAAAACATACATTCATATAGTGATAGCAACCTTATTCCTTTATTGTATTTTGGTAAAGCCAATCATAACCTTGGAAAAAATGATTATTTAGATAAAATGCTAATAAAGATTATGTAGAATTACTATATTATCAGAAGAAAATATAAAATATACTTCAGTAAACTATCTTTTTTATGAACTGGCATATTTTTAATTTTAGTGTTTTCTCTAGAATTATGTTTACATTCTATAATTTTGCACCTACATAAAGAAATCTTAATAGTGGTATTATCAAATTTCAAAATTTTGTGAGAATTTTTTCAAAAGCATTTTTCAAAACATTCATTAATATTATATATTATCCAGAAACTCATAACTCAATTATAAAAACAGCTAATAGTGATATCCAATTTGAATGGTAGAATTTAAGTTATATTAATAATTTCATTAACAGTAAATGGTCTATTTAATTTTTGACTTTTACAATTTTAGAAATTATGCAATTCTTTTAGATTTACAAAGCATTAAATACGTTGAAGAATTGCCATATAATTGAATACATTATACCATTATAATTATTTTAATTCTTTGTTCTTTCTGATTTGTTAAATCTCATATCTAATTTAATACATAATTGCTTCTATTTTTTCTTGTTCCAACTTGTAAGTCATAAAATAATATTTTTAAAACTTCTTCAGCTTGCAATTTCTATATTATTAAATTCTAATCATTATCTCAACAAAATTTCAGACTTTAATTATATTTTTATCTATAATAATTTTGCTTTTGAATTTCTTCTAATGTTTTTGTATTTCTCATTCCTTTCTACATTGCTCATCTCTCTTTCTCTCTCTTCTCTTCATTTTTTCTCTCGTTTTTGCTATCTTTCTCTCTTATATCTTCTTTCCCTCCTCACTCCTCTTTTCCCCCTCTTACTATTTTCTTTACTCCATGATATTTGGGACTAAAACAAAAAATGTTATAGTGCTCAACACTGTCATCATTTTAAGTAGGAACACACATGGAAGTATCAGTGTACAGATAAAATATAGCTTGGTTTTCCTTCCTTTTAAAATTAAAATCAATGTATATATTTTGGTTATCTTTTTTACTAAATTTGAATTTTATTGGGTCAGAAGAAATACATATTTAATACTAATGCATCAACTCTTTTTCTAGATTTTTATAGACCTTCACTCACCATTCACTCACCATTGTATCTTTGTCTTCACATTAGAATTTTACTTTGGTTTTTTTTTTTTGGGAACATGGATAACATAATTTTCTCTTCTCTAACATTTCCCAGATACTTTACAACCGATTTTATATCCTCTCTCCCTCCCTCTCTCTCTCTCTCTCTCTCTCTCTCTCTCTCTCTCTCTCTCTTCATACAGTCTGTATGTCTTAAAAATAAAAAACAACAACATAAAACAAAAAGGAACATCAAAATAAACTGAAAAATAAGGAAACCAAAAATAAAAAGAAGGAGCAGTAGGAAAACCAACCAAGCAAATAATAACAAAACTACAAGCACATAAAAAGTGTTGGTCTTGTTTTTCTGTTGACCAAAACAAATCAAAATAAAAATCACACACACACACACACACACACACACACACACAACCTAAGAATTTGATATTTGTCTTTTGTTGTCTGGGTTACCTCACTCAGGATCATTGACTAGTTGCACTAATTTATCTGAAATTTTCATGGTAATTGTTTTCCTTAACAGACAATTTATATTACATTATGCATCTCATACAATGTCAGATCTTATAAATGATTGTGAGCAACCATGTGATTGCTAAAATATGAACTCGGTACACGTGGAGAAGATATCAGTGTCCTCAACTGCTAAGCCACCTCTCCTTTCCCAAATGAGTATTTCTTATTCCCTGCATACTCACTGGCAGGAGTATTCACTTGTTTTATTAATCTTAACCATTTTATCTGGCTACTTAGTTTTACTTTTAATTTCCATGAAGGATTATATTTCAAAACTACTTTAAAAAGGGTTCTTGAATACTTCATCCTTCCTTTTGGCCCACCACCCACCAGAAGTAGTAGAAAAACAAAGGTTAATAGGAAATGGGGGTTTTGGACTTGTTTAGAAATAGTTCTTTTGGGGCTATTCTAATCTTCTTTGTCACCAGTGCATTCACTAGCAAAACACCAACAGGAATCAACAGTGGCAGCCCAGTCTATTTGGCAGTCTCTAGCTGTTGATTTGTCCCAGAAATTACCTCACACTTATGAACACTTGATCTTTGACAAAGAAGCCAAAAACATATAATGGACAAAATAAAGCATCTTCCATAAATGGTTATGGTTTAACTGGCAGTCTATATATAAAAATATATAAATAGATACATATTTATCACCCTGCACAAAGCTCAAGCCCAAGTGGAGTACGGACCATAATATACAACCTGATAAACTGAATCCAATAGAAGAGAAAGTGGGAAAGAACCTCAAACTCATTGGCACAGCAGGAGATTTACTCAAAAAAACTTAAATGGCTCAGGCTCTAGGATTAACAACTGATAAATATGACCTCATAAAACTGAAAAGCTTCCATAAGATAAAAGACATAGTCAATAGGCTCCATTATTTTAAGGCATGTCCCTTGTTTCCTAAGTTTCCCCCTGATGTCTATCATTAATCAAAATCAAATTTTTGTGCATCTAATGACATGATCAATTTTGTTTTTGTTTTTGTTTTGTTTGTTTGGTTTGGTTTTTTATCTCTCTCTGGTTTATTTATTTTATAGATTAATGTATGTTGAAGCATCTCTGCAACTGTTAGATAAATTTGATCATGTACATTAATGTTTTTTGTGTGATTTTGAATTTAGTTTCTGACCATTTCATTGGGAAT